>OX638144.1:38066928-39266928 GCA_951805005.1 Othius punctulatus
GTATATTGTTTTATTAGGAGTAGAAGTGACACTTTTTGTGGCGAGTCTGTAGGTATTGGCTGCCGAGCGGAGCGAGGCAGGCAACTACAGACGAGCCACAAAAAGTTACTTCTACTCCGAATAAAACGTGTAATTTTTTCTTCAAACGTCGAAAATAGTTAAAAAGATAATGGAATTAATATTTTTAATTGTCCGAATACGTATAGTTTTAATTCCCAAAGAAGCATGCTATGCAGAGCGTTGCTATGGTTTTGTTTAATTCATTATTTGACATTAAAGTGTATAAAATGGACGAAGACATGTTTCAATGTACACCGCCAGATATTTTAGAATCGGCAAGGGCTGCAACAGAGAAATTATTGCCCACTAAGTCCAGTACCATCTATGAAGTGGTCTACAAAAAATTTATTAAGTGGTGCGCCGAGAAAAATGTAAGCAATTATAGTGAAGATGTTTTACTCGCATATTTTTCGGAAATGGCTAAGAAGAAAGTAAAAAGTTCCACTATGTGGTCTCAGTATTCCATGGTAAAATCGTTATTAAATATTAGAAATGGTGTAGATATTACCAAATATTTAAAACTACGTGCATATTTAAAAAAACAAAATGAGGGTTATACACCCAAAAAGGCAAGAGTGCTGACAAAGGAACAGTTCGACAAGTTCTTATCCGATGCTCCTAACGAGAAATACTTGGCGACAAAGGTGAGTTCTTAGAATAATAAACAAATACAAAATTAAACCCTAAATCGTATTTTCAGATTATTTTGATATTTGGCATATCAGGGGCATGCCGTTGCGATGAACTCGTAAAAATGAACACGACAGATATTCAAGACTTGGGATCTTTGCTACACGTAAAAATACCAGATAGTAAGACATCAAAAGTAGAAAATATCTGTGGTAGCAGCAAAATGGTTGGCGACAGCGGTGCTGTAAGTGCTGCTGTTGCTGCCAGCGCAATCAGTTTTCAAGGGGCTAAAATATCAAATTGTACCTTTAATTTACATTTTAACAATAAATAAATTTGTGTTTTGTTTGAATTTTTTGTTTTGTTCATCATGTATGCGCACCATATGTATGTGCAATATTAAACCCGCCCTCGTAGGGCGTTCTTATTACAAATTATCCAATCATGTTGTCAAATTTACTTTTACTGCCTAGTCAGTAAAAGTGAAACTTTTACTGACTAGGAGACGAAGTAAAACTTTAAGATTGTGAATCGAGTCACTAAAGGTGTCACTTTTATGACGTTTGAAGAAAAACATGTTTTCTTCATAACTATAGTTTTATCTGTGATTTTCTTTATTACAAATAATAACACTAAATGTACAGCTAGTTAAAGTAAAATATACTCATAACTATACTTTTATTTGTGACTTTCTTTATTACAAAAATTTACACTAAATGTACAGTTAGTTATACTGACGCTCTGAAAATTAAACCCACTACTGCCAGCAACGCCTGCTATAAATTTAGTGTTATTAATATTGGATCCATTAGCTGTTTCACGATGAGTCTCAAGTTCATTCACAGTTTCAATGAAGTTGTTAGGCTAAAGAATTTTCATTGCAATATCTTTCTTATTTGTTAAAGATTCCTCGATGTGCCCTTCAGCCACATTACTGGATTTTCGTCCACCATCGCGTTTCAAACAGGTAATGTCAGCGCCTCCATCTACCAGCAATGTCGCCGAAGTTCGTCGTAGGCAATGACCAGTGTATTCCTTCCAATTTGGTAACTTTAAATAAGATGCTACCTCTTTGGTTCCTTCTCCAATTTTATGAATTCCCATTACTATTCGATGGCAGACTCTATTATGGTATCTTAGGAAAATTCTCTGCTCTTCCATACCAGCTGACCTAAGTGAAGCATATTTTCTGTATGTATTTATGTATACATCGCCAATGACAGTAAATGATCGTTTCTTGGGAGTTTTACTATCAGGGATTATTATTAACAGAGTCGATCCTAAGTCTTTAATATCGTAAACTTTCATTTTTACCAGCTCATCACACCGACAGGCACCATATATATTTCATGTTGTTCTTCTGCTTCAGTTTGGTAAAATAAGCTATCAACACATTTTGCGAATAATTGTCCACGTTCTTCTCCATGCACCTTTTAATGAATCTTCGGTATGCAATCTCATAAATACTCGCCGATTTTGTAGGCACCTATCCTTCTATAGCAGCTTGCGCTATTTGAGGAATTTCAGCTGGTTCGTGGGGTGTGCACTCCATAATAACACAGTTTTGAACAACTAAAAACTGTAAATGACAATTTCTAATTGTTCTGTTTATTACAAATTCATCCATAGCAACCACAGCTGGCATAATTCTCGTTTTGTATTTTTCACCTTTTTTCTTTAATATATTTTCGAAGAAAAATATTCTTACGTTTGAAGAAAAAGTAACATGTTTTATTCGGAGAAAAGGCCATTGGTGCCACCAAAATAGTGTCCATCCTTTATACGTCACACATACATACTACTACCCAATATGACTTTAAATCCGCAAACGAAATTTTCCTGTGATGGTATTTGTTTTCTCACAGTGATCACTGTGATCAATGATATATGAAGTTATAAGCGTATGAAGTTGCATATGCTAATTCTCGCCTAATAATATTTATCCAAAAAATTTGGTGCCAATTATTTAAAGCTGTGGAAAGTTAAATAAAACATTTTTTTTAATACAAATATTCAAAATAATTGGTATTTTCAATCTTCCATTAAGGCAGAAACAGATCTGACAACAATTGAAGTACGTATTTACGTAAGTAGGTACTTACTTTTATTTTTTTTATAACCCAGGCTATGAAAGTTATTACTAAATTTTATCATCTTGACAACTAACTTATGTTTCATTTTAGTCATTTTAGTTAGACAATAATGTATAGCCTTATAAAGGATGGATACCATTTTTGAGACAGGCTGTATATCTACATCATTTTTGAATTCGATGTATTAACTTTTTTTTTCGCATATTGGCACATATAACTTTTGATTTTCCATGTCAGTATTTTTCATTTCCCTCATACTTCAATATATAATTTGTGATTTCTTACACAGATTTGTCAATAAGTTCCAATTTTTTATATAGTTTCTTTTATAATTTATTACGTTCAGGACATAGTTTTTCATATTATAAACGTAAAAAGGCCTCAAGGCAAACAAGTTCTTTCATTGTTCTTTTAAAATCCAATGAAAGGATGAATAGTTTAGAGCAAAACCGCGTGCATCAATACAATTTATATTAATTCTGCAAAATGCTAAAATGCAATTTTTGGTTAGGCGCTTCAAGATTTTGAGATCGTAGAAGGTCCAATATCTTGTAAATATAAAACTGGTTTACATTTTCTTCAATGGATGGCTACATTCAACAGTTTTTCGTTGCAAAGTTTAAAATATGTGGACAGATGCACATTAAAATTTGAACGATTTTGATAGTGGCAATTGAAAATTTGTTGAAAGATTCACAGATTCTGGCGCTAAAGACACTGGCAGAACTGACCTATTCGGGGAGCAACAATTAAAAATATGACAGATTTGGACAATCGCAGTTATAACTTAGCTTGATTTTCCAAAAATTACAATTGATAATTTGACAGCACAGCATATCTAAGGAATTTAATATTTTAATTTCACCTTTGGAGGTAAATATTTGATAGTAACATTAGAAAATTTGACAAATTTTGACAATTTTATTAAAAAACTACAATTTTAAACAGTTAAATTGGAGGAAGGGTATGAAAACCAAATAAACATGGATATGACAACAGAAAACATAAATATAGAAGAACTTCGACAGTACAAAAAAAAAAAAAAAAATCACACCCAACAAGAGAAGTGAAGGCCTCAGAACCTCTGCTGTACCTCTAAAAAATTTCTATAGCATTGCTTCAATGCTTCAATGAGGACATTTATATTTTAATACATATTTGTCTGTTGCATTATATTTCAACGAGGAAATTTATATTTTCATATAGTGCATGGGACTTCAGGTTTAGTTTCCCCTATATGAAATCCACTATTGTAACAGATACATTTTTTTGTATCTAGATACAGATACAGATACTTTGGAAAAAATGATACCTTACAACACTGATGAAATCAATTTTTCTATTATTAAAATTGCTTGAAAATAATCGCTACTGACTTCCAATCAAACTATTGGACTTATAAGTGCACGCAATTCTCGCCCGCAAGTAGTTTGATTAATGAGTTATAAGCCATCGTCTAAAAGTAAATGATTAATTTCTGTATAAAAAGTTAATTGCGGTCTAAAAATTTAAGGTGATTTCATGACGAAATGTTACAGCGTCATAATCTAACGCTGAAAGTAACATAATATATTTAGCATACGACTTTTTAGATGCATTAATAAATCATAACCGGATTACACTAGGTTACCTCGGGATATATTATCCTCCACCGCATTTATTTTCATTAGATATTGTTTTCGCTCCATCAATTTGCCTTAAATCAATTTGCCCCCAAACACGTAAGTACTTCCACGGTCTTCGTTTACAATATTTCATTTCATTTGTCGAGCGTTAACATCGCATCAATTTATTAGTTCCTGTTGTCACAGTATTATTTGTCAACGACGCGTTCGATATTAGTAACCCATTTCTGCGGCCGGCGTTAACACAGTTTTCACTTTGCTCTTCGGGGATAAATATAACGTGCGCCATCAGCCATAAAACTTCGATAATACGTGCTTGCAATTTTACTATTCTTTTAGGAATTTTAAAAGTTTCAAACTATCGATTCTGATTTATTTTAGGAACGTGTAGTTAGTATTTGTATACATATACAGGATGAAAGTAAAATATTATAAGGAGTGGTAGTATAGATATTAGGCGCTAAAACATGTCTTAATACAAATGTATATAAAACCAAATACATGCACAACATAAATAACGATCGAAACCATAGAGTGATTGCACTGCAAGCTGGGGGACACAATTTTGAAGAAGTACTACTATACTAGTAGTAGTAATACTTTAATTACTTGGGATCTACTTTGAATCTAAATAATGATTGAGACATGGTATAAAAACAAGAATATATGCTGCATGTCGTACTAAGTGGGACTTGTCAAAGCTGCTTGAGTCAAAATTTAATAAATAGAAGCATCAAAATCGAATTATACAAGACCATGATTTGGTCGGTTGGAAGGAAGAAGACAAGTTAAAAGTGTGTGAAGGAAGAATTCTAAGAAGAATATTCGGCCCGGTGCAAGAAGATAACGGATCGAATAGCTTAATGAACCATGAGCTAACTGCAATTATGAAAGGAGAAGATGTGGGAAGGTGGATAAGAGTGCAAAGAATTAGATGGTTCGGACACGTTATGAGGATGTACGATAAGAGAGTCCCCAAACTAATTACAGAATGGGCACCAGTAGAAATGAGCAAAAATGGAGACGAAAACTGAGATGGATAGACGAAATGAAAGAAGAACTACAAAAAAAGTGAGCGCAAAACTGGAGAGTGATTCTAAACAATAGGAAGAGATGGAGATAGATTGTTGTTCAGGCCAAGACTCACAACGAGTTATAGTGCCATAACAACAAGAAGAAGAAGAAGAAGGTAGTATGGGTCAAAATATATTTAAAAAAAATCATTTACACGAAAAATGTGATAATAGCTATTAGTTACCTGATGCAATTGTTTACTTTTCTACCAAAGTTTAAATAATGAAAACATATATTTTATGGAAAATAAAACAATAGAAGAATAACAATAATAAGAATAGAATTTACGAACTCTCGAAACTATTTCTAAAAAAATAGGCAGAAGCAGTTTATCTACATATAAATTAGTGATATTACCGACATTCGAAAAAGAATACAGAAAACAAGTTACCATTAAAGACAGAAACCAGAAATGCAGAAATTTGGGATTATCTAAGTTTGATTATAATTATAGAAAGGTTGATACGAAAATACCATTGTCAAATCCAAGTGAGAATAGACCTAGTTGTAGAAATAATTATAACTTATTATCTGAAGAGGTGAGGAAACAGTTATGCGATTAATTTTCGAAATTTGGTGATAGCAACAAACAAAGAGCCTTTATAAATGAATGTATTAAAACAATTCCCATTAAAACACGAGGGGTAGATGAACGGAATTCTAGAATATGAGGGATGGCATACAGTTGCCAATAACCATCAAAATATTCATATTTTAGTCAAATTTTATGATCAATGATTAAGTTTGCGTATATCAAAAACGTGATTATAATTTTATTACTAGTACTCAATGTATGTCAAAACTTCAATGTTTCTGTTATAGTTTCAATGGTTATCGTCAATTTTTCCATTAGTTTTATCAAAATTTAAAAAAAATTGATAAAAAATACTATAATACTGTACACATTTTCATTTTTCTGTCAATATTTCATGATCAATGACTTAGTTTGCGTCAGGGTTGGAATAAATCATGATTAAAAAGAAAAATTCTAGAATATCTATTCTAATTTCTAATTAAAGCATATGAGGGATGGCATAGAGTTGAAAGTGTGTCAATAATATTATTTAGCGACATACAACAACAAAAAAACAATAATAACCATCAAAATATTCATATTTTAGTCAAATTTTATGATCAATGATTAAGTTTGCGTATATCAAAAACGTGATTATAATTTTTTTACTAGTACTCAATGTATGTCAAAACTTCAATGTTTCTGTTATAGTTTCAATGGTTATCGTCAATTTTTCCATTAGTTTTATCAAAATTTAAAAATTTTTGCTAAAAAATACTATAATACTGTACACATTTTCATTTTTCTGTCAATATTTCATGATCAATGACTTAGTTTGCGTCAGGGTTGGAATAAATCATGATTAAAAAGAAAAATTCTAGAATATCTATTCTAATTTCTAATTCTAGCATATGAGGGATGGCATACAGTTGAAAGTGTGTCAATAATATTATTTAGCGATTTACAACAACAAAAAAACAATAATAACCATCAAAATATTCATATTTTAGTCAAATTTTATGATCAAAGTTTGCGTATATCAAAAACGTGATTATAATTTTATTACTAGTACTCAATGTATGTCTAAACTTCAATGTTTCTGTTATTGTTTCAATGATTATCGTCAATTTTTCCATTAGTTTTATCCAAAAAAAATTCGGTACAAAATACTACAATAAATACTGTACAAATTTTCATTTTTCAGTCAATATTTCATGAACAATGACTTAGTTTTCATCAGTGTTGGAATAAATCTAGATTTAAAAGAAAAATCAAAATCAAAGCTTTAAAAGAAAATAAATGATTTAATTGACTTCTTATATTTATGATCAGTTTTTACCAGGGTAGATATGATTTATATTAATAGATTTACATCACGATTTAAATCATATGATTTTTTTAAAATTAATTCTGGCATTTGTACAAGAATTGATGATTTAAACAAATTTCGGTAATCTTGTAGCGTGCATTTGCGTGCATCACGCAAATCAATTGGAAAGGGAATGTTTTTACTGTTGCCATACTTGCTTTTCCTACCTTATAATAAAGGTTAATGTTTGGTGATTTTTTTATGAGGCATTCCTGGAATACTGTCGTACATCATTTGTAAAAAGAGTATCAAATTAATGTAAATTTAACGATTTATGTTCCAAACATGCCAATTTTGACGAGATTTGAGACTGCTCAATCAATAAATGAAATCGTTATGCACAAAAATTATATATATTAAACAATCTTTATTAGGCTATCGACCCCATGGGGTCTTTCCGCCTTATATATATTTTCTTGAAATGCTAATAAAACACATTGCAGATGTTTCTTTTTCCTTTGCGCGCACTCAATGAAACCTAACCAAACCTAACCTAGCCCAACCTAACCTAACCCAACTTAACCTAACCCAACCTAACCTATCCCAACCTAACCTAACCCAACCTTACCTAGCACAACAGAAATGATACAGTATGACATTATCCATTTTAGAATGGTTATTTTTTTCAATTTTTTCACTAATTTACCAAAATTTTAATTATTGCAATAAAATCAATAACAATTTATATAGCTTTTTTTTTTATTTTGACCAAAATTACAACTATTACTACAAAAAATTAATAATAATCATCAAAATATTTATATTTTAGTTAATACTTCATAATCAACCACGTTATGTTAATTAAATGGATATTTGTAACATCACTGCAAATAACTTAATAATTTTATTATTAGTATTCAATCCATGTTAAACTTGAGTATTTTTGCCAAGTTTTTAATGACATTTTCAATCAATTTTTCGATAATTTTTACCTACATTTTTGTTATTTCCGTAACAAAATTATAAATTATTAAAAAAAATCCATAAAATTTATCTTTATTCGGTAAATATTTCATGATCAATTATTGAGTTTGCAAATATCAAAAATTATACTTTTTTTGCAAGTAGTCAATGCATATCAAAATGCTATTTTTTATATAAATTTAAGTGGTTTTTATTAATTTTATCAAAATACTATTATTTTTGCAAAAATATCCACAAAAACCTTCAAACTTTTCATTGTTCAGTGTCAATGATTAAGTTTACATATTTACAAAATACACTATTATTTTGTTACTAGTACTCAATGTATGTTAAAACTTCAAAGTTTCTGTAAAACTTTCAATGGTTTTTATCAATGTTTCATGTAATATTACAAAAAAATCATTTATTTATTTAAAAAATCAATATTTCATTCACTTTAATAAAAATATCAATTAATAACCGCTAGTTTGGCTGACAGATTGGAAAGCTTGCTTAGCATGCACGAAGACCTGGGTTCGAGCCCCAGTACAGGTAGCAAATTTGTATTGAGAAACTAGTGCCATTCGCCGTTGGGAGCTCATTAACGGCGCTCTAGAGATCGGGGGCGAATTACTCGAGTAACAAGCCCTAACACAATACACACATTTACACAAATCATACGGCAGAAGGACCCCCGTTGATCGATAGCCAGTTAGGGATAATATCCCTAACAAATACAGTCACTACTACTATCAATTAATTGTATCAAAATAATTATTTTATCATTTCCTTCAATATTTTTTTTATGATCAATTATTGAGTTTGCAAATATGAAAAATTAATCTTTAATGTTGTTACTAATACTCAATGCATCAATTTTTGAACGAATTTTATCAAGTTTTAATTATTTCTGTAAAAAAACATAACATTTTCCATATTGGACAATATTTCATGATAAATTATTGTTTATTTTCAATTTTTCAATTGATTTTTCCAAAAAATTTAATAATCTATATCTGTAAAAAAGTCAATTATAACAATACAAAAATTTGATTTTCAGTCAATATTTCATGTTTAATGGTTAAATTTGGAATTATCCTAAATTAAACTATAATTTTATTACTATAGTTGGGCCGCCGAACAGATATAGTAATAAAAGAAGAATGGCGGGTTTTGATTGCGTAGACCGATCTACGCTGAAGCCTGATAGCCTGATTTACACTTTGTTAACCGTTACCGTAACATATTTTTTTGCTTTGTATATCAAACTTTCTCAAACCAATCGCAAGCTGATATTCAAACAACGTGTGTAAAAGTTCGCGGATGACTACATCCGCGGTCTGCGGTCTGGATATAGTACACAATTTATGAACAAAACTTCAATGTTTCTTCCAAAATCTCAATGGTTTTATCAATTTTCAATTAGTGTTGTCTTCATTTAAATTTGTTCTGTAAGAAAATCAACAATATTTTTTATTGTCTGCTCACAATAGCCGAAACTAGTCTAGTAAGGTGAAGAAGAAATAATAGAAATAATAAAAACAGCAAAACATATTTATATTTAAATACTTCCAGTAAGTTCTCCAATAAAGAAGAAAGAAAACAATAAAAAATATAATAATAACAGGTATTCAAAATGGATGAAACTATAACAAAAATCAACAGTCTATTGTAAAATTTCAATGACTTTTTGTCGAAATATCAATTATTGTCCCAAAATTGTAATTTTTTACTTTCAATATTTTATGATCAATTAATAAATTTCCAGATTTATCAATTTTATTGGTAGGACTCATGCATGTCAAAGTATTGTTATTCAAATTTCAATTGTTTTTATCAATTACATCATAATATACAGGGTGACATAGAACAAACTTGCAACTTACGCTATGCAATGCATAGCACCACGCGATAGAGGACTAACAAATGATTTAAAAAAATCCTATACACTAATGTCCGATCGCTTTTTGTTTTCAAGTTACAGGTTGTTAAGTTTTTGCCAATGCACGTCAATAAATCTACTAACATTAGGAACTTCTTAATGGATATCTCTCTCGATAGATACGTTGAGCTTTGGAACTATTTGAAGAAGCTTCGCCGTAACACATAATCATGTCCCTGTATTCTGCAAAAGTACTGTAAAAAACGACAAATAATTGAACTACATACGGAGGAAATCAGGAACACGGCGAACTTTGAACAAATTATTGCAATATTAGTTTGACATTTACCAACGTTTTGTTTCATGAAATGATGACCTTCTCAGTTTATTAAAATTATAAAAACAAAAAATTAACAGCCTGTAACTTGAAAACAAAAAGCGATCGGACGTTAGTGTATAGGATTTTTTCAAATTATTTGTTGGTCCTCTGTCGCGTGGTACTATGCATTGCAGCGTGTTCTATGTCACCCTGTATATCTAATCGTATCATAATTTTTATTATTTCTATAAAAAAAAAAATGGCTTTTGCCAAAATATGAATTAATTGCGTCAACATTTCATGATCAATGATTAAATTTACATATATAAAAAAATCAATTATAATTTTATTACTGGTACACAATGCATTTCAAAACTTCAATGTTTCCGTCAAAATTTTAATGTTTATTTAAAACATTAAAGTTTAACAATGTGACAAGAGCCATTGTTGACTGTAGTAATATAAAAGTTTAAAGCTTTTTTAGCTAAGGTCTCTATACCCAAGATACCAAAATAACTTTTTGTCATGGAAAATATGATTTTCATAATATGACAAATATTATGACCTATATTGACAAATGTGGATATGACTTTCATATTCGCATTTCAAAATATTACATTCAACCTGCTACGAAGAGTGGCAATGTCATTTCATACTCGTCTTCGTTTGTGCCTTCAAGAGGGCGGAAGACATATAGAACATAAGTTCTAGCAATTAATTAACTTTAGAAATGCACAGTTATGTTATGTTTTTATGAAATTTTATTACTAAAACTATTTTTTATACAAAACTTAATACCTTTACGATGTGTAATAGGTTTAGACCAATATAGAAGGTTTCTGTCAAACCTTTAATACGTTCGAGATATTAATTGTAACAACAAAACATGTTATGTCAATAAATTGTTTTTCAAAGTCACCTTCGAGTTTTATTCATTAAAATGGCTATTGGAATAGTTGATAAATCGAGTTTTCTGCACATAACTTTCAATGTGTTAGGAATTGCGATAGAGTTGTAATTAGGAAAAATGTTTGTCTTTTAATTCCACATGGAATGCATAAAAATATACAAGGGCTCCAATTTAAAATAAGAAAAATAAAGTGCTTTAAAGTTTGACACTAAATTTTGGACACTCTGTATAATGCATATCAAAAAAACTGGGTTAACGCAACTATCAAACCTTTTTTATGAGTACCTTGTATGGTTTTATTAACAAGGCATAATTTTATCTCTTATTAATTTTCTTAATCAATGGTGCAGAACTGATTTTTTTCAGTTTTTATTTTTTTGTGCTAAAATCACTAAACCGATTTTAATAAAATTTCATGGGTATGTAGGCATCTATAAAGGGCACGCAAATAAACAACAAAAAATATACCATGCAATTTAAAAATACACATCATCATGACGTCACACTTTTTTGGGACACCCTGTATAATCAAAAATATTTTCCTAAAATACGCCACAGAATGCAAGTAAAGTCTGCAAAATATAAAAATCCTAACTCAATTAGTAACTGAGCTACAGAAGACGGGAGGTGAAATGACGGACCCTGTATACAGGGTCCTGCAACAGTGCGTCGGGCTTTGCTAGCGCCTTTCCCGTGAGAGATAGAAAAAATGTTTCGTACAAAAAGTTATTGCCTTAAAATTCTTTATGATGTAAAATTATTTTTAAATATACAGGATGTCCCAATTTTGCGGTATAACAAACACAAACATTTTTTTAAATAGAACACCCTGTATTTATTCAAGTTTTCGGATGACATTTTTCAACCTCTACATTGCTGTGCATTTAGTTTTGGATTATGTTACAGTGTTGCCAAGTTACAATTTTTGTCCCGGCCGCCGCGCCGGGACAACACGTCATAAAATAATGTAGGCACAGAGCTGGGTTTTACTACCAGTTTATTCACACAGAGCAATTGTTACATACAGAAGAATAGCGTAGATGGCAATATATACAAAGTTGGGGGGGGAGACTGTTCGTTCATGTTCAGCGCACACTTTGCACACAGCGCGTTACACGGAAACTCACGATGTATCGTAGCGCGAGTGAAACTAGAGGGCCGGGTGCGGCGTCTGAGCGTTTCTGGACGGCGGAGCGTGATCGAAGACGATGCACGTGGAGCGGACCGCTAAGCTTGATCGAGAGCCGATGCGAGCTAGGGGCTAGAGTAGAGGCTTGATCGAAGGCCGATGCGAGCGCTCTACAACTGGCGAGTGATAGCAGGGGTGGTCTTATTTGTAGGCGCGCTTCTCCGTTTGCGCCGCTGGGGCGCGTTGCTTTGGAGATGGTGGTGGATTTTATCGCTGGCGGGGGTGTGTAACCGCGAAGGTCAGTGTGCGAGAGAGACGACACTCGGCGTCGAGCGCGTGAAATTTCTGGGGTTGTTACAGGGTGTATTATGAGTAAAGCACGGACTATATGCAAAATGCATGTCCTGAATTAATTATATGACTACGGAAATTTCAATAGATCTACACGAATCATAAAGAAACAGAGCGAATTAACCAATTTTTTTTTTGCATATAATGCATATTTTATGTATTCAATGCATATTGTATCAATAATTGCATATTTGGTCATATAATTGGATATTACTGACCGAATTTTTTTTTTTTTACTAAAAAAATTATAAGTTTTTAATAAAGTACCTAAAATTTAGTATGCAATGAAAACATAATTCAAATTTATTCAAATAGTATGAAAAGTTAATTATTAATAATCGAATACAATATTATTATTTCGGGGATTACCCTATTTATCTTGTTCACTATTCATTTTGTGTTGTCAACAAATAGTAGATCGCTCCGTAGTTCAGTGCCTACATAGCATAAACCGACTGCGATTGTGTGTGGTAATATTAAAATTGTGTGTGTATAATTCCGAAAGTAAAGGACAAGGGAATCGTATCTCAATGGATTAGAGATTATAAAGATCTAATTTTGGCGAATGGTGTTGTATTTTGTAGGCCCTGCAGTAAAACCGTAAGTTTAATTTTTCTACTGTGCCGTTGTATAGTTTGTAGACATTTGCTTTTTTTATTTCCATGTTACATCAGATTCCATGTGAAAAAAAATTCAAATAATACAACACATTAAGACAAGTTTACACGAAAATAATGTCAAAAACCAAACATCAAAAAAACAACAAATGCTACATGAAAGCTTAAGTTCAAGCTTGAAAATGAAAGAGAAGGGCGCTTTTAATTTTGAATTATGGAATGCTCTAATATCTGCCAATATTCCGTTTAGCAGACTGAATAACTCAAAATTGAAGACGTTCTTGCAAAAATATTATAAAATTAAACTACCAGACGAGAGCTATTTAAGGAAAAAATATGTTGATGAATTGTACAGAGATACAATGCTTACTATCAGAACAATTATTGGAAATAGCTATATATACTTCATTGTCGACGAAACGTCGGATATCTGTGGACGTTACATCGCAAATTTATTTATTGGGAGTTTAAACGAGAATAAACCAGGCAACTCGTATTTAATTAGTACAAAAGAACTTGACAAAACAAACAATGTCACCATATCTAGATTCATTTAAATTGAAACTATGTGTGGATACTACTTGGTGAAACATTATGATTAGGTTAAATCAAACACTTGGTTAAAGTTTCACTGTATTTATAGAATAAACCTCTACAATTGTTTCGGCCTCACGACCATTCTCAAGAGTACAGAGACACTAAAAATCAAACCATTCTTGAGAATGGTCGTGGGGCCGAAACAATTGTAGAGGTTTATTCAATTAATACAGTGAAACTTTAACCAAGTGCTTGATTTAACCTAATATCTAGATTCGTACATGAAGGATTGGCTAATTTTTATTTGCCTGAGATAGTGCCAGAAGAAAAAGTGTTGCTAATGCTTTCTGACGCTGTATCATACCTGGTGAAAGCAGGACAACATTTGAAAATATTTTATAAAAACCTTATTCACACTACCTCCTTAGCCCATGGAGCCAATAGAGTCGCGGAAGAAGTTAGAATTAATTTTCCAATGGTAAATAATATTGTTAACGCAAAAAAGATATTTCTCAAAGCTCCATTAAGAGTACAAGTGTATCGAGACACATTACCAAATGTGCCATTGCCACCACAGCCAATTATCACAAGATGGGGTACTTGGATTGATGCTGCTGTCTTCTACGCTAACCATTTTTTGGCCATTAAAGATTTGGTTCTCAGTTTTTCCAACGATTCGATATCTATTAAGGATTGCAAAACATTTTTTAATGATCCCAAGATTCCACAAGAATTGTCTTTCATAAAAACGAGTTTTAATATAATTAGCGATACTTAAAAAAATTAGAAGAACAAGGCATGTCTCTAAACAATTCAATAGATCTTGTGAAAGATTTAAGTGACAAATTGAATGAGGTGGCTGGTGGGCCTGGCAATCGTATTAAAGATAGGCTTAAACAAGTGATACTAAAAAATTAAGGTTTTCAGATACTAAAAATAATGTCAAATATTATGAAAGGAGAATTTGACGAAAATCTACCTGTTGAAATGGATCCTTCAATGTTGCATGTTTTAAATTTGCTCCAATACCTTCCGTTGATGTGAAAAGAAGTGTTTCTTCGTACAAAAACATCTTAAGCGATAGGAGGCGCTCTTTCAGTATGGAAAATTTGCAAAAATATTTAATATTTAATATTTTTAATTTAATAGTTGAATGATAAACAAATTATTTTCATATGTAATATAAATAAAGTATTTTTAATTTTTAAACGTGATTTGTATTAAATATATTTGCATATATTGGCATATATTTGAAATGTTGGTGCATATTTCTTTAATTTTGCGTGCATATATATGCGCATATTTTCGTCTTTTTTCGTGCATATTTGTCCGTGCTTTAATTATGAGGAAACGTATGATTCGTGTAGTGTTTTGGTCGGGTGTTTTTTTGTGGTTCGTATGTCTTGTCTTTTTATGCATAATTCGTTGAGTATTGTCCTATTGTCCTGTCTATGTTTGAATTTATTCCGTAGTTTGTCAAGTCTTTGTTGTATGGGAATGATTTTGCCAAATTTATGCCTAAAAGTTTGAAATCATGCCTGATTTTTTTTTAGGTTATTTTGATATTTGGGAAACTGGTGCCTGTTTCAAACGCCATGGTGGATGGAAATCTAGTAATGTAGATATTGTAATGAAAATTCTGGAGCATAACAACTTCATTGAAACTGTGAATGAACTTGAGACTCATCGTGAAACAGTAAATGGATCCAATATTAATATCACTAAATTTGTAGGTTGCTGGTAGTAGTGGGTTTAATTTTCAGAGCGCCACTATAACTAACTGTACATTTAGTGTAAATTTTTGTAATAAAGAAAATCACAAATAAAAGTATAGTTACGAGTATTTTTTACTTTAACTAGCTGTACATTTAGTGTTATTTTTTGTAATAAAGAAAATCACAAATAAAACTATAGTTATAAGTATTTTTTACTTTTTCTCCGCTGCCTGACAAAGTAAACACTATTTCTCCTTGGAGAAAAAGTGACGCTTGAAATTTGCGTATCCAAGGACACAAAGTGTCACGTTTGTGGCGGTTGAAGAAAAACGTACTTCATTTTTAATAAAAATAATCGAATTTGGTTGGTTTTTTAATAATCTTACATTTGGTAAAACTTCAATGCTTCTGTCAACATTGCAATAGTTGTTGTCAATGTTTTAAATAATTTACCAAAATGTGAATTATTGATGTAATTAAATCAATAATTCAAATCGTCACAATGTTGTTTTTTCTTTCTAATTTAGGCATATAAAGTGTGACTTTTCAAAACAGACAGTAGTTGCAAAACTTTTCATAACTTGTTAGGAAATGTGACACACTTTTGTGTCACTGTGACGAAAAATTAATTAATTTGTCATATAAATCTACGTAATTTTTAATGAAAACAATCTAATTTCGTTGGTTTCGTCAAAAATAGAAAAAAAAACTTGTATATAAGTGGTTATTAAGTTATTAAGTGCAATTTTGTGTAACTCATGTGATTTTGAACGATCACGAGTGTGGAATATCACACTGGTTACACACTGCATTCCCTAACTCGTTACATAAATAGCTATTTTTGTAGTTGTGTTTTCCGTGTAGTGTAAAATTTAGTAAAAGTCGTTTACGTCCTTTCGTCGTTTGTAAGCTTTTATATAAAAACAAACAGTGTAGGTTTAAGGTGATGGTTTGTAGTCTGCGGACATGGATTTCCGGTTTTTTTGTAGATAGTCGTGTTATTAGATTTAGTAAAACACGCTATGCTTCGAAGTTAATAAATATATAAGTTTTTGTTCATTCTGGCGGAAGAACGTGTTTTATATTTCTGGATCCGAGGATTATATATTAACTGCGATATTGCGAGCAAAAAATCAATAACACATTCCTAAATCGTATTATCATCTGCGGCAAAGAAGCAGGAACAGATGTCGACATCGGATTCATCTGCCGCCCTTCCCACTTAAAGACAGCCACTCGGGGCGGCCACAATAACTTTATTATTAAAATATTACACCGCTTATCATGAAGTAAGGAACGTTAGGGGAGGGAAAGCGCGAGGACGCATATACATTTATTGCGTTAAACTTTCCCGGCCATTAAAAATGAATCTTTCCCTTCCGGAGCCCGAAAATCCGCTAAACTCGTATTTAATATCGGCCCCCGGGCGCCCCCGCAACGAACGCCTGTTGTGTTTTCTGGCGGATTCCTCCACACGGAGATAAAGGACTTCAACCAGCGCACGCGAACTCCGGACGTAAAGCTCCGCAGCCGGAAACGCACCAACAACACCACAGAAATCTACATCGGACTTGTAAAAACAAATAGCGCCTATTCAGCGGACGAATTAATCAAATAATCCCGCCCTTCCTGCCCGTGCCCTGGTTTCTTGCATTATCGCGTTCTGAATTCGGGCAAGCCAGTTTCTCGCAATCGCGATGAGCTACGGCACCTGAAAGGGCAGTAAAATCTTGATCCCAGCTGCACTGCAAAACTGCACTCCCCATCTTGTTTATATTACGTAGTTCCATTTTCCATTTAACTTATTTTGCCAGTAAGTCACTATAAAAATATACACGAGAGCCCCGGAGAAGACAAAAGTGGGATCGATCGGTTTATATTCTAACTACATACATTCGGCCGGGCTAGACAGCCCCAATCTCGGGGGAAATTCTAGCTGCGAGGAGCCGTCCTCCTTTTTTCCCGTCCCTCTGCAACCTCCAGCAGCCGGGGCGAAAACTTTAAATTTATCCGGTAACAGTCGTAATCCCCGCCGCGATCTAATAATCGGCGAGCAGATAAGACACCCCGGGAGCAGTGAGTGCTAATCTATGAAGACGACTCTCATTATGAGATTTCGCCCCCGAAATTCGTGGCGAATTGCGCACGGCGGCGATTCCAGTTCCGGAACTGGAAAAAACTTTCTCCGCACCTTCTTTCACTCCGGCAAATTACAATATCTTATTCATGATTAACTTTAAAAATACATCCCCGTATTTATGGCGCCCCCAGGAGCAGCCAAACTTCCACCCATTTAGACACACCGTCGTCTATCCCGATCAGCGCGTGTCAGGTATAATCAGGGATGCAAATTTAAATTTAAGCTGCCAATTATAAACCTGCAATTTTGATTTAAATTGCTACATACTTTTTAATGTGTATATGACAAGTGCCATTCTGCACGTACCTATTTTTTTCGTCCCCACATTTACAATACATGACGTGTTCTAAAATAACTCTAAAAATATTTACATATATCAGCTCTATCTAGCTCTATCAGAATCAACTATAAGATATCACAAATCTCTAAAACATGTATATGCAAAATTCTTTATTATAAATTATAAGATAACTAATGGGGCAATTATTCGTCGCTTTTATATTGTCTATATTGCATATACTTAACTCATCATTTCAAAAAATCTACGATAATGTACAGAACCAATTCTCCAAAATTTGCTAAATTTTCCAAATTATACGCTAACTAAAGAAACCTTCAAAGGCCGCATATTTATATTTCCCAAAACACATATATCAGTTCTAGGCAACACACAAAAAGGTTCAATGAAGAACAAAAATTTCAAAAAAACGTAAAAAAATATAATTTCTTAGAACTTCGAATTCCGAGAGGCAACATAGATATGTTTTTGCACAACCTGGCAGCCCTATTATGTGACGTCCACAGGGCATCAGAACATATTTTAGTGTGTGGAGACTTCAACATAGATTTCTTGACAGACATATTTGTGGCGTATCGGCTCGAAAATACATTATCAGAACCGACCAGAATACAATTTACAGAAAGAGGATCCACAAAGACCCAAATTGACTACATGATGGCTAATTTTCAGCATAACTTGATTTTAGTGACTAATGGACCTGCTGGGGGGAAAAGTATCACAACCAAACCAAATACCTAGTGTTGGCGCGCGAGGCACAAAAATGGTCAGGCGCATGACGAAGGAGAATCTAGCCAGCCTCAAATATCGTCTGAAAAATAACAGCTGGGATCAGATCAGTAACAATAATGTCAATACAGGCTTCAATGATTTCGTGCAGACACTTCTACACTACATCAACATAACCTGTCCAGAAATTAAATTAATACCCAAGCGCTCTAATATGGGTAAGAATTGGATAACACAGGAGATTGCGGAATCAAGCAATGACTTGAAAAAACTACATTGGCAGGCGGCACAACTGCGCTTGGCGGAGTCACAACGTATCTTCAAGGTGGAAATGGCCAGACACAAGAAACTAGTTTGAAATGCCAAAAGGAAATTCAACAGCGAAGAGATAGCAAATGCCGAGAATAAAACCAAAAAAGTATTGTCCATGGCGAACAAAGAATTAGGAAAGACACGGTCCCACGCACTACCTGCAATTAAGGATTACCGGGGAAGTCTCTGTCCAGAAGCTGTAGCATCTACCTTCGGAAAGTACTTCTCGACCATCACCCAATTGGAAATGGATAAGCATTTCGGAGACAATGTCTCAACTTCGTGCACCATATCAGAGTCACTACCAAATAGTTTCTTCTTTACTGAAGTGACTCCACAGGAAGTTGTGGCTGCAATTAACAAGTTGAAAAATAAGACAAGTGCAGGACACGATGGTGTCTCTTCTGCTGTTGTAGAAGCTATAGCTAATGAAATTTCCAGCCCTCTTTTAATCATTACAAACAGGTCTGTAGCACAGGGAATGTTTCCGGATGCCCTAAAGGTGTCGCGAGTGATTCCAGTCTACAAAAAAGGATGTGCAACTAATGTCGGGAACTATAGACCGATAGCAGTGCTAAGTACATTTTCTAAGATATTGGAAAAACTAATCTGCAACAGACTTTGTTGCTTCATGTACAGGTTCGACATCCTCTCCCCATCCCAGCCCGGCTTCATCCCTGAAAAATCTACGGAGACTGCCGCTGTTCAACTTGTCCAGGAGATAAACAAGCATATCGATAGCGGCCGATACATTGCCGATATTTTTTATGACTTCAGCCGCGCGTTTGTCACACTGGATACACAATTTGTCGGAGAAAAGCTTCATGGTGTACGTGGTAATGAGCTTAGTTTGTTGATGTCCTTCCTTGAGAATCGCCGGATGTATGTTGAGATAGGTGGCAGCAGGTCAGGGTTCTATGACTTGAGTGAGGGGATTTCCCAGGGCTCAACACTGGGGCCACTAATCTTTATACTGTACATTAATGATCTGGTAAAGAATGTGAAGGACGAATACATGATTAACTATGCTGATGACACTTCAATAATTGTATCGGCAGCCAGCCAGGATGAGCTTCAGATCAAGATTAACAAAATAAATGCTGATGTTTCCAAATGGTGTCAGCGAAACAAAATATTACTTAATATAGAGAAAACCTGTGAAATCCAATTTTCAAATAGGAAGACACCCGAACTTGACCGCAATAATGCGGTATTAGAAGCTAACTTCTTTGGGACCAAAATTGACAGTAAACTCACCTGGAAAGAACAAGTTCATCATGTGTCCACCAAGGTTAACAGAGCATACTTCGCCATACTAAAACTAAAACCCTCACTCTCGGCAGACATCCTGATCGGTACATGCTCTGGCATATTCACACATCTCGTACAATATTGTGGCGTGGGGCAGAGCGGGTGATATGGGCAGGGTGTTTGTCGCCCAAAAGAGAATTGTGCGCCTCATCTTCGGCATTCGGCGCCGGCAATCATGCCGTACGGTCTTCCGTAAAAGAGGTATCCTAATGGTTGCCTCAATTTATGTATACAAATGTGCGCTGTATGCACGACGGAATATGGAAACCTTCGCGAAGGGCAAATACCTCCATACTCACGACACAAGGCATGGGGATGCTCTTAGAATACCGCAACACCACACATCACTATACAAAAAATCTCCTCTGTACAATTGTATATCAATCTATAACGCACTCCACATGCAACCGAGATCGGAAACGAGCGTGAGCGTATTTACTATACACCTAAAATCCTACCTTACAAATGGAGGTTTCTATACGGTACAGGAGTTTCTGACTAATGACTGTAATGCTTGAGCATTGCATACTTTTGATATTGGGTATGTAATGTGTTGTTTGTATTATTTTGTGTACCTGTGTATTGTCACCTACATTTTACATTTTACATTTTATATTTTACATTTTACATTTTACATTTTACATTTTACATTTTACATTTTACATTTTACATTTTACATTTTACATTTTACATTTTACATTTTACAGTTTACATTTTACATTTTCCATTTACATTTTCTTCTATGTTATAAATATAATTTTTAGACTTTTTAGAATGTTTTGTTAATTATGACGACCCACATCCATGTTCTGATTGCAATCATGCATCGAATGTTATAATGGCCTATGTGATTATTGAATAAATAAATAAAGTAAAGACTGACACTTTCAAAATTACAGGAAACTTCTAGAAGAAGAATCTGACGAATTCCATAGAAATGCTAAAGAATGTAGGTATGAGGAATGAAGAAATGAGGACATTAAGTTAGAACCTTGTTTTTCATTTTTTTTTCAAAAGTTACTGAACTGAACTTAATCTACCTAATCAAAAATTGCATTTTCTTAAATTTTCTCGAAATTCTCATTTGTTTTTTTGACATGAATGAATATTAGTTATATGGATGTACCTTTTTATAGTTGCTCTCAACTATTATAAATGTTGATGCGGTTTTGTCCTTTGATTGAGTCTTCAAGAAAAATCAGGAAATAAGAAAATAGTTTATTAACAAAATTGTTGCAAAAATTGTTGGGAAATTGTTTGCCTTGTAGCTTAATTTGTTCTGTCCGTTCCAATTATTAATATTTTGATTGTAGTATTTCAATTAACCATTAATCAAACGAAATAATTAATTAAGCATTCAGAATATTAAAATGAATTGCGCGATTTTTGTCGTTCGTTACATTGTACTGCAATGTCGGACAAGGGAAAATTAATTAATTAATTAATTTTATAATGGGGTGAATTTATACCCTGCCTGGACAGACAAACTTTTAATAAAATTGGTCAACGAGCTGCATCGGCGCTCGTATTTTTATGATAATTGTGAACTCGGCATTTTTGTTTGCTTTTTTTAAGTTCTAAAGTAAATGTAATTTTGAATTCATCATTCAAAACTGTTCACTTTTGTTTGTTATTTTAAGTGCTAAAATGGAATATAATTTTTGAATTCATCGTTGACAAAGGTTTCCATAATATTAAAAAAGGGTAAATAAAAAAGTTAAAACGACACTCGCAATCTGAATGTTGTGTGGTATTTTAGGAAAAAAGGCAGGTCAAACTTCTCTGTTAATTTTAAAAGAAAATTTCGGAAAAACTTGAGCATACTCCAAGTTTTTTTTCATTTTATTATATCAAATTGTAAATTGAATGGATTAAAACATTTAGTTTTTTTTTTAGTGAAAAACACGGCAAAAAATGTATTCAGTACAAAAATGCAACAAAGATCAATCAAAGCAATTTTTACTGATACGTTTTACTAACAATATGTCTGTACTTGTTCGGTTTTATAATGTTAACTTTATACAACTATATATTATTATTATTATTGTAAATTTGGATAAAGTTTTGAGAATTATCAGAAATTATAATAAAATTGATAATCTTAATGATGTCAATTTTCTGATTTCTATACAAATTTAATACCGTTTTCAAATTTCTGCACAATTTCAAAGTATTTGCGAAAATTCCTCAAAAATTACAGAATATTTGGATATTTTCACGTATACTGAATACTGAGAATGTATAGCGAATTAGAACGCAGTTTTTGAATTTTGTAGAATTGTATAACAATTTGACAGTTTTGGTCATAATCTGAAATTCTATTAAAATTGTTAAACTACTTTTTGATTTATTATTTATTGAAAGGAACATTTTCGTTTACTATAAATCGTTTTGAAATTTTGCTTATTTATATACTACCTCTGTTCCATAATAAGTGAACCTTTACCGATTTTTATTTTTTCCGTAATATGTGAGCCATTGCCGACTTTTATTTTTTCCATAATAATGAGCCATTTCCAATGTTTATTTTTTACAAAATAAGTGAAATATTTTCGTTTCTAAGAAGTACTATATATATTTTTTCAAAATAACTTTAAAAAAATGTTAGCATAAACGAATAGTAGGCAAGCAATTTTCCCTACAAAGCTTTGCCTTGCTAATAGGTAGAAGCTTATAATTATTGTTACCGCCACAATCTATAATCGATTTCATAACTGTTTGTAAACTTATAAACACATTTTCTAATGTACGTCTAGTCTCCGCTTCGAAAGATTTTTCGAAAGATTCTACAACTCTTATTACTTCGTCCATATTGGGTGGTCAATGCTGGTGTTGTAATGGTTGAATAGACGGGAAAAAAACAAGATCGAGAACATTCAAATTGGGACTATTGGTAATTTTTTCAATTGTCAAAATCATCGCTCCCCTTTTCAACTATCCATTTTTCTGATGTTTCAGTAAAAGCTTAACAATAGCCGTTCCTTTTTGGTTGATTAAATTTGGTCTTCTCATCGTTTGAAACTTCCGGCGTTAGAACACTTTCGCTTAAAAATTCGAATTTTAATTGTTACTTTTGACAAATTAAACTGTCAAATATTTTTACTACCATGGCACATATGATTGGGGTATATTAAGAATATCAAAATTAAAATTAAAAAAATAACTAAGTGTCAATAAATTTAAACTCAAATGGCTCACTTATTATGAAACAGAGGTAGTATTTTTTCCAAAATGTATGGACAGAAATCTATTTTATCACGCCTCTGTGCCATTAGAAATTTTAAAGTGGCGGTGGCTAGGGAGGAGGGGGTAACATATAAAATTTATCTGACGTTGTTTTTCTCCTTTCCCTCTCGAAATCAATGAACGTATTTGTTTTAATCTAGTTAAATTAAAATCAAAAGTTAGTGAGACCAGCTAGTTTTAAAATGTGCACCCGGTATTTATACTCACATGTCCGGTATAGGACATGGCTAAGACTCAGCATATACTAGCTAAGTCTTAGCGATGTCCTAGCTAAGTCTTAGCCATGTCCTAGCTAAGTCTATATACTATACTATACAGGGTGTCCAAGATAAGGATCAACAGCACGGGGATCTCGGAAACGGAAAACGTTACAATGGCGGTTAAATTACAAAAAAGTTTCGCAGTTTAGTGGTCACTAATATTCTTTTGAGAAACCCAAATATTTCCTGTATAAATCCTGTTCCTGTTATAAATATGGCCTGTAAAAAATGCGCAGCCTGTAGTAGATAGCATTTCCTATTTTGAATTCAACTATTTATATCACAGTATAGTTTATAATGTTTTTATTCAGAAAAAGGCTTGTTAATACATTTCGAACATTTTTTGTAGTAGGCGTTGAAATGATGATAACGAAAAATTATCCAATTCTAACCCAAAATAGGTACCAAAATAGTAACTAAATATAATTTTGCAAGAATAGTTGTTAAACATTGAAACATTATTGCAATTTAGGACCACACTTATTATTTGTTTACTGTGAGATGATAATTATTCTGTTCATTTAATGGCGACGAAGACAAAAATTATTACTTAATTTTAACCCAGAATATGTACCGAAATAGTTACAAAACATAATTTAGCACGAATAGTTGTTAAACATTGAAACATTATAGTTATTTAGAACTACAAATATTATTTTTTTTACTGTGATATGAGAATTGAAATGATCCTACTGAGTGAATTGATTTAATACTGGATTTATACACTTCTCATGTGGGTTTGTGCGATTTCAATTGTCACTAAACGCGAACTAAAAATCGCACAATTTATGCGTTTAGTGAAAATTTAAATCGCACGAACCCACCTGAGAAGTGTATAAATCCAGTAATTAAATTATTACTTAATTGTAACCCAGAATAGGTACCAAAATAGTAATTAAAAACAATATAGCACGAATAGTCGTTAAACATAGAAACATTACAGTTATTCAGAACCACACTTATATTTTTTTACAGTGGTATTATGTCGATTGTTCTGTTCATTTAATTATCATAAAATCATAAAATTAAGAGATAAATTTTGTCTTCGTCGCTCATTTCAACGCCTACTATACCAAAATATTCGAAATGTATTAACAAGCTTTTTTTTCCGAATAAAAACATGAGAAAACATACTCTGATATAAATTGTTGAATTCGTAATAGGAAATGCTATTTAATACAGGGTGTACTTTAAAAAAATATAAAGTTTATGATGATTTCTTCGAAACGAAACGTTGTACTGAAAATTTACAAACGCTGTCTTGTAGAGCTTAAAAGTGGCAATATGAAAGTGCCATTTGTTTTCTTATACCTTTTCAAATAACTTCAGCGAAACATAAAAACGATATAGCAAGATTTCGGATTTTGTCAAATATCTCCGGAAGTAAGCGGAATTTTCTGGTTTTCTCAACAGAATATTACTAACCATTAAATTGCGCAACTTTTTTCCATTTTAACCGCCTTTGTAACTTTACGGTTTCCAAGATCCCCGTGCTATTCATCCTTATCTTGGACACCCTGTATATGTATTGTATATTGAAATACAATTAAAACTATTTTTATTTTTGAAAATTTTTCACATACTTTAATTATTAATTAAATAAGGTAAATATTTTATCCATTTGTTTCTTCAATTATTGCAATATGCACATTGCACATTAAAAGATTTACTGCGTTGTGCGATTATAATTGCTTAAATATATTTTCTATTTAAGGTAAGTTTTTCTGAATATAAATTGTGCATGTATAAGAATAACGTTGGATTGTTTGATGGCGTACGTACGTGAATAAATTAATTTAATGAGCATACAACCAAGACGAGCAGAGTCGCGCAATGCAAATAATAACCCGCAGAGTAATATGGCGCAGAATTTACCGGCCAAATAAACAAGTTGCAATAAAAGGTATACCTTATATCCTGTAAAGGTGCAAATAAACCCAAGGAAAAAGCGGCGTTTTATTCGGAACGATAATTTTTCATTCCCAGCCATTTCTGTTACGAAGCACAGCTCCTTTCCTTCTGCTTTATTATCAATCCACGATCTGTCCGTAATCTGGTCCCAGGTTCTGAATATTATCCCGTGGCACTTTCCTATCTGGAGGGCCCTAGGTGTGATCGATACAAATGGGCCAATTATAGAGGTAAATTAGGCAGGTTTCAAGGCACCCACGCCCCTTATATATTACATCGGTTATCTGCATTTATTGCGTGGCCCTGTATCAAAAAGTACGAGTCGTTAAGTAATCCGTAACAGGCTATTAAGCGCATGACGAAAGGCACACAAGATTTACCACGCTGGAACAATTAGAAACGGACGCGTGCTGGCGAGCAGATGGAATTTCATGTTTTCCCATTACACTTCATCGGCTTAATGTACGAGAAATATTATTTAACCGACGATACAGGAGCGCAACGTTCGCGCCGCCTCTGGGCCATTTCATCCCATAACGCACACCATCCCAGGCCCAATTTGGCGAAGATTACTAGAAGCTTTTAACCGTGGAATCGACTTTTTGCGCCGTACAATCGAATTTATTGTGCACACACGTTATCGAGTTATTACGCCCTCATAGAGAGCACCCTTTCAAAATATAAATCTATTAGCAATTGCCACTTAATTGTCCAACTAATCTACTGTATGTAATGCAATAAATCTATTTCTCCAAATGTTTATAGCATTTTTATCTACGAGCATTATTGTGATTATTATAACGTACATAATTCAATCAGTACGTGTAATTATGTTTATTTAGAATTACATGCCGCTTCAATTCTGCCATTCAAAAGTGACCCGTAAACTTATCGATCTTGTACGTTTTACGTTCTCATTTATGCGTAGGAAGTAAAGTCGAAATTAATTTCTTATTTGAACCTGCCTTTGTATCTTGTACGGTGTATTGTTAGTCCTGGCGTGAAATGCTTTAGAATTTAACAAACAATGCAGTAATTAATGAATCATTGTTTGAACACGTGTAATATTTAGATATATAACGAAGGCGTTCCATTAAGCTTAATGGATGCATGAATGGCGAAACCTTTAAGCGGCTTTCATATGAAGTGCATTTATATTGAGGGACTTACCTTAAACATAAATACGCGGTAATTTCTGAGTAAATATTTCTGCATTCATGCCATTGCACGAAGTTCGTGTGCAAATGCAAAATTAACAATCACTTAAATTTGCAATTACTTATTTGAATGTTACTTAATTATTTGGTGGCATTTATATGATTTTTGATAGTTTCTGGAATGTTTCATAATTTCTAAAGTTTCGTTAGTTTAATGAATGTTATCATAAAATAAAGCTTCTTCTACTTCATACTTGTAATTATCAGGTAATACCTGATAATTGGTAAACATTCGTGCCGTTTTTTTTATTTATTCGTTGTCATTTTAAATTATTTTTATATATCAATTAAAAATGATCGTTAATTATGATTGTATCAAATCGAAGTGTGATTAATACAATTCATACTAATGTAGAAAACACTATACGCGCGTTTTTTTATCGCTGAACATATGCTATGTTCAGCTTTAAAACGACAGTATCAAATTCATTGCTAAAATTCAATGGTATGCAACCAAAATTACAGGCCGCGTTACAAGAACTTGGTCATTTCAAATGTCGAAACTGTTGACAGAAAATATATTCAACGCAAGAAAGTGTTTAAATAGGGGGATGATAATGAATTGGCTGGTATACGGATTGTGCGAGATTAATTTCAGTGCATTATCCTACGATAGCAATCCCATCAATCCCGTTCAATCAACAATCATCAACCGTTAATCCCGAAGTAGTAACTCATGTGCCAAATGGAAGATATTGGTTCTTCTTTGGCATAACATAATACATTTAATTTCTTCAGTAGAAATATGGCATCTCCTAGTTCTTATATGATGACCAATAGCGACGCATCATGTAACTACTATTAAATTTTGCGATTACATTAGACATTGTTTCGATTGATTGTAGTAGTCTGTCAGGATAATGCACTCAAAATACATTGAATTTGAATATTATATTATGAATATATTATATTATGAAAAATTGGGCATATAGTTGACGCAAAAAATATTTGGCACTGTCATCAGAAAGTTCACGTCGAAAAATGTAAGCATGCCAAGTTTTGTAAACTTTCCTTCAAAAGTAAAAAAGTTATAAAAGGAAAATGAAAGTTCACTTCTTCAGTTTTTCAGCGATATTTCAGGAACTGTGCAAGATATCCCGGATTTCGTTTCAGTATATTGAAAGGCACACACATAAGAAACTTTTATCCCATTTGACCAACTCTGTAGGTACTTCCGTTTAATAGATCCTAATGGTGGGCGTCGTAAAAGTGACCACCCTGTATATATTATATTATGGCAGTATATTTTGAGCAGTTGTCATAGTAAAATTATATTGATTGATCTACAAAAATGTATCTACCATATCTTATTTATGCACTAAAATGTAACATTTATACTTTCAATATACAATTAATATGCTGTATCCTATCAATACAACAATTGTTTTGAATCTAAATCGACATTTTATCACATACTGCATGGATACTACTTTTTTAACAATTATCTACATAACATCGCCGAAAATATAAATAGTTTGTTTTTAATTTTAAGCCTGGACATTTTTTCGGTGAAAAATTCATAAATCATTTAAAATGTCATGCATTTCAAAATTTATAGTAGCGTATAACAATACAAAATTTATGTTTTCCTATGCATGCCAAATTGTTTTGTTTCATTTTTTTTTAATAATATTTATATTTTATACAGGGTGTACAGACCACCCGTATCAGGCCCTTTTCTCAGTAATTTGACTTCATATAAGTTCGAAGAGGTTACGCCTGCTTCCGGTTATTTCCAATAATCGAAACTATCACCATTAAGTTCTTTAGGTAGGCTTATCTTATGCTTTTTTTTTCTTGAACCACTATGACGTCATACTTCGAGAAAATGGTGAGACTGGTTGTCTTAAAGATTAATTTTTATTTTGTTGAACAAAAATACTTTTCATACAAAAGTTGTTTCTTTTTCAAATACCTATCAAACGATGCCACACATAACATAGGTTCCCATTTAAAGTTCTGAAGTTGAGTGCAGTTACGCCTACTTCCGGTAACTTTCGACATTACCTCCATTCAATACTTCAGGTAGGCTTATGTCATGCTATTTTTTGTTCGAACCTCTACGATGTCAAATTACCTAAAACAAAGCCTAATGGTCTAAAACACCCTGTAGGTATATGTAATATTTATTTATTTTCTTATTATCTTATTTACATTTTATATTATTTTTCTTATTAGAAAAATGTGTAATACATTTTTTTAATAATAAATTTACTGAATTTTTACTTACTTTTTTCGAAAAGTGACTTAAGAACAAAAACGTCACATTTATTCCCCATACATATTAACACAACAGTCAAGTTCATATAATAATGTAAGTATTAATACATTGCTAATGAAATCTTGTCATATAAAATAGTCTCGAACTAAATCTCCATTAGTTTTAAATATTTTTCTAGATTGCCCGAACTATAACCGATTTTGAAGTAATTATAAGTGTATTAAGGTCGGCCGATATCGTGGGCTTTGTGCCGCAAAGTTCTTCGAACGGAAAATAGAATTTCGCGCAGTGGGTAATGCACGTTAAACACCTTAATCGACTTCACTTAAATTGCATTTACATTACCAGCATAACTCAAAAGGAATTAAATGGAAACCAGTCAAGAAAATGCAACATTTCTTCTTGTAGTACAAGAAAATTAGTTTATTACAGCTCGAGACAAACTTATGTTAAGAAACTCATAAGAGAATGTAAATAATTAAAATGTATTTGTGGTTAGTTCTTCATGTTTCCACTTAATCGTCATTTTATGTAAGTTTTATAACAAACTTTTTGGCGATAATTGTATGCTTGTTTACTTGAGTTTAGAAATAAGGTTGTCGAAATATTAATATAGCTGCTTAAGAGGCCTCTTTACCCCATCTAGTATACGGCATTATTAATAAGCGACAGCCAAATAATTCATGAACGGGTTAACGTAATTACAATCGGAGAACTGATATAGAAAGTTTACACATTTATCTACAATTAGACAAAGTAGTTTTAAGAAATAAATTAAAGGTGACTTATTTCTGATCACCTAATCGGATTTATGTGCAGACAAGAATACTCCATTATAATTCAAGATATTGGAACAAAAAAAGAAGGTGGTTTGCAACAACATTAGCTCTAAATACACCAGAGGAATTTCCATTATATGTATCATATCTTAATTAAATAAATACCGAAGATAAATGTAGATAAATGTCGAAACTTTCTAACTCAGGTCTTCGATTTTAATTATGCTGACCCGTTCATGAATTATCTTGGCTGTCGTTTACATGCAATTCCCTCTTAAGTAAGGTGACCAGACGTCCCGATTTTGGCGGGACAGTTCAGATTTTTAGAAATTTGTCCCGCGTCCCGCGACGTTTGAAAAGAGTCCCGACTTTTGAAAGATTGGGTTTTTGATTTTGGTGTTATCAGCTTATATATTTTGCCAATATATGTATTTGGTAGCAGCGCTGCAAGGGCCAAAATACAAAACGGTACTTCAAAAACATGCCTCGCATTTATTACACAGGGTGCCTCTAAATTATGTGGACATGGCTTAACCACCGATTACTGGGATCAAAAGAAGACGATTTAACAAAACTTATCTATATACAAATGCGTTTGGTTTAGCCAGTATTCAGCTTCAAAGTTAATTTAAAAAAAACAAAATTTGCTTATAAAAAGAGAACGTTTACATTTATTTGGATGTTGTTTGGTATGACACTTTATACGGATATTATACGGGTATAACTCATATTTTGACATAATATTGTTATTATCAGTAGACCGGTTGTGTACAAAACAAGGGTAGCCCAACATTAATATATTCATATTTTTTAATGACAAAGCCAATAACTTAAAAAAAAAACAATTCGGACGCAGGCATTCATTATAAAGTTTTTTTGTATCTCTATAGTATTTGATATCTGTTACAGTTTCGGCACAAAAAAATAAAATATGAGTGACTGCCCTACACTCGTTTGGAAACAAATGTTATCTAGTTACCGGGTTGATGATGGTTTATTCACAATAATGAATATAAAGTACACTTACGCCAATAAAACAGATATGTTGCGAGTTTTAGGATTTTAGGAGCCCTAATAACGAGAAAGAAAATTTGGAAATTATAGCAATTGCTTTATCCATACGATATCCAAATAGTGCAAGAGCTTTTACCAGCTGATTATGACCAACGTTTTGCGTTTTGCCGATTTATTCAGGAAAAAAGAGCTGAACATATACTTTTTAACCAGAAAATTCTATTCACTGATGATTTGTTTCCAAACGAGTGTAGCGCAGCCACTCATATTTAATTTTTTTGTGTCGATACTGTAACAGATATCAAAAACTATATAGATACAAAAACACGTAATAATAAATGCCTCCATCCGATTTGATTTTATTTAAATTTATTTGCTTTAAAAAATATGAATGTATTAATGTTCGGCCTCACTTGTTTTATACTCAACCGGTCTACTGATAATAACAATATTATGTCAAAATATGAGCTATACCCGTATAAAGTGTCATACCAAACAACATCCAAATCAATGTGAACGTTCTCTTTTTATAAGCATTTTTTTTAAATTAACTTTAAAGCTGAATACTGGCTAAACCAAACGCATTTGTATATAGATAAGTTTTGTTAAATCGCCTTCTTTTGATCCCAGTAATCTGTGGTTAAGCCATGTCCACATAATTTAGAGACACCCTGTATATTTATTTTTCAAAATTTAAACATTAATATTACTGTAAACATTTAACTCTTTCAATATTCATAAGAAACCTACGCAAAAGTAGACTATACGTCTCATAATTTTTAACATAATTTATATATTTTTTAAATTTTGATATTATAACACTACTTTAAACATTTAACTTTTCATTCAATTTAAATAAACAATTTACGCAAAACTAGACTAAATGTCACTAAAATTTCAACATAACTTTTATCATTTCGACCAAACTCATATTCAAAAAATGTTCGACCATTATAAATAAATTTAATTTTATTCATTTCGGACTTCATCATATTTCTACTTACGCACAACACCCATTACTCTACTAGAATGTCAACCAGAAACACACCCAGATCTGTAGCTTTTACCCTATGAATATTTGTATGCTTATGACGATCCTCCGGTCGAAACTAGTCCATGTAAACTAAAGACTGACTTTACACTACCTGATAGTGCTGACCTCACACGTTGATCTCACATATAATCAGAATAGATCTAAAAACTTTTTAAAAGAAAAATGCTTAATTTAAGCCAACCATTGTGTATATACCTACAATGTGAGTTGTTTTTAAGGGGTTTGAAAACAAGCAGAACTTTTTATAAAGAACGAAATTTTTTGAGAAATCAAACATAAAATAGCTTTTTGTAGTATGTAACTCAATATTGAGACTGTTACAGATACGTTTTCACATATCAACTAGTCGGAGCTTTGAATTCGCATGTCATACAGTCACAACTAATTGTTATTTTTATAGTAACGAACAGTATAAATTCTAAAATACTTAAAAATATCCACGCTAATTATGAAATCCCGGCGCGTGCACCATATGTGTTATAAAAACTGTAATTAAAAAATATTTAAACAATAGTATATTGTGTGGTTAGTACAGGATGTGATATATTCCCCGCAGACGCGGCAATTGATGTCCGAGGTGTTAGGCAGGGACAGCAAGCCGAAGAGGCCGGGAAGGTACTTCATGTACGAACCGCGCATACTATCTGCCGGCCTAAGCCGACAGTGAATTTTCTGAGAGGTCTATAGCAAATATTTTTTTCTTATATCTTTCACATTTTTACGAAACTTGCAAAATTATTGCGAAGGGAGAAAAAATAGTATGTGCGGTTCGTACATGAAGTGCCTTCCCGGCCTCTTCGGCTTGCTGTGCTCACCTGATGGCTCGGACATCAATTCCACATCGGCCGGGAATCTATCACTTCCTGCGATAACCTCATAATATACTATTGTACAAACAATAATTTTATATTATTAATGTCATATTGTAAAAGCGAAATGTTAACTTACAATTTCAATTAGAGCTCAAAATTATTAAATATGAAGACCATTAAATTATCGCGCATTTTCGGCACAGCCACCGTGCAAAACTTTAATTCACATTTTTGTATGTGCACCTTCAAATCGTTAAATGGCACTAACACTAATATATAAAATTACGCAGATATCCTTGGTAATAACAAATCAATTTCCGTGCAAAAGCTGCTGGTTTTTGCACAAAAAGTAATGTGCAATAGAACAAGAATCAAATGAGTTATTAATGTATGTGTTTTAAATCAATTGTAGGCCAGGTTATACATTGTTCGATTTCGATCATGAATAACGGTTATCTCCCTCCGCCATTGTATAGAAATTGTTTTGTGCTTTGGTATGCGGCACACGAGAATGAGTGACCGAATCTGCGGCTGATTTAGTCACACCAGCGTTTCGGTTCATAAATTGCATCCATTGTCAAAAATTACGAATTAATCACGCGAGCGGCCATACATCATCAATTTTAAATCAATCACCAAAGGGCTTCTTTGCGGGACAACGGGCAGGTGAGGTCCGGTTTTTCGAAATACAAAAAAGCTAGAAACAAAACGCACACGCGAACGAAACAAACGAAACGCAGCTATCGATTGAGGGGGCGGCCCGCATGTATCGAGATAGCGCTGTTAAAACGAGGGAATTTTCGTGGAGATAGCGCGGTGGGAAGATGTTGCCAACATTGTCAGGCATTATGGGGCTGTCAGGGTGCATTAAATATTATGCAAGGGGGTGACATATCGCGATAACACGCTGTGTTTGTACATTTCAATTTCGGTTGCGAAAAATTCGATGAGTCAATCCCTGGCGCACGCAGTAGGATTCTAATTCTAATCTCCCCCTAGCCGCATAACCACTGGCGGACATTTCCCAACGAATAGCACTTAAACCATGCACCACTAAAGAGATAAACTCGTCGCGATATTCGCCTACAATCAACTATAAATTAGTTAAAATCGCATTTACAAGACTTTTATCTCCCGATTGGTATCAGCGCCGATTAAGCAAAAAACAGGGTACTTGGCCCCCTTGTTTCCGATGCCCTCCGTTGTTTTATTAATATTCCAGAAATGACTCGATGAATCTCGCAGGAATGCCCGCGACGAAAGAGTGATTGACAACTTAAGTAAAATACCTTATAAAGGGCATTGAATTTTTCACAAAGGAAAATGAAGTGAGTCAAGTGATGACGCAGGATCGGGAAATAACGACGTTCCTTCACCCCGTTCTTTATACATAATGAGGGTCAGAAGGGTGACGACGCCTGTAAACCAGATAAAAAGGTCCTTGTACAGTCAAGTGCCGCAACAGCGACGGCTGACTGATGCTCCCAGTTTTCAAAACGCCACACTTTCTAGAAATAATTACTCATCGCACGGGAAGGGATTTACTTTGTTTATTTCCGTTACTCCACCATGACGGAAATTAATGTATGGCACAGTTGAATCATCGAATCACAATCCTATAAATGCATAAGTATTGGAATTAATATTTATTTTTTAATGGTAATTGTATCACAAATTATCATGTAGTTGTAGTTTATTAAGATTGACATTTAGTACGAAAAAAATATATTGTGAAAAAAAGCATAAAATTTCTCTTGGCGAGAATCGAACTCTGGACTATTATTTAATAGTTATTTATCTAATTAGTGGGATAAGAGCATCATTAACTGACGAATACGGTGAGTGGCTCAGACGAGGGCGCAGCCCGAGTCGAAGTAAGAGCATGAGTTTGAGTTAATATGACCTTATCACACGTTTTAGATACAAATTTTTATCGACGACTGCTCTGAATTACGAAAATTATACTTTTGAATTGAATTCGATGAAAAATCAGAACGTCATAGCATGTATGTAGAACCATAGCAACATGTAATTTGAATGTCAATTTAATCTTCAAGACTTCAAGAATTAAACTTCCAATTTTTGTTTTGCTATGTTACAATGAGCGACCCCGAAACTCTGCCTTCGGATATCGAAGAATCGGCCACGCAAAATGAAGCAAATGAAAAGGTACTTCTAGTATATTTTGAAAACATTTCGAAACGCTATAAACCTTCAAGCCTGTCGGCATATTACTCGATGATACGTGCGATGATATCCATAAAGAAAAATGTGAACATCAGTATATTTATTCAATTGGTTGCATTTCTGAAGAGGCAGTCAGAAGGATATAAACCTAAGAAATCCAAAATTTTAACAATACAACATATAACCCGATTTTTACAAGAAGCTGATGATGAAAAGTGGCTACTAAAAAAAGTAAATAAGAACAAGTCGTTAAATTTTATATTAAGAAATATTTTCAGGTAGTTTTGATCTTTGGAATTGGTGGAGCCTGTAGAAAGGAAGAACTCACTTACATGCAAGTGAACAACGTGAAGAACGAAGGGCAGGTCTTCTGCGTCACAATACCAAATACAAAGACCAAAATTTCGAGAGGATTTGTTATAACTTCTGGAGACAATGATGGAATCAATTTTGCAGACATTATCAAAAAACACATGGCACTGTATCCACATAATGCCTTGGAGAGGTTTTTTTTTTTATTACAGGAATGTTAGATGTATAAAACAATACGTTGGCACCAATAGGATTGGTACCATGCCGAAAAATATTGCTTCCTTTTTAAAATTACCAAATGCTAAAGACTACACCGGTCACTGTTTCAGAAGATCGTCAACCTCACTCTTGGCAAACTCAGGGGCGGTTCTGCTAACAATAAAAAGGCACGGGGGCTGGAAGAGCAATACAGTAGCGGAAGGATACATAGAAACTTCGGTTGAAAATAAGAAACGTATCGCTACAAATATTCTTGGAGATAAGAATATGCTTGTAGAAGCTTCAACCAGTACCTGCAGTAGTTTGAACATTTCTAAAACAGAAATGTTCTCTGGAATACACTTAAATAAATGTAAACATGTTATTATTATTGTTCATAAGAAATTGTTTAATACATTTGTGACGTGCCTGAAGGGCAATCAGCGCGTTAGGCCGCGGAGCGAGTGGAGGGTCCCTTCGAAGCAGCGACGAGGGCCGGCTCTCGGTGTCGGAGAGTGGGAGGGTTAAAAAAAGGCTCCACATAATTTTAACCTCGCCACTACTTCGTCGCAAAAGGGGCTCCATCCTACCTGCGTGGGTTGACGGCAGACAGTCAGCGAAGTTCAGAAATTACGAACTGTCGCGACGGCTGACCATCTGGCGCCCACACCACCAGATTTAAATCTCGCAGTGAGAACAGGAAGTTAAACTGAAAGAATGCCCGATTGAGAAAACGTGGGGGGAACAAAAAATAACAGGTGTGAATTTTGTGGTGTAAAATATCTGCGTTTATTCACACAAAATACAGGACACTGTGCCTACGCTTCCTGAAATAAATACCTCCTCCCGCAACTTTATCGCGCCGCGTTCACTAGATTCGGCCGAATCCCGCGAATACGTAACGCGCGATGCTAAGGGCCGCCGGAGCCACCCTTTTCTTACAAAAGCGCAAAACACGTACGGCACGAAACACGTAACGCAAATTTTACACAAAAGAAAAAAAAAACGATATATCAAAATGAGATTTAAGTAATAAGTGAGATAAATAAAAAATATATATAAAGATCTGGCCTGTGTTCCTCGTCTGCGACTTCGCTGGCGGCTCTGGACTCGGCTCCTGGTCGTGCGGCGGCCGATAATCGTCGGGAACGCCGATCACTAAATTCCAGACCTCAGAGCAACTCTGGCAGGATGGTCGCTGCCCCTAACCAAGACCTGGCTGGCTGGGTTACTTAGCCCTTACCCAAAAAACGCTCTGATGTTGTGAGCGTATGGAGTTGAGTCGTATAGTACCCTCCCTTGCCTTGTGCTTGGTGCCGTCAATCCCTCTCAGGGTGGTTAAATGAGGACACATTTTATATCCCGAAAACCGGTTGGTGATATACCAAAGAAAACTGTGACCTCGTGGCACGTCCGCACTATAGAGAAGGTAACCAGCTTCTACCATCATGGTAGCGACAATTTTTAAAAATCACACGTAGGACGGAAAACACGTCACGTTTAAAAAAACGTGTGCGTATGATTGCCTACGGTGGAGGGCCAGGCGCGAAATTAATAATTAAAAGACAGTTTCCGTCGGAGGCTAAACCGCACCGTTACAAATTTGATCGTAAGTTGGTATAAAAAAATGAGTGTGTTTTTGATTTTATTACCTAACTACTTAGGTAATGAGTTTCATTACGTAACTCAAATGAATGTCAAATTCGTCATTTATCTAAGCAGTCGTAGATGAATATAATTCGCTATTATTATTAAATATACCATTGCAAAAAAGTAAAGTAGGACAATTATTACTTTCTACAGAAATAATTATAATGTAATAGTAATAGTAAGTCATCACAATGGTTGCAACTGAAACTTATTGGTAATCCATATTAAAACAGCGCATAACACATTTCAAAATTTATAATAAAACAGTTCGATTGTCAAATTATTATACAGGGTTTCCCAAAAATAGCGGACAAGCTCAACAGCACACACAACTCAGGGATGGCCACTGAGTCCTTAGAAAGCACAAAAAAAAAAAAAATAAAAATAAACTATTTAAACTTTCAAAAATCATAAATCACAGACGACTTTGTCATCAGTATTTTAATTGTTCAGCAGATTTCAGTTGTCACGTTGATTTTTCAACAACTTTCATTTTGGAATATTTAAACACACTATTAGAAATGGAAATATCCAATAAGATTATTTAAAAAATATATAATTAAACAACTTAACACATGATTATCATTTAAGAGCCTAAGAGCCCTTCTAAATTTGCTGTAATGTTATACGTTTGTTTATTACGTTTATTTATAATGAATTTTTTAGTATTTTTTATGGGCTCAGTTGGCATCCCGAGTGGCATGCTGTTGAGCTTGTCCACTATTTTTGGGACATCCTGTACATTGAATAAAAAATTGTATTAATAAATATTTAATTTAGAAAAAAACATATATATTTATTGTAATAAAAGTATAAATGATGAAATATAATAATCAAATTTATCACAACTTGGTGTTAATAATGTAATAAGTTTTATATTTCCTGTTGTTATTATTATTTTGCTTATTACAAATAACTCTTTATACCTCACTATCCACAATTTAAAATAATCTTTCTTGCAACTGCCGCCCTTATATTTATTTGTTTTGAAAATGGAATGAAACGTAAAAATTACACAAAGCTCACCGCTTCGCCCTCACGACCGCGATCGTGATCGCAATATGCGATAACTGCATATAGTCTACTTTTCAAGAGAAACGACCTCGTGAAGTGCCAACGACCTTCATGTTATAAGCACTAAACCCATACAAAGAGTGAGATGATATTTTTTGCACATTATGCACACAAAGAGACACACTTCAGTTGTAACTTGCATACTTTTATTTCAGGACTCTCTTGTAGTAAATCAAGATTAAAACTTAGAAAAATTAACTCAAAACTTAAATTCAAATAATTTCAAAATTAAAAAAAAAATATTTGCATTAAAATATTCATAACTTTTTTATTATACTTATTTAAATTCATGGGCCGTTGAGAACCAGATTGAAGTATTAAATTTTATTAATGCACGTAAGTTCAGAGATGGATCCATAGACTGGATGGACTGGATGTATATTTCTGGACTTCTCTGAATTAATAATAATGGACTTATACCACTCTGATTTTCTCAGATTATATTGAATTCACGTTATAGATAAAATAAGCGGATTACTCACATTTTTCGTCTGTGTTTTGTTATAAAAAGAATACAAAATTTACCTCGGGTTGCAAATTTTGAAATTTTTGTGGGTTTCTTTTATTTAATGAGAAATTATGGGGAAACTATTGACGGGGTATTTTTAGTGTTTCGCATTTATTTGTAGCGTATAGAATATATATTACTCTCATCAAATTTGAGGCTAATCCGTACATAACTTATCGTACAAAATAACATATTATAGTTTCATTTACAAATCTAATAACGTCCAAGGTTCGTTACTACATTTTCAATTGGAAATTGTGGACAAACTATTGATGGGGTATGTTTCTGTTTTGCACTTTCGAGTAGATTACCCACATAAAATTTAATAGCAGTTCGTTTAGGATTTGTTGCAAAATAAAAATAATATACAGGGTGTCTCTAAATTATGTAGATATAGCTTAACCACAGATTACCGGGATCAAAAGAAGACAATTTAAAAAAACTTATCTATATACAAATACGTTTGGTTTAGCCTGTATTCAGCATGAAAGGTAATTAAAAAAAATATGACACTGTAACGGTCCGGTTTTGCCTCCGACGGAAACTGTCTTTTAATTATTAATTGCGCGCATGGACCTCCACCGTTGGCAACCGTACGCACACGTTTTTTTAGACGTGACGTGTTTCCGTTAAGCGAGTGATTTTTAAAAATCGTCGGCGAGACGCTACCATGAGGAGAAGCTGGTCACCTTCCCTAGAGTGCAGACGAGCCACGAGGTCACAGTTTTTCTTTGGTATATCACCAACCGGTTTCCGGGATTCAAAACGTGTCCTCATTTTGAGTAACACTATTGATAGTTTATTTTTAGTTTTATAAATTTTCTTGTAGCGTAATTAACTTATTGATTAAATAACTGATTTTAGTCAATTGTGATAACTGTTTTGTGTTTGGAATTGGGAGTTTTAACCAAATCTAAATTTGTAAAAGTTTGCAGGGAACTTTCATTCTATGTTCTCCGGAAATGAAGACGGCTATTTCGTAATTTACAATAATTTTGAAAAAAATCTGATTTTATGCCGAATAAGCATACATACGATATGATATATTAAGTCATAGATAACAGAAAAAATCATGTTATATTATTTGTAATCATTTTGAAATGTAAAAAACATTGATGATGAAACTTTCGACACCTACGATAAAAAATCTGAAATTTTCATTAAAAAATACTAAAAATTAATGAAACATACAAGTAACTGATTATTTATTTACCACTATCCAATATATTTTTTTCATTGTTACAAGTTATTAGTGTATATAAAACTTGTTATGTTATGTCTTTGTAGGCCAGGTTCCGTTTCCGCCAATTTTTTTAAGAGACCTTTATTTTCTGTCTTTGATAGTTTTGCAGATATAAGCTGGATATTGAAAAACCAACCACCCTATAAACCTAAAAAATCATTAGTGTATTACATGTATGTTCAATAGTTTCTAAAGTACCCACATTTTTTTTTCGTTGAAGAATTCATCAATCGTAGGTAATTGCGTTGCATTTAAAAATGTATAGTAGTGAATATCAAATTGGCAAAACAGCACAAATTTTGCTAAGAATTAGACCATCCATTATAATCCCTTGAAATCCATTATAATTTTGCTAAAATAATTTAAAATTCCTGTAAACTTGTTCAAAATTTATATATATAAATGCAGGAATTGCATTATAGTACCTATTGTTACGAATACGTTACACAATTTCAGTGGCTGTATGGTTTTATAACGTTAAATTTATACAACTATGTATTATTATAATTATTATTCTAAATGTGGGAAAACTTTGAGCATTATCTGAAATTATAATAAAATTATTAATCTATATTCTGATTTTTGTACAAATTTTATAGTTTTCAAAAACAGTTCATTTTTGGATAACATTTCAGAGTTTGGAGAAAATGCTTTAAAAATGACTGAAAATTTTCTCGCATACACTGAAAATGTAAAGAGAATTAGAATTTGAAAAAAATAAATACCAAATTTTCTTTTATTAGTATAACTTTACAACTTTAATAAAAATTTGAAATAATTTTCTAAGGCCCATAGACGGCGATGCGCTTACCCTAACGAAAAAAATATTTTTCTTGATGTAATAATTATTATTTCAATATCCAATTATATTCGGGAATATTAGGATTAGAGGCAGTTTTTGAATTTTGTTAAATTTTATCAAATTTAAACAATTTAAACAATTTTCTGAAATTATTTATCATCTAGTATATTTCAATCAAAGTAACCCAAAATTTTATGATTTTTTTTTAAATAAGCCTTAAAATCGAGTTATCTACTTTCTGCACTGAGAAATATGGGTCATTATCTCATTGACATATTCCAAAATTTATTCATTGCATATTAGTATTTGTATGTAGTACACTTAAAGACATTTCTTCTGAAAATTTTATGATGTTTTTCAATTAAATAAGTGATCGAGCTCTCAACTATCTACAAAGGGAACAAAATGACTCTATTATATTGATTGGTTAATGTTGGAGGCATCGATTTCGTAATTCGTAATGAATTATTGATTATGAATGAATTATTGCATTGAATTCGATAAAATAGTTATTTATGATATAAATCTTAAAAGTAGTATTTTATTTTTTGAGCAGAGAACTTGGAACATGAGCGAAGCAAATGAAGTTACCCCATGAACAGACTAAAATCCTTTTAACACGTATATCATACACTATTTTTTCTACAAACACCATTAAGCGCAACACAAAAAAGCTCTTTAAAAAGGTTGCAATCAACTTTCATTCAAATATTACATATGTGCTGAAAACAATGTGAACTTAAATCTGTTGCCTACCAAATATTGTATCATAATAATACATTATATCAATGTATTATGTTTGTAATATTTCAATAAAATGTATGTGCCTTTGACAAAAGCCTGACAGTTTACTTTTAACCCTAGTGTTACAAGTGATTACTTTAAACACTAGTGGAAAAATATTTAATTTTTAATTCATGTATGCCGTGTTAAAAATTCAACTTCTATTAGTGTTTGTGGAAAATAGTTATTTATGATATAAGTGTTAAAAGTGAGATTTAAGATTCGTGGGGTTGCTTCACTCGCTTCGCTCGTTCCGCAAACTTTCCCCACTCGCAAAATAAAATCACTTTTAACACACATATCATACAATATTTTTTCTAAAAACCCCTTTAAAAGCACAATAGTTCTTTAAAAATGTTGACAATTCAGTCAGTCTGTGGAATTTATAAAACAAATAAATTCAGTTTTCATATTGTATGACATACTTGTCAAACAAGAAATTATTTCTTAAATTATCATTATGAATTCTAATATTGAAAAAGTGAACTTCCGAAAGAAATTGAAGAAGGACTACCAGGACTTTAAATTTGTTGATCAACCAAATCGAGGCAACAATGTGAATTGGCGTATGTGGAATGCTTACTTTTAACACTAACATTAAAAGTGAAGCACTATTAACACGCTTATGCAATTTCTCTATAATATTGCATTTTTAATTGAAGTATGCCGTGTTAAAAGTTCAATTTTTAATAGTGTTTGTAGAAAAATGTATTTAGTGAAAATTTAATACCAAAAGTTCGCGTATTATTGAAAAATGTATACATTGCTCGACAGAATGCTGAGACTCAGTACTGGTTGCCCAATAGGCTAGTTGTAACGTATTTATGTGTAAACTTTGATTCTCATAACAAATTATCAAAAACTAAATGCTACTAAAACTTTCGTCATCTGAGAAAAGGGTCGTGAGAAAAAAGTTTAAGAACCTCAGGTCCTACCCCTAATAATGTGCCCTCACTTCTGATCTAACTCAATAAAGACCCACAGAATGAAACCGTTCCGAGCGACGTGTGCCAATTTAATTGCTGATGGTATTGGATTTTCTGGTGTCCGGCAGTAAATTTATGCCGTCAGTCTTTTTTGCGCCCTGGCCTTTCCACGCATGTGACAACTTAATCGATTAGGGGATGCAAAACTTGTTAACTAGAAATATTATAATAACTTAACTAGTAATATTTTATAGTCACATATTTGCACGAAATTTTGTATTGATCGTGGTAGAATGAAGTAATGGCAGGGGGAATATTGTTAGGATCGTAATTATGAATAAAATTTTCTGCCCTCGATTCCATTCTCGTTGACCGGCGTAACTAATTAGTTGCACAAATGAAAATAGAAAGGGGAGCAATGATAATCAAACGCTAAAGGCGCACGAAATGAAATATACGTCATGGGATGTGTTCGCAGCATTTAAAGCAATGCAGAAACGTGTTGTACATTTTATTCTCCCAAGGCCCAAGGGTTGCTTTAGATTTATAGTCTGTAGCTGTCACGGGACAGGAATTGTTTTCTAAATTCATGCAATGTGTATGATTTCTTTTTTGTTGGCACTGTATATAGAATGGTGCTATTTTCAATTCCGCACAATATATTATTTGCCACTATGAATCGTTGGTCGTATTTGCGTTGTCTCTCACGCAACTTTATGGTAGCAGATATCGAATTACTCGTGTAATATGTGTGTAAGGCGGAAAGACCCACATGTGAAGCCATTGAATAGTGTTACTACTAGTAATGTGTGTAATATTCGCTGCGACAAAATCTGAAAAACGACGAATCCAATCTCTTAATTTACGATGCCTGCAAAGCTTTCCTACGAATCTCCATAATTTTAGTTCGCAGTAATTTCGTTTTATTGGACAGCAGGGGATTACAGAAACAATGAGGCATTTAATATTCTCGCATGTATCTATGGCTTAGCCGGCATTTTTAGAATAGGCGTAACGTCTAAACACAAAAGCTAAATCACTATATATACAACTCGTTGTTCACGTTACCACCCCTTATTTTAATTATAAGCGGCCAAAAGGGTCGGGGGCACGAAAAATGCAAATTCAAGTGCCTCTTGGAAGTTACCTCTTCAAGTTATTGTTTTTAAACGGCAGATATTCAACAAGATTACAATTGTGTGTTTAGTAATTTTTTTGTCGAGTCTGACTAAAGCGGGATTTTGGCGGGCGCTAAATTATTCCGGAATTTTATCCCTGCGCTATTTATCTGTTATGCGTGCTTACATTGCAGTCCCCGTTTATAATACTTATGCACTCTGTTATTTTCCCTCTTGCAGTTGGATGCGGCCAGTAAATATGCAGTTTAGCCTTTTGTGCTCGATGAATTTTTAACCGTATAAAAACTAATATATTCCGATGCCGTGAAAAGGTCCTCCTATCCTGAATTCTTATGTCCTGCATGGACGTTTAACATGAATATATCATGAGCAGGGGTCCTGCTCGAGAGTGAAAGCTTGTCCTGCACATCTGCACCGGAATTATTTCGTCACATGCAGCGAAATAAGCCATACGTCTCGAATTTCGCGTCAGCAGACTTGCGCTGTTAAACTACGCAAATATGGAAAAAGTTGTCGAAGCCGAAGGAATGCGCAGGATGGCGTGCACGTGACGATCATTCCAATCTGTGCGTGAATTAAAACTCGACGATAAGTTCCCCCAGGAAAGTACATTGAATTATGAACACTTCATATTCCAATAAGAACTTCGCGATTAGTTTCGATTTGGCAAGTTTAAATTGTGGTCTGGCAAATATTGGAGTGGATGTATAATAGGATTTGAATAAAAGTGCTGATTGTAAGCGACAATAAAGTCACTCACCACTTTCCATTGCTAAGGAATATTTGTTTTACGGTGAAACGAAAAACGGAGCCATTGCGAATAAATTATCAATACTTTAGCCCCAAGAATGTGAAAATTTGCTAAATATAGTCATGCACGCGTACAAAATCAAGTTTCAGTCATTAGTATTCTCATTGCAGCCACCCCTAAACTAAAATATAGTACAAAAAAAAACCCTGTAAATATGATTATGCTCTCATTCAACGACGATGACAGTATTGATAAAATCTAGGAATATAACATATATTAGCAATAGGAGTTTAAATCGTACCCTTGAGAAAATCCAGGCTTGTGTCGCAATGCCAGAAATGTCAAGCGTGTGGTCATACCAAAAATACTGCGCCATGGAACCACGCTGTCATATGTATCAGAAAGCACTTGAAAATAAACTTCGATAGACAAAAAAATGCTCTACCAAAATGTGTTCACTGTGGCGGAGAACATCCAACTACAAATGCATGGTTGCAAAAGAAATGCAAAAATTAAAAGACAACCGCAATAAAAGAACAATTCTTCCTAAAGTCAAATAGCCAACAAATGCCTGTAGCCAACACAAGTACAGAGGAAAAGTCATACAGACAAGCAGTTATTTACAAGCCCGAAAATAATAATAAAAATGAAACTCAAAAGCAGATCAAAACGATTTAATTCAAAACTCTCTTCAGCAAATTATGGAGAAATTAACAAAAATGGATGAACGTATAAGCATATTTGAATATAGCACTACAGAAGCTATTCCCAAAAACCGCAATGTCAAGTAACATTACAATTATGGAATGGAATGCCAATAGACTCTTGCAACACCAACAAGAATTGCAAAGAATCCCAGATATAGAAAATATTGAGATATGTCTTATTTCCGAGACTCATCTTACAAGAGAGTCATTCATCAAATTCAAAAGATATTCGGTATATCACACCATACATCCTAGAAATACAGCCAGAGTATGACTGTGTATGGCAGTGCTATCATAATCAAGGAAACAATTGAACACAACCAAGAGGCGGGATATAAAACAGATTAATTTCAAGCCGCTTCTGTAAATGTTAAAATAAATTTCCTAAATAAACAGGGATATAGATTTATCATTGGAGGCGACTTTAATGCTAAACACATTGAGTGAGGATCTAGACTAACATTACAACTACAAAAGGAAAGGAACTACTACAAGCAGTCAACCAACTAAAATGCGAAATAATTTCAACTGGCAAACCAACATATTGGCCTATGGATCTTAATAAAATTCCAGATTTTATTGATTTTCTTATAACATGACATGTGTCTGTAAATTATATCGTGGACGTGGCTTGGGATATGAACTCTGACCTATCTTCGATTGTCCTCACCCTAAGTGATAGTAGTATACAAAGGGAAATACCTGCTAGATTGACTAACAGATTAACTGACTGGCAGAGCTATACATTTCACCTTGAAGACACTATCAACTTGTGATCCTCAATAAGAAAAGATGACCAGCTAGACAATGTAGCGGTAAAAATATATTGTTGATAATATCCAACAAGCTACATGGGATAACACTCCTATTATTACCCCACAAACAAAACGAAACCATTACCCCAAAGAAATGCGATCCCTAATTTCCGAAAAGAGAAGACGCAGAAAAATCTCGCATCAATCTAGATGCCCAGCAGATAAAGCTAGAGTAAATAGCGCAACACAACAACTCAAAAGAGAGATTTAAAAAAATTAAAAATTACTCTATTAGTGAATATCTAATTGGACTATCCAACGACAGTAAAACTGATGATTATTCACTTTGGAAGGCTACTAAGAGACTGAAGAGATCAATCTTGCAGAATTCTCCAATTAGAAGTGCAGATGGGACATATGCAAAAGGCAATACTCAAAAGGCTAATAGATTTGCTAAATATCTTGAAAGGACTTTCCAACCGACTGAGGGTCAAGCCATTCTAGAATGGGAAAATATTACCCAGGAAGAAGGTGAAATCAGACCCTCTGCCCCTAAAGAAACTGCAGTTGAATTTAAAAAAAAAAACATTACCACTAAGAAAGTTCCCGGATTTGGCTTAATTACTGGCGAAAAATAACTCAAACAACTACCTCGTAAAGCAATCGTAAAACTAACATATCTTATTAATGCATCTTTAAGATTAAAATATGTACCTAAGATATGGAAAGTAGCAGAAGTGATAATGATTCCTAAACCTGGAAAACCATCAAGTGAAGTTACTTCTCACATACCAATCTCGTTATTACCTGTAATCTCAAAACTGTTTGCAAAAATACTTCTTAAAAGAATAAAACCAATTAATGAAGGCAAAAACAGATAACCAGAACATCAGTTTGGTTTCAGAGAATTTCATTTAACTACAGATGAAGTCCATAGACTAACAGTCGTAATTGAAAAATCATTGGAAGAAAGAAAGGATTGCTCTATTATCTTCCTTGATGTAGCGCAAGCTTTTGACAATGTACGGAACAAGGGACTTAAATACAAATTATTATTTATTGTTATTTTAATAAGTACTTATTTGTATTTGTTTATTTATTTTATTATTTATTTTTATCGCCTGACTAGTTTCGGTTATGAAAAACCTTCTTCAGAGGCATATGTACGAAGAATATAATAAATTAATTACGTTAAATATAAAATTAGAGTCAAGTTTGTTACTAAAATATTTAAATATAAATTATAATAGTATTTGTTATGTGTTTAGTGTTATAGTGTGTATAAATGATTTAATATTTATGTCATTTGTTAGTGTGGGGAAGAATTAAAATGTTTGAAAATATGTTTTTAAGGGGGTAACAAATTTTATAGATGTCTAATTTGACATCAGGGTGTCCAAGATAAGGATCAACAGCATGGGGATGTCGGAAACCGTAAAAGTTACAAAGGCGGTTAAATTACAAAAAAAAAGTTGCGCAATTTAGTGGTCTGTAATTTTATATTGAGAAAACGAGAAAATTCCTCTTACTTCCGGAGATATTCGACAAAATCCGAATTCTTGCGATTTCGTTTATATTTTTTTCTGTACTTATTTGAACAGATATAAGAAAACCAAAAGCACTTTCTCATTGCCACTCTTTTAGCTCTACTAGACAGCGTTTACAAATTTTCAGTACAACACTTCGTTTCGAAGAAACCATCATCAACTTTATTTTTATATGACCCGTAAAAAATGTACACCATGTATTAGATAGCATTTCCTATTACGAATTCAACTATTTATATCGCAGTATGGTTGCTCATGTTTTTATTCTGAAAAAGGCTTGTTAAACAATTTCAAACATTTTCTTGTAGTAGGCGTTGAAATGATGACGACGAAGAAAAAAAAATCTAATTTTAACCCAGAATAGATATCAAAATAGTAATTAAAAATAACTTAGCAAGAATAGTTGTTAAACATTGAAACATTGTAGCTAGTTAGAACCACACTTATTATTTTTATACTATGAATGAGCATTGTTCTGTCCATTTAATGGCGACAGATGCAAACATTATTACATAATTTTAACCCAGAATATGTACCAAAATAGTATAAAAAAAAAAAATTAGCAAGACTAGTTGTTAAACATTGAAACTTAGTTATTAGAAACTTAGTTATTTAGAACCACACTAATTATTTGTTTTGCTATGGTATGAGAATTGTTTTATTTAATGACGACGAAGACAACAAATATTATCTAATTTTAACCCAGAACAGGTACCAATATAGTAACTAAAAACAATTTAGCAAGAATAGTTGTTAAACTTTAAACATAATAGTTATTGAGAACCACACTTATTATTTTTTACTGTGGTATTATGAGAATGGTTCTGTTTATTAAATTATCTTCAAATCTTAAAATTAGGTCATAGACTTTGTCTTCGTAGCACATTTCAACGCCCACTACACCAAAATGTTTGAAATGTATTAACAAGCCCCTTTTTCTGAGTAAAAACATGAGAAACCATACTGTGATATAAATCGTTGAATTCGAAATAGGAAATGCTATTTAATACAGGGTGAACTTTATTTACGGGCCATATAATAATATAAAGCTAAAAAAGTGGCAATGAGAATCTACCTTTTGTTTTTTTATACCTTTTCAAATAACTTTAGAAAAACATAAAAACTATATCGCAAAATTTCGAATAGCTCCGGAAGTAAGCCAATTTTGTTCACTAAATTGTGCAATTTTGTAATTTAACCGCCATTGTAACTTTTACGATTTCTGAGATTCCCGTGTTGTTGATCCTTATCTTGAACACCCTGTATACACCTTGACCGTAAATATTATTATAGCATGGGGTCATGTATCACTAGGATCTACAACCTTGATGAATACCTAATATAAAATTATTTAGAATTTTGTGAATTTGTTACATTTTTCTAACTTTTCATTGCATTTTCTTTTAAATTGTGCAACTTACTGTTTAATTCGTCCAATTAACAGTACATTAATAAATTCTGTAGTTTAATATTTGAAAATTAGATAGTATAGTAAATTTGTCCACAGAAAATTCACAGAAGAATATTTATTTCCAAATTTGTATGAAATTTTACAATTTTGTTACAGAATCTGTGCTAATTTACAATTTTAATGCAGAATTTAATTATAACATCTTTCTTATTTTAAATGAGTGCCATGTGTTGGATTTTTAAATGGTTAAATAAAATATGTATGTCTCTTTTGTCAAGTATATTTTGTATACTTACATTCTTAGTTCAATATTTTTTGGCAGATATAGGTATTTATTTTTGTAAAAATTCTTCTATCAATATTTTTTGGTTCCTTGCAAATTTGAATTTCTGTATTTTTATAAAACTTTATAAAACAGCTCCATATTGATGCATTTTTAATGGCTTCTGATAATTTCGCTAAACTACTTAACCAATTTAATAAATCGATGAGCGCATGAAAGTTCCTTCCTGGTGTCTAATTTCTGAATAAACTGCGCAATTCTAAAATGTATGTTAGACAATATGTTTCCGTGTGAGCTCTGGCACTGAAACTTTTCAAATTAACGTTTTTGGGTTCTAATTATCTTTTGAAGCTCCCCATGTTTTATAAACATAGATGGGGCGAAGCGATTCCGGGGCAATTTTGTTAAACAATCGTGAAGGCAAAATCGTTACGTTCGGAGAGCCCCCGAGATCATCGTGTTTGATAAACCTGCAGTATATTTACCAAAATGAACTCTAATACCTTTTATGGCTGGATAGATTTCCTAATAACGGCGATGACTGTGTCCTTTCAGCACTTCGGTATTATACGAGGGCAATGGTTTAAGCGGACATTACGAAGATCAGGAAGTGAGTCAATTTAATATCTTTTAAGGCCGGGGAAACTTTTTCTAATAAGGGCGATAACTGCAGGAATTAAACGCATTACCGTAGCGGCGCAAGTTGGTTCGTGCTGCATTTAAAACTTAAAGCTAGATTTATGAATATTTGGGGGTGATTTAGGGCCCCGGCGCCGTCACCGCCAATTTCTCTCCTGCGGGTTCGCCGTCGCGTGAAATTCCTCCTTTTTTCCTATCCGCGGAAGATTATACATCTTAAACGGATCCTCGTGTAGCATTTAAATTCCCACCCCCAAATGTTGCGGCTGCGGCGCTCAGTCTCTCGCCCTGCTCGTTATTAAATAATAAATCAGCCGAACCGTGCGATGACGTATTTATACAATTCCTGTTCGTTCTGATGTTTACATAGAATAAGTTATAACCGACTGTGTACCTAAGCTCCAAAGTGGAGGGAATTCAATAGCGCCCCCATGAAAAATACATGACTATTGGCCTGAATAGAATGATTGAGGAAGTATATCTCCTTAGACGAATCAAAATATACGACAAATCTGATTGAAAAAATCGGCCCTGCGTGCTGTATCTTCTCGGGAATGCTTTATATGCAATGTCTGCCCGGATATTTATAGACGGGCCGCAAATTTAATAGAGTACCCAGTGGCCAGCCTCTGACTCGCGATCTCCTCCACAATTCTCTTAAGATACATATCCTTTCGAATCATATACCGGTGACAATATGCAAATCGTGCAAATAGATGCCGAGATTTAATATCGGCTCAATTTTATCCTTCCCTAATATAAAACCTCCTTTCAATAACCAAACTTTTTTCAATCTCCCCCCAAATCCAATAGGAAAATATATACACATAGAGAAACACATATGTGCCAGGGGCTTATGCCGGCGAAAAGAAGTTCGCCGCTATTGCCGATCAAAATTTAACTTTGAAATACTAGCATGCGGCATGGGCGCGCCATATAATTAATTGAAACAGTTTGTTTTCACAATCATTTTAATTCTCCGTGAATGTGATTTATACATCCGGTTGATTCAATTTATTTTAACCAAAAACATAATAGGGAATAAATTAATCCGCTAGTTGTCAATACATTGAATTAAAGTTCTGCATTTCAGCATATTGGCATAGCGAAAATTAACTTTCAGCTACAGATTTCTCTTGAAAACATCATTGCATCAAAAAGGAACTAAATAATAGTTCTGCGTACTATGCTGCAATTTAACGCACAGTTTTTTAATGAAATTTGGTACACATATTTTTTCTAAATACGTGGCAGCAACATTAAAAATTAATGTTGCTCATTCCGGATTTTAAATCAGGTTGCTTAATAGGTAAGTTGCCTAATAGTTTTCTTTTAGTTAAGATGAAAAATACCATCGTGTGTTATGCTTGAGCTTGAACCTAAAATTACTTTTAATAATAGCTTATTTATAGATTGAAAAAAATAAAATCGATGATCTATGACAAAATTTCTATTATTCATTTTATCAATACTGTTTGAGACATGTCAGTAAAATAATACTTTACAATACAGAAAGCTATTATCTAAATTTTCTCACTTATTTTTTAAATTATCCTCGTTTATTTTTTAAAATAATTGATATAGTTATACTGAACGAAGAAGAATTATATTTTTTTTTCATTGTTTCAAATCACTCTTGAAATTGATAATAAAATAGCACTTAAAACCAAGTGCCATAAAGTCATAACGCAAGCTCATTGAAACAGACCTGACCGCATCTTCCAGTAAAGAAATAACAAAAGGAGGAATCATTATCCCAATTGATAAACCAGCGACCAAAACTCTCTGAGTGTATACTTAAACCAAAAAAACTTGCTATCTGTTTTACAGAGGAAGATGAAAATATAACTGAGAAATATCCATATACAAATGTATAAAGCAGACAAAACTTGCAAAATCGTATTAACAATGCACTTTCTCACTTGCATATTCACTAATAGATATTGCGGAAAATAAACCAATCGGAACAGCAACCAACATTGCTACAACAGTTATAACTAATGTGCTAACCAAAAACTGGGTTAACATCCTACATTTTCTTCATTGATAGTCACTATATTGTGGGTCCATTTCAAGCAAAACAAGAATTCTGAAATAGCCACTTTATTAAAAAAAATGATTAAAATAAAATAGCTAGCATTATAAATAAAGTAATAAAAAATTATATGGCCGAAGCCACAAATAACGAAATATTATATTATTCCATTTGCTTTTAAAAACAAAAGCAAACATAAAAAAGTAACGCCTTCGAAACAAAAGTTATAAAACAATTATTACAGAGTATTAATGAACAAGTTAGTATCCGTACACAGCTACGATATAGATAAGATTTAATCTATCTTCTTCTTGCTTCAGCTTCTCCGACGGAGGTTGCTGATCATCGTGGCAATTCTAACTTTGGAGATAGCCGAACGAAACAGGTCCGCCGACGATACCCCAAACCATTCCCGCAGGTTACGTAGCCAGGATATACGTCGTCTTCCTATGCTCCGTTTCCCTTGGATTTTCCCCTGGATTATCAGTTGTAGTAACCCATATTTTTGGTTTCTAGAGATGTGGCCTAGATACTCTAGCTTTCGCTTCTTTATAGTGAAAAGGATTTCGGTCACTTTGCTCATCCTTCGAAGTACTTCGACGTTGGTGATTTTGTCGGTCCATGGTATGCGCAGCATGCGACGATAGACCCACATCTCGAATGCCTCTAACCTTTTGGTGGTTTCCTGATGCAGAGTCCAGCTTTCCATGCCGTAGAGGAGTATCGGAAAAATGTAGCATCGGGCCATTCTTAGCCTTAGGTCTAGACTGAGATCTCGGGAAGTTAGCATGATTTTCATTTTGACGAATGCTGCTCTAGCTTGTTCTATGCGCGTTAGAATTTCTTGTCTATATCACCAGTCATCGTTCATCCATGTTCCAAGATACTTATATTTTGAGACTTGTTCGATGCGTTTACCATTGATTACCAAATGGATTTGCTGTTTGCTTTTTGAAATTAACATGGTCTTTGTTTTGGTTAGGTTCATGTGGAGACCGTATTCTTTGCCCTTCGCCTCTATGCTGTTCATCATGCGCGTGAGATCTATTATATTGTCTGCTAGTACGACTGTATCGTCTGCATATCGGATGTTGTTGATTGTTCTGCCATTTACAACGATACCTGCGGGGTCTTCTAAGAGTGTTTCTCTGAATATCGCTTCGGAATAGATATTGAACAGCATTGGGGAGAGAACGCATCCTTGTCTGACACCCTTTCGTATGTTAATTTCATCTGTCAGTTGGTTTTCGATTTTTATTTTCGCTGTCTGGCCCCAATAAAGATTTGATACTATTCTGATATCATGATAGTCGATATCCATGCCTATTAAAATGTTCATGAGCTTCTCATGTTTTACATTATCAAATGCCTTCCTGTAGTCAATGTAGCAAACATATACGCCCTTATTTACGTCCTGACAGCGTTGAACCAGTACCCCAAATGCATGGAGTGCTTCCCTTGTTCCAAATCCGTTTCGGAATCCGAATTGAGTGTCTGTTATTTCCGCCTCGCATTTTTTATATATTCTGGTATGTATAATCTTAAGAAACACCTTCAATGTATGGCCCATTAAACTTATCATGCGGTAGTCATTGCAGTCTGTTGCATGCGGTTTCTTGGGTAGGGTGATGAACGTAGATGTTAGCCATTCCTGTGGTATGATGCCAGTTCTGTATATTGTGTTCATAAGATCTGTGAAGATGTTTATTTGATCGTCTTCAACCAACTTTAGCATTTCGCTGTATATTCCGTCTGGACCTGCCGCTTTGCCTGTTTTTGTTGTTTTTATAGCATGTTTCACTTCGCTATTTTGTATGTCAGGGCCGTTCTGTGCAGGGTGGTTCAGTTCGTATCTATCGGGTCTGCTATCGTTGAATAGATCGATTACGTATTCTTTCCAGTGTTGTAGTTTGTCCTGTAGATCTAATATTATTTTCCCACGGTTATCTTTTAGTATGGTCGTTGTTCGTTTGTTATTAGTGCCTACCATTTCGCGGATTTTCTTGTGTACATTAAAGCTGTCGTGCCTATTCTGCAGATCCTCGATTTCAGTACATTGTTCCATCAACTGTTCTTCTTTAGCTTGACGTATTTTCTTCTTGATAACTTTTTGAATGTCTTGATATGCCTTTTCCTTTCTGTTTTTATATGATCTGCGTTGTTCTATTAGTGCTAGGATCTCAGTTGTCATCCACTTCTTCTTCTGTGCATGGTCTCTGGTTCCAACGACTTCGTTCTGGGTTGTATGGAGAACCTCTTTGACATTTTCCCAGGCTTCGTTAATTTTCCCGGCGTTGATGTTTGTTTTTATGTTGTTTTTTTATTTAATCTATACAGGGTGTCTACGCTAACCCGTTCGTTAAAAGTTTACGGGGTTGCCGTTGTATAAAAAATTTCAAAAATATCCTCGTCATACGGTTGGATCAGTTATCCTCATATGAAATAGTTTCAACTTCTGTCACTTCCGGTTCCACCGGAAGTAGCACCAACTTTCTTACTTTAAATAGAACACCCCATATATTATTATAGTTTTGAATTCCTCGATTCAATTGGAACATATTTTGTAAGAACGTATGTACAGTACACCTATCTCTTCTAGATTTCAAGAAAAGAAAATTTCTAAAGATTTGACCTCTAAAAGGTAGCCTGAAATCTGTCTATAACTTCTCTTATGAATAAGATAAAATTATGAGTTACATCTCTAATTGTACCTAGAGGATGCCTGTATGAGTAAAATTAGTTGAAACTGTCAATTTTGATAATAAGTGTTCATAAAATGTCAATATCTAAGTGCCCTCTTAAATATCTCGTAATTCATTTTTTTTTTAACATAATGACCCATTTTTTATTGGATAGCGCGATTGGCAGAAAAATTTACTAATTTAAATTTAACGTTTACATTGATTTGGATGTTTGGTATGACACCCTATACGGGTATAACTCATATTTTGACATAATATTATTACTATCAGTAGACCGGTTGAGTACAAAACAAGGGTGGCCCAACATTAATATATTCATATTTTTTAATGACAAAGTATATAACTCAAAAAATCAAATCGGTCGCAGGCATTCATTATTATGTTTTTTTGTATCTTTATAGTTTTTAATATCTATTATAGTTTCGGCACAAAAAAATAAAATATGAGTGACTGCCCTATACTCGTTTGGAAACAAATATAATCTAGTTACCGGATTGATGATAGTTTATTCACAATAATAAATATAAAGTGCACTTACGCCGATAAAACAGATATGGTGCTGGTTTTAGGATTTTAGGAGCCCTAATAACGAGATATTTTTTTTGGAAATTATAGCAGTTGCTTTATCCATACCATATCCAAATAGTGCAAGAGCTTTTACGAGCTGATTATGACCTACGGTTTGCGTTTTGCCGATTTATTCAGAAAAAAAGAGCTGAACATATACTTTTTAACAAGAATATTCTGTTCACTGATGATTTGTTTCCAAACGAGTGTAGCGCAGTCAATCATATTTTATGTTTTTGTGTCGAAACTGTAACAGATATCAAAAACTATAAATATACAAAAAAAACTCAATAATAAATGCCTGCGTCCGATTTGATTTTTTTTAAATTGATTAGTTTTTGTCTTTAAAAAATATGAATGTATTAATGTAGGGCCTCACTTGTTTTATACACAACCGGTCTACTGATAATAACAATATTATGTCAAAATATGAGTTATACCCGTATTAAGTGTCATACCAAACAACATCCAAATCAATGTAAACGTTCTCTTATTATAAGCAATTTTTTTCAATTAGCTCTGAAGCTGAATACTGGTTAAACCAAACGCATTTGTATATAGATAAGTTTTGTTAAATCGTCTTCTTTTGAACCCAGTAATCTGTGGTTAAGCCATGTCCACATAATTTGGAGACACCCTGTACAATAAAATAATTAGTAACACAGCTATAGAAAGGATTTTTATCACCAAATTCATTTTCTTATACATCAAATTTTATTTTACGACAATGCCGTATAAGTTCACATAATTTGACAATAAAGTAAAATAGTTTAAAATAACTAATTATATTTATATATAAACAATGAAGAGAACATTTCAACCAAATATTTTAAAAAGAAAGCTTAAACATGGATTTCGTTCACGTATGGAAACAAGAACTTGAAGAGAACCCCTCAATAGACGCCGATTAGTTTTTTAATTGAAATAATTTAATTTTATAGAAAATTATTAAAATTGTCATTCATTACATTTGCAGTGTATGCGAAAAAATATAAAAACATTTAGTCATTTTTAAGGTATTTTCTCTTCGGTTAAAAATGGATCCCCAAGTTATTTCATGAAACTTTAAAGTATAAATCCACAATATTAACATACATATATTACAGCACTTGAAGAAAATGTCATTTTTCTACGGTTCTACGAAAATTCTTTGAAAATTTACAAAAACAATATACTAAAATAGGTGGACAACGATTTTCAAAAATTCCAGGTGGCAATGAAACATTTTCATGAATTTTCATAAAAAAAATTGATATCTAAATTTTATGGTATTTCTTTAAACTACGAAATTGAAAATAAATATAATGAACGCATTTACAAACGGATTTACAAAAAAATCTCCTGACTTTGTCAAATTATGGAAACAACGAAGCTTTTGATTCCAAATTTTAAATGTTCTTTTCATTTTATAAATCATTCTTTGATATTTGGAAAAAATCCAGGAAAATATCTAAATATTCAGTAATGTTTAAAGTATTTTCTCATATAATTATTTTTTTCTTCGGTTTAAGATTATTTCCTCTAGATATTGTATGAAACTTCAGTAAAAGTCCACAATAATGATATAAATTACAGTACTTGAAAAACTTTTCAATTTTCTAACGAACCTCGCAAAATTTTAAGACATTGTTTGTTAATTCATGAAATTTATGACGTTTTTGATTAGTTTTCAAAAATGTTGCCAATAACCTGTGTCACAACTTTAAAGTTTTATGATAATTCTTTGAAAATCTACGAAAACAATATACTAAAATAGGTGGACTCGTAATTTTCAACAAATTTCAGTCGGCAATGAAACATTTTCTTGAAATTTGTAGAAATTTGATGGAATTACTTTGTAACCACGACAACGAAAACCGTTATAAAATCAACGGATTTACAAAAAAATCTAGTCACTTTGACAAATCACGTAAGCAATGAAGTTTATTAATCCAAATTCAAAATTTTCCTTATAATTATAAATTGCAATCAGGTTTGGAAATTTAGTTTCGTAATATCTGTTTTATTGCTGGTTGTTGTTAGGCATTTACTGTTCGTTGCGATGCAATTGTCGTTGCGTTCTGTTTTGTTGACGTTTTGTGGGCTATTTTGTTCGGTGTCTGGTGTTTTGTTGTTGTTTTTTTGTATCTGATGCAATATAAAGGGTTGTGTATTTTGGTTGTTGGTTTCTTTTGACTTATTTGTTGTTTTGTTCGGTGTGTTTTTTATTTCTATTAGTTTCTCTATCGCGAGGGCGAGTTTTATATTCTCTTCTGTTAGGTGCTGTATCTTTACTTCCAGTGGTTTTATCATGCTCTGGAATATGTCTATTACCTTTAAAAGTGTTGTTTTCTCTTCAGGGGCTAGATCGTTATTTTCGGTGTTGATATCTGCTGTTGGAAGCTGTTTGTTGTTTGTGGTTATGTCTCTGATTTCACAGTTGCGTTTCCATTCCTTTGTAAGTCCTTCGTCTCTCATCTTAACGAAACAATTTTCTGTCATATTGACGCATTGTAGATGGTATATTTTTCGGCATTTCGCGTTGTTACATTGTATGTTATCGCCTTGTCGGTTTACTTGTAACTTGCATATTGCGCACGGCGCCATTTCGCCGTGAAAATAGTTATAGTTAATAAATAGTTTCCCAGTTACATTTAAATCGTGTATGTCATTTGTGCAAATATTGAACAGTAATGGTGGGATTATTCCTCCCTACGGGAGTTCATATTTACTGATGTCTATCTTACTCTTTATGCCCTCTATTATTGTTGTTTGTGGTCGGTCCTCGAGGTAGGATATGACTTATTTAAAGCATACTCTAGACTCTTGCAAACCTGGAGACACTACATGCAAATTATATGGTTAGAAATCCTTGTCAATTTTTCAGATGAAATGTCTTCATGTGCACCTCTCACAAATCTGGGACTAAATTTGCAATTAATACATTTTTGGACATTTTATTATAATAATAACCCATGTATCTCGGTGCATAAAGTTTATAGCTCTATTTTCTAAGATATTTAAAACAGTGGACAACAAATTTTCAGAAGAATGTTGGTATACTCTGATTTTTCTAAACTGGCGTGCACGTCATCAAACAGCTGTGCGATGAGGTTTTTTCGTACCAACGTGATTGTTTTCGAGAATATGCATAACAATAGTTTAAGAATCGAAATTAATCTGAAGATCATTTGTTACATAACACTGATCACCGGTGGTTATAAATAGGTAATCGGTGTATTAACCGCGGACACAATTTTCGCCTGCCAATCATGTAATAAATCATGTTATGTTGGCATCGGCGATATTTTCTCGGCGACGATGCCACATCTTTTTCACTAATGCTTCAAACTTCTTTGACGTCTAACTTGTTACATTTGATCGATTATTACAATGCATATTTTGTCATTGTAGATGGTAAACCATAACCACAAGATTGATATCTGTACGATAAACGGTAGAGAAGTCGATTAATTTGATACGAACCGCGCACTGTCGCACAAGATTGCACGGGCGCAACAGCTGATTGCAGCCATTTTTAAATACCCAGGACAACTGGCAACTTTGTAAAATTGTGCCATCATTATTATGATTATTATTTTATTGACGTGCACGCTAGTTTAGAAAAATCAGAGTATAGTAAGTTTGTAATTAATAACTTTTGAAATATTTCGGTATAATAATAAATGTTTTCAAGTAACAGAAACATGATTTACTGCTGCGCCGACAGTTTTGTGACACGTTATTTAGTTTTTCCCGTTTCCGCGTATCAGAAACAACGTGCGGCTAGTTTGCCCGAACATGGGGGGCCGTTGTCTTCCTAAGTCATTAATTTATCACCCTGGAAGTCCATTACCCAGGCTCTGATGAATTATGACCGATCACGAACTACGGCGCCGTGTATCGGAAAACATATGTTTCATCACCTGCGCACTGCGCTCGTACACGTACGCACACCTTGCCGTACCTGGGTTTTCCCCCTTTTATCGCGACCGAGCACGGTCGTCCCTGTCGTCCTGTACGGCCCCCACGGGACGTACACGGTGGAAAATGAATGGATCCGCATTAATCTCGAGTCGGCCGGACGGTCTCATATGGTAAAGATCGAGTTATTCGGATAACAATGATCAACGCCGATTGTTAAGTGCCGGGCCCCCCTATTCTCGGGGGCCGTGTCCGCGCGCCGGAACTTCGTAATTTCTATATTCACGCCGGCAGAGTCAAACGCTTTCGGATCCCGGCACGTCTGCGGTGCTGGACGGACGAATTTATCCGGACACAACTGACCACAAATTGGAAATGGGAATTTCTGCGCGAGGGGTCGCCGTTTTTGAGTGCTCCCCACGGGCGTCCAAATGATATTTAAATTAGCCCCCTTAACCCACCATTAGCGCACATATTTATTATATACGATTTTACATTTTTGCCCCGACCAATGGCGGATGAAACGTGTACACAGCTGAAATTAATTTACATAACACAAGAGACATTTTTATGGACCCTTAATACGTTGCTGGGTTTTAATTACAACCTACTATAACAGTGTAATCATCGTGTATGATTAAAATAACATACAATTATTATTGTAAATAAAACCCAGTTAACTTTGATAACATCACTAATATTCGAGTTATGGAAATAGATTTGGCGGATACTTGTTTACTCCATTATTATGACTAGGTAACATGTTTCGATACACAGTGTCTTCATCGGGCAGATGAATAATGTTTCATTCATTATTCATCTGCCCGATGAAGACACTGCGTTTTTTTAACTCAAACCGTGCGTAATTTACCCAGTCATTCGAGTTATATTGAAAGCCTTACCGCATCAACAACGATTATTTCGTGAAATTCTCAGATGAATATGCACCTTCACCTTTGTGGTCAAAAAGCAAAGTATAGTGCTTTGATAAGATTTATCCACAAGAAGAATGTCCATGCAATTTTTGTTTGTCTGACTTCTGGCATTCTTATCAGGTGCCCGAACCATCCTGGTTGTCGTTTCTGTATTAATTTTTGCACACTTTGCATTTGTAGATTTTCCCTGATCTGTTCGTTTCTTACTCTGTCTAATCTCGTGACTCCTTCATCTTTTCTTAAGTATCTCATTTCGGTTGCTTGTATTTTGTTCATTGTCTTTTCATTTGTTGTCCAGGTTTCGCTGCTATATAAGAGTGTTGGTCTATAAATTGTCTTGAAGAGTGTCATTTTCGTATTTTTGGAGATTCTTCTATTGTTCAGAATGTACTTGTTCATTGTATAGTAGGTTTTATTTGCGGCCATGATTCTGTTATTTATTTTGTTTTTCATGGTTCCTTTATTATGTATTATTGTACCTAAATATTTGAAGGTTTCAACTTGTTCTATCCTTTTCAAATTTATTAGTATTTTTGCTTTAGTTTCCTCTTTTGCTACTACCATTACTTTTGTTTTGTTTATATTAATTACCATGTTGTATTTTTTTCAGTTCCTCCTCCCATATGCTTATATTGTATTGCAGGTCTTCTTCCCTTTTGGCTAGCATGACTAAGTCATCAGCAAAAGCACATTCTGCTATCACTATTCTTTTCATTTTATAGTATCCTATTTCTACCTTCTTGGTGTTATCCTTAATTTTTTTCATTATGTTGTCTAGGAATATAATAAAGAGCAGAGGCTTAAAGCGCTCCCTTGTCGAAGGCCTTGTGTGGTTGTGAAATTCTCAGATGTTGAATTATATGTCCTTACGTAGTTTTCTGTGGTTTCATACATACCCTTGATTGCTTTTATTAAATGCAATTTTATCTGCAATTCTTCAAGTATTTCCCACACTTTGGCTCGTGGGACTCTATCAAATGCCTTTTCTAAGTCCACGAATATCATGTATAGTTTGTTGTTTTGTCTTAATATTTTTTCTGTCATCTTTTTAATTGTGAAGATATGGTTTTGTGTTGAATTCCTTTCATGAATCCACTTCGTGACTTTTTCATTGTTTTTTCAATTTCCTTTCTTAGTTTGTTCTCTAATATTGATTCATACAGTTTTTCCGCTGTGCACGGCAGGGAAATTCCCTTAAAAGTGTTGCAATTTTTACTGTCTCCTTTTTTATGTATTGGGAAGATCACTGCTTTTTGACAGTCTGCTAGTATTTTTCCTGTATCCCATATTCTCTTTGTTAACTGTAGTAGTAGTTGTTTCCCATCCTTTCCTATGTATTTCAGCTGTTCAGATTTGATTTTATCGTGATCTGAGCCTTTTCCGTTCTTTAACTTCTTTAGTGCGTTTTCTAACTCTTCTTCTGTTATAGATCCCTCTTCTTCTTCTATTTCGTTACTATTTTCTTCTTCCTCTTCGTTTTCATTTCCTTCATTGGTTGTCTCTTTTCCAGACAGAAGCTCTTGGAAGTGCTCTTTCCATATGTTTGTAATTTCTTTATCTTCTTTCATTAGTACATCATGTTTATTTTTGAGTAGCTTTAGGTTGTTTATTTTTCCTTTCTGCAGCTTTTTAGTGTTTTGTAGAATAGATTTCCTTTAAAATGTTCTTCTAATTTGGTTCCGAAATCCTCCCTTTTTTGTCTTTTTCCTTCCTTATTATTGCTTTTACTCTCTTTGCTGCATGTATATTTCGTAGTCTTCTTCGCTTTTTGTGCTTAGATATTTTTTCCATTTTTGTTTCTTTTTCCTAACTTCTTCCTTCACTTCTTTGTTTCACCAGCTTGTTTGTTTTTTGTTTGGTTTACTACTCTACTACTACTCTACTCTACTACTACTACTGTACTACTCTCTTACTATATGTTTGAAGTTGACCCATAAATCTTCTACTTTTGTTTTTCGGCCTTTTTGAGTGCTTCTTATTAGTTATTTTATTGATTCCTGGTAGTTTTCCCTTACTTGTTTGTCACTTATCTTGTATATTCTAAATTTCTCTATTCTTACTTCCTTATCGACTGTTTTCCTTGTTTGTTTCGGTTCCCTTCTTGTTGTTTTTATTCATGCTGTTAGAAGATAGTGGTCACTGTCAATTTCGCTACCTCTTTTGACTTTAATATCTATTACTTCTTTCACTTGTACTTCGTTTGTTAAAAAGTAGTCTATTATGGAGTTCTCGTTTCTATTTCTTTCCTCTCTTGTGTATTTGTATATTTCCTTGTGTGCAAACTTAGTGTTCAATATTGTTAGGTCATTCAATATGCAGAAATCGATAAGTCTTCTTCCATTGTCCTTGATCTTCCTTTCTCCATGTGTTCCCACTATGCTCTCAAGTCCCTTGTTTTTATTCCCTATCCGAATATCGAGTTAAAAATCCAAAATATTCACGAAATAGCAAATTGATAAATTTGTGCCTACACCTCTAAACGACGAGTTTTTGATAATTAAAGTAGTTTCTAAAGTATTTCTTTAGAAATTTCCGAATAATTATTAATAAATGTTTTAAATAAAGAGATCATAATAGTTAATGATACGATGAAGTTAGTAAACGACACCACGTTCCAAAGGAATAATTCAAACTTCATTAACCACAATAAGTATCATTATACTGTGCATTAGAAGAAACAGGGGCACAACAGGGTAGCTAATGTTTGTGAACCGATATATCTATGTAATTGAAGAAGATATCTAAAAAAAAATGTTATATTAGTCTTTATTGATTCTCTTTGTAATGTTTCTATTGTAAAATATTATAATAAAATGATGAACAATACATAAAAAAACATCATTTTATCCCGTTCTGCCCCATATCCCCCTTACCAATGACAATTGACGATCGCAACTAGGCATAGACTCTGCCTGAAAGTTAAAATACGATTTGTTTTTCTCCCCCATCACCCCGCGCTTGATTAGAGCTCAATCGCGTTCCGCCCCTGTACCCCGTTCTGCCACGGTTTCCCCTAATGTTTTTCTAATCAACTTATTGCCATCGATTAATTATACTGCACTGCAACAAATTTGGAATTTTCCTCTGTCCATTTGACGAAATGTGATGATTTTTGTAAATTCGTACAGTGTGGAACAACCAAATAAAATAAATTCATATTACAGAAATTCAAAATATCTTGGAAAAATCCGTATACACATCGATTTCTAATTTTCAAAATACACATTTTGATATAAATCTAAAATTTGTATCACCATTTGTTTTGAAGTTATGACGTCATCGACTGTGTTTTAAATGGCAACCGTAATATTTTATAGTTTTATTTGATAGACCCTTTTTTCTGGATATAAAGGTATACAGGGTGGTCACTTTTACAAAGCCCACCATTAGGATCTATTACACGGAAATATATACAGAGTTGGTCAAATGGGATAAAAGTTTCTCATTTTTGTGCCTTTCAATATACTGAAACGAAATCCAGGATATTTTGCACAGTTCCTGAAATATTGCTGAAAAACGGAAAAATGTATATTGTTTTATACTTTACATCAGAAAAAAATCGTTCAAAAAGCAATTGAAAGTTAGAAATTTATGTATAAAATTCACTTATTCGGGAAAAACGGAAGAAGAAATTGGAAGACCTATTGTGCCTATTGTGTGACCACCAAGGTCTCGGGCCTTACTCAACTTGATTTTTTTCTATGGGGCACTTGAGCGTTCCAACCAAAAATTGTTAAAATTATGTCAGAAACCATAAACAAAATTCAACAAAAATTCATTATTATTATAAATGTATATTATATATAATTACTCTAGTTTAGTTTCGTATGTATATTTTATCAGTTTCCTGACACGTGTTTGGGCTTATTCGTCCATTTTCAAAGGATTATATGTGTTTACAATACAATTTATTTGATTGATGATACATTTGATTAATTTGATTAGTTCAAACCAATCTCTGATAAAAAAGTATCATTGCGTAGGAAGAGCTCGTTATGATTGTTAATTTTTTTTTCTTCTATGATTGCTTTATCCCTTCTAACATGTTAATCTATCTCCTTTTTCAGAAAATTTAATGGGTTTGATATCTCCTAAATGGTGTCCTGTTTCTATACAAAGTAGATGATTTTTTGAAATAAATACCTATGAATTATTTATAACTTTCAATTGCTTTTTGAGCAAAATTTTTATTATGAACGGTATAAAAAATGTATATCGTTATATTCTGAAAAAAAGAGTCTATCAAATAAAAATATAAAATATTAAGTTTGTCATTTAAAAAGACCAAAGTCAAAACCAAATGGTGACAATTTTTTTAAATTTATATCAAAATGAGTACTTTTAAAATTAAAAATCTGAATTCCGAAATACTGAATTTATCCCATTTAGCTGTTCCACAGTGTATATCAACTTATTTTTGCTGGATCACCTACCCGTTTTTAAGTATATTAAAGGAATGTTGGCAGTTAAGAAATTTGCATTATTAACAAATATAAAATAATTAATTATGAAGAACTGTTGGGAATGTTGAAGAATTGAAGACCCCATGATAGCCTAATGAAGTTATCTATACCGGGTGGAAACCTTAACTGGAATAAGTTCGGCATTTATGAAATGAGAATTTCCAGAAAAAAAATCTCGGACAGGTCCATTTTTGTTCTTCATTGGGCACTTTTTAGCATCTTCAAAACAAGTATGACGTCACTAGCCTTTCACGTTCATTCTCTTTACGACAATGTGAAAATATTTTGTTTTTAATAAATTTATTTAATGTAAGAAATGTTAATTTTTTTTTCCATTTCTCTCTTGGCATATAGACAATCGGTGATAAAACCCATCCATTACATTTTGAAACAGTTCCGGTGAAATATTTGTCATTTCATGCCAATGGAGAGTTCATATTCAGATCCTCAATATTCTCCGGTTTTATAACATAAACTTTGCTCTTGAGATATCCCCACAGAAAAAAATCGAGTGGAGTAAGGTCAGAAGAACTTGCCGACCACTCAATTGCACCTCTTCTTCCAATCCATCTATTCGGAAAAACGTCATTCAAATATTGACGAACGTTCACAGCATAGTGCGGTGGAGCTCCGTCTTTTTGAAACCAGACCCGTTCATTGGTCAAATCGAGATCTAACTCATTTGGAAATACTGCGGCTAAAGATGGAACGATATATTCTTGAAGAAAATTAAAATATGCTTCGCCATTAAGATTGCTGTTGACAATTGACAATCGAATACTAGGACCAATATTGACCTAGTATTCGATTGTCAATTAGCCCAGCCCACACATTAACTTTTTGTGGCCGCTGAGTATGGTTTTCTCGGTTCCAACGAGGGTTATTGTCACTCCAATACCGACAGTTATAACGATTCACCATTTAATGTGAATGTACATTCGTCGGAAAAAAGGATGAAATCTAAAGATATTTGATTATTGACGATAAGGTCCATCATTTGTTCCCAAAATTCAATTCTTCTGTCCGGGTCATCCTCAGCTAATTCATGAACTATCTGTATCTTGTAACTATGCATATTTGCATTTTTTTATATTTTAAGAACAGTAGAGTGACTGATGCCGTTGTCAAGGGCCACTTGTCGTGCATCTTACTGTTTTCTTCAACAATTGGTTGTCGTTGTCTAGGTACATCCTTCACATGTCCCAACTCCCGGTATCGTTTCTCTATTTTAGAAATTGTACTTTGACTAATAGGTGGTAAATCTGGATATAGATTGTTCTCTAAATAATAGAGCAACCTCAGTCAGAGTTCGGGACTTTTCACCAAATCCGATCATCATCAACAGCTCGATACGAAGGGTTTCCGTTTTAATAGGACATCTTTTATATAAATTTTAATTATAAGTACACAATTCACAGGTAATAAATTTAATTGTTGTGAGAGAAGTATCTGTCAAGTATCAAAATAACGAAACAAAAGACCACGGCTATTGGAAACTATGGCAATATTAAACTATTGGAAAATATTTTTTTTCTTTCAGCCTATGGAGTGATCTACGAAGCTAGAATGTTCATATTCGTGAAGAGCATGTTCAAAAATAATTAAATCAGTTGAAATTGTATGAAGGACAAAACTTATGTTGTGTTTGTGTTAGTATTATTAAGGAATAATATTGCACATTGCATATACCTGCCATTAATACGATTCACTGAAATTCAATAAAATTGCATGAATTTCTATATAGATACACCATTTGCATCAACGTGGTTTAATTTTAATTACATCTCTGGATTAATTAATGCATAATAATACGGATTGGTTTCACTGTTAATCTGATTTGAATAAAATCCTTGAAACTCAATTAATTCCAGTAATTGTATACAAACATATGCCTTTTCTAATTATTGCGTCAATAAAATAATTATACTGTACAAATAAATTATAAGAAATTTTCTGATTCTAATAGTTAAGTGTTTTGGTGACACCGTTCTCGCAAATATGATTTATTATTAAGTGATTCCATTACGTTCCTCAACAATGCATGCACCGTTGAACCGGATGTGCTGCAAAAATGAACTTAATGGTCGGAGTAATGTGATTTCAATCTTCATTGAATATTCAGATGATGCAAATAGATAAATTGATAGGGTTCTGGAGATTAATAATAATCCGCACCGTGTGAAAACTATGGGGGTAAAGATAATTTCTTTAATAATAACAATAAAATAATAATTTCATTTAATAATAACAATAGGCTCCGACTAGCTATAGGAAAAGTTTAAATTATTCAATATTTGCACGAATATTTCCTTTCTCTGTCAAATTTTAACTATTTTGTATGTACACACATATGTTAATTAATTTATTGCTGATTTGGTAATCAAAACATATAATTTCTCTGTCATATTTTAGCTATTTTGTATGTACACACATATGTTATTTAATTATTCGTTTATTTGGTGTTCATAACAAAGTTTTACAAATCATAATTTACATACAATACTTAAACATATTAAAATTGAGTGCATCGATAGAAAAACGAAAAATACAAATAATACCAAAGGTAAATGCTAATACCACGCGATACCTACAAAAATCAAAACTGAAAAGATAACATCAACGCTTAAGAATGTGTTTCACTTATCCAATTGAATTATAGTTGTAAATATAGTTGGCAAGCAAAATTTAGATTATATTTTTTGAGTTTGTCAAAGATTTAACATCAAGTCGTTTAATAAATGTAATTATGCTTATTTTCATATGAAGAATACCCGACAACGGTGAACTTCGCTTATGTCAATGTTAAATGTTGACACTTAGACGGTAACGGTATCATTTAAACTTCCTGGTTTCAATTTTTATTCATTTTTGTTTTCTTCTTCCAACATTTTGGTAATAAGATTATCCACTTAGAATTTTATGACCAACATTGTCACGTGTAGTTCTTTCGCTAATTTATACACACCCTATATTTTCTAATTTTTATTATTTATTTCGAAAAATCTTTACTGCAGTTCTACATGTTTAGAGTTTTATTCTACTGGATACAATTTCTCGAATTTCTGAGTAATCTGTTGTAAATTTTTGCTACCTATATTTCTTGCTTTTTTCCTTTGTAGAAATCGTATAATAAAATAATATTTATTTATCAGGAGAAGCTACGTAATATTTCACGTCATTTTGCAAATTTGCAATTTGGTTATACACTCAGATGCAATAAAACCGGGTCATTGGGTCGTTGTTTGCAAAAACCCCTTTTTTTTTAAATTTTGATGATGGTATAGTGTAATGAAAGTATAATGAAAGAACAATGAAAGTTTTAGTGTTTTACAATCAAAGAGACCATCAGGATGTAGAAAAAACAACATATGATACTTATCAGTTTATTTAATAAGCGAAAATAACATTTAAAGCTATGTGTTCTTCACTACCTATTGCTCATTCGGCATTATGCATAGAGGTTCAAGGTGACTACTGGGTTTTGACTTGTTTGTTTTCGATTAACTGTCATTTTCATTATTAATCTCTGTTAAGTTTATTTTGCAGAAATGCATTTTCTTTCGTGTATACGTACATTATCGTTTTCGCTTATTAATGTTCTTTAAATAAATAATAAGTACCATATGTTGCTTCTTTATACATCCCGACGGTCTCTTTTATTGTAAAACACTAAAAATTTAATTCTAAGGACTATACCAACATCAAAATTTAAAAACAAAAGGTTCCTTTGCAAACAATAACCCAATGACCCGTGTTTTTTGCATCTGAGTCAAGAATCTATTTCACAGTTTTCACATAGAATTTCTTGTTTTATGTTTGCATTGGATTTATGACATTTCGTTGCATTTCCTTTTCGATTGTTCAGCTTATCATTACTTTTGCAAGTTTTGTAATAATAATTGTTTTGCATATTAAGAAAAAAATGTATAGTATTTTTTTACATATTATTCACTTATGACTCTTTTTATAATTCTCTTAAATATTTAATTCTAATTTCTGGGGCACAAAATGTATCCATAAGCCATCCGTTCATCCTTTTTCAGTACATTTTGGTTTTTGATTTAATGAAAAATTTTACAATTTCGTACGAAATTTTGTACTTTGGTTATAGATGTGGTATTCAATAATTTTAATCTAGAATTACTTAAATTATTTACTTTTGCATGCTTTTTAAATTAGGCAATTTGTCATTCCATTAGTTTATCTTCCTTAATTCAGTCGTTATGACTCTCAAATTTTAAATCATATCACATTTTACTGCAGACATTTCTTCATTAATTTTCCTGTAGGGAAAGTTTGCTTGCAATCAATTTTGCAATCAATTTTACAATTTGATTATAGAATGAATGTATCATTTTTCAATTTGAATGCAGAATTTCTTGACTTATTTGCATTATTTTGACTTTTCATTTTTTTTTTTAATTGTATAAATTTTTATTCCATCTTGGTAATTATTATTCAATGAATTCTGCAATTTAATTCCCGATTTCACTTTTTCATTGCATTTTCATTTAAATCCTGCAATTTCTCTTTCTATTTTCTTCATTGTTTACTTAATTCGGGCAATTTAAATCTCAAATTTTAGATTGCATTTTCATTAAAATTGTGCAATTTTTCTTTCTATTTTCTTCTTTGTTTACTTAATTCGGGCAATTTAAATCTCAAATTTTAGATTATTTGAAATTGGTCGCAGAAATTTCTTGATTAGTTTTCATTGGCAGAATGTTTTCTTGCAATTTTGAAAAATATTTTACAACTTGATTATAAAATGTAACATTTTACAATTTTTGTACAAAATTTCTTGAATTCTATAATTTTTGCTGACTTTTATTGCATTTTATTTTAAATTGTGCAAGTTTTCATTCTACCTTGGTAATTATTTATCAATTATGCAATTTAATTCTCGATTTTAGTTTTTCATTGCATGTTCTATTAAATTGTGTAAGTTTTCATTCCACTTTGGTAATTTCCATCTAATTCTACAATTTGATTCTTGAATTTTAGATCATATGAAATTTCACTCCATCTTGGTAATTATTACTTATAGTGTTAAATGTATTTAGCGATACATCTACATGTAGTTGTGTATAAATTTATTATACATTTAATTTTGTGGTATGTATGCTATTTAAAATACTTACAATTAAAAAAAAATACTACAGAAATTTCTTGAAATTTTAGTGCAACAAATTTTAATTTCGCATTTGTAGAATATTTTCGTGCAGTTTTGCATGAAATTTAGCAATTTGGTTAGAAATTTTTTGATATTTTATAATTTCAATCCAGAATTTTTAAATTATTTGCATTTCACTGACTTTTCATTGCATTAACTTGTAAATTCTGCAATTTTTCATTCGATTTAATGATTCATGTTTAATTCTGCAATTCAAATTAAAAAAAGTTTATCCAATTAGTATGAGATTTTCCAATTTTGTTATAATGATACAGAATTTACAATTTTAATACAGAACTTCTTAAATTCTATGCATTTTACTACCTTTTCCATTATTATATTTTAAATTCTGTAATATTTCATTAGGTTTAATACTTTCTATTTAATTCTGCAATTTTAATCGCAAATGTTATATTATTTGAAATTTCGACGCAGAAAATTCTTAATTAGTTTTCAATTAAATAAACTTTACCTAACTTTGTAAGAAATTTTGCAATTTTGTTATAGAATCTGTTCCATTTTAGAACATTAATGCAGAATTTCTTGAATTCTGTGCATTTTATTGATTTTTAATTGCATTTTCTTATAAATTGTGCAATGTTCATATGAGTTTATAAAATATTTTGAATATGTTAAAATTGCGTTGAATTTCTGATGATTAATAATAATAATATTTAATAACGGGAGTAGCTACATGATATAGATAAAAATAAATAAATATATCAAAACAAACACAAAAAAACACATAAAATGACCTCAGATTACTTAAGAAAAGTTTGAAGAGTTACAAGCTCGACGTTTTCTAGTAAAATAAAATCTTGTAGTGAAGGTTTGGAATTACTATGCTATTAAAATAGTCAATAAATCAATACAAATGTTATAACTTAAAATGTAGTATTATAAAGTATATCGGAAGGTTCTTAAATCAGACAAAATAATATTAATTGCATATTTTTCTAATATGCCCTTGTTTTAAAATTATCAAACATTATTTGTTTTTGTCTATTTAGAATTCAAGGTTTCAGTATAAAACTCATCATTTTAATTTAAAAATTCTTTTATGCGCTTTTCACGCAATTTTTTTGGGTCAGCCAATAAAACTTATTTAAACTAAATTTAATTAAAACGCAATAAAAGTTAAAGATAATAATCTAAAATTGCATATTTGTCATTTGAGCTATCACTCGACCCCTACATCAATTCCAATTTACAAAAACATGGATTTTTCTCCCCTGCGGCAAGGGGCTTAAACAATTGAAGATCATTTGCCTGCCAAAAGTTGTCCCCATTGAATTAAAACTTGACGTGTTTCAGCGATTTCGTGAAAAACAATGATTTACCTTTCTGCTGTTACCTTTCTCCTGGCGCACCCTATATAACAGTACATTATAAGAAATTGCTCGTAAGAACAATGTGAATGTGCACAGCAACCTACAGATTATCCACAAATCAATTGGATCACGGCGCTATGTGGGAGTTTCAGAGTACAAATCACTTTGATCTTGACACTGTGTGCAAGAGCAAATATGAATAATTGAAGTGAACAGTGTGATAAACTGCAACAATATGGTATACTATGGTGCCGGCTACTAGGAACATATGGACGTGCACGCAATCATGCCTTTACACTATGCACCTTGATATTTCAAAAGTTTGCCAAGCCAGACCTCATCAATGTATTCTGGTGTTGAACAAATCCTTCCGTTAGAGTTATTTAGAGGGATCGTATATTCTGGACCTTCTTCTTTCAGAGCATTGCTAGTATTAAGGGTATTTTTCCTGTTCTATCATAATGTTTTGTATGGGATCTTTTGACAAGCATTGTGATGGCGGCATACAGCCATTTTTTGGTTTAAGATTTTAAGGTACAAAATTAAATGTAGTATGGAAGCAGAATCAACCATCACAACATTTTTTTAGATATAATTATCACAAGAATATATCATAAACATGAATTTTCTATTTTTTTCATAAACGAACTCATGCAGATACATCAATACATCAAAATTCGAATTACCCATTTACACATAATTTACAGCATACCACAGTATGATTAATAGATTAATTACTATACCAATATCAACAGATAATTTAAAGGAAGAATTAGATATTATTTTTACAATTGCTAAACATAATGGATATAAAAAACAATAATAGAAAAAATGATTCAGAAAAAAAAAATCCAAAATTATAAAATCTATTTATCTTTATTATGTAATTTTACTGTAACTTCTTAGACAGGGTGGTCACTTTTACGACGCTCACCATTAGGATCTATTAAACGGAAATATATACAGAGTTGGTTAAATGGGAGAAAAGTTTCTTATTTTCATACCTTTTAATATTCTGTAAAGAAATCCGGGATATCTTGCACAGTTCCTGAAATATCCCTGAAAAATCGAAAATATGCACTTTCCTTTTCCTTTTCTAACTTTTTTACTTTTGGAGGAAATTTTACGAAACTTAGCACTCTTACATTTTTCGACGTGAGCTTTCTGATGGCAGTGCCAAACATTTTCTGCGCCAACTAGATGACCAAATTTTCATAGCCAACTTTTGATTTTCTTATGGCCGCCATATTGGATTTTAACAGCATTAAAAAAAAAAACGAAAAATTCCGATTTCAACCATGTATAACACATGGGTAATCTGAAATTTTATACAATTCCACAAACGCTGAAAAGTAGTTGGATATCTTCTTTCGGGATACAATTTACCATAAATTCTAGATGTGACTGTCGCATTTCTGTAATTCCTTACATAGAGATTCTACATGTCAATTTTTTCATGTTAAGGATAATATCTTGCCATTTTTACTAATCAAATATATCCTTTTTTGCACTACAATAAAATTACTCGGAAGTTATTTTCTTTCTATGAAAAAATGTCAAAATGGTAATTTGTTATTCCATGGCAACTTGATTTTTAGAGCAGTCCACCGGAGTTTGATTTTTGCAAGTTTTTATTCTATCTTGACAATTATTACTTAATTCTGCAATTTGATTCTTGATTTTACTTTTTTACATTACATTTTCTTTTAAATTATGTCATTTGTCATTTCACTTTGGTAATTCCTATGTAATTCTACAATTTGATTCTCGAATTTTAGATGATATGAAATTTCACTTCATCTTTGTAATTATTACGTATACTGTTAAATGTATTTAGCGATACATCCACATATGGTTGTATATAAATTTATTATACATTTTATTTTGTGGTATGTGTGCATTTTAAGAAACTTACAATTTAAAAAAATACGACAGAAATTTCTTGAAATGTTAGTGCAACAAATCTTAATTTCGCATTTGTAAAATATTTTCCTGCAGTTTTGCAAGAAAAGTTATTTTCCTTCTATGAAAAAATGTCAACATGGTAATTTGTTATTCCATGACAACTTGATTTTTAGAGCAGTCCACCGGAGTCTGATTTTTGCAACAAATTTTTAAATTATCGATTTTTGTGGAAAGATTACCCATGTGTTATACATGGTTGAAATCGTTTTTTTTCGCTCTTTTGAATGCTGTTAAAATTCAATATTGCGGCCATAAGAAAATTAAAAAATCACTATGAAAATTTGGGCATCTAGTTGGCGCAGAAAATGTTTGGCACTGTCATCAGAAAGCTCACGTCGAAAAATGTAAATGTACCAACTTTCGTAAAATTTACTTCAAAACTAAAAAAGTTACAAAAGGAAAAGGAAAGTGTACTTTTTCAGTTTTTCAGCGATATTTAAGGAACTGTGCAAGATATCCCGGATTCCGTTTCAGTATATTAAAAGGCACAAAAATGAGAAACTTTTATCCCATTTGACCAACTCTGTATGTATTTCCGTGTAATAGATACTAATGGTGGGCGTCGTAAGAGTGACCACCCTGTATAGGTAAAGAAATTAACGAAATAGCAAATATGTTAAAATATCTCGACATAAAAATATCACTTAGGATAGATAATTCATTAGGTAAAACAATTAAAAATATTAAATACAAAACTAATAAAACTCTAACTAAAAGTTAGAGTATATTTGTTAAATTGTAAAGACTGCCCTAAAATGTACGTACTACAAAGAGGAAGCTCATTTAAAGAAAGGGTAGAGAAAAATAGAAAATGTTTTAATAAAACAACAAATTCAACATATTCGAATCATCAAAATGATGACTTCCACGAATAGTTCCAAATACGGCCAATAAAGGACAGAAACCAAATGTATCGGAAGATATAGAAATAAATATAGGAAAAAACACTGGCAAATTGTTGAATGCTCAAACAGATTTACCGTCGTCACCATTGCAGAATATTTTCAAAATTTAAAATCTACCTTCAGATCTTCAATAGTACAAATAATATATGAGTATTGGTTGGTGTATTAGACATATTACAGAAATGCCAACAGTCAGTTTCTATAAACATCAAATATATCTATGTCTATATTTCCTTTATACAGGGTGTCCAAGATAAGGATCAACTGCATGGAGATCTCGGAAACTGTAAAAGTTACAAAGGCGGTTAAATAACAAAAAAGTTACGCAATTTAGTGGTCAGTAATATTCTTTTAAGAAAACCAGAAATTTCCGCTTACTTCCGGAGATATTCGAAATCCGAAAACATGCGATTTCGTTTTTATTTTTTTCTGAAGTTCTGAAAGGCACCTTCTGATTGCCACATTTTTAGCTCTACAAGGCAGCGTTTACAAATTTTTAGTACAACGGTTCGTATCAAAGAAACCATCATCAACTTTCTGTTTTTATATAGCCTGTAAAAATTGTACACGGTCTATATCACAGTATGGTTTCTAATATTTTTATTGAGAAAAAAGCTTGTTAATACATTTCGAACAATTTCTTGTAGTAGGCGTTGAAATTATGACGACGAAGAAAAAAAATTATTTAATTTTAACCCAAAATAGGTACTAAAATAGTAATTAAAAATAATTTACCTAGAATAGTTGTTAAACATTGAAACATTATAGCTATTTAGGACCACACTTATTATTTGTTTACTGTGATATGATGAGAATTGTTCTGTTCTTTTAATGACGACGAAGACAAAAAATATTACATAATTTTAACCCAGAATGTGTATGGGGATAGTAACAAAAAATAATTTATCAAGAATAGTTGTTTAACATTGAAACATTATAGTTATTTAGAACTACACTTATTATTTTTTACTATGATATGAGAATTGTTCTGTTCATTTAATGACGACGAAGACAACAATTATTACTTAATTTTAACCCGAATAGTGGGTAGAATTTTACCCAAAAAATAATTTAGCAAGATTAGTCGTTAAACTTAGAAACATTATAGTAATTCAGAACCACACGTTTTTTTCTGTGGTATGAGAATTGTTCTGTTCATTTAATTATCTTAAAATAAAAAAATAGGTGATAAATCTTGTCTTCGTCGCTCATTTCAACGCCTACTACACCAAAATGTTCAAAATGTATTAACAAGCTTTTTTTCCTGAGTAAAAACATGAGAAATCATACTGTCATATAAATCATTGTATTAGTAATATTAAATGCAATTTAATACAGGGTGTACTTTATTTACGGGACATATAGAAATATAAAGTTGATGATGATTTCTTCTCACAAGATTTCGGATTTTGTCGATATTTTCGGAAGTAAGAGAAAATTTCTGGTTTTCTCAAAAGAAATTACTGACCACTAAATTGCTTTTTTATAATTTAACCACCTTTGTAACTTTTACGGTTTCTGAGATTTCCTTGCTGTTAATTAATCCTTAAGTCCTTGCTGTAAGTCCATCTCAAATGACAACCTCACCTGCACGTTGGTACCTACTGCTAGATAACGAACGAGGCTCTGTCGACCGTGTCGCGGCGGAATAACCGTACGATCAGTAATTAAGGAAATGTAATTACACACAATGGGTAAAAGTAACCCACCTACCAACCCGCACTTGCCAGCGTGGTAGGTCATCGGCTAAAATCCCCTTATGAGAGACAACAACAGTAGAAGGCCCTCAGTGTCCGGCAGTTCGAAGTCTTCCGATCACGGTAGCGATCGGCACAGACAGAGAACGGAGGGTGCGAAGAATACCCGGATTGGATCAGGCTACCACAAAAGAAGAAAATTGCAAATCGCCACATACAACACCCGAACCTTGTCAACCGAAGAAAAAGTACTAGAACTAGAGGAAGAACTTCTACACATTAAATGGGACGTAGTAGGTATTAGTGAATTCAGGAGGAAGGGTGAAGGCCAAATGACACTAAAATCAGGAAACATCATCTCCTACAGAGGAGAAGAAGAGTCCACCCTAAGAGGAGTTGGTTTTATCATTCACAAGAAACATGCCAAGAACATCACTGAGATTGGAAGCATAAGCTCAAGAGTCGCCTATTTAATACTTAGAATAAACCAAAGGTATAATCTTAGAATCGTGCAAGCATACGCTCCCACTACCAGCCACGCAGACGAAGAAGTCGAGAGTTTCTATGAAGACGTTGCCACAGCTATGAGCTACTCCAAGGCCCAATACACACTTCTAATTGGCGATTTTAATGCCAAAATTGGCGGAAAACATCAAGAAGAAGAAATTTCCATTGGAAACTACGGACTAGGCCAAAGGAATGAAAGGTGAAACCGACTATTGGAATTCTTACTACAGTATGGCCTCTACGCAATAAACACATTTTTCAAAAAAAGAATAACGCGGAAGTGGACATGGAGGAGCCCAGATGGAGTCACAAAAAATGAATTAGACTACATCATAAGCGACAGGAAGGACATAATACAAGATGTCACAGTACTAAACAAATGCTCAGTTGGCAGCGATCACCGAATGGTCAGGGCAAAGGTAGTGCTAAACATAAAAAAAGAAAGATCTAACCTAACCAAAAAACAAGAAACTAACAAATGGACAACTATTGAACAACCAGATACATACAAACAAATAATACAAACAAACTTACAAGGACTAGCGAACATGAGGCTTGAAGAAGTAAATGATACCATCGTTACTACGCTAAAAGAGGCAGTAAGTAAATGCAAATCTAAAGTGGAAAGGAAGAGTGGAAAATTAAGTACACACACAAAACAGCTTATGAAACAACGAAGAGACCTAAAAGATAAAGACTCACAGGAATATAGAAACTTAAATAAAGAAATATCGAAAGAGACGCGGAAAGATAAACGTAAATTCAACACCGAAAAGATATCCGAAGTTATAGAAAGGAACAGAAGTATGAAGGTAATGAACAGAGAACTAGCTATTGGAAGAAACGACATCCATAAATTAGCAGATGCAAATGGAAACATAACAACCAATAAATACAAGATCATAGACATAATTGAAAAATTCTACAGAGAACTATATAAACTAACAGACAACCACCATGTATACCCTAAGATACCCAAAGTCTTAAACCGAGGATCCGAGGATATTCCTGACATCACAATTGAGGAAATCAAAATGTCACTGAGGGAAATGAAAAATAATAAGGCCCCGGGTGAAGATGAAATCGTGATAGAAGCCATAAAAGAGGGCGGAGAAGAACTTATCCAAGCACTTCACACTCTGTTCAACAAGTGCCTCAGCGAGGAGAACATCCCGTCAAAATGGAACAATGCGTTGATTATCATCATGCACAAAAAAGGAAACCCAACAGACCTCGCAAACTACCGGCCTATCAGCCTCCTTTCACACATTTATAAGCTGTTTATGAAGATCATAACTAAGCGACTTACATCTAAGCTAGACTTTTACCAACCCAAGGAGCAAGCAGGTTTTAGAGCAGGCTTTGGCACAAACGACCACCTACAGGTAGTCAAGTCACTAGTTGAAAAATGTGTCGAGTACAATAAGCCTCTAGTCCTCATATTCGTCGACTACGAAAAGGCGTTCGACTCCATAAACCAACGAAAACTAATTGAAGCACTAGCTGAATGCCGTATAGACCACAGATACTCCGCACTAATCAATAACATATACAGAAATGCAACTGCATGCGTGAGACTGCATGAAGACACCAACAAATTCGGCATAGAAAGAGGGGTACGGCAGGGAGACAATATCTCGCCCAAATTATTCACTACACTGCATGAATACATGTTTAAGAAGATAGACTTCGAACATCTGGGGATCAGCATCAACGGAGAGAAACTAAGCCATCTGCGCTTCGCCGACGATATTGTGCTTATAGCAGACTGTGTTGACGAAGCCAGAAGAATGCTCGACAAATTAAACTCTGCCTCACACCAGGTTGTCCTAAAGATCAACTACGCTAAAACACAAATTATGACAAACCTGGTGTTGAGTGAAACCATTTCAGTGGATAATGTAAAAATAGAGCAGACTGTCTCATACAAATATCTTGGACACGAGATTCGAATTGGTAGAGATAACCAAACGAATGAACTCTACAGGCGAGTGGGACTAACCTGGGCCGCTTTTGATAAGCTGCGACACGTACTTAAAGCTGATATACCCATGTGCTTAAAAAGAAAGGTGTACGACCAATGCGTATTACCTGTCCTAACGTACGGAGCTGAAACGCTTACACTGACAAAAAAATCCATATACAAAATCAAGGTCACACAGCGAGCTATGGAGCGGTCCATGCTAGGAATAAAACTACGAGACAAAATTCCAAACACTATAATACGGCAGAGAACTGGAGTCGCAGATGCAGTAGAGAGGATCGCCAGCCTGAAGTGGAACTGGGCAGGCCACGTAGCACGAATGACGGATGACAGGTGGACAAAACGAATTGTCGAATGGAGGCCTAGACAAGAGGCCTATAGAAGTAGAGGACGACCTCCTACGAGATGGAGCGACGATTTAAAACGTATCACACCCAACTGGATACAAACAGCGCAACAACGGGAAGAATGGAAGAAACTAAGGGAGGCTTATGTCCAGCAGTGGACGCTACAAGCTGATTGATGATGATGATGAATTAATCCTTATCTTGGACACCCTGTATAGATCAAATTTTATAAGTGAGAATGGCTCATATTTGGTTTTCATAGTGCTGAAAAGGTTTTTTTTTACACTACCGGTAAAAAAACGTCAAAATTGAGCATTAAAACTGGAGGTGGTAAATTCTTAAAATAGCACCTAGGTAAAAAAATATCCGAATTTACGCCTATTGCCTTGTCCGCGGGCGGCTAAGCGCCTCCCACAGGCGCAGACCACAAGCTTGACAGATATTGGTTGTAATTTAATATTTAATTTGTAATCATTATAATTGTTCTAGTAGTTAAAAAAATAGTATATACACCACGCTTGTGAACATTATTTTCAGCCTTGCGTCATAAATCGCTTGGCTAAACGTCTCGCGATTCAATAGCCGCCAGCTAAAAAACAGTAAACTTACAACCTTGGTGCATAATATACTATTAGAAAAAAAACCCTGCTCAAATAAGTCATATTGTTCAAAATTGCACTTTTTTGTGTCTTAAAAAAATCGGACTCCATTTCGAAATTTGCAATTTAATTAAACTTGCCAATACTTTTTACTTTCGATGAAACACAAATCAACCACACAGCAGTATAAATAATTAAATCGATCAAATATTATGTTGAATGTGCGAAATTTTCATATCAATGCAGAGTAGTTTTGGGGTGGATTCAAATTCAAGATCTCTTTGGTAGAAGTTTTTAGATTAATATATAATAAAACGGGCGCACTTAATTCCCTTTCAACTTGTCCCGTGAAATCTGGTGCTCGAGCGATGGAGAACAAAAAACAGTTATTGTGCAATAAAGTTCTATACGAGAGCATAAAAAACTTTTTCTAGGCGGATGTTTCGGAATTACCGAAACGCCAATAATAAGTTCTGAACGGGGGAGCATTAAGTATATATTATTCATGAATAAAAGTGAATTTCCATGTTCTAGTGGAAAGTTTACAGCTACTCCCAGACACCATCAACAAGTAATAAAAAATGATGAATAAACTCGCCTGGATCTTTGTTTAATTAAATTTTATGGGCGATTCGCGGTCGAGCGAAGCCTTTCGATATAAAACGATGGCGGGATCAGTGGGGCGTGCAACGGGTAGTGTCGTTACGCTGGTAATATGTCCCATAAATATCCTGTATCCATCTTATTCGGCTATATTCACCTTAAATCTCTGGACCGTGCTGAGTTCATTATAACCGAGCAAAATCTTGCGAGCGCAAAAAAGGGGACGTCATTATAATAGTGCTGACACTTGACAATGTCAAGTGCCATAATTACAGGAAATGTCTGGACGCATCCTTTTCGGCATCGTACACTTTTTGAAAATAATTAGGTATGCGATAATTGTAGATATGTCGTGTTATTTGGCATCCAACACGTTCTGAAAATAATTGTGTGCCGTAATTGAAGAAAATGCACTTCCTGGAAATAATTAAGTGTATTTGTATGGCGAGGACCAACCAAATATTATTATTGGAAAGTCTAATGAAGTCCGTATGCAAATTCAATTTGCATACTAATAATAAGTGTTATCATTGTCTTCATAAACAGTCAGCGCAGACGTGTCGCTCCGGCGTGAGTTACTGCCGCAAACACACATAATTATTAATCAATTACAGATAACTCCTGGCATGCTGCTAATTGGGCGTGCGGGCGATAATTTGAATTAACTCACCGGCAGCAGGTGATAGCTTGGTGACGACTCCCCAGCGCTGCTTCCACTGAAACAAGACAATAGCAGGATTAGTTGGCATATTTAAAGGACTGCGAGACGTCTCAGATATGCACCTACGGCTAGAAACGTCCCGCATCCGTAACAGCGGGAAATCATTCGCCGGATACCAGCGCCGGATCATAAGCCATTACGCCCGCCCTGGCTCTAGTTCGGCGGTCAATAAAATAAGAGGACGGGGAAATTTCGACGGCACGTTAAATCTTAACCGCGCGAGGGCACACACAAAAGAATCGCGATCTCCACTTTGGCTCTGTAAGGAAGAGGGGGAGGATATTAATTGGACGGTGCTTAGAGCAAATTGAGAGCGGAGGTGTTTACTTAAATTCCATCAATACGCCCGAACCAGCGCGGCAGATAATGGATTCACAAAAACCGCCATAATGCGATTAATAATTCGGTGGCATGTATTAATTGAAACGCAGGTAATTAATTTTGCCAATGCAATAGTTTTAAAGTGACAAATTTAATTATAGTTGTGTGCTGGACTGGCTTCCCCCAAAATCAATTGACTGAACCATACTGTGGTAATTTGCGAGAGCCGAGTTACCACCTAATCAGTTAAGATTAACAGCCAATGACTCGACGAAATCTATTGCACACCTCTGTGGAAGTCGATACAATTCTACTTTGCAACACGAATTTTGTTTTAATTCAGTGACCATTCACGCAAAACAGAGTTTTCAGGTTGAAAACGCTTGAAAGATAATTACTTAATTTCAAATTACTATTATTAATTAATTGAAAATTGAATTGTTAAGTGTCCTATCTAATTAATTAATATTAACGCCCGAATTTCGTAAGCAAGAACAAAGAAAATTGCAAAAAATGCGAACTATTCAAATGATCTGGAAAAAAAATTATAAAGCCAAGTATTTGAAGATGGTATTATTTCAATCGAATAATTAAAATAGGTAAAATCGTTTTCAAGATTGTCTATTCACAAAATACTAATACTAAACTAATATTAATAATTTCTTTTGCGCACATCCGAATCAGTAAAATTAGCGTTTTATTTCTTCTTAACTTACAGTTTTTAAAATCACTTAACTTTGATAAATTCATTCATTGTCAGAAATGTTACTTGGATTGAATAGCATGGAAATTCCAAACGTTCCCGTGAATATTTTATTTTAAAAGAAACAGGCGAACTTACAACACGCTATTCCAACTTTTTTTCTTTTAATTTTTAGATTTTATGGAAATCTATTAAATCTTAATATATTTTAGCCTTTTATAAATATAAGAATCTATAAATTGTACAATCCGAATAAAAATGCAATGAAAGGTCAGTAAAATGCTTATAATTCAAGACATTCTGTATTGAAATTATAATATAGAACAGATTCCACAACAAAATTGCAAAATTTTATACAAAATTGAAATAAATTTCAAACTATCTTATCTGCAAGAATCAAACTGCAGAATGTAATAGGTATAATACCACCAATAATAATTATACCACCATAATGGAATGATAAAAAAGATCACTAACAAGATAATAAAATGCACGGATTTCATTGAAATTTGTAATAAAATGGTCTACAGTTGAAAAAATCTAGAAATGTTTGCACTAGATTTATAAACAGTCTAAGTTTATTAATATTAACTAACTAACGTAATATAACTAAGAATATTATATTGCAGAATTAACCAGATATCAAGAAAATGAATTTCAAACTTGCAAATTTCATCATCATCATAGAGTACTTTTTAATACAGCTTAATTTATAACCTTATATGAGAAATTCAAACTTAGATTAGGCAATCGTATATTTTAACTTTTATCAGGCCATAAACTCGATTTTCGTAGATATATTAGCTATCAAATTTATAAATCGAAAAATGTATGTTGCTATTTAAAAAAAGTGCACCGCCCAAAAAGTGCACGGTGCACCGCCTGAAAATGTTCATATCAGGTAAAGTTTTACCCGAAACGAGAGCCCGATAAATGAATTGTGCGTTGCCCGCCAGTATTCACCTCTTACTTCCGGCGTCTATACCTTGTGAACTATAGCTTTTGTGGCAAACTATGTAATATAATTTTTGTTTAAAAAATGTTCTTTCTTTTTTTTAAATAGCAACATACATGTTTCGATTAACAAATTTACTATCTAAATTATCTACGAAAATCGAGTTTAAAGCCTGATAAAAGTTAAAATATACGATTGACTAATCGAAGTTTGTGTTTCTAATATAAGGTTATAAATTAAACTGTATTAAAAATTATGTATTATATATTATAAATGTAAAGAATTCTATGATTATGATGAAATAAGCAACTTTTCAATTCATTTTCTTGATATCTGATTAATTCTCCATTTTAATACTCTTAGTTATATTTGTAGCGACTCAACACCCGCGCACAGCAGTAGTTAAAGGTACCGCCGCCGAGGCGGCGCCCCAGCACCCTCTCTACAGCGTTGCGGGGCGCAAGCACCCCACCCACGAGCGAAGACGTCACGGCGCCCCCCGTCGCGACGGGTATAAGACCGCGGGCGCCGGACCACAGATCATCAGACCAGCGTGATTCGAACCTGGACCCTGACGGCCACGCTGTGTGATACGAACCGGCAAGCCACCGACCAAGCGACTGTGTGCATCGAACCAGCCCGCTTTTAGGGCAGCTGTGTGATTGGAACCAGCTAGCTCTAGGTCATAGCTGCGTGCATTGAACCGGCTCTCTGACCACGGCAACCACTCCGCATCCGCCGCGGCCACCACTCCGATCACGGCACAGGCGAGTTGATGGACGCGCCCCGTGCACCGGTCACACCCGACCGGAAGCTGCGCCGGAACCTAACCAGGGAGTTCTTCAGGCGTCTGGCACATCCGGCGGCCCTGAGTCCCTTGCCGCCGACGCCACCCAAGAGGTCGCACGGCCCGGAGGCACCACCGGCCGCTGCCATTCCGTCGACTCCGCGGAGGATCTTCGACGACGTCGACCACAACGTGGCCTACCACCTCCAGCCGCTCCAGTTTCCCCCAAGGATCGCCTACCCAGGGGTCAGCCCATCCAAGGTGGAACTCAACGACCCGAGGCGCTTCACCGGCCGGGGCAACCAGCGACGAGGGCACACCACGTCAGCACAGACAGCCCGTTCACTTTACTGATTGCTCAATGTACATACTTATATCTGTTCTGCTTTAATAAACACCTTCTGATTCATTCGATAAAGTGGTTTCGATCCTACAGCACCAACACCCAAACTGGTGACCCCGACGTGATCTCAGGACAGAACACACAAAACAACACAGCGAAAAAAAAATCAGTCGCAAAAAGCAAAACAAAAAACGCCACGAAAAAAAAATAAGATCGTAGTACAGAGCAGAGCAACAAGCGAGCACACCCAACAGTAAAAAAACGAGCCACGATGGACGAACCAAATCCACAAATCAACCGAGTGCAAGTCCGCATTCCGCCCTTCTGGCCAGACGACCCAGAAATGTGGTTTGCCCAAGTGGAGAGCCAGTTCGCTATCTCCGGCATCATCAACGAAGAAACCAAATACGGCCACGTGGCCGGAAATTTGGAGGCCCGCTACGCCAAGGAAGTACGCGACGTACTCACCAACCCACCCGCCGCCGGAAGATATACGCTGCTAAAAAAGGAGCTCATCCACCGGCTCAGCGTGAGTCAGGAACACCGTACAAAGCAACTGCTCGAACGTGAAGAATTGGGCGATCGAAAACCATCGCGATTTCTGCGGCACCTGCAGCACCTCGCAGGCGTCGCCATCCCCGAGGCATTGCTACGTTCCATCTGGATAAGCCGACTGCCGCCAAACGCCCAGGCAATATTGGCAACACAGGCGAAAGCACAGCTGAGCGAGGTCGCCGATCTAGCAGATGCCATCGTCACGACCGCCACATCACATGTCAGCGCAGTAGCAGCACCACAGGATGACGCCATGAGGGCACTGGTCGAGGAGATACGGCAACTCCGAGCCCACTACAGCCAGCGCCCCCCGCAACAAGAGCAGTCCCGTAGAGAACACTCGCGCCGCGAACGCTCAAGGCAACGAGCAAGAAGCCGTAGCCAGAGCCGCAACAGGAGCGACCGCCAGTACGACACATGCTGGTACCACAACAAATTCGGGAAGCAGGCGAAAAATTGAAAACCGCCCTGCAAGGCAAACGAGGAGCAGGGAAACGACCAGGGCAAAGCGTAATGACGGCAGACGCATTGCCACACCAGGTGCGCCGTCTCTTTGTCACCGACCAGAAAAGCAAGATACAGTTCTTGGTGGACACCGGTGCAGACGTTTGCGTCTACTCGAAGCACTTGCTACAGCAGAAACGGCCCACAGCTCCATACACGTTGTACGCCGCCAACAATACAGAAATTAAAACATACGGCATGATCAACCTCAACCTCAATCTACGACTACGGCGCGATCTCCCATGGAGGTTTGTAGTGGCAGACGTCCAGAAACCGATCATCGGAGCCGATTTTTTGTCCTACTACGAACTCCTGGTGGACCTCAGGAACGCCCGATTATACGATGCACAAACCCACCTCGCAACAAGAGGACAGCGCGCCGAAGCACACGAGAGCACCACAATCAACCTTGTACATAGTAACAATAAGTTCCACGCCATCCTCAAGGATTTCCCAGACATATGCCGACCCGCAGGCATACCAAACACTCCACGGCACGAGGCGAAGCACGAGATCTTCACCACCCCTGGCCCGCCAGTTGCGAGCAGACCGCGACGACTCGCACCAGACAAACTCCGCATTGCCAAGAAAGAATTCAGGGTGATGTGCCAGCTGGGCATCGCCAGACCGTCCAGTAGCCCCTGGTCATCGCCACTTCACCTGGTGGAGAAGAAAAACGCCGAATGGCGACCGTGCGGCGATTATCGCGCATTGAACGCGAGAACAATGCCCGACGGGTACCCGGTGCGACACATCGAAGACTTCGCACAACAACTCCACGGCAGGAAACTATTTTCAACAGTAGACCTGGTGCGCGCCTACAATCAAATCCCCGTAGCCGAAGCCGACATACAAAAAACCGCAATCACCACTCCATTCGGATTGTTCGAGTTCCCATACATGACCTTCGGCCTGCGCAACGCCGCGCAGACGTTCCAGCGCTTCATGGATAAAATCCTCCACGATCTCGAGTTCTGCTACGTTTACATCGACGACATCCTGATAGCATCAACCACCGAGCACGACCACGAAGGACACTTGCGCCAACTCTTTCAGCGCTTGAAAGACAACGGCATCATAGTCAACCCAGCGAAGTGCGTGTTCAGAGCACCGGAAATATCGTTCCTCGGATACCGAGTGAACGGAGAAGGAACAGAACCACTCCCCGACAAAGTACGAGCAATCCAAGAGCTCGAGAGGCCAACCACAGCGCGAAAGCTAAGGCAAATGTTGGGAATGATAAATTACTACCGACGATTTATCACCGACGCGGCCGAAACTCAATCCCCGCTGAACGAGTTACTAAGAGGGAAGCTAAAAGGCAACCAACCAATCGTGTGGACCCCCGGAGCGCAGACCGCTTTCGAAAACTGCAAATCACAACTAGCCAACGCCACACTGCTAACACATCCGATTCCCAACGCACGGATATCCGTCACAACAGACGCATCTGACACCGCCATAGGGAGCGTGATCCAGCAGTGGCAGGACGAACAATGGAAACCTCTAGCATTCCTGTCGAGGAAACTTTCCACGGCCGAACGCAAATATGCCGCCTACGACAGAGAATTACTTGCCATATACGTCACCATCCGACACTACCGACATCTGCTGGAGGGACGCACATTCACGGTTTACACTGACCACAAACCTATAACGTATGCCTTCCTCCAGAAGCCTGAAAAGAGCACACCCAGACAATTCAGCTACCTAGACTTTATCGGCCAATTCACAACCGATATCCAGCATATAGCCGGGAATGAAAACATAGTCGCCGATGCCCTGTCAAGAGTAGAACAAATCAGCACCGGTATTGACTTCACAGCCCTCGGGGCTGATCAAGAAGTTGATCCGGAACTGAAGCAAGTACTGGAAAACAACGAACAGGCAAACCTACAGCTGCGACAAATCCACTTTCCACAACACGACACCAGCTTGTATTGCGACATCGGAACCAGTGCGGCCCGACCATTCATAACAACGAAGTTCCGACAACAAGCGTTCAACAGCCTGCATCAGCTATCGCACCCAGGAGTTCGAGCCACAACGAAGTTGATAACCAGCAAATTCGTATGGCCCGGAATCCGCACTGACTTCAGGGCCTGGACACGGAAATGCACACTGTGCCAAAGAGCGAAAATAACGCGACATAACAAACCAGCCGCAACAACGTTCCAGCTACCTTCAGCACGGTTCGAACACGTCCATATCGACATCGTCGGACCGCTGCCTGAATCCCAAGGCAACCGGTACATACTGACATGCATCGACCGCTTCACTCGATGGCCAGAAGCCATCCCAATGGACAATATGGAAGCAGGCACCGTCGCTCAACATTTTTTCGCAACTTGGATCACAAGATTCGGAACACCACTACGCATCACAACTGACCAAGGCCGACAATTCGAATCACAGCTATTCAAGAAACTAGAGCAGACCTGCGGTTTCCAAAGACACCGCACCACAGCCTACCACCCGTAAACCAACGGACTCGTAGAGCGTTTCCACAGGCATCTTAAATCAGCACTGATGTGCCACCCACAAGACGCATGGACACACGCATTACCAGTAGTCCTCCTCGGCATCCGCACCGCTTGGAAAAACGATATCGGAGCAACCACCGCCGAAATGCTGTACGGCAGCACGATCAGATTACCAGGTGAAATGCTCACAGAACCAACGGCCGAACGCGACATCGACACCGAGAACTACATATCCGAACTCCGACGCTACATGCGAGAAGTCATACCAACGCCAACATCGACCCACGGCCAACGAAAACCATTCGTATTTAAGGACATCGAGACAGCAACCCACGTTTTCGTACGACACGACGCCGTGCGAAAACCGCTGCAACCACCATACGACGGCCCATACGAGGTAATCAGAAGGACCAGAAATACCGTAACCATACAAAAACATGGAAAACCAACGGTAATCGCAGCAGCCCGTATCAAGCCGGCATTTCTCGAAAATCCCGAGACAAGCCAGGATGAGCCACCACCCAGCGCGCCGCACGGCACGAGGCCTAGACGCTTAATCACACCACGTGTACGATTTGACTCCTGACTCCGTCACTAGGAAGGGGGTATGTAGCGACTCAACACCCGCTCACAGCAGTAGTTAAAGGTACCGCCGCCGAGGCGGCGCCCCAGCACCCTCTCTACAGCGTTGCGGGGCGCAAGCACCCCACCCAAGAGCGAAGACGTCACGGCGCCCCCCGTCGCGACGGGTATAAGACCGCGGGCGCCGGACCACAGATCATCAGACCAGCGTGATTCGAACCTGGACCCTGACGGCCACGCTGTGTGATACGAACCGGCAAGCCACCGACCAAGCGACTGTGTGCATCGAACCAGCCCGCTTTTAGGGCAGCTGTGTGATTGGAACCAGCTAGCTCTAGGTCATAGCTGCGTGCATTGAACCGGCTCTCTGACCACGGCAACCACTCCGCATCCGCCGCGGCCACCACTCCGATCACGGCACAGGCGAGTTGATGGACGCGCCCCGTGCACCGGCCACACCCGACCGGAAGCTGCGCCGGAACCTAACCAGGGAGTTCTTCAGGCGTCTGGCACATCCGGCGGCCCTGAGTCCCTTGCCGCCGACGCCACCCAAGAGGTCGCACGGCCCGGAAGCACCACCGGCCGCTGCCATTCCGTCGACTCCGCGGAGGATCTTCGACGACGTCGACCACAACGTGGCCTACCACCTCCAGCCGCTCCAGTTTCCCCCAAGGATCGCCTACCCAGGGGTCAGCCCATCCAAGGTGGAACTCAACGACCCGAGGCGCTTCACCGTCCGGGGCAACCAGCGACGAGGGCACACCACGTCAGCACAGACAGCCCGTTCACTTTACTGATTGCTCAATGTACATACTTATGTCTGTTCTGCTTTAATAAACACCTTCTGATTCATTCGATAAAGTGGTTTCGATCCTACAGCACCAACACCCTAATATTAATAGATAATAGTTAATAGATAATATTAAATTAGATAGTTTGAAAATCTAGTGCAAACATTTCTAGATTTTTTCAATTGTAGACCACTTTATTATAAATTTCAATGAAAATTGGCAATTTAGTCATGAAATCTGTGCATTTTATTATCTTGTTAGTAATCTAAATAATCATTCCATTATGGTGGTACCTATTAAATTCTGCAGTTTAATTCTTGCAGATAAGATAGTTTGAAATTTACTGCAGATATTTTTCTTGCAATTTTGTATAAAATTTGGCAATTTTGTTGCGGAATCTGTTCTATTTTATAATTTTTAATACAGAATGTCTTGAATTATAAGCATTTTACTAATCTTTCATTTAATTTTCATTCGGATTGTACAATTTATAGATTCTTATATTTATAAAATGTTATGAAACATATTAAGGTTTAATTGATTTCCATAAAATCTTCTAAAAATTAAAAAAAACTTGGAATGTCATGTTATAAGCTCGCTTTTTTCATTTAAAATAAAATCTTCACGAGAACGTTTGGAATTTCCGTGCTATTAAAATAATTTAAAAAATCCAAGTAACATTTCTGAAGGTAAATTTCATAACATTTGAAGATCCTAGAAAATGTTACTTTTTTTGTAACGTTATGAAATTTATTTTGAGAAATTTTACTTGGATTTTTATAGTAGACTTATTATTATTATTGAAATGTTGACTTTTTTAATGGCATGGCAATTCCAAACTTGTCGTGAAGATTAGAGAAAATAATATTAATGGCTCAGTTTTAGGTAAAGTTGATGAAAGAAAATTTTTTAAACAAAAATTATATTACATTATGTGCCACAAAAGCTATTGTTCGCAAGGTGTAGACGCCGCAAGCAAGAGGTGAATACTGGCAGGCGACGCACAACTCGTTTATCGGGCTATCGTTTCTTAAATAACTACGAAACCACTAGATTTTTAAAAGTACTCATAACTGAAGTTCACTATCAGAGCAAGAAAATCATTTTAACGAATATATAGCCGTTTTGTAGTTATTTACAAAAACAGATCCCGAGAAAGGAATTGTGCGTCGCGTGCCAGTATTTATCTATTTCCTTCTGGCGTCTACACCGTGCGAACTATAGCTATTGTGGCAAATTGTGTAATATATTTTTTGTTCCAAATTTTGTTTCCATTAACTTTACCTAATATGAAAATTTTCAGGCGGTGCACCGTTAACGAGATAAATGTGAAGGATTACACAGATTCATCGTTTGGGGTGCCTTTTCAATATTAAGGGATGAAGCCACCACCGGGAGAGGGGAAACTTGACGGATATTTGATTCTAGAGTGCTCAAGAGTATGTGTACCAAATTTCAAAACTATATAATTAATTTCCGCCAAAACGGCTTATTGAGGGTAATTTGACTGGACTATATGTTGTTAATTGGATGGTGTTACAACAATGTCACATCAACATCAAGCCACATCAGCAAAGTTTTGAGATAATTAGCGAAACGGCTTTTTGAGAGTAATTTGACTGGACTATATGTTGTTAATTGGATGGTGTTAGAACAATGTCACATCAACATCAAACCACATTAACATAGTTTTGAGATAATTAGCGTTAAAGTTTAGCGGTCTATGAAAGATAACGAATTGCATTTTTAAATGTATACACAGTTTGTTGCTGAGCAATCACTAAGTAAAACATCTATGTAGGACATTTTATCTACTAACTAATTTCTAATACCTTTCAAAACATGAAATTGTGGCTTAACACATTTTTTATTACCTGCGAATAGTGTGGTCATTATTAAAAACCCAAAAAACCCGTTCAACTTTTGTTTAATTCGCTCCCTATTTTTCTATGTCCTGTTGCGTGATTTCGAGTTCAAAGTCATTTGTTTTCCAAAACCCTTCAATATTGTCTTAAGTTCTGAAGAGTCTATTGTTGACAAAAAAATTGTAAAAAAACCCTCGCATCCTCAAGAATCGGCTTCAGAACATTTTTAAGGACTGTTAATTTGACTGCAGGTAACACTTTTCCATTTGGCCAATATACAATTCAGAAGCTCCTAATACTTCATTTATTTTTGCCGCCTGCTCAAAAAGCAATTTTCCTCTTAAATACATTCTGAAAAGTACATCTTACTTTTTAAATGGACCTAATTTTAATTTCTTTATATACATTTTCTGACAATGGTATAAAAACTTCACTAGTTATATCTATGTAAAAGAAAACTGGGGTAAGAAAGAAATCTTGAAACTTTTACTAAAGCAAACGAAAAACCTAAGAAACGTAAAGAAGTTGATAAGAACTAAATGTTCAATAAATCTTGCATGATTGGTTATATTTTTGTTCAAATAGGTTCTGTGATGGTAATAGTGGATAGTAATATCTTTTTGATTTTTTCTAAACAAAACTTAAAATTAAAACGTCAAAATTGCCTGTTGGTTTCATAGTACACTTAAATAAGCTATAAAAACATCAAAAACTGCATAGTCGGGTGCCTATCAACAGTTTTCCACAACAACTAGGTAGAAAACGGCATTCACGGAAGTTAATAAAGCAGGGTTCAAATAAATCATCATTCAAATAGAAAATCAAAAATCAATGATTAATAAAATATAATCAAATAAATCATGATTTATTAACCCTACTAACCCTCCTAAAAATTATGCCGGTGAAAGGTACTTAAAGTGGCCTACTAGAATAAAATTGTCGGTGACGTCACAACAAATAAATCACGATGCTTAGAATATATGTCTTTCTGCTAACTTATAGCTAAGACTATCCCGTTTATTAAGATATATGGTTTGTTAATGATTAATAACAAACGAAGTCGCTATAGTTTTGGGCGCTTTTTATCGAACACACTGTATATATTTGAAATTAAAAAAATATATAAAAGAAACATTTTTTTTATAATTCTTAACAAAATCCTATTCGTAATAAGAACTTCTATCTAATACAGGGGGTACTTTTAACATAAAATAAAGTTGATGGTTTCTTCGAAACGAAAAGTTGTACAAAATATTTATAAACACTGCCTTGTAGAGCTAGAAAAGTGTCAATAAGAAAGTGTCGTTTATTTTTATGTCATTTTAAATAACTTAAAAAAAATACCGGAAGTAAGCGGAATTTTCTAGTTGTATCAACAGAATATTATTGACCACTAAATTACGTTACTTTTTGTAATTGCCTTTGTAACTTTTACGGTTTCCGAGATCCAATCAAAGATTCGGCACGATGTATATTTATATACCGAGAGTTTTTTAATCGTGCAACTAGGGTTAATCATTTCAATAGTTATACACTTCTGTCACAATGTTACCAATGTATCAAATCGTCTTATTAAAATGCAATTTCGTAAGAGTTATATCCATAATTACCAGTTATATAAATTACATATAGTAGGGTTTTGGAGTACTTACTGGCATTTGTATAAAATATCAATTATGTCCTTGTTTTTGTCCTTTATTCATTAAAATAAGTTGTTCTACCTTACTAGTTTCGGTTTTGTTTAAAATTTAAGCCATCTTCAGAGGTTTTCATTTCTAAAAATATTACAAGTGAGATGCGTGTTATACGAGAAGTTGATTAAAACTATATAATGTGTGAATTTATTAGTGTGAGGTCATATATGTGTTTAGTATGTAGTTAACATAGGTAGTTGTTTTTTTTTGTTTTTATTAATTACGCCTTAAGTTAGGTTATTATTAATGTTCTTGTGATAACGACTGGTAAGGAACAGCTTGATCAATACGTACATTTATGTTTGTTATGTTGTATGTTGTTGTTAGCGTTTGTCCTGTATATTAAGGGAATCAGTTGTGTTAATGAAAAAATACGCTTTGTGTTGTGTGGTCTGTCAGTGTGGATTTTTATGTATGACCGTGCCTCGTGGTTTGGAGGTTTTTTTTTTCGAAATTGTTATTTATAAGTTTATGTGCGTTAGTGTTGGTCTATATTGGTCTGTCTATCAGTCTCCGCTGTGGTTGATTTACTGAGTTAAACGGGTTATCTAGATACTTGTACATAGGTTTAAAATTCAGTTGTGTTTGTTCGTTTAGGCATTGTATGTCCCTTTCGGTGTTGATAACTGAGTCGATTTCAAATGCCAGTATGTACTCCAAAACCCTACTACATATAATTTAAATGCAACATACAAGTCATTCTCTGTGAGGCAAATATTACAGTTTACGTAATGTAAATGTAATATAGGTATGTATACAATTGAAGAAAGACTCCGGTTATTCAAATGGATAATGCTGCAAACCTCAGGTTAACATTTTTCACTTCGTAAACTGCAATATTTGCCTGACAGTAAATTAATTTTACTTGTATGATGCATTTTAAAATAGACGCTTTGATACATTGTTGTCATTGTGACAAAAGTGTGTAATAAAAATGATTAACCCTATATTGCATGATAAAAGCTCTGTATAAAACTTTGGTAATTTTAACTCTTAAGAATGCTAACTAAGTTTTAACCTAATTGAGCACGATAACTGGGACACCCTGTACAATTAGTTTTAAAATTATTATGCATTACAATTATTTTTTTTATTAACTTTTTATTTTCCCCATATTTAAATTAATAATATGAAAGCTTCTAAAGCATTATTCTCAAACTTGTTATTACACCTTTGAGAACTCAAATAACTCGCAGGTTTATAAGAGGGAATTCTGTGGCATATGGCACGGCATCTTGTTTAGTTCCAGCCGTCAGTGGCATTCTACTCGTATATTGGAATGTCCGTCGAACTCGTGCACCAAGGGTTAGCACCTAGGGTTTTGCGAAGCTGATAAAGAAAATGATGCCCCTCTAAACTGTCTGCATTCCAGATCCTACAGAAGCATAAAAATGCTTGATGCAGGAAACATTATAAATGTGATAAAAATAGGATCGGAAACATTGGTTACTTTAGTTTTCGTTACAAAAAAATCAAACTTTATTAAATTTTGTTAACAAATATTTTCAATTATCTGTACAATAAGTGAACACTTTTTATTTTTTATTATACAAATCAAAATTTAGTTTTTTTGTCTAGTAAGAAGTTAACAAGGTAGGCTAGAAGAATAAAATAAAATTTGACAAAATTTAGTTGAAATGGCTAGGTAGGTACAATAAAAGTTTGTTGTTTTTATCAAGAAAAAGTTTCTACGTTGTATCATTGTTCACTGGAATGTTCATAAAAACTTTGCAAGAACAATAAATATTCAAACGTAGATGTATGTATCATAAAGTGTTGAGTTTTCAAATACATTTAACTCGAAACTATATTTTTGACTTGATCACTTTTTCCTGCAAGCCCACGAAATATTTATTTCTGGGAACACAGGCCAAAATTTCAATATTATTGTGTGAATATAGTTAAATGTTCTATATTTTTGTATAAAAAAAGTCAGCATTAGTTATAATGCTGAAAATTTAAATTTTTCAAATTACCTTAGTCTTTAATTATTTTAGTTACTTTAGTTATTAATGGATTTTAGTATCTGCACTGGTAATATTTTGCAATTTTGTACTTTAAAGTAATTTTAGGGAGTATAATAACTCATCATATTCAATAATTAATAAATATTTGAGTGCCCGATTCCTTGAAATATCTTATTTTAAATTTCCTGTTTTATAACGGGTTTTGTTGATGAGTATTTCCAGTACATGTTCATAGTTGTCAACGCAACTTTTAATTGATCAGAATTTAGTTATACAAGTACCAAGCACGCTAATTAAATTAATCATCAGAATCTTATTTACATAATAATAGTTGGAACAGTGCGCAGCCTAAACAAATTTGCATTTTAAATTAAAATTCCATGCCAGTCCGGTAACCTCATTTTTCCTGTAAAATCTCCCCCTGGGGCCCGAAATGACATAATGTAATTCAATCAATCTTTTCAGGCTTTTAAATAAACACAATTAACCCCATGGGGACATAATCCTTCCGCCCTTAAAGGTATTGCGTCGACTTGTGTGTACTTTGAGTTAGCCGACAATGCGCCGGCACAATTAATGCGATAAATATTAACGACGAGGGGGACATTATATAACATAAACACGCGCCAAGTCTACTTCATTGAAGGCAGATTTCTGAAGAAGCAGCCCGCGCGAGGGGTCGGCTCCTAAATAACCGCGAGAGCCGGTGCCGAAATTTACGACAATATTTTACGTCTGATTGTCTTATTTGAATTAGTTATCTATATCACTTTTTTAAAGGGATGTTAAAACTAATTGGATGGGTGCCTATTATTATTAATATTTCATTCAATATTATACATTATAAATATATACAAAAAAAAAAGAAAGGATTAACTGTTTAACAAAAGACGTTAAATATGTATGCATATTTAAGATACATTTTATGTGGAAGTTGCTATAAATAATTAAAATGTCAGCAATTATGTCTCAGAAATTATCAATGGTAGTAATTAATGTATAATAATAATAAGTAATACTTAGATCATGATACAATCATAATAGTAATAATAGATAATAAAAAAATAGATAAAAATCAACTGAAACTAAACATGAGTCTGTAAAGTATATGTAATGAACAAGGCGCGGCTTTCTAGGTATTATGCTATACATCAGTTTTAATAGCAGACCAAACTGACCTCGTATCTATACAAATTTCAGCAAATGAAGTAACGTGACAAATTTTTTTTGTGCTTTTATGCATATTTTCAGTTTTTAAGCTTATAATTGCTTTAATGCATTTTTTGTGCATATTTCATTATTTTTTGTGCTTATTTGCTTGTTTGTCAATTTTATAGCATATTTTTTATATTAGCCAGGAATTTATTTTATTGCACATTATTGTAATGAGAATTCAGTATTAATATTACTCCGTTACGTCTACAGTGCTTGGTTATCACAATATCATCAACAAAGCGAGCGTGCGTACGTGATATTTGGTAAACAAAGCTTGATTATTTCGGGGATCACCCTATTTTTACGTCCACAGAACGCATCTGGGGCAAGTGTGCTATCAATTCAGTTCAATTTATCTCAATCTTCAGTGCGTTGTGCTTGTGCCTTGTGTGTATTACGTGTTTATAAGTTTTCTTGTATAAAATGCCGAAAATAAAACCTTCCGTCGATGAATGGATACGTGGACATTCTGAATTAAAATATGAGAACAACAAATTAATTTGCAGGGCTTGTATCAAACCGGTAAGTTTTATTTTGTGTTGCTATTGGCCTAGTTACAAGCATGTATTTTGTTGTATATTAACTGCGAGAAAAAAATTAACATACACAACATATCAAAACAACAATTCACCTGGAAAATAAAAAAAAAACACAAATCTGCAAGCAGTACCCTGAGTACCCAGCAAACTATTTCTGAGCCTTTTGCGAGTTCTCCTACACAGAATGAAAACGAATTGTACTTTGATTTATGCAATACGATGGTATCTTCTAACATTCCGTTAAAAAAGCTAGATAATAGTATGTTTAAATCTGTTTTACAAAAATACACCGGTAGGCAGGCATATGGCTGCCAAATCAACCATTCGCAAAAACTATGTCGGGCAAGTATATAAACATACTATTGAGGAAATGAAAAGATATTGGCAACAATTACATATGGTTCTGTATAGAAGAAACTACTGATTCGTGTGGTCGGTATATCGCCCATTTAATGATTGGAATATTAAACGAAGACTCCACCAATGCATTTTTAATTAGTTCCAAGCACTTAGAAAAAACAAATGGCAATACCGTTGCCAAATTCGTTCACGATGGATTAACACATTTTTTTGCCAAACCCCGTACCAAATGATAAATTATTATTGATGCTTTCTGATGCCGCTGCATATATGTTGAATTTAAAAGTATTTTATGAGCAATTAATGCATTGCACCTGTTTAGCACATGGTTTTATTCGAGTTGCTGAAACGATTAGATTACAATTTCCCCATGTCAATGATTTGATAAAATCCGGGAAGAAAAGTTTCTTAAAAGCTCCACTGAGGGTTGAAATGTTGAGGGAAGGAATGCAAAATATACCTCTTCCTCTGGCATCGGTTATAACTAGATGGGGTACGAGGCTAGATGCTGCCTGCTATTATGCCGACTATATCGATTCATTTAAGGAGCTTGTGTTAGAGTTTTCCAAAAATGTGTCAGAGGCAATTAAAGAATGCCACAAAGTTCTTAAAGATAGGAGGGCTGTACAAAATTTAGCATTACTAAAAACCAACTACAGTTTCGTAAGCAAAGCGATTGAAACTGCAAGCAAAGGACACAACTTTGGTAGATGCGGTTCAACTAGTTGAAGATTTTAGGAACGACGTCTCAAACGTATGGGAACCTATAAGAGAGATTATTAAATAGTGTGATGCAGTTTTGTCAAGAAATGAAGGGTTTGGCGAGTTACAAAAAATATTAACAGTTTTAAAAGGCGATTTCGTGGAAGATTTTCTGATAAATATTATAATTGTTCCCAAATTTAAATATGTACCGATTACTAGTGTAGATGTGGAGAGAAGCTTTTCACGCTTAAAAAATGTGCTCAGTGATAGGAAAATGGGATTTTCCGTTGAAAATTTAGAAAAACATTTAATTATTAGTATATTTTAAAATGAGCAGTAATCATTATTTGTTATTAATTATTAATGTTATTAATATTAATCACCAAAACCTATGTTATTAAAATATTACTTTTATCTACCTATAGTGCGTTCTTGTTAATAAAATTATGTTTTGTTTTGTTTTTCTGAATTTTCATAAAAAATAAAATATGCCTTTTCATGCTTTTTCTGCGTTTTTGTGCTTATTCTAATCTTTATGCATTTTTAAGCGCTTATTTTGTAATTTTTTATGCTTATAAATCCGCGCTATGGTAATGAATATTATATGTATATAAAATCCTTAGGTCGTCGAAAAAATCCTTTAGGCTGTCTAAACTAGTAACAAATCAATAAATTATTTTATGTGATTCTAACAAAGTAATGTGTTTTATTTATAATTAATAAAATGTATCACGAAGTAGACGCCACCACCATTCAAAAAAATAATTATAATGTATTACTGTAGTGGCTAATAGTTTTAAAACTACTATTGCTGCCCATTATAATATACGATACGGACCTTTATCTGCATACACTCCGCCATCAGTATTTTGGTTACCTGATTTGATTGAACTGCAAACTATTTATCAAATCCTCAACTGGAGTTGCGAAACAAGTTGAACCGAGAGTTTCTCCAAGCTTCTAATCCGTTTGCAATCATGAAATTGGCGAAATTCAGGTTAGACATTTATTTCGGTTGTGCGTATAAATGTTGCCTTAATTTATGCACGTATAAATTAAGTTATTGAGTAATCATGCTTCGAATCGCAATTAACGTAAACACCCGATGAATTATTAATTAATCACAAGACAGTTGATATTTATAAAAAAGCAAATCATGAATAATTTAAAACGGACCTAAAATTCACAACGAAATTACAGTCCAAATTCAATAAGCAATTCCCAAGAGTTCAAATTGACAACATATTATATATAATTATATCAAAATTTATATGAACAACATTAATCTAAAATTGCCTTAGCAATGGAGCTCTTATTATGAGGTGCAAGAGGCGAAGCCGAGTGCGGTAATGTTTTCGAGTGGATAAATTTGCTTTATTCACGTGTATCATACAAGATGTTTTCCAATTCGTTATCAGAATTGAAGAATTTGCGTGAAATATCACATTGTCAGTGACAACGAAAATTTCAAGGATAGTGCGAATTTACCAATTTTTTTACTTTATTCACGTTGTCAATGGTTATAGTAAATAAAGTGAAAATGTAAACATTTTATTCACCCATTCGGTTAAAATGTAGTTTTAAGATGAGATTCAATATACATTATGAGCATTTTAATAATGCGAATTGGAAAATAGTTATTTATATAACAAGTGGATGTTTTTCACGATATATTAGAGTGGATGTTATTCACGAGAATAAAATTTAGGCCATGAGCGAGTTAGGGTGAGTGGGCTAATTTATTCAAGTGAAAAGCAGCCTTAACTCACGTGTTTTATACAATATTTTATTCAATTTTGTCGGAAAACGTTTAGAAGTTACACATTTCATTTTTATAGTATAAAGTCAGTGAAAAGTCAAACTGACATTTATTGTGAAATCAAAATTTTAAAAGGCCGATTGCAGTATTTTTGTACTAGAAGGGGTTCCAAATAAAGCCCCAGAAGCAGTGGGAAAGTAGAAATTGATGTTGTATGATTTAGATTTTGAATGAATTAAAAGGTTTAAATTCACCAGTGGAATGATGAAAATTTTATTTCACTTGAAAATAAACAACTGCTTATGATGTCTGGTAAGAGATATATAAGGTCAGTTTAAAACGTCAGAATTGAATAAAAAGAGTTAAAATTTTCTCAATTTTGTTAAGAATTATTTGCAAACATGTTGAGATACTTTCATATATTTTTATATTTTCATTATTCACATTTATTACGAATGTTTCTGACGAGTAAAAATTACCAAAATTTTATATACAGGGTGTTCCTTAATAGTATGCTAATATTTAAGGGTGAAATTTCTCAGGTCATTTTATAAAGAAAATTTCATATGAACATTTATCCGCAACGGCAACGGTAAATTTTTTTGCTACAGGGTGTTCAAATATTTGTTCAAATCGTTATTTTAATAGTTTAATTCAATTTAATTAATAGTGGTATACTACTTTTTTTGAAAATAAAAATATCAGAGGACGGATTTACAAAGATAGAATACCTTTTCTAACTAAAATTTGTGGTTTTATATCTTACTGACGCATACCAAAATTGAAAATAATATCTAACGTGTTTCCGGAGATATTAAAAAAAATAACGATTTAAAAATATAAAAAAATTAAGCAGTTGTAGATATATTTTCATATGTAATTTTCTTCATAAAATGACCTGAGTAATTACACCCTTAAATATTAGCACGTCATTAAGGAACACCCTGTATAAATGTAACAAAATTTAGAAAAACTATAATATTCATTCGCTTTTTATTATTGAAAAAAAATTAAAATATAAAAGAGTTAAGAAGAATTTTACTGACTCAGAAGTCTACAAAAAATTAAAATTGTATTAGATTTTTGTGAATAAATCACAAGAGAGTTTATATTTGAAGAAAAAAAAAACGTGAATAATTGGGAAAGGACCTAGAATTTACAACGAAATTAAGGTACCGACAATGAAAATGCAATCAGCATTTCTCAATAAAAAATGACGTTTTGTAAGTATATAAGTATATTATAGTTATTTATATAACTCACTCGAGTAAATTAGCCCAAAGTTATTCGTGTAAAAACATCCACTTAACTCATTTGTTTTATACAATATTTTATTTAATTTTGCTGAAAAACGTTTAGAGTTATACATTTAATTTTTATAATATCAATTTGTGTAAAGTCAAACCGATATTTATTGTCAAATCAAAATTTAAAAAGGTCTATTGCAGTGTTTTTGTACCATAAGGGATCCCAAATCCCTCAGAAATAAAGCCTCAGAAGCAGTGGGAAAGTTGGTGCTCACGAAGGCAAATGAATGATATCTAAAGTATGTTTTTGATTTTCAGTGAATTAAATGTTTTTAATTCACCAGCGGATTCAAGAAAAAAATATTTCCCTTGCAGATAAACAACGGTGTATGACGTCTGCTAAGAGGTATATAATGTAAGTTTAAAACATCAGAATTGAATAATAGTATAATAAACAACAAGTAAAGTCAATGTTTATAGCACGAGTCCAAATATAAAACATGAACCGCGAAGCGAAGCCCCAAAGTTATACACTTCTTATAGTGCTTATCCGGGTTGGCGGCTGACGCACTGACGAACTAGTGCGTACCAACTTTGAAAAACAAAATTTCGCGTGCGTTCTTAAAATATCATATGTTCATAAAAAAAACGAGTCCATCAGGGGCGGCTGTGGACATTCAAACGTAAGTCCGTGACTTGATTCATATTTTCAATTTTCTGACAAGTGCCAAGTGATAAACTGACGTCTTGTCCAAATCGGCGGAATGATTTTGTTGGTTCATTTAACAGGCCATTTTTGTTGCACAAGGGCGCTTCCCTTTTTTCAATGTAAACTGCCGGTTTTCCGGAATAAGTCGAGAGTTTAGCCATATTTTTAGCATTGACAGACAGCTCAATGACATTCGATTTGAATTTTATTAATGTGAATCAAGTCACGGACATACGTTTAAGTTTCCACAGCCGCCCCTGATGGACTTTTAGTATGAACACATGGTATTATAGAACTGACACGAGTGGGTAAACAGCCTGTAGCCAGCAAATTATAAGAATATGGTTTTAGGATTATAAAATAGGTATCTGAGTTTTGTAATTGTGAGTTGGCATAGTATCCAAAATAGTTTTTATTGTATTTACGAAGAAATTATTTATGTAATTTTAAGTTTGTTCTTCCTCACTCCGAGGAACAGATAAATTGTTATTGACATTGCTTTTTATTGGAAAAGCTATTTATAACTTACTACGATGTCTTGGATATGTTTCTACTTGTTCGTAATTTATTTATTATATGGCTTTTGCGTTCTTCTTGCAGAAGATGGATATAAATATAAGTTTGTTGGTTGTATACTGTTTTGTGTTCCGTTATATTACATGATACCACATATAAAGCGTCAAGATTATTTTTACAATGTTTAAGTTGAACTGTATTGTATTTGGTTTTATTGGGCATTTTTTGTGTGACTCTCTTTATCGGAAAGGAGGAGTTATAAGCATGTTGAAGTTGGTTCATAAATGTATTCCATGTAACATTTACATCTTAGCACCTGTAGACTTCATCCCAATTAGATATATTAATCATTTGAATAAAGTTTTTTATATTATTTTGATTATAAAGTGGCATACCTACATACATTTAAAATCTGTATTATAGGTGTTCATTTTCCGGATATTTTGTGGAAAATGGATAATTTTCACTAAGTGGTCAGAGAAATTAGTACAGTTGTCTGGGACTTATGTGGTATTTCTATATGATAACATATTTTTATATGTACGTTATAAGAGTTTGTAGTTCTCAAAAAAATATTTTTTTGTTTGTAATCCTTCGACAGATCTTAACATGATCTTCTAAAATGAAAAATACACATTAATGGCCAATTAACATATACAACAGTTTGTCTAACTTAGCACATTAACTATTAATGTCATTTCGTATGTTGCTCGGGAAGTTATTCGTGATAAAAGTGGTGCTCCACTATATGCTGTATCACCAGCAAGGTTGCTGTGATATATTTTTTAAATAAATCATTGAATTAAATAAAAATTGATTTATTTTTAATTAATCATTGTTTTTGTCTTGTTTGTGTATTCCAATTGGTGTAACTATAGAGTTAGCATGCTTAAAAATAGATAATGGGAAGTAAGTAAAACAATTTTCTTTTCTTCCATTTTTGGTCCAGCACATAGTACAGACACACCGATTTTTTTTTAATCATCAATTCTGGTTCAAATTCAAGAATTTATTAAGAAAAAAATATTATAATTTGAATCTTGATGTAAATCAATTGATTTAAATCACATCAATACTGACAAAAACTGATCAGAAATATAAAAATAAATCAAATAAATCAAATAAATAATGATTTATTCCAACCGTGATCACCAGTACGATGATTGGGACGGAAGAATTCGCTTCTTAGTTTGAAATCCTGAATTGCAGCCATATTTATATTTGATTTAGTTCGCCAATGTTCAGTTATTGCTAAAATGTGCAGATAATGTGATCTTTTAGCATAGCTTCTAGTTGTAAAATTTTGTTGTTTATACCTAGATCTGATATTAGTATGGATGATGCTTATGTGTTTATCTTGATTTTATATCGATTGTACGTTTACGTGAATTAATATTCCAGTTATAATTTGCAATGGTTGCTATTTGGGTTTCTCATAATCTGTTTTTGAGTTGGCTAAACTCACTTGTCTCTGATAGCATGCATATTGAATGCTCCAAACTTTGTGAAGTTTGTGAAGTTGTTGAAGTATATTCCAGTAACACTAGCTAACAATTTAAAAATTTAAAACTTCAAATTATTCTACATGTTTTCAGTAATGAACGTATACCGCGCGTTTTTTTAATCGCTGAACATAGGGAATGTTCAGTTTTAAAACGACACGATCAATCCTATGATGATATTCAATTATATGCAACCAAATTTACTAGCGTGTGTAACACGATTATTTAAAAAAAAAGACAAATTCATAACGTATATTTACGTAACGTATAAAACGTCAAAACTGTTGACGGAAAATGTATTCAACGCAAGAAAGTATTTAAATTTTCTTCATAAGTATCTTCTTCAGCATAACATAACACGTTTAATTTCATTTCTTCAGTCAAAACGTGGCATCTCTTAGTTATTGTATGATGACTACCGGAGATGCATCCTCTACTTTTAAATTTGGCGATTATATTACATATTGTTCCGATTGATGGCATTGGTCTCTCAGGATAACGTACAGAAAATAAATCGCGTATAGTCCGTATACTAATGCCACATTAATACCAGTGCACTGTATTTATGCACTGGTATAGATGCACTGCCCAGATTGTATCTTTTTTTGCGTTGAATACATTTTCTGTCTACAGTTTTGACGTTTTATTGAATGGGTTATGAATTTGTCATTTTTTTTAATAATTGAGTTACCCACGCTAGTAAATTTGGTTGCAAATACATTAATTTTAGCGTAGGATTGATCCTGTCGTTTTAAAACTGAACATACCCTATGTTCAGAGGTAAAAAAACGCGCGGTATAATTTTTTCAATATTTTTTGCAACTTTCATTAATATAAAAATTATTCAAATATCTAGATATCTAGAAAATGATCAGGATTATTTATGTATTCGGGGGCAATACCACGAGTGCTTAAAAATTACAGAGAATTTTCATTAAATGTTATCGAGATCGAATAACCAGTGGAATTTGGCAACAGGCTTGAATGGAAATTATCCCGTTAATTTTAAAACATGAGTGGTATTTAGGGAGAATATTTCTCGAATAAAAATAATACCAAATTTTTCAAAATAAATCCAAGTTCGGAAACTGGAGTGTCTCGACTAAATGTGTACTTTTTTGGCACAAAATGACATAATCTGTCTTAAGACTCTGTTCTTGCTCTTTTCCGTGTTTTGAGTACACTTCTAAAGACATTTTCTCGTTTTGTAATATCAGAAAATCGATTCGTAATGTAACTTAAGTTTTCTTGACTTTGACGTTTCTGCTGTAACAATGTCATGGCAACGTGGAAATTCCAGGGGTAATATAATAATTTGTGTTCTCATTGTCGATAATGATTTTATAAATACTACGAATTTTCCAAAGATTGGGATTAAAATGAGTAGTATTTTCAAAATCATTATCGATTTTTGAGAACACTACGAATTATATTTAGGAATGGAATATAATGAATTGATTGAATTAGTAAAGCAGAATAATCAAGAAGCTAAATATACTGTTTAAATACCTATATTTATTAAGATTAATTCATTTTTCAAACACTATACCGCAATTATGTACTTGTACTAGAGGCACACTGATACTTCGAGTTTTTATTAGCGGCCGACTGGAAATCGTGTGTGCCCCAACCGATAATTAAGAGGATCGCAACGGTTTGGGTGTCGGCGTGACATATAATTGTTCTTTTGCTCGCTGTGTGGGACTCGAATATTTTAAAACAGTCGACATGTGTTTGTGGGCACACAGTGCATTTCTGTGATTATTTCATTCGAGAGTTGATAAACCAATAAGAATGCGTGATTTTCTTTAGTTACAATGTATTACAACGGTTATTTGAGTAACCAAGATGACTAGCGATTATACGAATCTTTGTATTATCAATTATACAAAGGTTCGTATAAACGCATCATAAAATTTTTCCACATTCTTGAAAAAATAAACTAGTAAGCAATCAAATGTATATGATAATTGTACATTCAATATTAATAATTATTAAGTTTAGAAATATCCTGTGTACTTTATTGTAATTAATTTATTTCATTCATGAAAAAATCTACCAATATACAATTCGACGATCTAAAATACTCGAATCTCGACGCATTGCCTATTAAAACACATGTGTTTCAGACAATATGTCTCGTAAAATCGAATATTTTCAATTATCTACTTGTATAACTTGCGAAAATCTGACTAGTTGCATTGTCAGTATTAATACATGCGTAACTATAGAAACCACATTGTTATACCGTCACTCTTTCAGTTATGAGTTAGATTCCCAGTGTTTTTTTTTAATTTCCATTTAATAATTAAGCACCTGTTGCATTATTACAACAACGTATGAGTGAAATATTCAATAGAATTATAATTTATCTTCGGCAATGATTATTGTATTTAACGTTGAACTAAAACCTTTTTAGACTTTCAGTTGTTTTTTGTTTGATTATATTTTTATTAATTTTTAATACAAATTTGAGGAATATTTCGAAACCGTTTCGATGCAGATATTGTACACTCTTAATAAACAATAAAATTTGTGGTAATTTTAGTTGTTTTGTAGATTTGTTGTTTACTGTAATTTTCTGAAAATTTGTCTCTTTTAAAAAATAGCTAATCATTTTTGTGGCAACTTTAGTTATTTGTAACATAGGTTATGATGTTGACAATTTTTTGAATTCTATACTTTCGATATTTTAGTTAAACATTATAGGCTACTTTAACCATTTCGATATTTTGATTGTGTAATGTGAAAATTTTCTTTATATCTCCATAAAACTTTATCGTGATTTCTGAAATCCGTATGAAATACTGTGTTACTAATTGAAAATATGTACCTAATATTGATTTGATTGATATTCTATATGAAATATGGTATAATTAAAATTAGTTCTCTGCAAATTAGTTAATTTATACGTTAGGCAGAGTTTGTTAATGATCAAATGAACCGTACACGGGAAAAACCGGCTAAGTCAAAAACTATTGTTTTCGACATATAGGCGGTGTAAGTTCAAATTCGATATAACTTGCATTGAATTTACGTTTTAACTTGTGACTTAATAAGAGAAAAATCAATATAATTTTGTTTTATTGTATATAGATTTGAACTTCATAGCGTAGCCAATGTTTACAGGATTCAAGATGACTTCCGGGATTAGCGTAATTTTTAATCTGGTTGCATCTTGTAACTTTGCTGACTATTCTCCTGAGTCATTGCCTGAGTAGATACAGCGGTAAATTAAAGGTCGTGCTTCTATGGATATTTTTATAAAAATTGACTTAGTCGGTTTTTCCCGTGTACCCTTCAAAAGATAGATCAACTGCCTTTGTCCTGTATTTTTATGTATGCATGTGTGTATGTGTTCATGTATATTATGTGTAATGACTATAATATTTTAAATATTGTACATAATAATAATAATTATTATTATTGCTAATATTGTTATAGTTTACCCAACGATGTAATTTTACAAGGCAGAGTTCATTTACAAGAATAAAATTGAATTTTAAAAAAACTTCAAAATCAACTTATACGACAATGATAACAGTCTTAAACTATTAAATGATATTTTTGGGTCTTTTAGAATCTATAAGACGTCTCCTAACCAACTCGTAAATTTACTAACATTAATGAACAAACGAGCAAAACAGCAATAGATTATATGGGCATAAATACCGTTGACTACTATTTCTCCAGCCTAGCGAGATAATAAATCCTAACGTAGCGGATCACTTACTTAACAAAATGATTATCCATAATAAGCCACGAGAACGCTGGACACTTAAGCCTAAAAAAATCCAGATAAGATGTACAGGGTGTCCAAGATAAGGATCAACAGCATGAGGATCTCGGAAACCGTAAAAGTTGCCAAGGGGCTTAAATTACAAAAAAGTTACGCAATCTAGTGGTCAGTAATATTCTTTTGAGAAAGCCAGACACTTCCGCTTACTTTCGAAGATATTCGGCAAAATCCAAAATCTTGCGATTTCGCTTATATTTTTTTCTGAAGTTATTTGAATAGGTATAAGAATACCAAAGGCACTTTCTCATTACCACATTTTTAGCTCTATAGGAAAACGTTTCCAAATTTTCAGTACAACGTTTCGTTTCGTAGAAAGCATCATCAACTTCATTTTGTTATATGGCCTGTAAAAAATGGACACCCTGTATTAGATAACATATTCTATTACGAATTTAATGATTTATATCATAGCATGGTTTCTAATGTTTTTATTGAGAAAAAGGCGTGTTTCGAACATTTTCTTGTAGTAGGCGTTGAAATGATGACGATGAAGAACAAAATTTCTAATTTTAACTCAAAATAGGCACCAAAATAGTAACTAAAAATAATTTACCTAGAGTAGTTAAACATTGAAACATTATAGCTATTTAGGACCACACTTATTATTTGTTTTCTGTGATATGAGAATTGTTCTGTTCATTTAATGACGATGAAGACAAAAAATATTACATCATACATATTACATTTTAACCCAGAATAAGTACCGAAATAGTAACATGAAATAATTTAGCAAGAATAGTTGTTAAACACTGAAACATTATAGTTATTTAGAACTACACTTATTATTTTTTAGTATGATATGAGAATTGTTCTCTTCATTTGATGACTACGAATACACCAATTATTACTTAATTTTAACCCAGAATACGAAATAAAATGGTAACTAAAAACAATTTAGCAAGAATAGTTGTTAAACATCGAAACATTATAGATATTGAGAACCACACTTATTATTTTTTTATTGTGATATGAGAATTGTCCCGTTCATTTATTTATCTTAAACTCATAAAATTAAGCGATAAATTTTGTCTTCGTCGCTCATTTTAACGCCTACTACACCAAAATGTTCGAAATGTATGCTTTTTTTCTGAATAAAAACATGAAAAATCATACTGTAATATACAGGGTGTCCGGAAAATACGTGTACAACGTTTGACGACAGACTCCTGACGTCAAAATAGGTCGATCTAAGCCGACTTAGTTATATCCAAAATTGTCTCGTTTAGACGGTAGAGGGCGTCAAAAAAAACAAAAGTATAACAAAGTTGAAAGTATCTATTGTAAGAAACTAAGTAAAACAAAAACATTACTTATGCAAATGTGTAAAATGACCGCCATCTTGCTGAATACACTTATTAACACTCTTTAAAAAATGATATTGGACCCTATCTAATGTCTCGGGATTATTAAAATGGTTGCCTGCATTTAAAATCCGCTGCAATAAATCATCGCGTGTGTTTACCGGAGTCTTGTAAACTTCTGTTTTAATAGCGCCCCACAAAAAGAAGTCACACATATTTAACTCAGGAGAACGTGGTGGCCATTTTACTGGTGCATCATTGCCTCTTCCAATCCATCGGTTGGGATACTGATGATGTAAGTATTGCTGAACGGCAACGGAAAAATGGGGCGGGGCACCATCATGCATATACCACATTTCCCTCCGAAGTAAAATGGGCAAATTCTCCAGAAGAATTGGTAATGTGTCTTGCAAAAAATTTAAATAAATATTTCCATCTAACCTGTCTGGAATAACAATGGGACCAATAAGGTAGTGATCAATAATACCTGCCCAAATATTAATTTTAAATTGATGCTGATGATGTGCAACTTTAATGGCATGTGGATTTTCATCGGAATAAATATGTTCGTTGTGCAGATTGGTTACCCCAGATCTTGTAAAGCATGCCTCGTCAGTAATCATTATGTTTTCTACAAAAATTTGGAACAAGGATTCTTTTGTTTCTAATAAATTGACAAAATGTAAGCCGCATGGGGGGATCAGTCGGTAAAAGTTCCTGGACTTTTTGTATGTGGTAAGGATGTAACAACTGTTCTCTTAAAACCTCATTGACAATCGTTTTAGGAACATTTAACTCACGTTCTAAGAGACTGGTACTGGTACTTGGTTCTTCTTCAACTCTTTCCAGAATCATCTCTTCTGTTTCCACAGTTCGAGTTGTTCGCATACGACCCCTGCCTTCAAACTTTTTCTCAAAACTGCCCGTTTCCCGAAGATGACGCTCAATATTGGCAAATGTTTGGTGGTTTGGTATTCGACGGTTAGGAAACCTCTCCATGTAAACCCTAACACTCTGACGCCCATTTCCTCGACAAAACCCGTATACCAGGAGCATGTCAACTTTCTGAGAGTTTGTATAATTTTCCATTTTTAATGGTAAAATGAACTTGTAATTCAATAATGTTGATCGTATACTTGAGTAAATATTATACTTGATTAATTGTCAAATTATTAAACGTCATTGATATTAATTTTTGACGCCCTCTACCGGCTAAACGAGACAATTTTGGATATAACTAAGTCGGCTTAGATCGACCTATTTTGACGTCAGGAGTCTGTCGTCAAACGTTGTACACGTATTTTCCGGACACCCTGTATAAATCGTTGCATTCGTAATATGAAATGCTATTTAAATAGGGTGTACTTTATTTACGGGCCATATAAAAATATAAAGTTGATGATGATTTCTTCTTGTAGAGCTAAAAAAGTGACAATGAGAATGTGCCTTTTGTTATATTATACCTTTTCAAATAACTTCAGCAAAACATAAAAACCATATCGCAAAATTTCGGATTTTGTCGAATATCGTTACTGACCACTAAATTGTGCAGTTTTATTTTTGTAATTTAACCGTCTATGTAACTTTTACGGTTTCCCAGATCTCAATGCTGTTGATTCTTATCTTGAACACCCTGTATACATTAGGATTCATGCCTGAAATAAATAGGCCATAAAATCCGGAATACCATCTACTCACGAATAATATTGTGTCGATATTTGTGTTGAATAATCTGTTTTTATGTACAGGGTGTAACAGAAATACGTGTGTTAATTTTAAACATTGGTAGAACTCGTTAAATAAAACATTTTTTCTATATGTTTTTTTTTCAAAAACCAACGTTAAACGGATTTAAAATATGTTCTAGTTTAGTACGCGTTCTTAAAACGCGTACCCGCCTATGGTAAAAGGTGTGCAGCGATAAAATCTTTTGTTGTGATGGCAACGGTGTCATAAAGGTACATCATTGCCTGTTAGGCAAATCACGTTTAGGATATTGTGCACTGTACAATCTACGGGCTTCTGCGGCATTTCCAAAAGCTCGGCCATATACCAACACAATATCTGTTAATTCTTGATTAGAAAAATTTGGCATTTTGAAATAAACTTCACTTGACAAATATAGTGACAGTACCTGAGAACGGCTCGTTTGGTCAAAATTAGGGGGCATAAAAATATAAAAAAAACCTGCAAATATTGAAAAAAAACATATAGAAAAAATGTTTTATATAACGAGTTCTACCAACGTTTAAAATTAACACACGTATTTCTGTTACACCCTGTATATGTATATACAGGGTGTCTCAAAATTGACGCCCGTCCTCTTGGGATTCGATCAAGTAGGCTAAAACGAATTGAAAATTAAGAGTGGATAATTTTCCGTTTGTCCTTTGTTATAGAGTTAATGATAAAAATGTAAACAATAACTTTTTTCTACGGCCACTACTCAAAACATGATTTTGATTGATTAATTTTATCAAATCTAGAGACATAACTGTCAGATTTGACAATAAGTTGTGTAACATAATTCAATTAGGTTCAATTGATAAGTATTTCGCTTTTGTGTCTCTTATTTTGTGTATTATAGAACGATACTACAGTAATCGAGATTATGTGGATATGTTGAAAGCGTTTGGTGCATGCAATGACAATGCCACTGCTGCGGCTAGGGCATATGCAGAGAAGTTTCCAAATCGTCGTAACCCTGATGCAAAAACTATTAGACGGGCAGAACAAAGTTCTGTAATTTGAATCCAAGACAAAATCAGGCAGGACGTCGATCTAAGCTAAGCATCGATCAAGAACAGCAAATTCTTATTTTTTTTCAGGCGGAATCAAGTACAAGCCTTTGAATTATATCGTCCCAAACTTATGCCCTAAAAGATAGAATTCACAGATTGTTAAGGAGAAATCGTTTACAACCATTTAGGCCCCAAAAAGTTCAAGTTTTGCATGACGGAGATAGGGAGCTTAGAATCAATTTTTGTAGATGGTTGTAGATGGTTGGAGTTGGTTCTCCACGACAACCACAGGCCTCTTCCGGCAGCTGTGAAGAAAGTAAAGATAGCCAATATGATAGCCAACATCCGGAACGGATAGGCACTTGCAGAAGAAGCATTTAATAAAGTTTAAAGTTAATTTTTTTTTTAGTTTTTTATCAATAACTCTATAACAAAGGGCAAACGGAAAATATTCCACTCTTAATTTTCAATTTCTATAAGCCCCCTGGATCAAATCCCAAGAGGACGGGCGTCAATTTTGAGACACCCTGTATATATATATATATATATATATATATATATATATATATATATATATATATATATATATATATATATATATATATATATATATATATATATATATATATATATATATATATATATATATATATATATATATATATATATATATATATATATATATATATATATATATATATATATGTTCGATTGCACATTTTAGAAAGTTTTATTAAACTTTAAAACTTTTTTGGCAAATTCTACAATTTTTCGGTTAAATTTTCTGCAGATTTATCGTTTCTATTTTTGTTCAGAAAATTTCAGATTATTTCCGAAAGTTCTAGTAATTTTCTAGTTGCACTATTTATTGAGATATTTATCGTTTTTGTCTATAATCAATGTGGCACACTATCAGTTTTGTCGAATTAGTTAAAAAATATAAGTTTCGTGCTTACAATATTTTAGAAAATGGCATGATGCTTAAAATCCGCTCTCTATTGATCTAATGTGCGAAAATGCTGCTTTGACATAATTTAATGTGACACTTTCTTTTACACGAGTATATTCTGTTGAATGGTCGCTACGTGCTCTTTCTTACATTGCCGTGTTACGTGGAAGGTCTCCAAGGGAGTACATAATTTATCAAAAGCAAAAAGAGATAAATACAACGCCCGACCCAATGTAGATCAACTCGGCGGTATTATCTGAGCACAATCGGAGATATGTGCGTGATACATTCTGCGTATATAAACGCATCAGTTGCCAGAATGTTTTATGATGTATCCTCGGGTTTACATTTTAATCCGTAAATGGATGCAAACGTAATCGACTCGCTATTCATTAAAATCTCGCATTAGTTTGCGGTCCGCAAGTGGTTTCAAACTGCAAGTGCTCTCGCCTGCGATTGCAAAAAACGGAATGGAAATTCGTGCGCCCTTTAATCTTGAAATTAATCCATTACACAAACAAAAGGAATGCCGGCGTGTCGGCCATGTTGGTGATGGATTCTCTGAATTCCGGGGATCCTGCAAACCATAACTCATAAAAGTTGCGCCGATATTGATGGCGAACAAGTTGTAATCTCCCTGCATCGTGGGGGCGAGTGGAAAAGGCGAAGCTTTGACCACTGAGGATTTCGGAAATCTCGGGATGAATCCTCCTCTGATTAGCGGCCGCACGGGGCCGGCGTTAACTGTAAGAAGTACTACTACATCGACCTTTTTAGAGGGAAAGCCCTAAGCTTGCCGTAATGGACTCGGTCACAACGGCAGGATCCTTACGTCAAGAGGTCCAGAAAGTGGTTTATACGCAATCAAATTGGACGCTAAGGCGGAATTGTTATTCACCGGAGGAGCGGAATTCCCAGGTGGCGGCGGCAGCGGTGCCGGTCAATTAATTACTCACCTGCATTACGCCCTCCCGCAAACTACCGAGGCGATATGAAAATTAATGAAAACCCCGCCGAGGCGCCGAACGCGACGCACAAACGGAGGCGAAAGTGAAAATGAACCCCCATGGAAATTCATTTTTCTCAACTAACCCCGTTGCCCGTAATTTATGGCTATTGTAATCTGCGATCGTTACTTTAATGAGATTATAAATATATGGTTCACCTTTTATAACTCGTATGAGCCGAATGGGGGAATGCATCAAAATACCATTAATATCAATACTAATGCAAACCTGCTTTAACCCGACAAATAGTTCATAATTGCAATCGCCAATCACTAATTACAAATATGATTTCTTAACCAACCGGAATTACATTGTTAATAATTATATACTTTAATATGTAGTTAAGATTTATTAACACAAACAGAATAATCTGATTAATTAAACTCACAGCATAAAATGTAGATTACCCATCGTATAATAGTATGTAATTAGTACCGATATTCAATGGTTATTCTGATTTCGGCATCTTAATCAGCGGAAAAAATACTACTAGTTTGTTTTTTTAACCAACTTTGTAACTTCAATAATATCACAGTTAGCAATGGTGGACCGATAACTTTGAGCACCCTGTGTACCTACACTTGGAAACACGATTTCTTCTTTGATAAACACAAAGGTACTCTGCAGATGCAGCAAAACCATTTTGTTCTTACTTGTGCCTTAAACGTGATACAATTTGCACATAGATGACGAGTTCCACGTTGTGGTTGATGTACTGATCCTTCAAGTCGTATTTGTTTAGACACAAATGATTTGTTTGTTTCTTTAACGGCAATACAATCAGTATAGTAACACTATACTGATTGTGTTTTTACTTGATATTGAAAATCTACCTACGAAGGGTATTTGTTGCGCTCCATTGTGCGAACGGAATTTTATGACGGGTAATGGGAAGAGTACAGAGTTCAGAGCCGGCATCAGAAAATACAGATTCAGTTCCCCGTAGAAAATTAACATTAGTGATTCATTATCATTAAATTGTACCTTTCATTGTATTTTTAAGTGTACATATAATTAATTGTGTTTTACAAATGTAGTTATATTTTCATAGAAAATTTATATACAGTATGATTCGCGAAACAAATAACTTACCCTAATAGTTACCCATAACATTATTGACTTGCTCATTGCGTTAAAAAATTAACGACGTTAACATCAGTTAATTTTTTCATGAATCGTAATGTAACAAGCAAATATTATTCCGCACAACAAGATTCTTCGCTATTACTTTCACTTTGAATATTAATAATTAAATTTGGTACACTAAGCGTCCTATTATCGTTTTCAATTTTAATCACATGATCGAAGCAGTTTTTCCAAATGGTACTTGAAATGTTGTTGCATTCTCGCTGAACAAGTTGAATTGTTTCTTCACTAATTTTGAGATGTGAATTATTTTTCCGCAAATTTATTTTTAAAGTTGACCATATCAGCTCAATTGGATTGAAGATACAGTAATAAGGTGGAAGGCGCAATACTTGGTGACCAAATTCTTCTGCCATCTTATCAACCACATACGTTTTTTTATGAAATTTTGTTTTTTTATCAGTTCTAATAATGTTTTTTTCTTTGCACTTAGGGGAATAACAATACCATTTTGAATGCAAAAATCCGCAAATATCGCCTTTCTAGGAAGCGGCGGTTGGGATTTTATTAATTTGCATTGAGTGGTAAGTTGCATTATCCATTACGATTATTGAGTTAGTGGGTATGTTGGGCAATAATTGATTGCGAAACCAATTTTCAAATAGTTCGGCGTTCATATCCTGATGATAGTCTAACGAGCTTGATGCAATATTCTTGACTGATAAGAGCAAACTATTTGACACAAAACCTGCGTCTCCTCCTGCATGAAGAATAACAATTCTTTTTCCTCTATTGCACGGTGCTCTAAGGTGACACTTATTTGTATTATCGACCCATCCCTTGGAAACGACGTCGTGAGTATCGAACCATGTTTCATCCAAATAAATTATCGATCTCCCTCAATTTCTATATTCGTTTATTTTAGATAAATATTCTAATCGCTCTTTTTGCAACTCTGCGATTCCATGATGCCAATTCATTTGTCTAAAATTTTATACTTAAAACCCTGACTAAGTAGGTATTTATACAAAGTAGTTTCCTTATATGGAAAATAATTTCCTAGTTTCTAAAATAAATTGGACCGTGGCAACGTTACCTGATTTATAAGAATTGTAAATTATATTTTTGATCCTCTTGGCGATGACATCGTCTATTTCGGTAAATTTGGAACTTATTATTTTATTTCCTTTCTAGCGGTCCTTTCGTAATTATTCTCTAAACCGTTGAATATGATATTCCTGCCAGAATGGAAATTCTTTGCAGTGGAGATGCATGATTCTCGCTTATAAGGGTGTTATAAATATTTACGACTATCCTTTTAGTATCAGTTGAATGAAAAGCATGCTTTATTAATCCCTGATTTTCATTTTCGATAGTTGATGTGTCCATTTGTTGATGGTTGTTTTGAAATTTATCAAAATCAATTTGAGAACAGCTTCCCTCTGTAGACTGTCGAAGGGATTCATCAACAAAACTTTCGGAATGGCTTCGTTCCTCACATAATTGAAATAGATCGTCGAACTGAGTATCATTATAAATTGATGAAATAATTGTTGTTAAGTTTCACTTAACGACGATTCCATCTTAATAAACTCTACATTTTCACAAGTTTATAAATGATAATATGCACACGTATATAAAATAAGTACTGTTGCAATGTAAAGGTTAACACCGACTAAAAGACAGTTGTAGACTATTTGAGAAAAATACTATTTGAGGCAGCCTAAACTGATTGTCTACATGGACTGCATGTTTGCCCAGCAATTAAGGTACACTGAACCTTAATTGCATGGGCGAATGTATAATCCTTTTGAATCAGTTTCCTAAGTGACGGCTCTTAAATATATCTACTGGCGTCTGTAGTCTTGTAATTATATCGAATTGTAAAATTGTAAAAAGAATTACGTCCGCCGACTCATAAAAAACGATGTAGATAGTTGTAAGATTGTTGAATTCAGTTTAATTAATAAATCATTTTTATATTATGATCACAGTGATATAATTGTGTATACAGGGTGTCTCAAAATTGACGCCCGTCCTCATAGGATTCGATCAAGTAGGCTAAAACAAATTGAAAATTTAGTGTGAAAAATTTACCGTTTGTCCTTTGTTATAGAGTTAATGAGTTATAGGGTTAATAGATTTTGATTGATTAATTTTATCAAATCTAGAGACATAATTGTCAGATTTGACAATTAGTTGTGTAACATAATTCAATTAGGTTAAATTGACAAGTATTTCACTTTTGTGTTTCGTATTTTATGTATTATGGAACGATACTACAGTAATCGAGATTATGTCGATATGTTGAAAGCGTTAGGTGCATGCAATGATAATGCCACTGCTGCGGCTAGGGCATATGCAAAGTAGTTTACAAATCGTCGTAATCCTGACGCAAAAACTATTAGACGGGCAGATCAAAGTTCTGTAATTTGAATCCTAGACAAAATCAGGCAGGACGTCGATCTAAGCATCGATCATGAATAGCAAATTCTGGATTTTTTTCAGGCCGAATCAAGTACAAGCCTTCGAATTATATCGTCCCAAACTCATGTCCAAAAAGATACAATTCACAGATTGTTAAGGAGAATTCGACTGCATCCATTTAGGCCCCAAAAAGTTCAAGTTTTGCATTACGGAGATAGGGAGCTTCAAATCAATTTTTGTAGATGGTTGCTTCATAGCGTAAACAATAATTCATATTTCATTGAAAAGGTTCTGTGGAGTGATGAATCCACATTTACCGAGACAGGTATCATAAATATGATGGTGCACCGGCACATTTTGGAATATAAGTGAGAAATAATCTGAATATAAAATTTCTTGGGAGGTGAATTGGAAGAGGTGGGTCCATACCATGGCCTCCTAGATCGCCGGATCGGAATCCGCTGGATTACTTTTTCTGGGGCTATTTGAAAGAACAAGTTTACCGCGAACCAGTTCTGAATCTTGAAGATGTGGTAGTTCGCTTTTACGCTGCTGTCGCGTTAATAGATGAAAATATGCTACAGTCAGTTCGTGCTTCCATGATAAATCGTGTGAATGTTTGCCTTGTAGTAGGAGGTGGCCTATTTGAACACACTTTGTGAAAAAAGATATGGACAATAACTTGTTTTTTAATATTATTAGCATTTAATAAAGTTTAAAGTTGGAAAGTTTTTTTTGTTTTTTATCAATAACACTATAACAAAGGGCAAACGGAAAATTTGCCACTCTTAATTTTCAATTTCTATAAGCCCCCTGGATCAAATCCCAAGCGGACGGGCGTCAATTTTGAGACACCCTGTATATCGAAGAGAAAACAATTAAGTAGCATCTTCGTCGAACGTAATTTATTTGGTTACGTTCCTGAACGCCCGTCTCTTCGCAGCACGCCATACAATGGAGAACCCTTGACCGTAATAAACCCTCATTGCAGGTACATTTGCAATTTCAAGTGAAAACACTATACTTTTTGAAGCTGGTCCATTTTTACTTACTAAAGCTGGAGCAAGTAGGCCCTCCACTACACTTCTACGAAAGTCTCTCATGGTCAGGTTTAACATTTTATGCACAACAAAAGCACCATTTATGACTCTTTCGGTCGATTTTATATATTGACAAATGTTGATCAAATTTGTCAACAAAGATCATATGAGAATTATAATCCACAATGCTTTTGGGCAAGGTACAATCGTAATATTTACATCTTTTTGTTTTCCATTTACATGGTCTTCAATACGAGGATCATGGAAGTTAGATAATAAAAATACAGACCCTTTATCTTTCCATTTTAGGGCATATAAACCCGTGTTACTTGTAAAGCATTAATATTAACCTCTTCTCATACAGTTCGAGATAAATTTTCCGTTATATCTTATTTGTAACAGAAATGGAACCCATTTTTAATAACGGCTTTTTGAGGTCAAAATCTTGAAATTTAATCTTTATCTCAGAACGTAAAAAAAGATAGGTATACTCACATCTCTACAAAAGATGTTTCAAATTAAATGGGGAAGCTAAAAACATAATAATATATAGGGTGTTCTATTAAAAAAAAAAAAAAAAAAGTTGATGGCTACTTCCGGTAGAACCAGAAGTGATAGAATATTAACAGTATTTCACCTGAAGAGAACGGAATCAGCCATCTTTGGATGTTTTTTTTTTAATTTTCATCTTTTCTGGAACCCCATAAACTTTTAATGGTTCATGGCGTGGGACACCCAGTATATCATACAGGGTAATTTTTAAAAAGTATCCACTCCGGATTTCTCAGAAAATAAAGGCAAAATAAAACATCCCGCAAACACGTGATTTTTTAATTTGAGGGGGACAACTTTGACATGTGTGTCAATTCCCGCCTCTCCTCCAATAAGCACTTATCGAAAATTTTAAATGGGATAACCCGCCTAATGATACCTCATTTGAAAGGTATTTATGTCGGCAATACAGCTGCGCTCATGTTTTTTTTCCATAAGAAAGCGTGAAACAATAATGTTTATTAACGAAAAAATATGTTTATTCAAATATTTATTTTATTTTTTATTTTTATTGTTTGAAAAAAAACAAATATTTTAACAGCTGTATTACTGACATAAAGATCTTTCAAATGAGGAGTCACAAGGTAGCTTAACCCATTTAAAAATTTTAAGCGGTGCTTACTGGCGGGGTGGGGGGAATTAAAAATTAAAAATTGACGTGTGTCGGATTTTTTTTATTTTGCCCTTATTTTCTGAGATATCCGGGGTGTACACTTTTCAAAAAATCACCCTGTATTATATAAAATTATATTGAAAAAAAACTGGGTTTTTTTAGTCTCCTGTAAAATTAAGATTTTTTCAATGCATGGTATTAGAATGAGGGTTTGATATATTTTATCGAAATATTACAAACATAATAAGTGGATAGAATTGTAAGCATTTTTGATAATAAATTTGAAAAAATTGCAAAAAATAATAATGTATTAACTATTTTGAGATATTAATTATAATTGTGCAATGTTAACAATTGTTAATATCTAACCCTTGAGACAATGCCGAAGCAACTTCGGAATAACTCATGCAGTTTGACACATGTGTGATACAAACGAAACTTGATTTGGTAATGTATTTCATAAATTCCGCAACTGACCATATTTTATTGAAACCTGATTGCAACCTTTGCTGTTGCTTTGTTGTTGTGTTGTGTTGTGTTGCTTTTAATGGTGTTTGTAGAAAAAACATTGTATGATATATGTGTTAATAGCTATTTGTTTTACAAGGGAGCAAAGTGCCTCTCGCGGATATTTGATGCCCGACGCGAAGCGGAGGGCATTAAAATCTTAGGGAGGAAATGGCACTTTGCTCCCGAGTAATACATATGATTTTTTCTACGACCTTTCTCAGTATTTTGCATAAATATTATATTTTCCTGTGGATGACAATTAAAAAACCAAATGTAAAAATATAATATTTAGAAAATATATACACTCAGATGCAAAAGAACCGGGTCATTGTGTCGGTGTTTGCAAAAAAACTCATTTTTTAAATTTTGATGTTGGTATAGTCCTTAGAATGAAAGTTTTAGTACTTTACAATCAAAGAGACCATCAGGATGTAGAAAACTACAACATATGATACTTATCAGTTTATTTAATAAGCGAAAATAACATTTAAAGGTGTTCTTTACTACGTATTGCTCATTCGGCATTATACATAGAGGATCATGGTGGCTACTGGGTTTTGACTAGTTTGTTTTCGATTAACTGTCATTTTCATTATTAATATGTGTTGAGTTTATTTTGCAGAAATGCATTTTCTTTGGTATATACGTACATTATCGTTTTCGAGTATTAATGTTCATTAAATAAATAATAAGTACCATATGTTGATTCTTTCTACATACTGACAGTCTCTTTGATTGTAAAACACTAAAAAAAATATATAAGGACTATACGAACATCGCAATTTAAAAAAATGGTTCTTTTGCAAACAATGACCCGATGATCCGGTTTTTTTTGCATCCGAGTGTATATATTTAAATAATATATTCAAAAATGAAACTATACAAGGAACGTACGAATTTTTATAAGTAAAAATAGTACGAGGCTTATGTCGCACGTTGAATGGATTACGGCCGGTTAAATAAAATACGTAATCGATTGAATACCGTTATTAAAGCGGGTGCGTGGTTCGTAGGGGATTATGTTGAACGTTTTGAGCTGACTAAAATAAATGTGAATACATACTTTGCAACGGGGTAGGTAGCTGTTGAAGAATTCGGGGAATCGTTTTATAGTTTTCTCAATTAGCCGGCCTTGGCTGGCCACATTTTTACTATATTTGTTGAATACATCAATGTCAAATTTTGATTGATGTAATGACAGATGTTTGTTGTATTTTAATATTTGACTTTAAATTATTGTAATTGTTCTAGCAGTAAACGAATAGTATATACACCACGGTTGTGAATACTATTACAGCCTCGGGTCATGTAATCCTCAGCGTTATCAATAAAAGTATACCATACACTATTATTGCAGTTATTTAATGTTTATATTCTAAGTATAATTCTAGGAAGGCAAAGTTGTTTGCCTCCCGCATATGAAGGAGCCAAGGAAGTAGAATAAATGATTATATTGCTCATGTCGCAATATTCCCCACTCACAAAACAAAATCCTACTCTTACACTTATATTATAAATAACTATTATTTAATACTTTGTGGCATGTAGTATTGGAGATACAAGGTGTTTCTAGTAAAATATACATATCTGAATTCTAATCATGAATCTTCAGAATTTTATGATTATAACGATATTTTTAAAGATTAATTACGTATTTCGGTAAACGTAATATTATTGATACGATTTATTTTGCTTGTTATATTCCACGTGCTGGGATGCCAAAAGAAAACATCAACTTTCGGTTGTGAATTTTATTTAACATAAGTATATAAACAATCATTATTTGGCTATCGACCCCCAATATAATAGAGCACATTTTGGCCATAACTTTTCTTAAAACTAATAATGATTCGAACGTTTAAACTTAAAGTATTAGTTCCGGCGGTGGTTTCAGAACACACACACACACACAAACATACTATCGCTTGCATTTAACTGCCCGAAATATTGGTACAGTAACAGAATGAAAATATAATTTAACTTAATAGTATATAAATGGTAATATAACAGTTGTACTCTTGAATGTATTTTACTTAATAATGTATAATAATGGGTATAATGTATAATAATGTATATTACTTAAGCTTAGATATTTAAATGTTTTAAATGTCATGCAAATACAACGAAATTTTCTGAAAATTAAGTTAATCATATGCTTTATAAATGGTGTACCCGGATATAATATTTTTTTTTTTTAGAAAATTGCTATTTGTAGAGAGTTTTAGGACAACAAATGTATTATAATAGCCGTAATAAAGAATCGAATGAATCAAAACGATTGGCATCGGTGACAGCTTGCATGTCAAGAACTCCAGATTTTTAATTGGCACTATATGTCAAAAGTGGTATCGTTGAAAAGGGTTTAAAAATATAAGCAACGTTAGCAGGAAAGATAATTTTTCACAGCGTCAGTTTTATTACGTGGTATAGTAAACGGTTGCCTAGTTATTTTCCCCCTATAATACGTAATTATAAAATTGCGGTGTAAGTACGGCTCGTATTAATTAAGTAATATTATTAGTGGCAACAGAAATAATATTCCGAGTCTGTGAAAACATTCAGTTGACGTGCCATAACGTACACTGACTACTTCATTATTTAAAGTTGGCAATTTTGAACCCCAACGGCTATAATCCCGAATTCTCAATGCAAATACAGCGCCGGCTTCGCGGGCGTCCTCGTGGGTGCACACAATAGCATCACTGCGGCAGCCTTAAGATGCTTTGTTGCGTAATCCCCGCATATATATATACTTATAATTTCGAGTCATTCGGGGCCCGAAGAGGCCCCTTTGTTTGTAAAAGATCGCGACATTAGCAGCTGGCGTGGCACTCATCATTACCGTGAAGGGCGACGTCTAGATTACGGCCGAGAAGTCGCAGAAGGACCGTTGAAATATGTTGGCGTGCAGCGTATCTGCACTCGAAGGAACAAGTGGATGAGGCCAAGTAATGCGGACATTTGCTCGCGAGACATGTGCGTGGAGAGGAAGATTTATTATGGTAATGCGGATGGAATATACAGGATCCCGAAGGAAAGTGTGATCCTTTCGATATTTACATCGAACTGATGCGTGCGTCACGTGCAGATTTATAACGAGTTATTTGCAATAAATAATAGCATACGCGCTGCATTAGCAGCGAGTGACTTATTCGTCCTACTTATTCCGTAGCTGCACTAACCGTGGAACTCGTAATCCGAGTTTTATTTACCCATAAATTGCTCAACTGCGCCCGTAAAGTATGTCTGTCTTCATGGCCTAAGTTGGGATTTACTAGGACGATGGAAATGTAAAGCCGAGTATTATAGCATTTATACTAGAATTTACTACATACGCAAACTTGTATAGTAATTATATACATATCCCTGATGTAATCAATTACTCATCATTCAGCATTTATATCTATATTAATATGAACTTATCAACGTTATCATAAGTGTTAAATATTTTTAGTTTTTGATGCTTGAGTGTTAATCGTTTCGGAGTTGTAAAATGTGTGGTATACTTTGTTGAATGTGTGTGTGAGTGACACATTCAACAAAGTATACCACACATTTTACAACTCCGAAACGATACATTCATACCAGATTACAGATAATAAATTATTACAATTGAAAATGCAGAAAAATAATATGAACAAATATATAGATTGAGCCCCTTGACATGTTAGTAAACAATTATAATCAAAACATTAGTAATAAATATATATTCTGGATAAATTCTGGAAATTAAGAAGCATTAGAAATTACGCGAAGCTCACTTACGTCACTAATAGATACTAAACAAAAAAAAATATCATCAACACCTAACTAATAACAAATCGCTAAAATACAACACTCACACATTAACGAAATACCATTTAAAGCACACTAAATTATGACATGTAAACTCTTAGCTAGAATAAGTCAAAATGTAGTTTGATTTAAATTAAATTTATTAAAAAAATTTATAGGAAAAATGTTTGTCTTTTAATTCCGCATGGAATTACATAAACATATACTGGGGTTCCAATTTAAAATAAGGAAAATAAAGTGCTTTAAAGTTTGAAAAGTTTGACACTAAATTTTGGACACTCTGTATAATGCATATCAATAAAACTTGGTTAACGCAACTGTCAGACCTTATTTAATGAGTACTATGTATGGTTTTATTAACGAGGCACTATTTTTATCACTTATTAATTTTCTTAACCAATGGTGCAAACCTGATTTTTTTAAGTTTTTATTTTGTTGTGCTACTATCACTGAACCGATTTCAATAAAAAATTATGGGTATGTAGGCATCCATAAAGGGCGTCCAAATAAATAACAAAAAATATACCATGCAATTTAAAAATATACATCATCATAATGTCACCCTTTTTGGGACACGTCGCAATACAATATCTTCCTCATCTTCTGATGAGCTACTTGACGAGGTAACATTATTAAAGTGATACATTGCGCACAGATACACGATAATTTTGTGTACATTTCTGTCACACAAGTGAGGTTATATTCGAACTAAAAGGAGACTTTAAAGAGCAAAAGCTTCAGAAAATGGCATTTACATTAAAGTCAACTTTAAAGGATAAATATGTGTTATGAAACGCATATTGAAAATTAAACTGAGCCTTAAAATTTAAAGTCACTTTAAATTGATTATGAAATTGGCTGTAATTATTATTAAAATAATTATTTTAACTGTTTAAAAAAGTATAATTATTCAGTTGTACGAGACAATATATGAGGAGCAGACTTCCAAAATACATTTTGTCCAAAACTTCGAGATTTGTGTTAAAGATGGCCTTCTGTTTTAAAAACTAAGGCGCATCTGATGAGATTACTCTCGACATTTCAAACGCATTTAGTCCTATGCAAAATCTTCGGACAGAGTTGGTTGGACTTTCAAAGTCAATTTTGTCCACTAGACACAGACTTTCAAAACGCGTTTTGTGCATTACATGCGTTTTGAATATACTTGAGCGAATGTCTTTCACGTTTTGACACTGTTTATGAGTTGTTGCTGTATTTTTATTAAAAAAAAAAAACAATGGAATGTGAACGTGTAGTACGTAATAGTGATCGCGGAACTCGTAAAAGAAAAAATAACGAGACAAGCAAGGAAAGAAAAAAAAAATACTTTTTCGAGGTTGTTTTAAACCTTTTTTCAATTACCTTAGTTATTCTGATTTTGATTCAAATTTGGGTAATTTCACATACCCTTACAAGCATGAATCCTGCAATAGCATTTCGTTACAAGAATTACGTATTTGTCGGGGGAAAGTATACAAATATCAAGATAAAATAAAACAAGATACCACAATATCCCTTCTTCTTTAAGAATATACACCCAAAACAAAAAGGAGCAGGAATATTCGGAATGAAAATCATCATAGCATGAGTGTTAAATATAAAATATGGACTAGCTCCGCAAATAAAGATGTTTGTCAGATGATGTTCTTATCTGTCTTTAGAGTGAGCGAGTCCAAATTATCGCCAAGAAAATGAAATCTGGTGTCGGCATTTTGGAAATCCGCGGTGGTGACCACCGCTCAGTACCTCAAAAAAAAAACTGAAAGTGATGGAAATTATCCGAAAAATAAAGCGGACAAAAAGCCACTATGGACGAGTCAAATCACGAAGAATTTATTTACGATGCGAGTTGAATATTTACAAACTTGCAAAAGCTTATAACAATTCTGTAGGATCAAGCTACCGAGTAAACTACAAATTTTTCAGTCGCATTTTTAATACTCAATTTAATACAGGATTTGGCTCTCCAGCCTCCGATTTTTGTGGCTTTTGTATGTGTCATCAAAGACATCAAAGACACACTTGTGTCAAGATGAACAAAAAAAAAATGAACTTAATGACCAATTTAAGAGTGCACAAATTAGGGAGCAAACAATTTTACAAAATGATGAAAGAATAATCAGACGAGTTTCTTTCATTTTCTTTTGATTTGCAGTAAGTGCAGGTCTTGTCCAAAGTCCCAATAGGAGATGCGTTTTATGCACAACAAGTTTGTTTATATTCATTTTGCGTATGTAACATTTCAAGCCAGACACCCATATTTTATTCCTGGCTAGAGACTCAAGCCGGTCGTGGATCCATTGAAGTAGGCTTTGCACTGTTTGATTTTCTTTCAAAAATAGAGTTCCCGGACCGCGTAAAAGAACTGTAATTATGCTCAGACGGATGCGGTGATCAAAATAAGAATAGCCATATTGTTCACATGTTCATGATCTGGCTTCAAAGGCATGCTCTACTAACATTACAGTCCATAAGAATTTGTTACCTGCCGACCGCGTATTTGGCAGGACAGAAAATCTAATAAGAGCTCTCAAAGTATGATAAAATCACCAGAAAACTTTATGCTGAAATTGGATTTGGAGAAGTACGTAAATTAGGAGTGGAGTGGAAAACTATTTACAATTTTAAAGAAACTTTCTTTTAAAAAAGTTATTGAAATCAGCGAAGCCAAGAGAATTCTTATTAACAAAACGAAAAATGGATGTGTAACAATGAAAACTGAGCAGTATTATAGAAATGACGATGAATCAAAGAAATATGAAACTTTGTTGAAGAAGGGAAAGAAAATAGAATATATCATTCTGCCAGAAGAACCACTGGTTCGGAAAATAAAGGAGATAACAATAAAGAGCCTAACTAAGTTACTAATTGAATTGGCAACTGAAAATTGGAGGAACTCCAATCTTCCAATCCTTCAATCCTTCCTGAAAATGGTGACGATCTTTCTGATGAAGAAAGCAAGAATGGTTAAGATGAAGATGATTTGGATCAACTGGAGTTGTGTCAATGTCAAGAAGATAACGGTGGGATGAAAGTATAATTTCTAAATTTTGAATTAAAATTTGTTTCAATTTTGTTTTTTTTTAATGTTTATTTTGTAAAAATCATTTACTTTCTGAAATTTGTCTTGTCTTTTACTATCAAACAGCATTAGGTCCCTGGCGTTTCCAAACAAAACGAGTTTTGTCCATATCAGGCACTCAATAAGCCTTTGCGCTCTATCTTTTCGTTAATTCTGAAATGATTAAGCAAAAAACATTTTTAAGGTCAATTCAATACTGGATGACTTATTTTTTTACAATTTATTGATATCTAGCATTTTTCCAAAATTTATCAATTTCTTCACAGTACGTTTCCTTATTTCCTGAAAATTATGCAAAATGGACTAAGCTCATTTTGGAAGTCTGCTCCTCAAATGTCTCTATTTCAGTGGTTGCCAAACTTTTTTGACTCGCGGCGCCGTTTTTTTTATTACGCTTTTTCCATGGCGCCCTTCCCTTTCCATTATATATTTTTGTAAATTTCTATGAAATATTTAATACTTTTGTAAGGGGTATGATTTCTGGGGGTAGCCGTTATATTTTCTATTGCAGGTAGTCCTCGATTTACGACGGATCGACTTACAACGGTTTGCACTTACGACGTTATGTTTGTTTCTGTCATACATACGTGCGCATCTGCTATGTATAGGAAATGTCATTCGTTTCAGTATTGTATTGTAAGCGTTTATATACGGTTTACATTTTCAATTGTACTTACTTGAGTTGGATTTAGTTACTTTTGAAGTGAATATTTTCTTTAAATGCCAAAATATGGAAAAAATAAAACAAAGTGTTATAGACATTTCTTATGAATGTTTTTTTATCATAATTATTATTGTAAATAATGCCGATAGCGCTTTTGCGTCGCGTACGAAATCTATGAATCACAATTTCATATTTCTTGTTTTTTGTTAACGACACTCGACTTACGACCACTGGACTTATGACCGATGTTCACGAACCTATCTCGATCGTAAGTCAAGGAAGACTGTATTCCATAATTTCTATCGAAATATTGAAAGCCATTTATCAAATTTCGCAATATTCATCGTAATCTTATCACTATTTATAGGAAATACGATGAAATTTTGTAATTCATAATGAACATGATGAAAATTTAATACTTTCTATTGATATTTTTTTTAGTGGTGGGATAATCAGATGATTTTGATATTCGGAATTGTGTATTCCGTGATGTCAATAATCGGTATATCATTCGGAATTAAGAATAGGAATAATAATCGGAATCGAATAATACTCGGAATTAATTCATTCATTCATTCGGAATCAATAATCGAAATCGGATGATACTTGGATAAAAAATAATCGACATCGGAAGCGGAATAAAAATCGAAATCGGGAAGTGTAAGCAATGAGTGATAACAATAACTTTGTTTATATTCCGTTAAAAATTGCTTTAAAAACAAATATATTCCTGCAACGTGATTATTGCAGGTGATTTCAAATAATCTGTAGTAATACCATAAGTGAATTAAAATTGCCGGATATTTTACGATAGCGTGTTGCATAGCAACGAGTGTTAATTTATCAGTTTTTTTTGATATTTTCTTATAAATGGTTCCATAAAAGTTAAGAATATTTGTATTTTGTTTATGAACACATGCATTTTTATGAATTATCCTCCCATCCGCAAGAAAGCATAAACCGTAATCGGAATATAAGTGGAATTAAATCAGAATTCGGATAAACATCAGAATTGGAATAAAATCGGAATCGAAGTCTGAATAATTATCGGAATCGTAATAAATACGGATTCAGAATAATAATCAGATGATTATAAAATATTCAACAATACGAGATTATTTTAATATTTGGGAATACGAGATTATTTTAATATTCGGAATCGCCGATTACTTCATCCAAATCGGGCCTTCCATTATATTTTTTTGCAAATGTCAATGAAATATTTAATAACTTTGTAAGGAATATAATTTCTGGGTAAAGCCGTTATAATTTCCAACTAAAAACTCGCAGGTTCCATTAATATTTGTAATTTTAATTAAAGATTCTAATAAAAAAATTCATAATTTCCAATAGAAATGCAACATTTATTATAATGTACTATTGACATAATATAATTCCAATGCGAATTTTGTGGCTTTCAACGAAAATTTCATAACTTCTATTGAGATATTTTAATCTATTATTTTCTATTAAAATTTTACGTTTATATTCAAAATTTTGTATTTTCTATTAAAAGTTTTGCAAATTTCTATCAAAATATTAATAACTTGTAAGTGGTATGTTTTGTGGATTAATCCTTTATAATTTCCACTAAACATTGTAGGTTTCAATGAAACTTGGAAATTTATTATTAAAATTTTTGTTTATATATTAAGAATTTCATATCTATTGAATATGTTGATATTTCTAATTAAAAGTTCGTAATTTCCAACTAAATTCATTTTAATTATATTCTACAAATAACTGTGAGCACTTTAACAACGCAATACAAATTTTGCAAAATTTGTATGCATTTTGTATTTTACACTGAAATTTTGGCAATTGTCATTAAAATTTTCATAATCGCTGCTGGTATTTTGTAATTTAAAATGCGAATGTTGAAATTGCCATTGATATTTTTATTGTGACATTTTATAGTGAAATAAAATAAAATATTATAAAACTATTGAAATTTTGCAATATTAGATTATTTGCAAGATAATTTCTTCTAAATATTTGTAGTCAAGTTTTCAATATTTGTGCTTTTTTCGTATGTGAAATACCTACAAGTTAGTTAGATATTCTATTTTGTGCCATGAGGTAAATCTAATTAATTAATATTTGCAGATATGAATCTGAAAGGATTCGCATAGACAATAGATTCCAGCATTCCAAGCACTGTGAGTAGCTGGTAAGATTGACAAGCACGTGAAATACGTTATTTGCTTATGCACGATGCGCAGTATTTCCATATAAATATAGAACAGGATTTGGATCTACATTGAAAATGTAATTCTTACTTTGCTGCACTCAGACAATAATGTAGGTGCGCCTACTGAGTAGCATTCAGGCGCCCGATAAAGTTTTCCCAATTATAGGAAAAAAGTGTTCCGGCGGATTTAATAAAGCGCGCGGATGCTCAAGGAATATTATAATAAATTCAAAACGAAATAGTACAAGAGATTTTACTTAGGCGTGAATCTCCCATAAATATCCTCTCGAGATAAAAGCATTCATATTTTAAACAATCAATATCCTTATCGGGCGAAATGCGCCCCTTCCAAGCAAAAAAGCGAAACTCGTTTAAGCTGCGAGCCCTCGCACCAGCGGTTCTTAACAATCTATTTTAAAGACTAATGGGTTTTGAACTATTATTCTTCTAAATACAGATCGCATGTGATTGTTCTCATAATGATGAAAGCCTGATATCACTAATTACAAAAAGAATCTATATCTCACTAATTACGAGAACAATAATTAACGGACTCACTTTTATAACGTGTACAGCAACACATGTGGGTTTTGTTAGATATCATTACAGTTACATAAGTTACATCAAGTTAAATAATTCTTTCTGATATAGATGTTTTTCATAAAATACTATACGTTAAACGTTTGTGGAATCAAAGAGAAGAGGTTTAATTTTAGTTAATTATTTCGATTCGTATTAATTATGTTATTTTTTATTACAAGCATAACTTGCATTTTTAGAAGATTCATTATTTTTACATTTGGATATTATCTTCTCGGACAACTGGACAACGTTTTCGACTTACTGGGTCTCATCAGTTATGTCCGGCTGGAGTTAATTCCCAAATGTACATTTTACAGGGCTTATAAACCAATCAATTGATTTCAACAAGAGGTGGCGTCCATATATGCTTCTCGCACACTTCATTGCGGCTCCCAATGCTTCAATAAAATATATTTACGTATTCACAGTTTATTAAAAGCATAAATGTGCAACTATCACAATATTTCTGAAGCTGTAAAAAGTTATGCCCAGTAAAACCTATAAATCTAACTGTGTATTAAATGGCTTTTGCTAATACAATTTTATGTGCCTGTATTAATGCAGCCACTAAAGCGAGCAGCGCGTCAACATTAAATAACCACAGTTAATGACCGTGAATACTGATCGTGCCAATAAATGTAACGCTGAAATACTATGTAGACATCTTAATTTAATGGGGCCGTTAAAATTTTATAGACGAAACTTGCAGTTTGAATTGCTGCAGCGGTTTTCACGAGGGCGGGATAATGATGGATTTAGTTGTGATTGGCAATTTCTAAACATGAACGTTTTATGCTAAATTTTTTAACTCATTTCAAAAGAGAAGTAGTTTGCTGGATTTAGGGATTTACAGTTTTTAACCAAGAATTATTCTGGTTAAAATGTTGTGAAGTTATTTGATAGTATATCATACACCAAGGTTATGAAGACCAGCATTTGTGATCGACCGCCAGTTTGTATACCGAGGCTCGTAGCGCCGAGGGATACAACGCGGGTGATCAATAATGGTCCCACAACCGAGGTGTAGATACTATTTAACTACTAGTAGAAAAGGTACCAAAAAAATTAAAAAAATAATAGTGACATTTATTTGACATGCTAATTATAACGCAATTATGACATGTCATACTAATTAATAAAGTAAAATTATTATTAATTAATGAACTGGTGTATTTGGACACAGGGATATTTGTCTCCGAATTATATGGTACTTATATAGTGTGATACTGCTCAATCAACGCAGTAGTCGGACGAAGTATGATTTTACTTGATGTAAAACAATTTATGCACCTATCTCAGGTAAACAATTTATATTCACTAATGTGAAATTATGTCAGATGTCATATTTCTCATCTCCAAAAAAAGACAACACATGCAAAAGAAAACGGAAAGAATAAGCACGGAAGCAAGAAAGATCGGACTCGAGATAAATAAACAGAAAACAAAACTAATGAAAATAAACACTGAGAGAGAAATGGGAATTTATTTCGAAGAAGAAGAAATTGAAAACATGGAAAGCATTTGCTACTTGGGAAGCGTGATAGAAAAAAATGGGAAAATAGGGGAAGAAATGAAGACGAGAATTAGCAAGGCACAAAACGCATTCTACATGCTAAAAAATATCTGAAGGTTAAACGAAGTGTCAGTGGCAACAAAGTGCAGAAATCTTCAACACAAATGTAAAAACTATAATGTTATACGCATCGGAGTCATGGAGAACTGAAAAGAAGAACATGAAAAAATACAATCCTTTATCAACAAGTGTCTACAAAAAATCTTAGGGATATACTGGCGCAACCACATAACAAATAAGGAACTATGGGAAAAGACCAACCAAGAGCCAGTGGAAGTGACAATATGTAGAACAAAGTGGAAGTTTGTTGGCCACACCATACGGAAGGATGGAAATGACTTAACCAAGCAAGCCCTGGACCACTAACCAGCAGGGAAAAGAAAAGTGGGCAGACAAGCAAAAACGTGGAAGAGGAGCACTACAGAAGAAATAGAAGGCAGGACAGGAACCTATCTTGCAACGAAGGTAAAGGAAAAGCTAAAGATAGAGAAGGATGGAAGAAGGATGAAGAAGCCCTATGCTCCGATCGGAGTAAAGAGGATTAAAGTAAAAGTAAGTAATGTGAAATTATAAACCGCAAAATTATTTGAAATGTTTATAATTTCGCATTAGTGAATATAATTTTTTTTTACCTGAAATAGGTGCATAAATTGCTTTACATCAAATCAAATTAACTCAGGCTAAGGATTCATACAATTATTATATAATTTTATTGATTAACTTTTATAGTAAAGTTACACCTACATAATTATTGACCTAGGTTAATAATATTCAAGGAGGTAATAGTAACGGTAATGGTATGTTTATAAGCTAGTAGTAAAAAAGTAGTATACATATTTTAATATTCACATTCTTCCAGGTATCAGTAAATTTCTAAACTGAATCAAAAACAACTGAATATATAAAAAATGTTGGATTTACGAATGTTTACTGAATCGTGAAATTTTGAGAATGAAGTATAATTGTATTTTAAATATTAGTAAGAAACTTTGACTTAAAATAGTCAAATATCATCTTCAAAAATATAATTTACTTTTCAAAAACCCCAGATGATGACTGAATTTTAATCCGAAACTAGTTGGGATAAATAAATAAACGAATACTATAAAATACCAGTTAAGTAGTTAAAATAACAAATAAAAATAATAATAAAAAATATCTGATAACATGGATAAAGTACTGACAAATTAAAATTGTATTGCAAATACCTGTAATCCTGATAATTTTCAAGATACTAACTTTTATTTCAATTAAAGTTGCTTGGAAAAATGCAAACATAAGTATTGCAAATATAAGTAATGCTAATAATTTTTTAGATACTAATTTTCATTTAATAAAAGTCACTAAATATATTACAAAAATTATATTTTATATTTTGTTTTGCGAAAACCTGCAGAATAATTTTAAGTTAAGCCTAAATTATTCGCTTGCATTAATGGTATATACAATTTGAATGATGGCAAATTAACAGTTCTTCGAAAATCATTTTTGCATCTTGACACAGCATAATATGTATTATGTAATACCAAATAATATTTTGCTTTATTTGTTGGTTTTTATTTGTTGATTTGATGGTTTTAATTTATTGATAATAATAACTTGTATCTATATAACTTCATTATTTTTTTTTCAATTGCAAAAAAGAGTAGAGCAATACATTAGTCCAGTCAAATTAGACTTTTGATGTCGATTAATTCAGACAAAGCTGGAAGTGATTTTAATCCACTTTGGGCATCCTAAATAAGTAAGTAATGTCAGTTTGGGAAGGTTTCTGAGGTGAGCTAAACTTTTCAGAGCCAAAAACCGCGAAATGTTGGCACTTTTTTTCAGGTTTTACCTTATAACATCTGAAGAGTGCACCGTACGAAAATTTTACTTGTATCAAAATTAAAGAGCATTCAATTCTGCATCTATTGCCTTCTTAAACAACTTGGAATAGTTGGAACAAATAGTTGGACGGTTGAAGCAAACAGTTTGGATTGTGTGAAAAAATGTAGATTATTATGAAAGGTTCTGAACACATATTTTTTTATGTTACCGAAAGGACATTTAGAAAAAGTGGTGTGTTTCTATTACTTCTAGTCAAAGGGAGGACTAACGAGCAGTTTTCCTCTATTCTCGACAAATATATGAACTATGTTAAGAATCGCTAAGGAACCATTTGTACCATTGTATTTGATGCGTACCCTAAGGATGCTCAAGAAGAAAGCAGAACTCGCCCGAAGAACTCGTAACATCCATCAATGCCTATTTGTTTGATGAGTCTATGACAGTAACAATGCCAAAAGAACGCTATCTATAAAACGAACCGGGCAATACATGTTTGACATCAATACTCTCTGATAAGTTAATAGGTGAAGGTTTTTAGGATAAGCAGGCAACTGAGGATGCAGAACCTTTGTAGTCAGCATAGCAATTGACTTGTCAGAACAGTGTGGAGACGTTTTAATTGTCGGGGAGGATCTAGACTTATTGGCCTTGCTGACTGCATACGAGCATCCAGAACCTATCTCCAACATCTTCCTGTTCAAACCTGGTAAAGGAAAACAGTACACATGTGTATATATTCCTGATAATTGTAAGCTCTCCGAAGAAGCAAACACACTTTAAGTGGGTTTGACAGCACGCTTGCATTTTCAGATAGAGCCAAAATAAATTTTTCAACCTCTTTCAAAAGAACAACAGCTTTCGAACATCAGATTCGGTTTTCAAAAATCCTACCGCCACGCCTGATCAGGTTGCTGTCCCGCCTGATCAGGTTGCTGTCCCAAGAGCCAAGTTTATTGTGCAATTATACATGGGCAACAGCAACAAATCAGCGAATGAAAGTCACTAACATCTCTTCCAGAGGGCACTTTTAAAAAAATATTTCAAGTTGACAAGTAAGCCTTTAACTGAGACTGCTGCTCGCCAGCATTCCCTGAGTGTATACTTCCTGGTGCAAGTGTGGCGAAGAAACTTCCTTGATCCGTAACAGTGCGGCTGGAAGAGAGCCCAAGGGCGGTCTACTTCCAAATGCCACAGACCTACCCTGGTAGGTGCTGGTACCCCAAAAAGAGCTGGAATGAAATGTTCAGCCATTTGTGTCAATTGTAAAAGGTACAGATGCATTAATTGCCTGTCGGTTGAAAACTTTTTACTTCTTGAAACTGCTACACACGATGAGGAAGTGGCTGCCGAAGAAGAATAAACTCATCTTGATACTTTCCAAGATGAAGAGCCGGAAGACATTAAAGAAATTACTCCTGGACCATTCTGTTCTAAGCGACGTAAATGTAAATGAAGAATTGATATATTTAATTGATGTAAATACATTTCTTGCTATATTGCCTTTTCCTTAATAATTGCTTGTAAGTATTTTTTTATACGTATTAAATGATAATGATATTTTTACGTTTTTTTTCTAATATTTTTTCACAAACAACAGGTACTTGCATTTTTCAGACAAATTACCCTTTACAGAACCATTCAGACTAAATATGGCATCGTAAAAACAAAAAAATCACGTATACTACCTCTACTTTTCAATTGCCTATTTTTGACAGCCGATTCTGACCAAACGGCTGAATCAAATTTAATGTTTAAGGCATTAGACGCAAAATTTAATGCTCTTTAATTTTGATAAGAATAAAGTTTTCTGTAGGAAGCACCCTTAAAATGCTATAAACCAAAAACTGAAAAAAATGCAAACATTTTGCGGTTTTTTGCCTTCAAAAGTTTAGCTCACCTCAGAAACCGTTGCAAACTTATATTTCTCTTATTTGGGATGCCCAAAGTGGATTAAGATCATTTCCACCTTTTTCTGAATTAATCGAAGGCACGGCTTTTTTTGGTCTAATTTAACTGGACACTGTATATTCATGTTTTTTTTTGCAATTGTAAACAACAAAATTGCAATATAATGAGCTCCTAAAGAAATAGAATTCTCGTTTTGTATAGTTTCGAAAAACACATTATTTTTCCCAATAATACAAAATTGAAGCAATGCTGCCCGGCGCACCCACCATAAATGCTATGTGGTTATATGGAACGCCCGGCGCATACACCATTACTAAAGAAATATTATTAATTGATTAATATTATTATTTAAATACTGCAATCCCAAATTTGTGTTAGCAAATTATAGTTTGTAGAAAAACATATTTACGGTAACATATTATTGTATCGTAGGAGTTAATTTATTCCATAAATCATAATAACAGAACTTTCCAAGATAAATAGTAGTAGACGGCAATTTTTTGTCTAATTTGACTAAACTACATTGCTTCATTTGTATATTTTCATTTGTATTTTTATGTATTTTTTTTTTGCAATTGTAAACAACAAAATTACTATACCGCGCGTTTTTTTTATTCCTGAACATAGGCCTATGTTCAGTTTTAAAACGACAGTATCAATTGCATCCAGTTATGCAACCAACATTACACGCGCCTGCAACTCGATTATTTGAAATGTCAAAACTGTTGACAGAAAATGTATTCAACGCAAAAATTATCCTGAGACCCCAATCCCATCATTCCTGTTCAAATAGGAATCATCAACGGTTAATCCCGAAATAGTAACTCATTTGTGAAAGTGCCCTATTTAAACACTTTCTTGCGTTGGATAAATTTTCTATCAATAGTTTTGACATTTCAAATGATCAAGTTACACGTGCATGTAATTTTGGTTGCATAACAATTTCATGCAACCAAAATTACATGCACTTGTAACTTGATCATTTGAAATGTCAAAACTATTGACAGAAAATGTATTCAACGCAAGAAAGAAATAGGGTTCTTTCACAAATGAGTTACTATTTCGGGATTAATAACACTATCGCTAATAACGCAACTCGGGAAAACGGGAAAGTAACGCAACTCCATGCATCCCGTGTAACCAGTCCTTATATAACTTCTGGTCAGACAGTCAATTATTATCTGTTGATTCTGCAATCGTCGTTCTTCAGAATTTGAAAATTTACGGCGTCTTGCAACAAATCCGAATCGTTGCAAATCGAATTTTTCATATTCTCACATATCTAAATGTCCCCATTCAAAATTTTAATCTAATGTTCATGATTCTGATAATTTTCCGCTTCCAATGAAATGTCGTACATCCGTGTACGTCGTATTTGAGATTTTCATTGCAATTACGCATATTCATTAACTCATTACATTAATTATTTATTAATTGTGCCCTACTTATTTATAATATTAGCTACGAAAATACTATCTAATTAACTATCGAACTCTATAACTACCTAAATAAACCTAATTCTACTCTATTAAATTAAATACAACTATCAACAAATTCCTATATAACTTATAAAATTACTTAACAAATAACATCACAATATATACTATACTACTACTTATATATACTATTCATAATAGTATTTTATACATAATATTGTCATTTGAGGGTATGGCATAAAAGTGCAATTTATAATTGTTACATGTTTTTGCCTAAATAATTATTTTGTAGAGAAACTATATGAGAGATTTAATTTAAATTTTACGAATACATAAATATTATTCTTAAGTAAAACATGAAAATCTGAAAATAAGCCATCGACAGTTTCCCGGGAATTTTCATTTAAAGGTATGGCATAAAAATACAAATTATAATTGTTGCACATTTTTGGTAATACACAAAAAAACAATAATAATAATAAATGTTGCTCCTTCGAAAACAGCATATTTTCCAAAACACTACGTGACTTAACTATGTGACTTAACCGCATTCTTGCATAACACCATCCAACTACGTTGAATCGGAGCTATGTTCATATAACTTTTTTTTTCTCAGAATGACATCACCTTTCATCTGTCAAAGTTTGTCCCGGAGCTAATAGATCATGATGTATAGACTTAAATAAGTCTTATAAGACTTAATTAGATATTAGTCTTCATGAAAACATAGAAAATTGAAATCAATAGTTTTCTAGGAATTTTCATTTACATTTTCGTCTGATTTATTTAACTGAACATTCCTTTTATAATACGTAAAATTCGTGATAGGGTATAGTTTAATCAAAATTCATACACAAAACGCAATTAACTCGCATCCAGTCAGCAACGCTTCAGCCCCATCTTATATTAAATACTTAACAAGTAAAAGTGAAGCCTTCGCGTCACTCGTTAGTTCACGAGTTAGTCATGATATGCACCGCCGTATAAAATTCCTGGCTAGCCCCTGCTCGCACAGTAAGATCCAGAAGTTATTCTCTTTCTGGCCCAAGAAATTTAACTTCCAAATTTAATTTAGGAGCGTGCCCCGCCATAATTGGAAAATTCTTCCAAATCGATCGTTGATTGCGCATCTCAATTCGAATAATTTAATATCGTATTCTAATTACGTTTGAAACTTCTTTCAATTATGCGGTGTTAACTCACACACTTCGCCCGAATTAAAGCCATTATTACCTGAAAAGAATGGCAGACCAAAATGTCCCTGTTATTGGATGTGATAATTTGACTTTTTTTTTATAACTTGATTTAATGTACTGAATGTATGGACATATATACGTTGCATTCAATGTTTAATTGTAACGTAAGTTTTTGTAACAAGTTTTGTAGCGAATCTATATAAATCCTAGCTATAAGCTAAGCTATATAATTTATTATATTTATAATAGGTATAAATAGTAAAGATTATACTATGTACTAATTTTTTTTTAATAATTGGCAGTTAGTGCATCATTTGTTCGTACTTATCTAAATAAATTCCAGGGATTAGTTATTCCTCGCATGGAAGCCTTCAGAAGAACCGTCACGAATATTTGATACGTTTTCATTTCATAGTAAATTGAATATCGAGAAAAATAGCATAAATAAGTAAACGAGTTTAAAAACTTTTATCTGCCCGAAAATGATATGATGCGAATCGATACGGTATAATTCTCCTGAATGCGCCGTTCTGGCCGCAGAATGAAACGCGATTGTCTTGCACGACAAATTCGATATCCGCCTTGAATCAGGCAACAATCCATAACGTTCGGAATAAAAGCAAAATATAGAGCACTCGGCGCCCGTATTTACACGATTCGCCCTTCCTGCTTGACATTTTTATGACGAGAGGAGTCGATCCGAGGTGCTCTGTTTATTTTACAACACTTGTGCTCGTGCAGCATCGCGTAAAAGTAAATTGTGTGCTCACGAAGGGCGCCGTTATTTAATTATTTTTTTCAACAAGGTACGAATTTAATCCGTCCTGCACTTACTATAACTTCCAGATAATCACGGATTAGATCGCATTGCCCTGCGAATCTATTAAACCGTAAATTTGTAAAGTAAGGGAGCTAAAAGTTTTACTTTATGTACTTAAAACTTTTATATTTTTTACGGTTTAATTTACTTGGCGATGTTTCCGCTGTATCAGCAGAGTTTGAATCCTGCGGGCATTCAAAAGAATATTTAATTTTCAATAAAATATAATACACTTAGCTATAAAGGAAATCGAACATTTTCTCTATGACTCGTAACGTATACAATGAACACTACATACCGTACATTGAAACTATACAAACATTATTTTTTATATAATCTAATTTTATTAATTTGCACACAAGGAAATACACAAATACACAAGAGAGGAAAGAAACAGAAACGAGAAGTCCCGAAGTCCAAGTGAAGGAAGTAATGGATACTAAAGTCAAAAGAGGTAGCGAAATTGACAGTGACCACTATCTTCTATCAGCACGAATAAAAACAACAATAAGGGAACCGAAACAAACACAGAAAACAGTCGATAAGGAAGTAAGAATAGATAAATTTAGAATATACAAGAAAAGTGACAAACAAGTAAGGAAAAACTACCAGGAATCAATACAAGAACTAATAAGAAGCACTCAAAAGAGCGGAAAAACAAAAGTAGAAGCTTTATGGGCCAATTTCAAACACATAGTAAGAGGCAACAAATCACGCCTGTGGAAAAACTAAAAGTACACCAAACAAAAACAAACAAGCTGGTTAAACAAAGAAGTAAAGGAAGAAGTTAGGATAAAGAAACAAAAATGGAAAAAATACCAAAGCACAAAAAAACGAAGAAGACTACGAAATATACAAGTAGCAAAGAAAGAGAGTAAAAGCAATAATAAGGAAGGAAAAAGACAGAAAATGGGAGGATTTCGGAACTAAATTAGAGGAACATTTTAAAAGAAATCAAGAACTATTCTACAGAACACTTAAAAGCTGCAGAAAGGAAAAAGAAACAAACCTAAAGCTACTCAAAAATAAACATGGTGTACTAATGAAAGAGGATAACGAAATCATGAACAGATGGAAAGAGCACTTCCAAGAGCTTCTGTCTGGAAAAGAGACAACCAATGAAGGAAATGAAAACGAAGAGAAACAAGAAAATAGTAATGAAACAGAAGAAGAGGGATCTATAACAGAAGAACAGTAAGAAAACGCACTAAAGAAGTTGAAGAACGGAAAAGCGCCAGGTCACTACAAAATCAAATCTGAACAGCTGAAATACATAGGAAAGGATGGGAAACAACTACTACTACAGTTAACAAATAGAATATGGGAAACAGGAAAAATTCCAGCGAACTGGCAAAAAGCAGTGATCTTCCCAATACATAAAAAAGGAGACAGTAGAAATTGAAACAACTTTAGGGGAATATCCCTGCTGTGCACACTGCCAAAACTGTATGAATCAATACTAGAGAACAAACTACAAAAGGAAGTTGAAAAAACAATGGAAAATTCACAAAGTGGATTCATGAAAGGACATTTAACACAAGACCATATCTTCACAATTAAAAAGATGACAGAAAAAATATTAAGACAAAACAACAAACTATACATGATATTCGTGGACTTAGAAAAGGCATTTGATAGAGTCCCAAGAGCCAAAGTGTGGGAAATACTTGAAGAAAGGAAGTTAAAAGTGCATTTAATAAAAGCACTCAAGAGTATGTATGAAACCACAGAAAACTACATAAGGACAAATAATTCAACATCTGAGAATTTCACAACCACACAAGGCCTTCGACAAGGGGGCGCTTTAAGCCCTCTGCTCTTTATTATATTCCTAGACAACATAATGAAAAAATTAAGGATAACACCAAGAAGTTAGAAATAAGATACTATAAAATGAAAAGAATAGTGATAGCAGAATGTGCTTTTGCTGATGACTCAGTCATGCTAGCCAAAAGCGAAGAAGACCTGCAACACAATATAAGCATATAGGAGGAGGAACTGAAAAAACACAACAAGGTAATAAATATAAACAAAACAAAAGTAATGATAGTAGCAAACGAGGAAACAAAAGCAAAAATACTAATAAATTTGAAATGGATAGAACAAGTTGAAACCTTCAAATATTTAGGTACAATAATACATAATAAAAGAACCATGGAAAACGAAATAAATAACAGAATCATGGCCGCAAATAAAACCTACTATGCAATGAACAAGTACATTCTAAATAATAGAAGAATCTCCAAAAACACGAAAATAACACTCTTCAAGACAATTTATAGACCAACACTCTTGGCAGCGAAACCTGGACAACAAATGAAAAGACAATGAACAAAATACAAGCAACGAAATGAGATACATAAGAAAAGTTGAAGGTGTCACGAGATTAGACAGAGTAAGAAACGAACATATCAGAGAAAACCTACAAATACAAAGTGTGCAAAAATTAATACAGAAACGACAACTAGGATGGTTCGGACACCTGATAAGAATGCCAGAAGACAAACAAACAAAAATAGCATGGCCATCAAAACACGAAAAGAAAGAGAAGGAAATAGGAAGACCAAGGAAAAGATGTGAAAACAACATAGAAGAGATCCTAAGAAGAAACGACCTCGATCAACAAGAAGCTAGGAAAACGGCTACAAATAGAAAAGAATGAAAAACTTCGTGGACAACATAATTTAGTGGTGGCATGAGTCTAGACACCCGAAAGGGTATATGAGATATATATATATATATAATTTTATTTTTAACTTTATTGTTAATAAATAAATTAAAACCATAATTTTTTTATCAATAATAGCATAAGAATTGCTATAAGCAGTATATTAATAATAATATTTTTAAGGCAAAATAAAATAATCAAAACTAAAAATATGCACTACAGTAAAATATTAATTTGTGCGATATAGTGGTCCGTCGAGATCTGATAATGACTCATGGTTTTTCGAACAATAAATCGCATCTTCTATGCTCGTTCGCATGCTTAAGATGCATGTAATAGAATTAAATGAAATAACAAATATGTCGAATACCTGCAATATGGAGCAAAGTGTCACTGTTAGCTCTCGACGGGGCGACTATACAAACTAACAGACAAACTGTAAAATATTATATTTACACCTCAAATAAGCTTCAATATAAATGAGGGAAAGAATAATCCGCAATCTAATTTGAAGTAACAGAACTTATCTAATTATTATAATTATGTCGTATGTAATGTAAGCAGACATTTATACAACTATTAAAGTTGACGTCGCTACTGAAGAATAATGGCCTCGGAACTTTGCAACACATACAAACTACCGGGAAAAAATAGGAATTCGCAAACAAACTTCCCGTACGAACGCGGTCTCGCCACATAAATCCTCCGCTCTCCGCCAAGTTTAACCCACTAGTTTAATTATTAGTTGAGATGATCGTATGTTTAATGCACCTAACTGCGAGGGCTCGAATCGGTGTAATCGCTAAAGTGAGTGGAGGTAATGTATTTAGCTGCAAGGTTATACGCTATTATTAGCATCTTAGCAGTAATTTAAGCGGTTTAGCAACAAATGCAATTATTTTCGCGTGAGCAGTAATTATACCCCCAAAATCGTGTTACACCAGCATGTTTATTCGTGCAAGATAATCCGGGAAATAATTACGATGTCTGGAGCAAATTTGGCAACAATTTTTCAACGCCTTTTTTTGCTTCAACCTTTAACAAGACAAATACCAAAATATTGCTGATTTTAACTACAATTTTACTTGCATTTTACAATTTTTAGTTTTAATCATTATCAATAAATATGATCTATCTGTTTTTAGTTTGTACTAATTGCAGCTGCAATTTAAAACAATTTATAGTTATTGATTTCAAGTAATTGGTTCTGCACTGAATTTTTTTATTGTTTCAATCTCTATCCAGAATAATATTTTTTATCTTTTTTGTTTTAATCTTAACCAAAATGTTGTGTTTAATGTACTTACTATTGAGTCTGCACCGACCGATATCCAGACCGATAGACTGAACCGTTATCCAGATAAATTCCAAAATATTACTGATTTTCACCACAATTCTACTTACATTTTAGAATTTCTACTAAATCATCATGAAGAAATATTTCTTTTTGCGTTTTTACAAAATATCTCAGCAGCAAGCTAAAACAATTCAAACTTAATTATTTCAACTAAAACTGTATCTACATTGTTTTTATTTTGTTTGAATCTTTATCCCAATAAATTCAAAATATTGCGATTTTTACTACCTACAATTTTACTTTCATGTTAGAATTTTCAGTTTTATTCATTATCAAGAGAAATAGCTCTTGTGTTTTGCAAATAATACAAAATTGATTATTTCAGCCAAAAATTCTGTCTTCATTGAACATTTTTTGACCTTTGTCCATATAGCTAATAAAATATTTTACTGATTTTAACAGCTATTTTACTTACATTTTAGACTTTTTACTTTTCATCTTCATCAATAAAATGACTTTTGTCGTTTTACAAAAAAATCCGTGCAGCGATTTAACACAATTCAGTTAATGATTTTAACTAAAAGCTGAGTCTTCACTGAGTTTTTTTTTGTTTCATGGCATTTTCATTTTTAATCATTATCACGAAAATGTATTTTGTGTTTTTATTAAAAAAAATGCAGCTGCAATTTAAAACAATACAAAATAATGATTTCAGTTAAAAATTGCACCTGCACTGAACATTTTTTGTTTCAACCTTTATCTATATAATTACTAAAATATTTTACTGATTTTAAGAACAATTTTACTTGCATTTTAGAATTTTTAGTTTCAATCATGATCAAGAAAAATGCCTTTTGAGTTTTTACCAAAAAACGCACCTGCAAATTAAAGCAATTCAAAATTAATTATTCTATCTAAACATTATGACTGCACAGAATTTTATTTTTGTTTCAACTTTTATCCAGAAAAATACTAAAATATTACTGATTTGAACTACAATTTTAGTACCATTTAGAATTTGTAGCTTTATTCATCATCAAGAAAAATGCCTCTTGTGTTTTTGCAAACCATATGTAACATTTCAACTAAAAATTGTGCCTGAATTGTATTTCTCACTTCAATCTTCATCGAAAAATGTAGTATATTTGTCGATGAAAAGTGAATACTGCACATTTATTCCATCTGAAACTCGTAGCTACAGTTTAAAAAAGTAAGTTTCACTTTTTATCTAGATCCAGACAACAATACTGACTGAAACTATAATTACAAATTACAAAGGTTTCAATCATTATAAATTATAATCCTTTTGTGTGTTTGCAAAAACTCTGAAATGGCTGCAGGAATTTAAAAGAAAAATCCGAAATTGAATAACTAAAAATCGCATCTGCAATCGCATCGCAAAAAAAAATAGTTTTAAGGTTAATTGTCCATTAAAAAAATATACTACAACAGTGTTATACTACAATGACATAAGAGTAATAATAAATACTTATTTTAAGTGAATACTGTAGTTACAGTTAACAATTTATTGTTTTAATCAACCTTTATCACGATAAATAATAAAATAATTATTGCAAATAAAATTTTAGTTAGAGTTTAAAATTGTCAGTCTAAATCAATATCAACAAAAGTTCTTACGAAAATATGTCTCTTAAATAAAAATAAAATCCTAAATTAATTATTTCAACAAAAAATTATACGTGGAGTGTATTCTGTGTTGCAAATTTTCTGCGACAAATGTAATAGAAAATACAAAACACGATTTTAAATAAGATTCTAGTTACATTTTAATCATTTCAGTTTTATCATGATCTATGATCTTATCAAGTACCTAAAATGAAGTTTTTTTTTGACGAATCGTTGCTGTTTCTGTTGCTGTGTAAAATAGCAGATGAGTCCGAATAAAATTAATTTAGGTAGGTACGCGTTACAAACAATTTTTTTTTTTTGTATATGCTCCTAAAACACATTCAAACCATTTATTATGACATTATCAATGCAATCAGAGCAAATATTTCTCGAAAGTATTGCGATTCAGATTTTAATTATCATGCTACCATAGTAACCACATTGTTTAACCATAGCAACTTTTAAGTACCTAAATTAGTTATTTTAGGGACTTAAATAAGTCCCTAAAACTTCAAAATTAAATATTTCATGTAAAAATTGTGCCTGCACTATATTTTTCACTTCAATCTTTATCGACAAATATAATACGGGAATGCTGAATACTAATTCCAACTGAAAATCGCAGCTACAGTGTAAAAATATCAAAAATTTACTGATACAGGTAGCCCACTTATCCTCGCTCGGACCTTTGCTGCTAGACTAATGAAAATTTAGGAAAACATCTGATTGGAAGTTATTGGACACTTGATGTGCTACCTTCTAAAATTACTTTCTGGTATACAGAGTGTACCATAAATCCGGGACAAAAAATTTGGTCTCTTTTTTAAAATGATCACTCTGTACATTATTTCATTTTTTGCATCTGCTTTATGTGGGCTCCACAAATCATTTTTATTTTTTTGAGATCAGATGCAACGTTGCCAAGTTATTCACATTTTAATCAAATTTAACCAAAAATCATTGACGTGGAAAAAAATTCAACAAAACCTTATTATAAGTGATCAATAAAAGAATCTGCGTATGCAAGTACCCAAGCAATGTGCCAAAATATGCACAATATTTGAATTACGTAGAATACACAGGGTGTTCTTAACAACCGATATAAATTTCCTATTTTCAAATGGCTTTGATGATGCTTCAATGGTATTAGTAATAAAAAAAATGAATTTTATATCGCTGATTATATTATTATTATTATTTTCGGCAATTCTTTGCGATATTAATGAAAGCCACAGCAAAGAACAAGAGAATGTTATCTATTTATGTACTTTTGCAATTCTAATGAAAAGTATAAACAAGTTTTATGAACTTTGTATCAATTTTCTTGAATGTATTAGTTGAAGGAACTTGTATTAGTAAGTAATAAACAAATGTATCTTATATCGCTGATTATATTATTATTACTATTTTTTCGGCAATTATTTGCTATTTTAATAAAAGCCACAGCAAAGAACCTGAGAATTTCATCCTCATATGTACTTATGAAATTCTAATGAAAATTTTAAACAAGTTTTGTGAACTATGTGTCAATTTTCTTGAATGCATTAGTTGAAGGAAGTTGCTGATTATCTATTTTTTGGTTTTGTTTTTACTTATGTTTTGAAATATTTCTGGAAATATTTTGAAATGTTCTATTCCTTTCAATATATTTTGAAATTGTGATATATTTTTCAAACAATTTTTATGCAAGTACCTATTGTTATAATTTTTTTCTATTATTATTGTTTTCTTGCTTCTTAATTGGAGTAATTACTGGTAGTTTATATATAAAGATGTTTTCTTGTTTTTTATTATTTGTTTATGTTATCTCGACCTTACTACCTATATAACAAAAATTGTTATAAATCTTTATTGTTATTTACAGATTTAGAGAACAAAATAACACGTATGTAATAATAATAATAATAATAATAATAATAACAATAATATTAATAATAATCATAATTATAATCTCTACTGCTCCTCTACCTATCACGTAATTAATTACTGTCATTATTTGATAGATAATTCTAGCCCAATTAAAAATTGTAAAATTAGCCATTCACTTGACTCAGTCAAGTTTCATCTTTCGGCTTTTGTCCTACCCATCAATGATAATCCTTAAAGTGTAGATCAATTTGATATAAAATTAATTTTTTTTATTTTAATTTTTAAGAAATTGCGATAGTTGCGATAGAAATTGCCATGACGAGCTATATTCCGTATCAAACAAGATTAGTAGTAACGTGTTAGTTTTGTGACAACGTCCAAAATCCAAACCATCCAAAACCATAAATCCGGTACACAATATTTGATATCATTTTTAAATGGAACACCCTGTATATTCTTTAATTTTTTGAATCTGCTTCATGTGAGCTTCACAAATCAGTACCCAAGCGCTTGGGCCAAAACCTTCACAATATTTGGAGTCATGTTGAATACACAGGGTGTTCTGAAACAACGATCGAATTTGCTATTTTCAAATGGCTAAAACATATCAAGATTGATCGTTATTTACGTATTAAAAAGTATTATTGTATTATAGTCCATATGTTACCATTGAATAGCTCATGAGATGAGCACTCAGAATATGATGATATATATATATACATATATATAGGGTGTTCCATTTAAAAAAAAAGTTTCAGTCATTTGAAAATAGCAAAATTGCATCGTTGTTTCAGAACACCCTGAGTATTCTACGTGACTCAAAATATTGTGTACTTTTTGGCACATTGCTTAGGTACTTGCATTCGCAGATTCTTTCATTGGCCTCTTATAATGAGGTTTTGTTGAATTTTATTCCAGGTCCATGATTTTTCGTTAAATTTGATTACAATGTGAATAACTTGGCAACGTTGCATCTGACCCCTAAAAATAAAGCAGATTCCAAAAACTAAAGAATATACACGGTGTTCCGTTTAAAAATGAGATCAAATCGCGGATTTATGGTACACTCTGTATTGACCATAACCACTGTAAATTGGATTTTATTCCACGTCCGTGATTTTTCGTTAAATTTGATTAAAATGTGAATAACTTGGCAACGTTGCATCTGATCTCTGAATATAAAAATGATTTGTGAAGCCCACATAAAGCAGATTCTAAAAAGAAAATAATATATATTGTAATCAATTTAAAAAAGAGACCAAATTTGCTGTACCGGATTTATAGTATACTGTATACACTCGAAAATAATTTTAAAAGATAGCACATCAAGTGTCCAATAACTTCCAGTTAGATGTTTTCCTAAATTTTTATTAGTCTAGCAGCAATGGTCCGAGCAAGGATAGGTGGGCCACCCTGTATGTAGTAACTAAATTTTGGGTCCAGATTAAGTTTTTAATTAATATCAATAAAAATAACTTATCTGTTGTTTTTTTTACAAAAAATCTGAAAACAAAATTTTAAAAATCAAAAATTAATAATTTCAAAAGTTAAATCTGCGATGTATCTTTAATTTTAATCTTCATCGACATATAATCGAGCGCACAACAAAAATCGACGACATTGGCAATCTCAAGTCATGTCTGCACTAAGATCACACGTGCACGCGTGCATTACTGACTATTATGTTGACATGTCAACTTTCTTAGTGCAGACATGACTTGACACTGAAAACGCTAACTTCGTCGATTTTTGTCGACCGCTCGATACTTAAAAAATCTGTAGTTTACTTATATTATAAACTGTCTTTTGTGCCACAAAAAGAAACCGAAACGTGAGGTTTACAAAATCCAAAATTACCGGTTTCAATTAAAAATTAAACAGATTGTTAAAAAATATAATGTTAACTTTTACGCTGGAACTAATAGAGGACACTCTTCAAGATGCAAATCAAATATGTTTTTCAACGTTGCTGAAATTTTTTCTAGGATACAAGCAAATAATTAAGCTTTTAAACAATGTTTTTTATTCTGCTATTATTGTTGCATTGATTGCATTTATGTTGCATTAGTGTTTTAACTAATAAATCAATATTTGAATATTTAAAAGTTACAGCCACAGAGAGTCTGTAAATTATTGCAGCAGAGCAAATATTTGTATTGAGTTTATTTCCGCTTTAAATTTTTGGTGCAAAATAAATAATATGTGGCGCTGCAAAGCCTAAACTAAACCCCATCAGTTGCATTATTTTTCATTTAAATATTGTACGTCAACACAAAATTCCATTTCAATTAAGCAATTACGAACTGTGATGTACTTAATTGGATAAGCATCGCTGCGAGTTAAATAAATTTTCGGTTAAAATCCGTTAATACCTTCTTTCACAACGCGGCATTTAATTAAATTAAAGCCGTGCGTGTAATTTTAATCGTGCCCATTCTATAAATTGTGCCAGCGCGTGTTACTTTTGAAACAATAATAAATGTAGTAGGTACTTAGCATTTATTTTGATAGATTTTTTCGACGGCGCGTAGTAGACCATATAAAATTATTCTTAATAGAATAGTAATAACTATATACATACCTCGTAGAACCGGAGATAAATAAAACGAGAGCAGAGCAGGGCGGGAAATGGGCCGTTTCCGGCTCCGCTGGGAATCGGCTGGATCAGGTGTGCAAACAAAATAGTTTTCTATAAAAATTTGCGAGGCATTCGATCGGATAATTACCGGCGTTTATTTTTCAATCCGCAAATTGGGCACGTGAAATGCCACGAATTTTAATACACCAAATTGAGCAGGCTTTTTCCGGTTCAATGCAGAAGAACGGCCGCGCCAAGAGACAGCCCAGCTTCGGATATTTTAATTAACTGTACGCCAGTCGCGAATTTAATTAATTAAAAACAAGTACATCCGGCATACGTATATCCGGAGCAGTGCAATGCAAAGTCCATCAGCTTGATATCGTGTAATTAAAAAAAAAAATGAGCGCTCCCGGAGCAGGCGACATGCCGCTCAGTCATTTCGAAAATTTAATAAATCGCGCCCCCGGCATGGGGGCGCTCACACAACCGCATAGTTTACGCCCGAAATTTCGAACATTATCGGTCCATCGTTCGCGTGTCTGATTGGAAAATTCGCCATTACGCACTGGAAATTTTCAATCAAAATTTAAATGGGCAATGATAAAACACGTGTTTCGCTCGTATCGCAGAGCATTTATCGATTTTTACGGCACCGGGAGCAAAAATTCCCGGCTGCCAATCTATTCCACGGATACGCTAATCCCGGCTATCGGCGTTCCTGTATTAGCTTAATATAATTGAGTGTGGAAATAGGCCATTATGGCATTGCATGACACCGCGGCAAATGAACTGTAGCATAATGTACTCTAACCTGAAATTAAAATAAAAACGGGATTCTAGGAATACACGAAACGCACGAAGTAATATTGACAATGGAAGTAATTTAATCATTAGGTAATTAAATCGATAATGTTTGTGTAATAAATATTTGAATAGAGCTGTATATAAGGAACTACTAAATGGAGCATAAATAGTTCGCTGCTTATTAAAAGTGTAAATATTTGTCTGACACACAAGACATTGCATCAATTTAAAGAATATGCACTATAATACATAGGTATTACTTGGGCCCAGATTTACAATCGTGCATGTCCTTTGTTCGTGGTACATTTGCCTAGAATACCATTGTGTCAACAATTCAGATTAAAATCATTAAATTATAGTTTTGAAATTTGGTATACTTACCCCCCCCCCCCCCCCCCCCCCCCCAACGGTGTTATTTTTCACAATTATCTGGTATAAGGTGCACTACCTGAACATTTTTATATTGGGTAAAGTTGATGGGCACAAAATTCTGAATAAAAGTTACACGGTTTGCCACAAAAGCTATAGTTCGTGCGAAACAGAGGCCGGAAGTCAAATTATCCAGTAATTCCAGGCGAAAATAAATTAGGCAAAAATAAATTATATAGTTTTGAAATTTAATATTCATACTCTTGAGTTCTCTTGAATCGAATATCCACCGAGTTTTTCCTACCCCCGTAGGGGCTTCATCCCTAAATATTGACCAAACACCTTCCAAACGGCGAACTTGTGAAATAATTTGCAATTATCTCGTTAACAGTGCCCCGCCTCAATTATTTTATATCGGGTAAAGTTTGTGGAAACCAAATTTTTAACAATAATTATATTATATGGGTTACCACAAAAGCTATAGTTCGCAAGGTATAGACGCCGGAAGTAAGCGGTATAGGCGCGCGACGCACAATTCGTTTCTCGGGCTCTCTTTACCGTAAATAGGTACCAAACGACTAGATTTGTTATTAAAAGTACTCATAACTGAAGTTGTAGAGCGAGAAATAAGAAGTATTTAGAAACTCGAGTAAGAAAATCATTTTAACGAATATCTCGCCATTTTTTAGTTATTTACGAAACGAGAGCCCGAGAAAGGAATTGTGCGTCGAACACCAGAATTCTTCTCTTACTTCCGGCGTATACACCGTGCGAACTAGAGCTTTTAATGCAAACCGTATGATATAGTTTTGGTTCAGACTTTTGTTTCCATCAACTTTACCGGATATGAAAATTTTCAAGCAGTGCACCGATAACGAGATAATTGCGAAGAATTACACATGTTTGCCATTCGGGGAGTGTTTCTTTTTTCACTATTAAGGGATGAAACCCCATAGAGGGATAGAAAACTTGACGGATATTCGATTCTAGAGTACTCAAGAGTATGTATACCAAATTTCAAACTATATAATTTATTTCCGCCTGGATTTACTGGAAAATTTTATTTCTGACCTCTATACCGCACGAATTATAGCTTTTGTGACATACCCTGTAAAATGAATTTGATTCAAAACTCTCTTCCCATCAATTTTACCTCATATCAAAATTTTCAGGCGGTCTGACAAACAAAAGTCTGAACCAAAACTATATCATACGGTTTGCATTAAAAGCTCTAGTTCGCACGGTGTATACGCCGGAAGTAAGAGAAGAATTCTGGTGTTCGACGCACAATTCCTTTCTCGGGCTCTCGTTTCGTAAATAACTAAAAAATGGCGAGATATTCGTTAAAATGATTTTCTTACTCGAGTTTCTAAATACTTCTTATTTCTCGCTCTACAACTTCAGTTATGAGTACTTTTAATAACAAATCTAGTCGTTTGGTACCTATTTACGGTAAAGAGAGCCCGAGAAACGAATTGTGCGTCGCGCGCCTATACCGCTTACTTCCGGCGTCTATACCTTGCGAACTATAGCTTTTGTGGTAACCCATATAATATAATTATTGTTAAAAATTTGGTTTCCACAAACTTTACCCGATATAAAATAATTGAGGCGGTGCACTGTTAACGAGATAATTGCAAATTATTTCACAAGTTCGCCGTTTGGAAGGTGTTTGGTCAATATTTAGGGATGAAGCCCCTACGGGGGTAGGAAAAACTCGGTGGATATTCGATTCTAGAGTACTCAAGAGTATGTATACCAAATTTCAAACTATATAATTTATTTCCGCCTGGATTTACTGGAAAATTTTATTTCTGACCTCTATACCGCACGAATTATAGCTTTTGTGACATACCCTGTAAAATGAATTTGATTCAAAACTCTCTTCCCATCAATTTTACCTCATATCAAAATTTTCAGGCGGTGCACCGTTTACCAGATAATTGCGAAATATAACACAAGTTCGCCGTTTAGGGGGTGCTTTTTCAATAGTAAGGATGAAGCCCCCACCGGGGGAGGGAAAACTCGACGACTATTCAATTCTGGAGTGCACAGGAGTATGTATACTAAATTTCAAAACTATATAATTTATTTCCGCCAAAACAGCTTTCCGAAGCTAAAATGCTTGTACACTAGTATTTTTGTTAATAAAGAATTAATCTAAAACAAACCTGCAGTTATGATCTTTATTTCATTGATTTTGATTTTTTTTTATATTTCAGACGGGATTTTAGTTAAAAACAGAACATATATTTCTCCAGATAATCATTGAAACTAAGATTTTTTAACTGTAGCTAAGATTTTAGTAACCATCAGTATTTTTTTTTGTTGGTATTTTGGATAAAGGTTGAAAATAGTTATTTATGTAATAAGTGTGTAAAATTGAGCTTTATGGCATGAGTTCAGATGATGTTTCGTGACGAGCCGAAGGCTCGTCACGAAATATCTGAACGAATGCCATAAAGCTTATTTTACACACGCATTACATACATAAGTTTTTGGACGTCATACCGTAAACAAGTACAATATAGTATTTAAAAAGAAGGTTAAAAAATAAATCCTATGCCATTCTGTTTGATGAAAGCCATTAATTTGCTATATTTTCCAAATTGCACATTATGTTTTGTAGCGAGTGTGCATTTTAACATTGAAAATATAGAGCAAATGCTAGAGGGCTTATATTTTCTGCAAAGATCGGCAAAATATGCTAATAAAGTATTCTCTGAATACCTTCTAACGGTTCTAGATTCACACCACTTGATAAATTCCTGGTAGCGTTTTTCATATATTACCCTTGAATTTTTCGGTAGTAGTTCTACACTCGCTATCTCTGCATCCTTTACTACATCTGGTGGTGTGCAGCTTTCCGCGTCGGATGTATTATCCACTTCCATGATGAACTACTATCGATGTTCTCGTGTCGCGAAAATTTGATTGATTGTTCTGACAGCAGGTATTTCAATGACAGCGTATCATGAAATTCCTTTATGCATTTGATACCACTTTTATGGTTGGATACAAATAAACAATGTAACATTTGCTAAATGCCACCTTTTGACATTGATTAGAGTTTGTAAAGTGTCAACTTTTAAGATGAAAGTGCAAAATATATTTTATTTAATTTCGTTTGGAAAAGTCAAATTTTACATCAATTTCGGTCGTTGTGAAACGTTAAATTTTTCACAACTGTCACGCTCACAGTTATTTAATGTAGTTATGTAGATACATTACATAACTGCAGTTCCCACCAAGCTTCAACCTTTTTGTAGACTACAGCGTACCTATTTCTGCATTTTTTGGTAGTAAACTACCCATGGCAACATTATCATAGTCTTTAGCATCATAAATAAGTTCTGAATCGCTATTTGAGGACATTTTTTGGCGTTATTATTAAATTTGTGAATTATTTTAGTTTCTTGACAAATTTGTATATGTCAATGCAATCATGTTTCCGTAGAAACAATAGGGATAAGGTGATCTGATTCTGTGATATATTAAGGAACGTTCTTATTCAAGTAGTAGATTAAATATTTCTGAAGGAATTAAATAAAGTTTTGAACGTAACATGTTATGAAATATGCGATATTGTTTGACGAGTGCAATATTTGCCAAAACGAGCGAAGCGAGTTTTGCAAATTACACGTGTCGCACTTTTCATAACTGGTTACGTAAATAACTATTTATAAACTGCAGCTGAGATTTTTAGTTAGAACAGTATATTTTTTGACTTTTATAGACTGTTATGTCATTGCACCATAGGAGTCTACAGCCTACGAAAAAAAAAGCTGTTTTCCTGTAATATTTTTGTTAATAAAGAACGAAACTGAAAACAAACTGCATTTACGATATTTATTTCTTTAATTATAGATATTTTTTAGTTTCCATATTTTTTTTTCAAGTATGTTTACATTACTGAGAAAATACAAAAAAAAAATTGACCGTAGATATTTTGGACCGTAGATACAATTTTAGTCACAAACAGTATTTTTTGGTATTTATCTTGATGAATATTGAAACAACATTTTCGTTAAACTGTAGCTACGATTTATAGATTAAATGCCTTGATAGAGATACGCTAAATAAATTAGTTTCAACAATATTTTTTGGAATAGATTTTTATGTAATTCTGCCATAAGGCTCTACGAAAATAAAATCCTGGAAACCTGTATTTCTGTAGTATTTTCGTTAATAAATAATGAAACAGAAAAACCAACTTCAGGTGCAATAGTTCAATAATTTCTGATTTATTTTAAATTTCTGTCGCCATTTTAATTAGAAACAGAATAGGTACTTATTTAGGTATTTTCAGATAGTGATTGAAACAAAACAAAAATTAAATTGTAGCTAAAATTGTAGATACAATTAGGTTTTTTTTTCTGTATCTATCTTGAGAAGGTTCGAAACTAAAACTTTTAAACGTTAGCTACGGTTTTCGGTTGGAATTAGTCTTCAGTATTCCAGAAGTATATTTATCGATAAAGATTGAATCAAAATATACAATGATAATACAAACAACAAAATACATGACAATAAAATTGACCCTGTTTTAATTTTAATTTCTCTTTGTTGCAAGCATAGGAACACATAAGCCATTTCGCTCGATAATACAGTCGATTCCTCTTAATTGGGATACATCGGGACTAGCCTTTTTGGCCCAATAAAGCGGGTGCCCCAATTAAGCAAATTTTGTATGAAATTAAACCATGAATATACAGGGTGAGTTTTTATTTGCTATTTGTGTTTTATTTTTAGTTTTTGTTGTTATTTATTTGATTTGTACTTATTTTTTGGAATATGTATGTAGCATTCTGCTAATAAATATTATTATTATTATTATTTTTCATATTAAGCATTAGGATCTCGGAAACCAAAAAACATAGCGTTTTCATTTTTTTTAATGGTAATAGTTGGCTTTGACATTGTTCGGACGTCCACCCTGTATATTGTGGTTGTGAGCGGCCGGTACGCGACTGGAGTGCGCGTGCGATGGTTGTATTTCGCGCGACACCCGGGCTCACGGGAGAAGACTCTCGAAACGTACGTTGAAGAGGACACAACAGAAAATAGTGAGAGAAGAGAACAATAGTGCCAAATCCAATAGTGAAGTGACGCCGCCCTTCTGGTCGAACAAGGTAGGTGGTAGCAAGTAGAAGCTAACCCCGCGGCTCGCTCACAAAACATATTACATTACAGTCCACTTTTTGTTAATCAAAGTTGCGTGTCGTGGTCATTGGGCTCAAGTATCGCCTCAAAGGGCTTGTCCTCAATCCACGGGCGTACATTTTGGTCCTTCGAGCCGGATTCGGTTTATATTGTGATAATTAGCGCTGTATTAATTACAGTTTTTCGCTTATTAATACGTTAGTTCTCGATCCCGTCGCTCGTTTTGTTAATCGTTCTAGCATTCGTTCTCTCTTGACCTCGTTGTGTGGTCTCTCTCTCACCACATCTGGTACATCTGGTCGATTCCAACAGTTGTATGTTTTGTGATCGTCGATATTTATCGGCGACGGTTTCTTATAATCTTCTTATCTTCTTATCATTTCTCGCTCAGTTTGTAGTTTAAAATTAGCAACATGCCGTCTCTCGAGGAAGTTATATTCAAGGTGGAAACTGCCCGTCGAAAGATTTTGCGTGTCGAATTAATCGCACAATCGGTAGACGCCGACCCCGATGATAAGAAGTCAATAGCGCTTCTTAAAGTTATGTCGGAAGGCTTGGAGGATTTGTTTAGGGAATTTAATGACGCGATTGGTAGATTATCGGCGTGTTATAATAAGTTAAAAACACCGAAAGATCTCCAACCAGACATAGAAGAAGTAGAAGCGTCTTATTACAATGCCAAAGCCATTATTGCAATGGCATTTCCTGAGTTTCATCGCAATCGCGACCATTCGGTGGGTCCGATTACGCAATCTTCAAACGCCGTCTCCGGAGTCGCGCTTCCGAAATTAAAATTAGTTGAATTCGATGGCGATTTAAATCAATGGCACAACTTCTTCGATATGTACACGTCCACCGTGCACAATAGTAATTTGTCGGACGTTCAGAAATTCATGTACCTGCGATCGGCACTGCATGGAGACGCCCTCGCACAAATTTCGTCGCTACCGTTGACCGCAAATAATTATCAGGTTGCATGGGATACCTTACAGGATAGATATAACGACAAGAAACTACTAACTAGTTCGTACTTGGATGAATTATTTAACGTAACGCTCACGTGTGATCCCACATCCATGCGGAAATTCGTAACAACGCTGACAGAGTATTCTGGTGCGTTATCAGCGTTAGGTCATGACGTCGCGAGTTGGTCGGTGCCTTTATTACACTTGTTTAAGAAGAAATTGACGCCCGTACTGAGAGAAAAGTGGGAACAAGCCGTCAGTAATTGTGAAGTAGGTACATTGAAGCAATTTATATCGTTTTTGTCAAGTGAATGCCGAGTAATAGAATCTTGCGGTGATTCTATTAATTATAAATCGATAATTAATAAGAAACAGTTCTCGAACGCCCCCGCAAGGTTTACTTCAGCTAGAAAGGCAACTACGTCGTTGGTAGTTCGCACGGAGACAAAGGCAAAGGATCTGTCTCACTGCCCACTGTGTAACGATAATCACCATTTAGCACAGTGTGCACCATTTAGAAATAAATCCATAATCGATCGATTTGAATTCGCAAAGAGGCAGCGTGTGTGCCTTAATTGTTTAAACCCGGGTCATTATCTAGCGCGTTGTGACTCTAGAGGCTCATGTAGGATATGTCGCCAACGCCATCACACTTTACTCCATATGCCACATAAAGAGGTTGTGGAAGTAAAAACGGAGGATAAGTCACCCGCCCCCAAAGTCAATGAGAATTCAGTGAAGCACGTTAATGATGCCCTAGTACGCAACCTCCCTAGTGTATCATCGCTACAAACGTCCACTAGGTCTTGTGTGTTATTGTTGACTGCCCAAGCATACGTACGTGATCATTCTGGACGGTATACACGCGTACGAGTTCTACTTGATACTGCTAGTGAAGGTACATTTATTAGTGCGCACTGTTCAAAACGACTAGGGTTGACACCACAGGTCGCACAAGTCCCAATATTCGGATTGGCGAAAGTTCCAGTAGGGATCTCTAGTGGCACAATTAAGTGTTCATTTGAGCCTGTCGATAATATTTGTTTAGAAGTAGATGCTATGGAAATTCGAAACATCACTAAGTGCCCGTCTATGCACATTGAACAGTATAATTGGCCTCACTTGGAGGGATTACCCCTCGCCGATACGGCTTTCCATGTACCACACGATGTTGATATCTTGTTAGGAGCAGAGTGGTTCCCGTATATCGCACTCGGTGAACCTATTGTCGGTCCTAAAGGGACCCCTAGTGCCCTTCTTACAATTTGGGGATATTGTTTAATTGGTCGTATCGAGCCACCGCCTACGGGATGTTCGAACAACCCGTCAGTATCGTCATTTTGCATGACACTGCAAAATGATACGGATAATCTGATTCGGAAGTTTTGGCAAGTAGAGGAACTCCCTTCAGTAACTGTATCGTGCCCTACTGAGCAGGAGTGCGAAGAACATTACAAGAGAACGGTCTCTCGCTCGAGTAATGGTACATATGTTGTCGAGTTACCATTTTTGTCCTCGGTTCTCAATCTGAATGACAGTCGCGAGTTAGCTTTGCGTCGATTTCAGTTATTAGAACGAAAGCTAACCAGGTGTCCTGAGCTACGGTTGCAGTACAATGCGTTTATGACAGATTATATTGAGCAAGGACATATGAGTCTAGCACCACCTTCTCAAGAGGGATGTGGGTCATCGTACTTCATACCACATCACTGTATCTTCAAGCGTACTGACGACACAGCCATTGATAATATAGTAAAATTTCGTGTCGTATTCGATGCATCCATGAAAACTAAACATGGCCCATCACTGAATGAAATCCTACATACGGGACCTAAATTGCAATTGAATATCGTAGACATATTGATTAAGTTTAGGATTTATCAGGTAGTTGTAGTGACAGACATAAAGCAAATGTATAGAAATATTAGATTAGCGGAGAAGCACCATCAGTTTCAGAAAATATTATGGCGATGGGATCCATCGGAACCGTTAAAAGAATATTGTTTGTCCACCGTCGTTTATGGCATATCTGCCTCTCCTTTCCTCGCTATAAGGACTCTGCACCAATTAGCTCAGGATGAAGGTGCCAACCTACCTGACGCTGTCGCTGCGATATTAGAGTGTACATACATGGACGATTTTGTTATGTCCGTACCGACTGTAAAAGATGCATTGGATTTACAGTCTCAGCTAATTAAATTATTGAATCAAGGAGGATTTGCCCTTAGAAAATGGATGAGCAATTGTCCGGAAGTATTAGAAGCATTGCCAAAGGATCATTGTGCAATATCCCGTAAATCACTCGTATTTGGGGATGATCCGAATGCATTCACCAAAATTCTCGGATTAGTGTGGGACCCTTCTACGGATAGCATGTCGTATCAAGTTGTCGTTAGCCCAAATCAACTCACAAAAAGAGCCATTTTATCGGATATCTGTAAGCTATTTGATCCAATGGGATATATAGCTCCTGTCACATTTATGGGAAAATGGATCATTCAATATCTGTGGCAGTTGGGTTTGGATTGGGATCAAACTCCTCCAGAAGACGTTTGCCGCAAGTGGATTGCATTTCGAGAGGAATTACCTTCATTATCTAGTTTTCAATTACCGAGGTGGTTGAAGATTGATCCCGCTTCCAAAATCCAACTTCACGGATTCGCAGATAGCTCGGAAAAGGGATACTGTGGGGTAGTGTATTTGAGGGCAGAACACGCTAATGGTGATATAGTCGTTTCGCTTGTCATTGCAAAGAGTCGAGTGGCTCCCTTAAAGAGGGAGACATTGCCTAGGCTTGAATTATGTGCCGTTGTAACAGTCGCCAAATTAGTGCAACATGCTCGGAAATTATTCGCATCGCAATTCCCGACAATGTCACCGTCAGTAGTTTGGACAGATTCGATGGTCACATTAAGCTGGATCCGCTCCTCGCCTCACAAATGGAAAACATATGTTGCAAATAGAGTTAGCCAGATTCAGTCAATTATGTCACCAAAGCAATTTCGCCATGTACCTTCCGCCCAGAACCCCGCAGACTGTGGTTCCAGAGGGCTCACTCCCAAAGAGTTGCTCGATCATCCATTATGGCGTACAGGACCGGAGTGGTTAGCGAAATCGGAGATAGAGTGGCCTAAGGAGAAAGGGAATCCAACGACCATCGAGGGCCAGGAGCCTGAGGATTGTGAAGCTAAGGTGCTCGCTCTACACATTACAGTGGAGGACACACCGATAGAAGACGGAACCCTCCCCTTTGAACGATTCTCCTCATGGACGACGATGAGGAGAGTAGTAGCATGGATCCTACGTTTTTCACATAATTCGCAAAAGACTGGACCTCGACGTAAGGGTATGTTAACAGCGAAGGAATTGGCCGCAGCAACTGTTGTCTGCGTTAGAACTGTACAAACTAGCGAATTTAGACGGGAAAAGTCATCTATTCGAGAGGGAAAAATTGTGTCATCTCGGTTACGCAATCTTAATCCCTTCATTGATTCCCATGGGTTGATTCGAGTCGGTGAGCGAATACATCATGCTCCAGTTTCATTCAGCCGCCGCCACCCAATCTTACTACCAAAATCATCACATGTGACAAATCTTATAGTAGATTTCTATCACCAGTCTTACATGCACCCGGGACCACAAAATCTACATTGTCTTATACGAGGTCAATATTGGATAATCTCTGGTCGTGATGTGATCCGTCGTCGGTTACAACGGTGTCTCCAGTGCTTCCGTACCCGGCCGACGGCATTGCAACCTATTATGGGGGATTTACCTGTGGCGCGCTTGGCATCCGTAAAGGCATTTATGGCCACAGGAATAGATTTTGGTGGACCATTCGAAATTTCACTAGGAAAAATTAGGAATGCCAAAAGATACAAGGCATATATTTGTTTATTTGTGTGCCTCGCTACAAAAGCAGTCCACTTAGAGTTGGTATCGGAGCTCACCACGGAAGCATTTCTGGCCGCACTCAGACGCTTTGTTGCACGTCGAGGAACGGTAGCGCACATATACAGTGACTGCGGCACAAATTTTGTTGGTGCAAAACGCAAAATTGAATCATGGGCTCAGTTGTTGTTGTCAGACGAGAATAAACGAGAAGTAGGTGGGCATTTAGCGGATCGAGGCATTCAATGGCATCTCAACCCTCCATCCAGTCCTCATTTTGGTGGCATATGGGAGGCTGCTATTAAATCCACTAAGCGGTTATTAGCACATACCATTGGAAATCAATTTCTGACGTATGAAGAATTTAATACAGGTCGAAAATACATTAAATTCACGCCCACTAACTCAGATGTCATCGGACCCCAATGATTTGGAAGCATTAACTCCAGGCCATTTTTTATTACTCGAATCTCCTACGACGTTAATGGAACCAGAGTCATCTGTGGGAACTGGCACTACTCGTTGGAAGTTACTTTCACACATCGTTAGTTCCTTTTGGAAGAGATGGTACAAGGAATATTTATGCACGCTCCAACAACGGACAAAATGGACCAAAGTTTCTGCAAATTTAGCAGTTGGTACCATGGTCCTCATAAAGGATGACAATCTACCACCACTTTCCTGGCGACTGGGCCGTGTATTAAGCGTATACGCTGGAAGAGATGGAGTTGTTAGAGTTGCTGATGTTAAAACTGCAACTGGTGTCCTTAGGCGAGCGGTGGTAAAGTTATGCCCCTTGCCTGGGTCTTCTGAAGTATAGGTATAAATAGGGATGTACGGGAACCTAGGGTGTCGTATCCTGACATGCCTATCCACTTAAGGGCTACCTTTCTTCGCGAAGTCTCCCCTATCGCCCGGGCGGAGTGAAGTTCGATTGATCCTGTACCCTATATCCCTGTCCAAATATAGCCAACTTATCGCCTAGCACCCTAGGATATTGTTATATGGTTATATAGAAACATCAGTTTTGGTTTGTTATTTGTTACGAATTGTAACACCCCTTTCGTTGTTGTTACGTTATTTAGTGTCGGGAATTTTATACTACTCGTAGGGAGTAGTATAATAAATGAGATTTAGTTTTGGTATTATCGAATTTTGTTTTGGTTTATTAGTTTTTTGTTGTAAAACCGTTTCCAACCGGTTTATCTCCTTTGTTTGGGGCTTAGTCGGTTGTGGTGGATTCTTTAATTTTGAATTTTTGTTGTTGCTAGAATGAACAATTTGTTTTGGAATAGGATATTCCAAGGTGGGCGGTATGTTCGGACGTCCACCCTGTATATTGTGGTTGTGAGCGGCCGGTACGCGACTGGAGTGCGCGTGCGATGGTTGTATTTCGCGCGACACCCGGGCTCACGGGAGAAGACTCTCGAAACGTACGTTGAAGAGGACACAACAGAAAATAGTGAGAGAAGAGAACAATAGTGCCAAATCCAATAGTGAAGTGACGCCGCCCTTCTGGTCGAACAAGGTAGGTGGTAGCAAGTAGAAGCTAACCCCGCGGCTCGCTCACAAAACATATTACATTACAGTCCACTTTTTGTTAATCAAAGTTGCGTGTCGTGGTCATTGGGCTCAAGTATCGCCTCAAAGGGCTTGTCCTCAATCCACGGGCGTACAGACATTTTTAAATAGGACATTTTTTTCTCTTAATACCGATATAAGGTTTGCTATACTTACTTTCATAAATAAATGAGATGCAGGAATTTTCGTTGTATAATTTGAATAGAATATAGTGAAATTAGAATAGAAAAATTAATAGAATTCTCGTAGTAGGACGAAAAAAAAAAGTTTTTTATGGCAAACTCTGTTTTTGCTACTCTCCATAATACAAATAGTCCTGTATCGTGTTTATTTGTCAAAGTAAGTAGTAATTCTGTAATATTTCTCATATTGTAGTGGGTAGTGTAAGTGTGTAAATAAGTAATAATTGTCATAAAGTTAATTTTCAAAAATGGCCTTTATTTATCAAAGTAAGTATAGCAAACCTTGTATCGCTATAAAGAGAAAAATTTGTCCTCTTTAAAAATGTCAAAGCCAACTATGACTGCCATTTAAAACAATAAAGTTTGTATTATAACGGAAAAATTGTGGTCTTTTTTTCAAAAAACAAAAGCATATCTTGCATAAGCTCTTAAAACAACAACTCTTTCCTTATTTAATCGAATCTCTATGTCTTATGGTTTCCAAGATCCCAATGCTTAAAATGAAAAAAAAACTCACCCTGTATATATTTGTTTTATTTTCGATAAAACGTATCCGTTTATTAGAAAATAATAAAACAACTTTAAAGAATAAATAATAATATCGTCGGCTTACAAGTGAAATTCAGTAGTTATAGAAGCTTAAATTTTCTTGTAAAATTTTTGTCTTTATACATATAATTATAAATTCAATATTTTTAGAAGCTTATATCGTCGGCTTACAAGTGAAACTTTAGTCAAAAACTATAAAATGTGAGAAACTGCAATTAAAGTTTTATATTCTGCTGTTACCTTTCCTACTCAGTCATTTAATGAATTAAGAATTTGGAAGTTCGGCTACAGAACCCTTTACTATACCCCTACTGGGCCTGAGTTTATTACAATTTAGTAAACCAACAAAATATAATCTTAACTAAAACATCAAAAAATTGACTAGTGTAAAATATTTGAATATTGTGAGGCACGAAAAATTTTCCATAGTAGTACTTGAGAATGCTGTGTATCCCCACACCATCTTCCTTCCTACCCCCGCATCTTAGTAGGGTGTCAAATAGTTCCCCTGTAGACATTAGCTAGAGTGAGTGTGCATAAATTAACTTTCAAGTAGTGCCTTGTGTGTGTTATTGTGTTATTGCATAATTCTGTAAGTACATTTACCTGGACCTTAGTAGTGATTGAAATTACTTATTAACATAACATACTGCGCCGCTAGCAGGACCGGGGAACCCACATATGTTGTGTTTATACAATGTATGAAAGGGTGTGGATCATGAGAGGGCATGGCACTGTCCTTTGGGCATTTAAATTGAGCCTGCCTCCTAACTCTTGGCCGAGCGTAGCTTATCTTTGAGATGCACCAGTAATCAGAGACAACACCAGAAGCAGGCATGGCACTGTCCTTATGGGCATTTAAATTGAGCCTGTCTCCTAACTTCTGGCCGAGCGTAGCTCATCTTCGAGATGCACCTGTAATTGCATACATTATTGAGTTGTCTGTGTGAAATTGTGTGGATCGGAAGCGGGTATGGCACTGTCCATGGAGCATTTAAATTGAGCCTGCCTATTAATCTTCAGGCCGAGCACGCGCTTATTTCAAAGGGGACTTTTAGGAATCTTTGAAATGCGCCTCGCAGTCATTAGTTAGTTGTCCGTAGTAGAAATAATTAGCTATCTAGAAACTATTAACTGGTGACGGGGAAATGTATTTTACTGAGCTTGGCTCATGGATATTTTCTCTGTGTTACAGAGCCGCCCCGCAACTGCAAAACCATAGCTTCTGGCGCCGCCCATAGGACCCTCCTGTAAGACCATTTGTAATAATAATCACAAAAATGTAGAGACAGCAGATTATACTGTGAACCGAAATTACTGCCTTTGTCTTATTTTCCTGACCCATATTTTCAACTGGTGGTTCGATGTTTAAATCGAAAATAAATACGTGATAATATTGTCAAAAAAAATTGAAAATTATCAATAAGAACCTATATATCTTCATTTTCTGCATTGCTTAAAATTTAGGGAATTTCTAAAGGTTTGAAGCCGCAAATAGCAACGCAATTGTGTTAGTGTAGACTTTTATAACTCGCCAATGGTTAGTAATAAACCGTATTGCTTGCAAAATGGACATTCTTACACTAATCTTTCAGGCTGTGGAATTTATTCAATTTTCATCAATGCAATCTAGTATGTAATTAACCAATGTTTGTGTTTTAATGTCCCAATTAAGCGGAATATTGTCCCAATTAAACGATGTAAATTCCTTTTAGTTCAATAGTTAGGGTTCCGCTCCTTGAAATTTGGCCCATGGCGGCTGCTCCGATTAACCGTTGGCCCAATTAAGCGGAATCGACTGTAATTAAAACTGAAATTTTATAATTTAAGTAAAATGGTAGATTGAACGAAAAGTACACTGCGGATACAGTTTATAATTGAGATCAGTAATTTTTTATTTTTTAAAATTTCAGCTGCGATTATTTGTAAAAACAAGGGTATTTGTCTTGGTAATGATTCAAATTGAAAATTCTGTAATATGCGAGGTATGTAAATAAACCAATGAGACTGGTAGCATAGCGGTCGATTAACACTGTTGGTTTCGCCTAAGTACTTTGAAGCAGACAATGTGGAATTGCACTTTCAATTGAATACAAAAATTATAAAAAAATCAGTCACATTACTTTATTTATATACTTCGTATATGCCGACCATTATTGAAAAAAAAATTGCACTACAGCCATGAATTAATTGCTAGCCTAATATAGAATTCGTATAGACAACAGTAATATTTTATAATGCATTTGGTTAATGCACATAGGCCAACACTAATATTATTATTTTTAAGAAATTATTTAGAAAATATTTTGTAACTGTGATCAGGATATTTTCTGAAAAATAAGTAATTGTAACAATGTTTTCGTAGATTTGACAAGATATGGGTTACAATTTGGGACATAAGCAAGCACAATATAAACTCTTACAAATACCTCGTATAAACAGTATTTCACGTGGAATAGCTCGTTAATCGACAAATAATAAGCGGAGCAATAACACGTAAATTGTATTCATGCGTGCCTTGAATGGTTTTTAAATGGTCTTTATTGGAGCTCCCACCTAGTAAGTGATAACGGTGTGTACTGAAACAACACAATTAATTACACATTTTGATACAGCTTTATAGAAAACTCGTAAGTGGTCAACAGTTGAATATCAGGTATTAAATAGTATGTTCTAATGTATAAAAACTTTTATTAACAATCATAATGTATGAGTATATTTTATAAATACATCAATTATTTTTTTCATTTGTTATATTAAAAATTGTTTTTAAAAACAAAATTCTAAACGTACACATTCTTGGGGAATTTATTGAGAAATAATTAAATCTTCCAAATAAAGAATAAACATGATCTTTATAAGCAGATTTCATGTTGCGCATTATTTGGAATAAATGTTATATTACAACAAATAAATATTTATTTGTTATTAGGTATATTTTGTCACGGTATTCAAAGAAAATCAGGCGGGGCTGATTTATCGCAGGGGAATGTGTAAACCTGCATTCCGAAAAAGGAAAACTGACAAGTTCATATAAACGTGACGCTGAAATATCTCTATCCATTTCTTGTTTTGTTCTGTATTTATCACTGAAAAACGGTTCGCGCTTATAAATAAAATATAACAGAAACTCCGGGCTATAAAACAGCGATACGTTTTTCAGATATCTGATGGATTCTGTAAAGGATTGGGGCTACACGTTCCCGTAGCCTTTGGGGCTCGTCGCCCCACATTTCGCCGCCTTTATTATGCGGGTTTTGGGCGTACGTGAAACGAAATAATTTTTGCGGGGATAATCTAAGTTTGGAACTGATTCCGAGTTACTTCCGCAGAGTAAATGAGAACAGTCGCCTTTGTTGCTTTATTTATCTTAGCTCGTTAGATTTGCTTCTGGGGGGAAGGCGAGCCTTTTGATGTGGCTGTATCCAATGAATCACCAAGCGAAAAATAATAAGGGATAATGTGGGAATGCCAAACTTGTTGTTTCTCCAATGCATATTTAATCCAGCGTGGAAATTGATGTAAATTCGCTTATAAAGAATTATGGGAGCGCCTGGAATTAACTGTTCCTGTCGCTTTAAGTTTTCATGGAATGCTCGAGTATGCGGGGGATCAGTCCCGCTGCAATTTACTGCGACCCTCGCATTCGCCCGCCACCACTCACACCCGCACAGTGCCACTATGTGCACCTAAGTACTGATATGCATGGGTCGTGTTAGTAGTTTAAACACGTTGTATTCACCCTTGAGCGAATAAACTGAACGGCTTTTCATCATTTTTACTGCTGGCACGAGATCTCGTTCTTAATGCATAACTTTTTAAGTCAAATAGTTATTGGGACGCAGTAAATTTTTACGAGCCACCGAATTTCCGGGCGCAAACTATATTCCTGTAGCAATTTCTCGTCGCGGATTAAAATTCTAGTTTAAGAGAAACGCCGGTAGAGATATTTTGGCCGTTTGATATTTGCGGCCGCATTTATCTGGAATCCTGGTAGAGTTTGGTTATGAATGTGCGGCGTGTCCAAAACCAACCGATCGAAAAGTGCTGCAATTCATGCCTGCCGATTACGCCGCCTGCGCTCGGGGCCAACGCTCAAATAGATTCCGGATGTAGTTTAGATGGAATGTATCGCAAATGTGGTGGTGATTTATTTAAAATGTTCACAATTTATATAACTCGGTGGGACAATTTGCATGGCGAGCAGCCGCACTCTGAATTTTATGACATTAATTCGCAATTAATCTGTCCAATAAAATTTAAACCAAATTATACATTAACTACTTCTACAACTAAAACTATAATTATATGGTGTGTTTATAGGTACTGTTATTAAGTTTTTATTAACACCAAATTAGGGTGGGGTATAGTTGATGAATTTAATCGTACTAATTGGAGTATTTAGATTATGAAACTTGCCCTGTCCTTACACATTTGCGGATAGTAAGATGTGTAATTGCATGGAAAATGTCATAATTTGTAAAAAAAAAATGCTATAAATTTTATGAAAACTTGGTAATTTTCACGATCTATTCAAAATGTATGGAAACTTTCTATTATTTTTTTTTAAACTAGCATAATTCGTGGGTAAATGCCTAATTCTACATATTTCATGAAAAATTGTAGAATTTATGGCACATTGTAAGATTTTTACAGGAACTTATATAAATTTCATGGAAAACAATTGTAAAAATTCTACGGCAACATTATGAAATTCAATGTAAATTAGCAGAAATTCGCCAGGCAATTAAATAATTTCATATTTTTTTCATAAATCCTAAAAACATGAAAAACAAACTATAAACTTGTATAACTTTCACAGATGTATTAAAAATTATAGCGAAACTTACAAAAAAATTCTTGGAAACTCTCAAAATTTCATGAGTAAATGCATAATTGTACACACGTCATACAAGTTTGCAGAAATCATGGCAAATTGTAAAATTCTCTTTATAAATTCAATGTAAGACTTTTAAAATTCCATGGAAACTTGTTTGTTTGAATGTAAATAGGCAACATTTTATAAAAATTGAATAATTTGATGACAAATTTCAGATTTTAAAACATTGTATTAATTACATAGAAACTTATATAATTTTCAAATTTAAATAATTTGAATGACACCAACATTAACTGTCTCCAGACACTGTTCTTGTTCTTTTCCATATTTTTTTGGTACACTTCTAATGACATTTTCGTCAATTTCTCGTTATCTCCAAATCGATTTATGACGTCTAAGAAACTTTGGTTTTCTTTTAAGTTTCTAGGCAAGAATGTCATGGCAACGTGGAATATCCAGAGCTAATATAATAAGTGATGTTCTCATTATCTATAATGAATTTATAAATACTACGAATTTTACTCCCAACGACGAAAATGATATTTTCCAAAGATTGGGATAAAAATGAGTAGCATTTTTAAAGTCATTATCGATTTTTTAGAACATCACGAATTATACTTAGGAAGGGAATATAATGAATTGATTGAATTATGTAGTAAAGCAGAATAAACAAGAAGCTAAATATACTGTTTAAATACCTATATTTATATTGATCATTTCATTTTTCAAATATCACACCGCAATTATGTACTTCTACTGGGGATTCAAGTACATAGGGGAGAGGTAGCATAAAATGGCACCCCCTACCTTGCAATACCTCATTTTAAAGCTTAAAAATGCCTAATCTAGTAATCTAGTTTTGGAAAAAAAAACAAAAAAATCCAAAACAATTTATATTGAACAAATCTAAGTTCATTTTAATGAAACAAAAGAACAAGTCGAACCAGTTTTCGAGGCAGATGTTAAAATCCATGTTAATTGAGCATAAAATGTTACCCCCTGCCCCTAGCGACTCTGACTTTTATTACAAATTTTAAATTACACCCCTACGTCGTGATACCTTGTTTTAAAGCTTAAAACAAATACAATTTATAGGTGTAACAAACATATATTTACGTAAATACGTTTACAAAAAAACAAAATATATTTTTCAAAAATAAATTATGCTGCCGTTGATTACGGAGTAACCAATAAGTTGTCAATTTGATTAAAAAATCATATCGATGTAGTTTTACACATTTTAGTTACACATTTATTTTTACAATCAATAAACAAATATCCCTCAACAAATGCATTTATAAAATATCAATAGAAATAATAGATGAATCATATTGTTATCTCAATTTAATAAATATATGTTCAAACATAATTTATTTTTGAAAACCATATTTTGTTTTTGGAAACGTACTGACGTAAATAGTACACAGTACACGTAAATAGTAAACAGTAAACAGTACTGACGTACTGACGTTTGTTATCCCTCTAGATTGTATTTGTTTTAAGCTTAAAAACAAGGTATCACAACATAGGGGAGGAATTTTATTTTTTAATAAAATTTGTAATAACAGTGAGAGTCGCTAGGGGGAGGGGGTACTATTTGATATTCAATTAACATAGTTCTTAACATCTGCCTCGAAGACTGGTTCGACTTGTTTTTTTTTGTTTCAATGAAAATAACTTACATTTGTTCAATGTAAATTGTTTTAGAATACTTTTTTCCGAAACGAATCGATAAAAATATTTTCTTTTTGCGCCACTACATTAGATTTTTTTAAGCTCTAAAATGAGGTTTCGCAAGGTGGGGGGTGCCATTTGAAATTTCAAAGTGGGGGTGGCTAGGGAGGAGGGGGTGACACTTAAAATTTCTATAACAAAAAGTTTTTTTGTTTTATCAAATTATCTTGCATTTTATCTTGCATTCAAAAGTTATTGAGACTGGCTAGTTTTGAAATGTACACCCGGTATAATAGGTATATAATAACCTTATTCTAATAAATAATAAATAATATAAATTTGATTAATTCAACAACCTGCTGTTTTATCTGTGACAATTACATTTTTAGATACAGCAATGGTTGATATTTACATAATTCACCAATGTTAATTTTGCTGTCTGGTAATAACTGAGACACACTGTGTATTACGTACCAGATAGGGGGCAATTATTTGTATGAGCATTGGCAACATTGTGACATCTAGTGTTAAAATTGTCAAAATAGTCATATGATCAATATCAAATATTGCCATGAGCATCTGACAGAACAAAAATGTACCAATTTGTGCAAATTTTTCATAATTACTACTGGGAGTAGAACAAATAGCATACATTACTTGAGTTCTAAGGCAATTTTGTAAATCGCCCCTCGAATTGCGGCGAATTTCCGCTTCCAAGATTATTTTAAGATCCATTTCTTAAAATCCTAAAATTAGGTTATAAATTTGGGATTCGTCGCTCATTTCAACGCCTACTACACCAAAATGTTAGAAATGTATTGACAACGTTTTCTTCTGATTAAAAACATGCGAAATCGTACTGTGATATAAATCGTTGAATCATAATTGGAAATGCTATCTAATACAGGGTGTAAGTTTTTTACGGACCATATAAAAATATAAAGAAAATTCAGAAATGCTGTCTTGTAGAGCTAAATAAGTGGCAATTTGAAAGTGCCTTTTGTTTTCTTATATCTTTTCAAATAACTTCACAAAAAAATAAAAACGAAATCGCAAAATTTCGGATTTTGTGAAATGTCTCCGGAAATTAGAGGATTTTTGTAGTTTTGAACAACATATATTATAGAATATTACAGAATATACAGTCCATTTCATTGGAATGTAGAATATTACAGATCATATATAGAATATTATAGAATATTATTAGATTATATCATAGAATATTACAGACCATTAAATTGCACAACTTTTTTTATTTATTACTTAGTAACTTTTGCGGTTTCCGAGATCCCCATGCTGTTCATCCTTATCTTGGAGACCCTGTATACGGGGTGTCCCACGCAAGTCGTTGGTTAAAAGTTTACGGGGTTCGTGATGAAATAATTTAAAAAAAAATCACTCATATTTACAATAATTCATATTTACAATAGTTCATGGGCCGAAAGACGAAAGTCGATACCCCATTCCATATACATACATATGTATCACATCATCTATAAATGTAGTTTTCTTATGTATATTAAGCATGTTGTAAATTATATATATATATGGAATATATGTTTATACTGCTACTCACAGAAACATGGTTCATCGCGATCTCCCAAATGAAATTTGTTCATGTTTGCATCTTTTCCGGTTATACCCGAAGTGGCCATCAATTTTGTTATTTTAAATAGAACTCCATATATATATTTACATATTCAGATTGCCCGTTGAATTCTGAACATATTTTATTAAGCCTATTGAATACTTATTTTTAGTAGTTTTTGAAGGAAAAATAATTTCGTTTTTTTTTTATTCAAACAGACGATTTAAAAAAGATTCATAATTTCTCTTATGAATGAAATAGAAACTTAAACTTTGCATATTGTAGCTTAAGCATTATTCCAGAGAAATTGTAGCAATGTTCGTTAATTTTTACAGTATTATCTTCAATTTTCACTATTTACTAGTATCATAGTATAGATTGTTAGTTATTATTTAGGGCGCTTACTAAAAGCTGATACGAAATATATTTTCTTATAAGACGCAGAGTCGAGTTCTAGATACTCGTACACCTGATGCTTTTATAAACTACTAGTTCGTTTATTCAATACAAACAAAATTTTAATGCCTTATTGCAATATAATATGCCATACGTGTATAAATAATGATGGTGTATAAATTGCTTGTACACTTTACATAATCCGTGTAAGCGCTGTGATGCCATTTCTACTGCAATGGAAAATAAGCGAAGTAAGTTGTAATTCTTTGTTATTACTTTTTTCATAATTTATGTAAGCTCCACGATACATTTTCTACGGGACTGCGCCGTTGTGAATAAATAAAGTATCTCGTAATAGATTGCTTCTAGTCCCTACATAATTCGTGTGTGATGCTTTTTGCGGGCGTATAAGTGAACTCAAATCGAATTTATAACATTCTATTCCCACCCCGATCGAATCAGCATCAGTGTGATGGCTTACTCAAACCGGAAATGTTTTGCGTGATAAAAATCATATTTTCCGCCATATTTTCGTATTATCCTTCCTCACTTTTTGTCGGAAAACATAATAAATGATATTATCGCTGTCAGCTTCGTCGCTTAAGTAAATTTATCTCCTGAAACATACACGAAAGTGTGTTTATGAAAGAAGAAAATTACATCCGACTTCTCGGTTCGATAACACGCGAAATTCTTTTATATGGGCGCCGGAGAGAATTGAAGATTAATTAATAAAATCGTAATCCGTTTCACGTTTTATTGCGATTTTCGTAGTAGACAAGTAAATTAGCACCTCTGATGTTGTGCGATAGACCGTGAAATCCACATTGGGATTAGGAATTAGCCGTGTCCCCAGTTGTGTAACTCAGTTATCCCCCTATTGATTTTTTAATCCTTTATTTTTACCCCTTGGACTGGAGTCTTCCTAATCCGCTCTGCAGCAGCTTCTGTAGTGCACAGATAAAATTTGCAATAATCCATGCACCCAGGAAACTATCTATAGACCATTTGCTTACCTCGCTCCTTAAGCCGCTCCAGTTTCGATTGGCTTTTTCCCGCACAGCCGATACGGATTCCTTCGGCAGTTGTTGCCGCGAAAGGGGACGAGAAATTATTGCCTTTACCGCCCGGGATCGGATTACATTTAATACGTTACTACGCACAGCATATTTAGGTGCTTTCTCACCCTTTTGAGGTTTACACCGCACGGGTTATATGGTCTTCAGTGTATTTCTCTAAATCGGATGTTTCCTAGTTCCACGGCGAACTACATTACACTTTGTGTGGACCGTTCAGAACAATGCGGAGAATAAAACAGGCCCATAAATGAACCCGGCCAGATTTGTACACAATATGCGGCAGCCCACAGCAAAATTTAGATATCAGCTGGAAATTTGGGTGTATTACAATCGAAAAATAACTTTGCGAAGTTCCCATAATAAATTATCCGTCATGCTTTATGCTTATCTTTTTATACTCTTTGTAAGTAAAAATTGTTTCTTCTATCAGTAAGCACTATTTTCTATCAACCGTTGTGCATACCTTAAATGTGAGTGGTTTTTAGAGGGTTTGATAACAAGCTGCCTTTTTGTAAAGAATTATTTGACTTAGCTTTTATAAGCTTTGCCATCGTTTTATGATACCATTTTTTATTTATTATAACCTGTGTCAACATTTTCACGGAAAGCAAATTAATTTATAACAGCGCGTGCTGCTTGGAATGAAATTTGAAAACATACAACACGTTTCGTGAATACAATTTGCTACGGTTTAATAGTGTGGAATTTGTATTCATCCATTACATCAGCGGAGCAATATATTTTATATGCAGTTAGCATAGGAAAGGAGCTAAATCATATATGATAAATTATACTACTTTCGTATCTTGGTTTTACAAGCGCAAAAAGAAAGCGCCGAAGCTGAAACATTCCGCTTACGATTCGGATTGCGCAAATATAAATTTAATACCGTTATGCCGTCCCACCAGGATTAATTATCCGCCCGTTAATACCCACCCACCGATCTCTATCGGACGATTCCGGAGACAGAAGGGAGAACGTATCGCCCCCAGTTTAGCACTAAAAGCGATTTTCTGAAAAAGGGGACCTATTTATTATTCAGATGCGACGGTCTCCGGTGATACATATATTTCTTTTATTGGGTGTAAATTATGCGGAACCGTGAAATATATAAAAATGTGTGCCGCCGTCCCTCATTTTTATCCGACCCCGTATATAATAACCGGGGCAAAGTTTAAACATTATGAGGGTAAATGTAATATAATCGGGGCACGTTAAAAAATATTAGCACGGTAATTAAACGCGTATTAAATTCCACTTTTTAACGATTATTATCTGCAAAGAAACGAAATATGCGCAATGAATTCTCGAGATCTAATTAAATGGAAAAGACTTCCCCAATAAATTAGAAATTGATTATAAATAAACACACCTATAACTGTAAGTAAGTACCTACATATTGGTCTGAAATTCATAAGTTTATAATTTTTCATAAGTATATACAGGTAAAATAACAAAAATTTCAAAAGTATAGCACATAATATAGTTCGTACTACATTGAACTATAGCTGTACGTCCTTTAATTAAAGAATTACGAATAATGTAATACTGAATTATGCCTTTTAATTTTGGAAAATTGCAAATTTAATAACCCTAAAAAATCTCAAACTAAGTAAACGCAATTCAAAAGATCAAAGTTTTTTTAAATCAACTCGGAGCTTTTATCATTGTCTCTGTATTCATATGTAGACTATGAATGTTAGTATCAAGGTTTCACTGACATAATTTTTTAATGTGTTATATTTTTATACTATTATTTTTTTATATTTTTACCAGACTTATCCAATCAACTATGTATGTTGCTGTAAGAATCAATAAACTTAATTAAATTCAATTTAATTAAATAATATTTACGAATAATTAACCCAGATCCTCCCGTTATCCGTTAAAATATACACATGCAAATTTCAATTTTGTAAAGGTGTTACATTTTCCGAGAGATAAAACCTAAACCTAACCTAACCTAAAAATATATTCTCTGCTCTGTATTTGACAGTGTGTGCAGATTTTGCCTAACTTCACAAATAAACGTCGAAATTGTAAAGTGAAGTAGTCGTTCCTTGCGTTGGGCGTCATGGATTATTACATGAATGTGTTACACAAGTTTAGTTTAATTGTTTACATTTAATAGTGGTATATTAATATTAAACATACTTCATACATTATGATAATATGCAATACATTTATATTTATGGCATGCTTTGGAGTGAAAAATTCCCGAAAAGTCGATGTACAGTTATGCTCACGTAAATCTAGTACAAAAAAATTGACATTGCTATATAAAATTGCTATTGTAAACCAATTTCTTGTACTAGATTTATGTGAGCATGACTGTACGTTTAAACAGACAGTAGCATAAAGGGGTTCTTCATATGTTCTTTCTCTATTTGTTTAGTTTATATAAAAAAAACACTAAAACTCTATGAACTATTGAAGGAAATAGATAAATTCAAAAATATTTAAACACAATTTTTTTTTTTTAATTTTCTTATTAAAAAAAATCTAAATTCAAAACTTTGAAGATCAACTAGCAGAAAACGAAAATAGAAAGAATTGTTTGAATAAAATATTTTATCACCATGACCTACGCATGCTGTGAGCTGTGAGATATTCTCAAAGTTAAAAAAAAAATATGTTGAACATTCGTCATGTATAATTACATGAATGTGTTACTCAAGTTTAGTTTAATTGTTTACATTTAATGGTGGCATATTAATATTAAACACACTTGATACATTATGATAATGTGAAATACATTTATATTTATGGCATGCTTTGGAGTGAAAAATTCCCGAAAAGTCGATGTACGTTTAAACAGACAGTAGCAACTTGCAGAAAAAGAAAATAGAAAGAATTGTTTGAATAAAATGTTATATCACCATTACCTACGCATTCTGTGAGTTGTGAGATATTCTCAAAGTGAAAAAAAAAATTGAACATTTATGTACGATTTGATGAAGTAGTTTTCACCATCAGGTAATGAAGATCTCAGTCTTTAATTTACATGGACTAGTTTAGACCTGGGGGTCATCTTCAGCAGCAAATCTTTTATTAAAGGAAAAATATCCTATATAAATTGTGTAACATTGTAATAAAATAGTTAAACTTACAGTCATAAATAACTGGCGACAAATCGAGTTATGCTGTAGGATGACATCTTAAAGGTACTGTTGATGGATATATAGAAAAAGTCCATGATGTCGTAGATTAGTTAAATTAAAAAAATTAATTATATAGTTAAATGTAGTTAAAAATTTACATAGTAGTTAAATTTGAAAGTTTGGATTGTATATTTAAATGAAGTTTTGGAAAAAGTGAAAATGAATTGTAATAATTACGTACGCGAGAAGTGAGTGTGTACGTGTAGTACAAAATTTCCGACATAAAGTCTAGTTGTGTTGAATTCTTAAGAGGCCGAAAAGTGAAATTTAATTTAAAGTTATATAGGCAAAATTTTGAAAAAGGTTTTATACAATTAGGTGGATTAGTTAAGAGTAACCATGCGTCTATGTAAAATTATATTATGTTGTTGTTCTGTAATTGAAAAGAAATAAGGTTAGTCATCAATCTAGGTGAAAATATAAATAATATAACGTACCCCATGCTTGATTACTTGATAAAATTGTGTTTTATTTTTACATTATATTGTATATATTTGTATATATTTATTTCTAAGTCATAACAATTATATGTAAAGCGCACCCCTGAGCTTGCAACTTGGTACAATAAAATAAAGACATTCATTTCATTGCCAACTTCAATCACATTACCATTTAATCCACTACTCAGTGCAAGTATGACTTTTCGACAAAATATTATTCCAACAACATCAGGAATACAATGATGTTAAAATAAAACAACACAATTTTATCAAGTAATCAAGCATGGGGTACGTTATATTATTTATATTTTTCACCTAGATTCATGACCAATCTTACTTCTTTTCAATTACAGAACAACAACAACATAACCTAATTTTACATACGCACATGGTTACTCTTAACTAATCGACCTAATTGTTTAAAACCTTTTTTCACATTTTGCCAATATAACTTTAAATAAAATTTCACTTTCTAGGCTCATAAGAATTCAACACAACTAGACTTTATGTCGCAAATTTTCAACAACACCTACACACCCACTTCTCGCTTACATAATTATTACAATTCTTTTTCACTTTTTGCAAAACTTGATTTAAATATACAATTCAAACTTTCAAATTTAACTATTATGTCAATTTTTAACTACGTTTAACTATATATTTTTTTTTTAAATTAACTAACCTACGACATCATGGACTTTTTCTATCTATAACAGTACCTTTAAGATGTCATCCGAAAACATAACTCGATTTGTCGCCACTCATTTATGACTGTGAGTTTAACTATTTTATTGCAATGTTACACAATTTATATATGAAATGTTTCCTTTAATAAAAGATTTGGACTCTGCTGATGATTACCCGAAGATCGAAACTAGTCCATGTAAATTAAAGACTGAGTTCTTTATTTCCTGATAGTGCTAACTACTTCTTTAAACCTACTTAATCAGAATGGATCTAGACACATGTAAATATTTATGTATGAGTATCATAATATAAAAGTACAATGATAATATGGGTGGAGTGGATCGGGCAGATCAGAATATTAGCTTGTATCGTGTATTGATTAGAGGTAAAAGATGGTATATCTCACAATTTTACCATTGCTTGGTGTGGCAGAACAAAACACTTGGTTACTACAAGTAACTACTGTTGTACATATGTGAAATGGTAGAAAAATGAACCATCTATGCTTTCGAAAGACCATGCGCAAGGACTACTGGAAACTTTTAAAAAACTTCATAACGCGGAAGCAAAAACGCGGTCCAGCAAATATACATGGTGAGTCGAGTCGAGGAGTCGAGACTTTTAGGTTACCAAGATTGACAAACTAGATGTGCAAAATGCCACAAATAAGCAGCATTTAGATGCGAAAAATGTGATGTTGCCTTTCATGCAAAATATGTTTTGTAAATTACCATCTAAAAGATGAATGAAAATGAATGAATGAAAGATGAAAATATGAAAAACTTAATTTTCATATTTACAATTTACATAATTTTTAATAAATCTCTATAGTAAAAGTATATTATTTTCCTACTGTACGTTTAAACATACGGCCATAATCTCAAAAAGTGTTCATCAGAAAAAAACTATTAACATAATATGTTTAGAATGGCCTCATTATTAGAAAATGAACAAAAATAATCATTTTTGAAAAACTAAAAGTTCAGGAGTAGCTGGGTTAACACATAGCAAATATACAGGGTGTTGAAAAAGACGGTTTCGTGAAAAATGTTTCAGACAAAAGATGCAGGGCTTAAATAAATCAGTGGTGTTATTATCGTGACCTTGAATGATCTTGAAATTGCTAGGTGAAGGGCACCTTAAAATTTTCCAATGGGAGGCGTTAGGTTTTTAACCGGATTCGTGTAGACGTGGTTGACCTTCAAAATTAAAAATTTAACTTTTTAATAACTAAAACAATACATTTTATTTTTTTAAATCTTATTTTTTTAATTAGAGGTATTTTACATTGAACCTCTTCTACATGAATCCGTTCAAAAACCTAATGGTTCTCATTTAAAATTTCTAGCAATTTCAAGATCTTTCAAGGTCACGAAAATATCACCACTAAATAATTTGTCCAATCCCTACGTATTTTGTCAGAAACATTTTTCACAAAATTATTCCGAGATTTCCGAGATTCCGAGATTGAGGTGAAGATCAACTTTAAAATTTCAAATGGGAACCATTAGGTGTTTGATTGGATTCGTGTAGACGAGGAGTCAATTTTTTTTTTTTTTAATTTTGCAGTTAATTCAATCAAAATTACTAATTTAATACCTGTAAATGTAAGTATAAAAAGGATTCTTAACAATAATTGTATAATACAAATTTTTATATAAAAACTATATAAATTATAATTTATTACCATGAAACACTTATTCAAATAATTTCACTTATTTAAAGAAATTTTTCCTAAATCAATAATAAAAATTAATAAACATAATAATGGATTAATATAATTTTTTATATTAATAACATATATGAACTAAATTCTAAAACTGAACCGCATATACATATATTTTTTTATTAACCATAATCTACACAAATACCTACACGAATCCGGCGAAAACCTAAGGTTTCCCATTAAATATTTTAAAGTTGACCATCACCTAGCAATTTCAAGGTCATTAAAGTTCACGAAAATATTACCACTGAATAGATTGTTTCAAGCCCTACACGTTTGAATGAAACATTTTTCACGAAACCATCTTCCTTCCGAGATGTCCTGGTGTATCCATATTTTTCGACACCCTGTATACAAAAATTTGATTTTTTGGAAATCTCAGATGAATTTTAAAATTTGCGAAGTTGAAGCAACATTTTTAAACAGGTTTGGAAAAATTATATATTTATGACAAGTATGACAGTGCATTTTTGGTCGATTGGTGCTTTTTTATGAAGCACTCACAATTCACATAAAACTGATCTTTTATCTTCAGATTAAAGTTCCGCAAAAATTGCAGATGGGGTATAGTTGGATATTTGCAATTTTTAATAACACGTATTCAAATTAATAAGTTAGTGAATTTTGAAATTACAACACACTGAGTTTTGAAAATTCTTTTGATTTTACTTTTAAGTTAGCAATTAGCAATTAGTTTAGCAGTTTATTTGTAATTTATATTGAATCATTTAAAATAAATTTAAAATATTTTTTATTGTAGAGTTTAAAAATTTAAAGTATATTTGTAATGCCATCGATATAATGAGTAAATTGCAAACAAAACGAATATAATTTCAATCAAATTACAAGATGTGCCGTGAAACTTCAGTGGATGTGTTAAATATTAAGATAATATTACAGTACAAACATATTGTACATTGTGTGGAATACGAACAAGTATGTAATCGCATGTTGGACTGGTGTAGAACCCTCGAGACGTTCCTAGAATAACCCTAGCGTGCCTATAAGGTTACCGAGTGGCTAGTCCAGTTACATCAGCCAGTTCAGCCCGATGAACATTTGTCTATGACTGTGGAACATCGAATTATATAATGTGTGGGATGAAATACATTTGTATCTGTAAATTAATCACATGCAGAATCGCCACACAGAGGTACAGGGTCTTCTAATTAAACCAATTAACAATAATAAATACTGAATTTATAATTATGTCTGCAAAATATAACATCTAAGTACACAAATCAAAGCTTTTAAAACTAGTGAATTTATAAGTATACCTACAAGGTACAAAATTCTAACGAGACAGTCTAAACTTCTTAAACTATTAAAATTGAAATTAAATACTGAATTTATAATTATATCTACTAAGCATGGAATTTTAACTAAATAATCTAAGGTTCTAAAATTATTGAATTTATAATTATATCTACAAAGTACAAAATTTTAACGAGACAATCTAAGCTTTTAAAACTATTGAATTTATAATTAAATACTGAATTTATAATGATATCTACAAAGTACAGAAATTTGACTAGGCAATATAAGCTTCTAAAATAATTGAATTTATAATTTTATGTATAAAGTACAACATTTTTAAAAGAAAATCTGAGCTTCTAAAACTATTAAAGTTATAATTATTCTACAAAGTATAAAATTTTTACGAGGAAGTGTAAGCTTTCATAACTAGTGAATTTATAAATATTGCTTTGACATTTTGCTGAGAGAGCAAAGATATTTGTATCTATAAATTATATGCGAAGTAACAGAAGAGCATGATGTTATTTTGCACATCATTTCTAGACTTCGTAAACTTATTTTTGAATGTAGAAATATTGTAACTTGTTTACTGACTGCTAATTGTATCTTTGATATTATTTTATACTCTTGTATAGTATTATATTTTTCTCGTGATACTTGATTGTAATTACATATTATCAGTACTGTCTCGTACACGTTAATAGTATATAACGGTATTAGGACGATACCAGTTATATAACAGACGAGATTGAGATTTTATAATTAACCGAGTCTGTTATATCCAAATTATTCTCATAAATCACAATGACATATTTCAAGAATGCTATGATGGTTGTGTAGTAACATTTGTAAATACCAAAATAAGTAACAGTTAACGGCTGTTAAATTTTAGCCGACAGTGGCAAAGGTATTATTGCAGGCGAATGGCATATTGAAGGCTTCATCCAAAATAATTTTCCTCTGCAATCCCAGGAGTGATGACAATTGATTTTACAGAAGATTGTCAACGGAAAAGTTCTAATTTCTGTGAAGAAAGTGGTACATATCAAGAAATCTCACAACTTTGTCGACCAAAATGAAAAAATTCAAATCTTTTGGAGAAATATTTTAGATTAGCCTACTTGAAAAGAGGAATCACCTAATAAAGATAATCTTGTTTTATAATAAAATGTTGGAGAATTATATAGCTTTATTTTATTTAATGCAGAAACAGCCCAAGTCCGAGTGATATATACCATTCTGACTCACCTTGGCATGCCCGACTGTCATCCGTTTATCATATTTTGTTAGCCATACTGTTCTATGTCATATAACGTTAACTAAATCACGTAAGAAAAGTTAAGAAATATAATTGATTTTTCTTTATTATTTCAAAACTAGTTATGTGTGACTTGGGTTATTTCTGAAATGAGTGATTCCATTATTTCAATAAATATGGTACCCAAATTGTGGAAACAATGATGAAAATTAAGATGATTTCTGTTGAATGATAAAAAAAAATAAGGAGTTAGGTAATAATATATATACAGTGTGGAAATTAAATAGCGGATAAATTCGGTAACTCCGTTAATGTGTATGAGAGAGAAAAAATCTAAAAGGGAGATAGCGATATAAATTACAGCGCATATGAAAATATTTTTTTGTTATGAAAAGTTATGACGTCATCAATTTTTTTCTTAAATGACAACCTACATGTTTTATTTTTTATTTCGCTAGAGCTTTTTAATCTGGTTTCAACCATACAACATTTTGAATAGGCTACATAAGAAAAAAATCAAGACAAACTGTCTTAAACGGTATAAATGTATATAGGGGGTGCCATTAAAAAAAACTAGTTCGAAGTCTGCCCTGCAAGCATGGAACACACTGTATATGGCAAAATAATTTTACAAACTGCACTTTGACCTCCAGTTTGCAGTGTATTTTGGTTCATTTCGATATCATTAACGGTGTAGGTGTAATAGAGTCTGCCCGTCCTATTGACTTACCCTGTATATATAAACTTTTTTTTTTAATTATAGAAGATGTTGCTGTAAGAATTTTAGCTTCTAAAACTACTGAACTTATAATTATAGGCCATTCCCTTTGATAATTAAAGGTCTAAGGGCAATTTACAGTTGATAAGTTGACATTCAGAATTATTCAGAATTATTCAGAAAGCACTGAAACAAATAAGTTGCTATGAATGCCAGCTATAACCAAAGTTATTTGGATAGCTCATGTTCAAGTGGCGTGTCATGAAATTGCAAAATTGTGAGTGGAAATTACCTAATTTCCATAGAAATTATAAAATTTAAAAATAAAAAATAAAATATTAGTAGATAATTTCAAAATTCCATTGAATATGGAAACAATTTACTTGAAATTGAATAATTTATTAAATTAAGTAATCTTAATTGTAAATTTCGATTATATGCAATGGAAATTACAGAATTCTCAATTATTATTTTTTTTAAAACCTTAGAAGTTAGAATTACTTACTATACTTTCTCTACTTTAGAAATCATGTTTTTTTATTATAAATATCAAATTTGTTGTTAATAGATATAAATATTTACTGAAACTGGGATAATGTATTATGAAAACTATCCACAAAATATATAACTCCGCAAGTTAATAAAACTTTCGCAAAAAAATGTAAATTTCTGAATGTAAATAACAAAATTTCCTCAGAAATTATGAAATTTTAAATCTAAGCAAAAAAAAAAGACAATTTCAACATTCTTATTATAAATTACAAATTAAATTAGATGTGTGAGTGATTACCACTTGGTGAAACATATTAGTAGAGGAATAATAAAAAACTTGGTTAATGTTTCACAGTATATATATAGAAATAATCTAGTTCAGTTTATACTCTTGAGAATGGCTGAGAGACCAAAATAATTGTAGAGTTCCTTTCTATATATACTGTGAAACGTCAACCAAGTGTTTTATTATTCCTATAAATTATAAAATTTGAATGAAAGTAGAAACATTATATTGAAAATTGCATAATTTCTGTTCTAGAAATTATGAAATTTCAAGTCAAAACAAAACATTAGGAAACAATTTTAACATTTTTTTATAAAATACAAAATTTCATTGGAAATTGCAACATTTTATTAGAAGTTGAATTATTCAATTTCATTAAAAATTGAAGAATTTCGTTAAAATGTTTATATTTTTTTATTAGTAATTAGACTATACATAAACGATAATTTGTCTGTCATATTGTTATAGTAAATTATGAGATGTTATTTGTATATTACAATTTTTTGGAACTTGCGATATTTGGATTCTGAATTGGATTGTTGCAGTGAAATTACACAACAGTAAGTGATTTTTTTTGTTGTTGGAAATTGCATGAGTTTGACTAAAGTTTATGTCTAAAATAAATTTTAAATAATGTTTCTGTCTAAAATAAGAAAAGAAATCTGGGTGTCCATAATAATTATGCTATTTTGCTAACTAAATTCAATTTCCTTATATATTATTTTAATATAATTAATGTTTAATAAAATGTAAAACATATGATAAATTATGGCAGTTATTATGGTTCAATAGTTTTAATTATTGTATATCGTGGGCATTCAAGAAAAAATGACTAAGTCAAAATTTGACTAAAATGATTTGATACCAAAAAAACAGCATAAACCATAATAATACCATATAAAGTATAATATAATAATATAACATAACCTTAAAAGTTCGTTGTATTTATCAGGCAAAAGTGTCTATGTTTTAAAATGGTTCATTGGAATGTTAATAAAAACTTTGCAAAAGCAATAAATTTTGAAAATTGGATATAGATATCGATTTTTTAAATGAATTTATCTCGAATGTGTTTTTTTTTAATCAGTCACTTTATGAGCCCACGATTTGTAAAAAACTAATTATGTAAATTTACCATTTCCATGTATTTGATCTCGTTAGCTTTAATTGTTAATATATCAATTGCTGTACAATAGATACACTTCCACTAGACTAGACTTTAGTGGAATAATATTTTATATGAATGACAGAATTATTTGATATAAAAATGCCTGGCATTTATGTATCTCATGTTTCACACCCAACGTAAATCTTATTCCCAGCACATTTATACTTTATTTAGCATGAATACAAGCATAATAGTTGATATGTTGTGTGCATTTGCCCTTTCATCCCATCCCATCCTGTCCTATCTGCGAAATTTAGTTTATCCATTTGTTACCTGTTTCCGGCCTTTCTTATATTCCGCTACTCTCGAAACTCTTGAGCGTCATTATTTTATATATTTGTCCGCATCTCAACTCCTTAATTCAGTTGCATTTCCCGCTATAATTGCCGAGTCATCAGCGCGGCATTGTGATTCTGCTCTTCAATTACGTTGGGATAATTCTTCATTCTTGACTGCGCTAACGCTTAATTTACGTATTAAGGGCAGCACTGGTTTATTGTGGGGAAGGCAAGTTATTCGTAACCCCGGGACAAAGCTTGCTAGGTGAATTTAGATTTAATGTGTGTCATAGAATTATGTGAGATTGAGTATCGTTTGAGTGGATCATTGCGTATATTATCATGTACGAGTTTGAAATATACTGCTTTTCATATGTTAAGGATATTGTCAGAAAATGAATTAGTCTTGAATTTGTCAGCAAAAAAAACATGGTAAGCAACCTGTTTCGAAAAAATACCAACATCCCTAACTTATGAAAGATAGTTTATTAGTATATATTTTTTATTACCTATATTGATAATGTATCTTATTACTTTTATTATATGAAAATTATTAAATGAAGATCTACAATATCGCTCCTCGAATTTTACTATTACACATAAGTATTTTTTGGTAGGCAAATGATTAATTACTCTATTAAATGATCATATCTCGTCTTATGATAGTCGATGATGTGACATGATATGATAGTTAGCGATAGTCAAATGTCGCGTATAATCTATAATTATGGTACTGTAATTATAATGTTTCTATTCCTATACAAATTACGTTTTGAATATCGTTGTCTAGATTATGAGTAACCTCCTGTAAAGATTTATCAAAACTGAAAATTGATCACCAATATATATTTGTGAGTATTTTTGCAATTTTGATTAGATTTTGTAATGGCAATAAAACAATATGCAATAGCAATAAAGAAAATTAACACTTCAATTAAATAAAAATTAGGATCATAGCTATAGATTTAACGCCAGCATCACAGCATCAACGTACAAATATTACATTCACATACTAATTTTATCTTTGCCATTAAAAAAACTGCATCTGCATGTAAGCAACTCCATGCAATTTGTCGCCTAATTCGACGTCTGTATTTATACACAGTTAGTTTACGATTTAGAATGCGCTTGCTGTGAGTTTAAGAGACGCGGCGCCGCAATTAAAACTAAGTCAATAATAATCACGAGCTCATTAAGGGTTAGTTAGTTAGGAAACAACAGCGATTACGTGAACTTCTCAGATGCATACGGGGTGCCGCTGCGGCGCTTCGCTCCGAGAAGTCACCCTTCCGGTAATACACACGGCGGCGATTACATGACAAACATCGGCGTATATTAATATTAACATTTCAACGATCCCTCACTGATAGCCGCGTATTGATTTACATATTATAATTATCGCATACCGTGACTCCCACGTTTGCCCCCCAAGTGAAACACACGCGGAAATGAGGAGAGATCTTGGGAGGATAAACCAACGTATGAATGAATACTCGGCACAAACAACGAAGTGACAATTTGACGAGTGATTTAATTTAGATAGCGTTTTTCGGACGTAAATCCTGATGTGTATATTCCATTCAAGATCTTTTTGCCCCACGACTGGGCTGGATATATGGCAGTTATGATATATGGCAGTATATGAAGCTCAAGCTTCATTTAAAATTTACCACTAGAGATGTCCAACATCAATGTCTTCTAGTTGATCAAATAAATTAATACGTATTTGATTTTTTTCGTTAAGGTGAGCGCATCGCCATCTGTGGGCATTAGCGGTATACGTATTTGAAGTTGTGGCAAATGTTGAATAGATACAAAACAAATTTTGATTTGTTTTACAAACGCATAGGGTAATGGAGTGGCATGCCTTATTACCTCCTCGGACCCTGAGTATCATATACGATACTACGGCTCAACATTTTTTTTTTGCTATTTCTAATCGGAATTTGGCTATGTTTCCAGCGGTATCATATATGATATGCGTGAGGTGGTTGCGCACAAAAATTCACAATGGAATCGCACGTGTTCTAGAGTGGCTGGTCATTAAACATCGAGCAATGTTTATGCAGTTATGGCGTCCAGTTCGAAACGTGGTCAAAAAAAGGTAAGTAATGACTAATTATGCATTTTGCGCTAGCGTCTCACTTAGTGATGGTTAGTTGTTGGTTCTAGTGCCTTCAAAGCTACAGTATCTAAAAATTTACAAAACCTATTGGCCTATCTACTCGAAATATCTTTGGTGATACTTCGGGCCTTACCCAATTGCCAATACAATTGTCTATCATCCGTTTTTTTACCTCTCTCTGAGAAAGAACTCCAGGAGATCGAATTGGATCTTCGATGACTCTGATCTTGATGGTGATATACTACCTAATGATTACAGTGAAAATGAAGACGAAATTGGTAAAATGGAGGAAGATGTGCCTGAGCAAACGGCTGAAACTGATGATGACGGTAACATTACCACAGAAAGTGGCAAAGAAAATGAACCTGAGCAGAGGCAAATTGGAGGTACAGTCTCTTCTTCAGATGACGAACAGCATTCGGTTCACTTCCTACCAAAGGGAAAGAAAGGGAAATGGAAGCGAAGTGCTTTTGTACCTAGAATTTCTGTAAAACATTCACCAACGGTTCGTGCTGAACTTTTGCCTGAAAATATTCCCGATCCAATAAGTTATTTCAGCAGATATCTCGAAGACGATTTCTTTGAATCCATGGCCCTTGTGACCAACATGAATGAAGTAAATAAAACCGGAAAGTCTTTAAATACTTCTGCGGCAAAGCTAAAAGTTTTCTTTGCATGCAGCATGTTAATTGGCATCTACAACCTACCACGAATCAGGATGTACTGACAAATGGATACCAGAGTACCAATTATTTGTGAAATCGTTTCCAGAAATCAGTTTTTTGCGATTCGAACTCGTTTAAAAATTGTATATTACAATGATGTATGGACAGAAGTGAAAATGATAGATTTTGGAAAATAAGGCCAATGTTAGACCGAAGCGTGTCTACAGAATGAAAGGACAAATGAAATATCAGTGGATGAACAAATGATCCCCTTTCATGATAAGGTAAGAATGAGACAATTTGTTCGTGGAAAACCACATCCTGTTGGTCTCAGGAATTGTGTGATGACGACGGCTAAATGAATTCCATTGGTGTTCCTCATATATGACGGAAAGGGAAAAACAACGGAATCCTGCTTGGTACCTACTCCCGAAAAATTAGATGTTGGAGGAAGGGTGGTTCTCAGACTTGCGGATACTTTACCAGTTGGAATATCCGTCTTTACTGATAGATTTTTTACGTCAATACCATTAATAGAAACGCTTCTCGCTCGAGGGATTACTCTCAGTAGCACTCTCATGAAAAATCGAATCCGAAAAGTGGTGAGTTTCAGAACAGATAATCAAATGAAAAAATCTGGCCGTGGTTCCCAAGATATGCTTGTTACTGAGGATAATAAAATAGCTTTGGTTAAATGGTACGACTCCAAGCCAGTTCATATCGGGTCTTCGGAATTTGGAACTGAACCTGTGGGATTGTGCAAGTGCTGGTCAAAAGTTGACAACAAATACATTGAAATAAATCGTCCATCTCTTGTAAAATCGTACAATGAAAACATGAGAGGCATTGATTTGCTTGATCGAGTTATTTCAAACTACCAAATGAAGAGTCGTCCTAAGAAAGGGACCATTCGTGCAATTTACCATTTTGTAGACTTTAGAGCAGTGGCCGCCTGGCTAGAATATCGAGAAGATGCCGAAGCTGCAAATGTTTCAAAAAAAGAAAAACGGGATTACCTTGATTTTAAATTTTCAATTGCGAAAGCACTTTGTCGTCAGAACTTGCTGCAAACCCGCAAAGTTCAGATTCGAGTGACAGTGAGGACGAGGAAACAGCACAGACCAGTAGAAAGCGCAGAGAGGTAGAGGCAATTCCCGAGAATAGGATTCGAAGAAAGAAAAACATCTTCTGCAGTTCATGAAACATCAACAAAAATCACGATATAAATGTCGCTATCTGGGCTACAAGAAACTCACGTTTGCCAAGGCTCATTTTGTAATGTTTTTTATGCTGCAGCGTTGACCGAAACTGTTTTGCGCAATTTCACCAATAAAGTATAAGTTCAATATGATTTTTTTTTTTGTGCTTAAAGCCAAAAGTAGCATTAGTGATACTTTAGTTATTTTCAAAAATTGACAAAAAAAATAAAAAATCATACTGGAGGGTGTTACTTGGACCCAAAATAATAAGTTGTCTCATTTACTATAAAGATTTTATAATCAATTTAGCGGTGGGCCCGAGGAGGATACACAGGAAAAGAGAAAAGAAGATAGAAAAATGAGAACAGATAAACGGGAGCATACTAACAGTTAAACTAACCAAAAAAACAACGAAGAAAACGAACACAATTATAACGATATATGACGATGATAATACCACCACCAAGAAAGAAGAATTCTGGACACAACTAGAAGAAGCAATAGAGGCAGCAGAAAGAAACCTATATATACAGGGTGAGTTTTCTCATAAAACTGCAATTCTTTCCCCATTTAATCGTCCCTCTATCTCCGCTGTTTTCCGAGATCCCCATACTAAACATCCGAAATAACTCACCCTGTATATATATATATATATATATACATATATATATATATATATACATATATATATATATATATATATATATATATATATATAAAGGGTGGGCCAGATACAAGTATCTTTTTAAAAATGCAATAAAATGAACAAAATTATTTTTTTCACATGTATTATGGCTTTATTAGTAAGAGCAAACATTCCCATTAATGATGAAAAAGAACTTCGATCAAGTGGCTGCCTCGGCTGGCTTCGCAGTAGCGCATTCTGTCACTCCAATTTTCCAAGACCCTGTTAATGGTTTCGGGCTGTAGCTCACGGATTGTTTGGATGATATTGGCCTGAAGTGCTTGAATCGTTTCCGGATTGTTAGCATAACATTGGTCATTCACGGTTCTCCACAAAAAAAAATCAAAGGGGTCAAATCGCAGCTCCGAGGCGGCCAATTGACATCGCCGAGACAGTTGATTACACGATTTGGGAATTTGGTGCAAAAAGGATCGATTGTGGCATGGGTTGTGTGGCATGACGCGCCATCCTGTATGAACCAGAGGTCGTGCAAATCCATGTCTTCAATTTCAGTACAAAAAAGTCGCATAAGATGGTTCTGTAACGCTCACCGTTGACCGAAACGTTGTTCCCAGCCTCATTTTCGAAGAAACATGGTCCAATGATGCTCTGTAAAGCAGTAACGAAAATGGACAAAATAAGAAGCACAAAAATAAGAGAAGAATTAGACATAGAGCCAATACAACAATACATGGGAAACGACAGCTCGGATGGTGGGGACATATGCAAAGAATGGATAACCAAAGAATGGTAAAAAAAGTGTGGGAAGCAAAGCTAAACAAAAAGAAAAGAAAAGGAAGACCGAGAAAGACATGGGACGACAGAATGAAAACAACAATGGAAGGAAAAGGGAAAATATGGAAAGAAGTGAAAGAACTAGCGAAGCACAGGGTTAAATGGAAGAACAATATACAGGGTGTCAATTTGAAAAGTTGCCACCGACTTTATCTTAGAACAAATGATTATTTTAAAAAATACTCAGAACCGTTTGGGTGGTTCGGAGGGGGAACCAAAATGACGTAGGTAGTATCGACCCCCTACCCGCCCTTTAAGCCACAGCCACCTTCATCTAAAAAAAATTAATGGCACCCCCTTACTAGTGATACATCGTTGGAAAGCTCTTGAAAAATGCTTTCCAGTCATTATTAATACAATATGATTTAGTCAACTAGTTTTAGAATTAAGTGCAAATAAAGTGTGTAAATCTATGTGTTCTAGTTGATCAAATAAATTTTTGAAGCTTGCAAAAATTTTAATTGTTCCAAATTGTTTCATCAAATTTAAACAAGGTAAGTGACATGTTTTGTAAATCTGCTCCACACAGTTATAAAAGGTGTTTCAATAAGACGGATCTATGTTATCAGTAAATACCACAATGTTATTTAAAAGAAAATATTAATTTCTTTATTGAATCATGTTATTTTGTACATGGCAATTATATGTGAAAGATAATATCGGCCAAATGTCCATCCCATCTTTGGTGGCACACCTCCAAAAACGTCCCTTAATGGTCAAATTTTAATGAATTAAATTGAATTTATTATTAAAATTCAAAATATTAAAATACGGGCATGCAATGGTGTTTTCACATCTGCCACAGACACAGTTTATTTGAATTTTTTAACAATTTTTCCAATTACACTCTCGGTTTTTCGATTATCCTCTCTAAAAAAATACGCACGAAAAGTGCACGAAATGCATTTTTGTTTAAACGCCCATTTTCATAATAGGCTTCAATAACTTTAACACGTTGTTGGAATGTCTCCAATCTTTCCATGGTTGAAATTGCCAAAAACTGAACTTGCCAAATCTGAAAACAATATTCAGCAATTATTTGACATTTAAACCTCATTCACATGTAACATCGATCCGTCTTATTGGAACACCCTTTATAACTAAATGTGAAAATGGTACATAGTTATTTCACGAAATTTATAAGTTTGCTAACAATTCCGAAATGTAACTGTAAATATTGGAATATAGAACAATTTGACTTCGTTCATACCACATGTTTTCACTAAATCTTCTAAATCACTAAAAAAATCACTAAATATTAGATATAAAATTAAACTTGTGAGTCCTGTGATATTTATTGAAATTCCCTACATATATATTTATATCCTTGTGCTGCATTTACTTGTCAATGAATTTTGTGTTTTGATTGCTATCTGTATTTCCTGCATCGAAATTTGTTAACATTTAATAATTACTCTGCAGGGTGTCTGAAAGTAGGCACTGTACACCTCTGGGCCAAGCGTGTGGCTAATAAAGGCGATGAAAATGCGTGACGAAAGCCCGTATTGGCAGTATCGTGATGAGAAGCACGAACAATGCCTCGATGACATGTTTCAAGAAACCCGGTGCATATTTAAGTAACCAACTGCCTGAACCATTGCAAGCAGGCCGTGATATAAACTTGCGATAAAATAGCTAAGAGTGATAATAAATAGAGGTGGGAAGAATTACTTCCGCTGTTAGTGAAAGCCACATACGAAAATATATCACCAATTAAACACTATTACATATGGTCCTGCTGAAATTCAATTATAGTAACTCACATTTAAAGTTCGCCTGATTAGAAGTATTTAGATATTAGTTCTGTACCTATTTATATTTTCGCACTTTTGGAGAAATATTGACCCAAGTGTAAATTTGTGAATTGTTGGAAACACGTTTGGCAAAAAATGGGATACAAATTGGAACAGGGAAGAACCTAGATAGTCTTTCTTTCCCCAGATAAAGTTGAGTCTAAGGAATATTGTGGTATTAATAACTGTTTTTTTGAAAAATTTACACTTACGTCATTGTTTCACCAACGCCGGTGCGATGTTATTGTAATAAATTTATTAACTATCTATAATTTGATTATAAATTTTAATTATTTGTACTCTTTCGACCTGGTGGGTGTCATCAGTGCAGGGCGTCCGCCGTTAATTCCTAAATGTGGCGTTCAAATGCTTCTCTCATATTTCATTATACTCAATATCTACTTAAACCTTATTATGCAATACCATTGTACTAAATTCGTACTTGTTAAACTATAATCAAAAACTTTTTACAGCAATAGGGCATAAAATTAGAAACTCCGCGCGATTCGAAGCTGGCGACAATTTGCATTTAAACTGGAATTAGTGCTTCTCATTTACAATACATTTGAAGCTTTATTAAATTAACGATTAAACTTTTATTCCAACCTTCCTTCCCTCCTTATTGCCCACATATTATTTTAGTTTCGTGTAGATACTTCTACCTATTTAACAAAAAAAAAAAAAGTTACTGAATGACAAATTTGTGAAGAACTAGCATATAAGAACTATACATAAAATAAAAAAGTAGCAACTCTCCCGATTATTCCAACATACAGAAATTATCTTAAAATTGGAAGAAAATAAATCATTAATGCTAGTTTTAATAACTCAATCACTGATTTCAGAAACCCCGCTAGTCCACTTTTGGTTACACATATTTGAATTAATCATGGAATGGCGCTATTCTAATATTTTAAAGTTGTATAGACGCTCTAAAATTATTAACTCAGAGTAGAAATAATCTTAGTCCGTGATATTTTTTTTTTATTATTTAAAAACAAGTTATGTGTGATTTGGATATCTGAAATAAGTGATTCAACTATTTTAATTGATTTAATATCTTTATTGCTCATAATATCTTTGCTATTGCAATACCACTTAATTGATACATTGATTTAAATGTTACAGTTCATAAATTCCGCTGTTGCAGGATAATTAATAAAAAAATATCACAGACTTGTAATTTTTTTTTTTTTTGGGGAAATGTAATTTCCTTAAGGGTATGATAAATGCGTGCAATATTTCATCATTTTCTCTTATACTCTAAATAAAGGTAATTTGTAAACAAACATTTGATATTGATAAATATCGAGAGTACCATTAAATCATCCAAATGTAACACAAACCCTTCAATTTAATTGCAATGAAGAAAAATAATAATTTTGAAGTTTGAAAAATTTGGCACAATTACTCTAAATTGTAATTGCATGGAGAGCAGTTTTAAATGAAAATTTGCCACAATTGCCCTTCCATTTTCAAGTTTTTTTTTAAAATTATTTAAAAATTAATTATAAAATTCATTTATAAACACCTTTATATCATTGAAGTGAAGAAAAATCTGTTCTTTAGATATTAAAACTGTTGATATTTGAGAAATAAAATAGTTCTAGTTATTGTTTAAATTACAAAAACCTCTACTTAGACGTAGAAATTAGGTAAAACTTCTAACTTCTACTTATGGAGTTGGGTAAACCTTTTTACTTCTACTTAGGTAAAAAAAATCACGTTCTCTGTCTTAAAATTATATAAATATATCTCTACTTTTATGTTTTAAAGTTACTGAAATTAGCATAGAATTATGGATGTTTACTTGCATGGCGACCAGTTTTTGAATGCAAATCAAATTTCCCCAGTTCCCATTTTCAGTTTCATTTTTAAATCCTATGTTCACCTGTAAGTCATTGCAGACTAGAAAAAAAATTGGTTTTAAATCTTGTAATTGATATTTTTTGTTATGGATATTTTTTTTAAATTTCAGACTGACAGGTTTATCAACGTTTATAAAACTTGAAATAATTATTATCTCCAAAATTATCACTATCTCTACTTCGAAATAACTCAAATGTACAAACGTCTCTACAATTAGATGTCAATATCTGAAAATATCACGTCTTCCAACTTTTTCTATTTTTGTCTTTCACCTTTTTCTTTCAATAAAAAAACATTTACTAATATTTAATTTCTTAGACATTGACAAAATATATTTCCAGACAGTTTATTTAATGTCAATATTCATAATAAATAATAATTTATTCGATTTATATGTATTATTCATGAAATAATCTTAGGAAAGAAGATCAGAATCATCACCGACTGTATCACTTCATACGAACAACCTATACATGATGGTCTCTTCTACAAAAGCAAACACTATCCAGTGATTGAAAGCCTACCACCTCCCCCCATACCTATTCCCTGTGGGAAATGCCACACATTTGACCATGCAACCGCAGATTACAAAAACACCACTTCCTGCAATAAATGCAAAGGCCCCCGCCATACCTCCAAATGTACATCACCTGTACCAGAAAAATGCCCTTCATGCCAATCAACAGAACATGCCGCTTGGTCGATGTAATGTCCAAACCGGCCAACAAAACCTATTGAGGGCATACCAAACGCACAAATTAAATCACTAAACAAGAAATCCCAGGAATTGCCACCCAACTTAACCCTAAATAGCAGGATACATAAACCTGTAACAATACACGATTAAATTATCAACATAGTCATACATAAAATTAACAAACCAAAACATACAGACCGAGCCAAATTAATCCAAGCGCTGAAAAAAAGGTTTATAGACAACTATAGGGTAGATATCAATATCTCTTTCTCAGGAAATAGATTGTATATCATACTGCATGACCTCGAAACACCCGAACTGGCGTCACTCACAGAACCCACACATGGCATTCAAATTAGCAGAGCTCAAAATTAAATTTATCTATGCAAACATCAACAGTTACATCCTCAAGAAACACCTAATCAACAATTATATCGAAGAAAATGACACAACCGGCACTCTTTTTGTAGAAACCAAATCATCCATCAATACACCCATGAGCTATAGAAACTGGAAGATTATACAACAGCATGGGAATAAAATAACAAACAAGCCCAGGGGTGGCGCTCTAGCGCAAATACACCCTAAACTGGTCACTACAAGAGAAAATCCTCCCAAAATGAATAACCCTCTAAACGACGCACTACACATAAAAATCAAATATCACGATGACTAACTCCATATCATCCTAGTATATATATACACCCCACAGCTAGAATTGAGGAGACAATATTCATAAAAGCGTCGCAATACAAATACTGCATTGTAGTCGGTGATTTTAATGTAAATTCGTCAGTCAAACGAAAACAACTAAAAACTTCCTAAACAACTCGGACTTTATACAACAAAAAACTGCACCTACCTTTGTGATGACCAACAACAATAACTCAACGCCGGACATAATACTATACACAACGAGCATGAAAAGCCTTAGTAGCAAAGTGAAAGTCGTACCAGACCTCTGCAGCGACCACTTAGCCTTGGAATTTGAAGTAACAACTCCAAACCATAACATCCTGATCGACCCCCAATCAACACCCCCTAATTATAAAAAATGTGATATTGCAAGTGTAAACGAAGAACTGACTAGCTACCTGGAGAACTCAGCGTATTCCCCTATATCCAAGGAAACTATAAAAAAATCCTCAAACACACAGAACATATAATCCGTCTGAATACGCCAAACGTGAAAATAAACTATTATACACACAACATACCACCGTTCATAAAAGCATTAATTAAGGAAAAGCGAAAACTCCACCGAGAATTCAAAAGGACGGAATGCAGAGAACTGAAACAAACTTTCAACAAGCTAAACAACGATATACACAACTTAATACTACAATTCAAAACCGACAACTGGCTACAAAAGTGCGAAAACCTTAATGCAACAAAGGGGAAAATATTCTGGAGAGACATCAAAGGCATGACAAAATACAAAGAATTCAAACTGAACTACCCCATTAAAATGAACAACAAAGAAATTGAAAATGATCAGGAAAAAGCCCAAGTACCAGCCGCACATTTTGCTATAGCCTGCAAAGTCGATAACAATCCCTTATATAACAACGACAAATTTAAGGAAATCAAGAAATGGCACCAGGAATTTACAAACGATAAATCACACGAGCGGGACATCGAAATCACTGAAGACGAATGTTATGAGATCCTCTACAGTAGAAAAAACAGTTCACCCGGACAAGATAACATCACAAAAGCCATCCTACGAAACTTAAATCCGACCACCCAAAACTACATCCACAAAATATACAACTATTGTCTAAGTAACACCCACTTCCGCGAAGAATAGAAAACTGGTGTAATAATACCTATCAAGAAACTCAACTGTGACCCAACGCTGATAAGCAACTTCAGACCCATCACCCTACTACCAGTTATGGGAAAAAACCTAGAAATCTACACCAAAAATAAAATAGAGGAAGCAACCACAGGAGTTGTGCCACCTTACCAATTTGGATTCCGTAAACAAAAGGGTACAACACTTCCCATCACCATCGCGCTAAATAACATACAACACAACTATAAACTAGGCAATGTTAGTGCATGCCTAATGCTAGACATCAACAAAGCATTCGATAGCGTATCCCATCCATCACTCATATATAAACTACACGCAGTCCAGGTACCAAAACAACTCACCCTGTTAGTAAACAAAGTGCTGAAAAACCGCAAAAGCAAAATAAAAATAAATAATCATCTCTCCGACCCGTTTGGAATTGAACAAGGTGTCCCACAAGGTTCGCCCCTATCGCCTACATTATTCAACTTGTACTGTCACGATATATATAATGCAAACCCTGAATATTTCAACCCCAACTGTTACATCCTACAATACGCAGATGACACAGCGTTAATATCACACCATAACTCCATTGACAAAGCAGTAAATCAATTACAAAGCCTTATCAACAACACCGCAGAATGGTTCCTTAATTGGCGACTACTACCAAACCCAGCAAAATCTCACCTCCTACTACATCACCACCAAATTCAAATTAATTCACCTTACATCACCCTCTTAAATCAAGACGTCTTCCCTGAATCATCGGTTAAGTATCTGGGAATAACCATAGACAGCGCCACCACACTACAAGAACACACGTCTTACATCAAGAAACAAATAACAAAACGAGCGAAATATTTCAACAGCCTAAGGCTAAATAACTCTGGCATAAACATAAAAATGGCTTCGCGTATCTACAAAGTCACCTGCAGACCACTACTGGATTACAGCTGCATAGCGTACCTCAACACCAACAAGAGCGCCCTCACCAACTTAAAAAGAGCAGAGACTATTGCACTACGCAAGATAACTAAACTGAGACACCCTCATAACCCAGTGCACAATCAATCCAATCAATTACTATACAACAAGACCCGCATACAACCCATCCAAGAAAGAACAAAATATCTGTCACAGCGATTCATTAATAAAGACTCAAATAAAACCATCATCACTCAATTCACCCCAGCCACCACAGACATCTGGAAAAGAAAAAACCCAAAGTCACCATAAAAGAGATACTGTATTCCCTGGAAATGGGCTAAACCAAGGACAATGACCATCAAGGGCGGAAGGACTCCGGTCGATAGCCCTTTGCCAGGACCAAAACATCTAATACCATACCAATATATACATAAATATTACGAAAAATTATACCCTGGCAATAAATTTCTTCTTCTTCTCTTAGGAAAGAAATAAATCTTTAGGAAACCACACTCGCGCTAAACGCATTCGTGTGGTTTCGAAGCAACATAATTTGTTTCTCAAAATCGAAGGAATTTGTATTTTGATAATCATTAATATACTTGTTGTATTATTCTCGAAAATACAACTAGTTGTATTTTCAGAATTATCACTTATTAATACATGAGTAACTATAGAAACCACATTGTTATATTGTCATGGTTTTAGGTATGAGTTATATTCTCAGGGGTAATATAACAAGTGGTGTTCTCATTATCGATAATGATTTTATAAATACTACGAATTTCAACCCCAACGACAAAAAATCACCGAGCCCGAAGGGCGAGGTGCATTTTCCAAAGATTGGGGTTGAAATGAGTATTTTTAAAATCATTATCTATTTTTGAGAACACCACGAATTATATTTAGGAAGGGAATATAATGAATTGATTGAGTCATCTAGTAAAGCAGAATAAACAAGAAGCTAAATATACAGTTTAAATATCTGTATTTATTTAGATCACTTCATATTTCAAACAGCAAACCACAATTATGTACCTACTTGTACTATTTCTTTACTTATTTATTCAACCGTTAAATATGACGATCGGTTCGGATATTGTAGTGACATATAATAAATCTTTCGTATGTGGTCGTCAATATTTGTTCGTGATATTATCGTGAAAATACAACCAGTTATATTTTCAGCATTATCAGTTATTAATACATGCGTAACTATAGAAAGTGCATTGTTATGACGTAACGGTTTTAGGTATGACTTATATTCCCACTGAAATGTACAAGGATCTCTTGAAATTGAAAACAACTTAAAAAAATAAACATTAAAATTATATTAAATCTAAATATCGTTCAAATGTGCCAACATATGTATAATCATGTATAGATGATTATCAAGATCGTCATTTTGTCAATATCAGGAAAAAAATGCGGTGTGACTATCTTGAAAATTTTCAAACATCCCCTACTCAGCAATTGAAATATTTAAAAAAAACATAAATTGTTACTTTTTCTACCTTGAAATTGTTGAAATCTATCAAAATCTCTTTATTGAAATTTATTAAAATGTCTATTTCTTTGTTTCTTTAAAATAGTAGATATTTTGCAATCGTAGAATCTATTAAATTTACTCTGTAAGAGATTATTTTTTCTTCTCTAGAAATCACTAAATCAAATAAATGTTCTTCGTTTCAATTCTGAAATTATCGACATATTTGAAAGTTTGAAAGGACATTATACTGTCTAAAATATTGCTTCTTGGGTCCTAAAATTATTGAACGTTTTATCTTTAAATTTTGAAATTATTGTATGGCTGTCACTTTTTAACTAAGTATTTCTGGACACGTGTCTATAGGAACTTTTATCACAATTTATCTTATTGTAGAAATCCATTTAATAAAATAAGTAGGGGAAATTCTAAAGTTTTGTACGATACGTTACGTTCGTGATGTTTAGCCAAGAATTCACTATAATTTATAATAAGTATTAACTAATATACATAATTATATTATATTTTTAATTGGATTAATATGCAATGCGCTGTACTTGAGATATTTCCTTTTTAGTGCATTATTTTGCAATTGAATAATGATTGATTAAAAATTATTCAAAACAATAATAACAGTTCTAGTTGAATTTTCCCTATGCATATAATGAATTTAGTTATATAGGCCTGAGTCTAATCGTGTAATTTTATTGTATTCTTAATGTATATACGTAATACATGTACTAACTGAATACGGCGATAAGATTTGATCAAGCGTTGTAGAAAAATGCGCTTCGATGCTTTTGCAGCTTGAATTTATACAGTCGTAATTTGTAGAAAAAGCTGCCCAATCAAGCGAAATGAAAACTAACATCGTTTAAGCGACGGGGAATAAAAGAACAAAGCGGGATCTTTTATGTAACTGCATAACCCCCATGAAACTCGAACTGTATTATCCTTACATCATTTACAATGACGATTCCGGGGCGCGTTTTTTCCGGCCCCGGATGATCTCCACCGCATAAAGATACAATACAATGTAATATGTAATTCTCTACATTGAATACAATCTTCATTCCCGCATACGCGCACGGCTGCAATAAAACGGAGAGATTTCTCTATGAAATGTATAAAACACACGCCCACGGGGAACACTCTGGGACGTAAAAAAATATATACGCCCTTTTGGAAAGAATGAGAAAAAATAAATAAATTTGGTTCACCAGAAATGCCAGCCTTGGTAATAATTCCATAACATATGGACTTTATATTTGATGGGATTAATTAATCGATTTACTATGCTCCACAATAATATTGTTGATAATTTTGTCGGAATAAAGTACGTTGCTATTATTACTAACACTGTTACTAGTGCAGTGGCATTTGTAATTAGTTTCCATCCTGGATTGAACGCAAAATGAACGCAACAATATGTACTGCATACACCTAATACATAAAAGCAATTCCAACATGTGTATTAAACTGATTAAACAGCTTCGCCCGTGCAGGCGAGCAACTATTTAACCAACTCGCGCTAAGGACTTTACTGCTCGGCTCCATAAATATATTATCAAGTTTTAATCAGGGAAGTTTTCGCATTCGGCGCTGCGGTTAAAAAATCGAACCCTCGCCGCCCATTCTTCGGGCGCGGATGGTCCGCGCGGAAAAGTTCCCGAAAAGTTATAAATGTTTCGCCGTCGGTGCGCCGCTATAAATCAGCAGATTACGACGTCATATCCTCCGGAGCACTTTTAAGTTTTTTCGGGGCTTATTAATTGCGCGAAACCCGGCGGAATTCGATGATAAGATAATGCGGTTCTCCTGTTTCGGCGCTGTCGCAGCAAAGACGGATCGAAAACTTTCGCATTAGCCTGTGGCAGGACGGAATCAATTCCGTATTAATACGGAGAACATCTTGTATGGGGTAGGTCCGAAAGAGAAGACAGAAACAATGGGCGGGGAGACGGTGATTGAATTGGAATTGGAAGGAGCCAAAAATACGTCGATAATGTGATCGCGCATGAAACGCACGTGCAGACTGGAATTTATCGCATTGGATATCAAACGGTTATTAAGAACGAACATATGACATGGTACTTATCCATTTTTTTAATTCGATTTAAGTTTTTGAGATGTCACTAAAAAATAATTATCTACCCATACACAAATGGTTATACTAAAAATTAAATATCTCAAGGAAAGCAATAAATATCTCTATATCTATACCGATATAGAAAGCGCATAAAGTATTAAGACCTGGCTTTATGTTTTCTACTGTATAAATTTTCGAAAAACGCTTCAACAGGTTAAATTGACTTTTTTCAAACAGATATTTTGAGACCATTTTCAATTTTCCATCTCTCTCCGTTTTGAAGTTATGACGTATTGATATTGATAGCACTTTTTATTATGTTTTCAACAACTTGACATTTCCAATATGTAACATTATTCTCAAGAGCTATCAATTTTGTGATAATTGGACTAAACTTCAATTAGAACTCCGTCAATTATAAAAATTTTATTTTCTAAAACACAAATATCAATTTTCTGCAAATAAACTGGCAATATTTCAGATGCAGACCAATTTAAATTATCTAGAAATTTACTGTTAATTAACCAATTGCTGATTTTAGTCTTCAGGGTAAATCTGTCAATTTATAAATTGCTAATTTATACGTTATTATTGTCAACTCTTTAGCGATAATTGTCAACGTTGTTGAATTTGTTGTCATTTTTTAAAGAACTATCTACATCAGTAATAAATTATCAGCAGTATTGATAATATGTTATGTCACCCAATTTATTAAAATGGTAAATCATAATATTTTCGTTCGGGCGTATAAGTACGGGCCGATGTCGCAGATCTGTTTATAAATTCAAGGCCAAGTTACCACTCGACTCTTTCGAAGGGAACAAACGCGTTTGAAGCGCATTATGTGCGTGTCACCAAGCGAAGCCGGCCGTGACACATTACTAGCATAGTTTCAATAAAGTTTTATTGTTTAGTGTCCGTATGGATAAATTGAAGGTGAGTCGTTGTATGGTTGTGGAGAGTTGAGGTTGACTCATCGGGGTACCAAGGATGTTGGGTTGACCAATTATTGCTCGGGTCAACAAATATAGTGAGTCATTGAGTGAGTCATTGTGTGGTTGTGGAGAGTTGAGGTTGACTCATCGGGGTACCAAGGATGTTGGGTTGACCAATTATTACTCGGGTCAACAGAAATACAATTGTCTCACTGAGTTGTAAACTCACGATCATTTTCTAATTGTTACAGAATGACGGTCGTTGGAAGGAGCAAAAGAAGAGAGCGATTGCCATATGTTATTATACGATTATATAACCTTTTATATTTTTGTATCATTAGTTTGTATTAAATAAATAAGTTTCATTGATACAAATCCCATTGTTTATTAATCGACGTCTTGACAATACAAATAATTACCTATCATAAGAATAATACAGCAGAATTAGTATTGAAACTGTTTTTTTATGGATTAAGAATAGTCAGTATTAAGCTAAAGATAATTCGCCGGCCTAACAATATCTGAATTGGGTTAACAATATCGGAAGTGGCAAAAGTTCAGCTAACAATATCAGAAGTGGGATTGCTCCCAAGTGCTGTACCTAATAAACAATGGGAAGATTGTTCTAAAAAAAATAAAAAATATTAAAACAAAACATATCAAGATTAATGGCATTCGTTCTCTCTTCGTCTCTATACGATCACTCATTAGTTTTGTTTTTTGTTTGTGTTGGAATATAACATAATATTTGCATGGGTGTTGAATTGATAACACTTATTTTGCAATTTGTTTAATTCTTTCAAAGTTAATAAAATAACGTTGTGATATAAATTCAAAGTATTCACTCGAGTGTTGGGTCGAGGAGTAAATATGTATTACTTACATTTTGATACTACTACATAGTACATGTAAATGATTGATACCAAATGATAATTGTGGTGGTATATTTGCATTCAGCGAACAAATATGATACAGTAATACTATAAAATGGTTTTGTGTCTGTGTTATAAAGTGTTACAGTTATTATTTATTGTGAACGTCATAATAAAATAAATAAAGTATTGAATAATTAGACCCAGACAATTAAATATTGCCTGTGATATGCGAAATTATAGGCATTACTAACACAGCCAAATGTTTAAGAAAAGAGGCCGATTATAAAAAGGGTGCTGTTACGTTGACTGTGGTGCAAGAGATTATAATCAGTTAGACAAATAATTCAAGTAATTTAATTTGTCGAAAGACTGCGAAACAATTGTACAGGAGAATTTCTATAAATAAGTGAAATCTATAAATATGTGCAATATTAAGAACAAGTGCTTTTGGATATATTTAATTTATTTAGTTTGATCCAGTATTGATTAACACAGTGTTAAATAAATAAATGCTTCGACTAGTTTATTTCGGTTCACAAACTTCAGAACTGGAAATCGAAATAGATCAGTGCGTTGCTCACCAGTCATTTATAAAAACTGCTAATAAGTTAACGTTTTTAAAACATCAGGTTCCAAGATGTGCTCTCCACATCGATAATACTTTGAAGTGCAGAGTTCTGAAGTCTGAGCAATATTTCCAAGCATGACCTCCTCATTAAAGGTGGAAAAATAGTCGCCAGAGGTCACACTTGTTTGGAGTGTGAAGAAAATTGCACTCTTTTAGAGGAAAATCAGACGCCGTTGAAAGAAGATGATTAAATACTAGATGTCAGTCTTGCTCCTAATGAAAATAAACAACGACTAGAATTAATTAATAAATATAGAAAATGTTTCGCTACATTCTTTGCAGAGAAAGGTTGCAAAGGAAATACTAAAATGCCAATTACTTTAAGTGAAAATAAGTCAATATTTTATCGTCCATACAAGATGGCTCACGTGGAAAGAGAATTGGTAAAAGGTATGATCTCTGAAATTTAAGAAGCTGGACTCATTCGAGATTCAAATTCTCCCTACTCATCTTCAGAGATCTTAGTTTATAAACCAAACGGGGAAAAGCGTTTATGTATGCATTACAGAAAACTTAACGATTTATTATTGACGATCAAATCGATCAAATAAAAGATTATAAATACTTCACAAGTTTGGATTTATTTTCTGGGTATTACCATGTAGAAGTGGAAATGGAGGCAAAATAAGAAAACTACTTTTGTAAAAATTTGTAATGACAAATACGAGTTTAATCGTATGCCATTTGGCTTTTGTAATGCGCCAAGCGTATTTCAAAAATTAGTTAATCGAGTGTTGGGACCACTTCGGGGCACAGTTGCAATTACTTGCCTCGACAACATTTTATGTCCTAGCAAGACATTTGAACAAGGATTGGAAAACCTGGAACAAGTGTTTAAAACATTACTTCAGAATAAATTAACTTTAAATCCCCGAAAATGCTATTTTATACAAACTACTGTCACCTACCTAGGATATGAAATATCTGAAGAAGGTGTAAGACCCGGTACAAATAAGACAAAGGCAATAAGAATGTTTGCAATACCGACGACAATGTACAATGTAGTACAGTTTACAATGTACGACAATTTCCGGGATTTACTGTATTTTTCAGACGGTTTGTGTGAATCCTTCATCCTTCCAATTCAAGGATTGCCAAACATCTTAAGATGTTGCTGCACAAATCACAAGCATGGCAATGGGATGCAGAACAAATACAGGAATGAAAGGTATGATCAGAAAGAACGCTAACAATAGAACTAAAAGACGAACTTACAAAACAAATCAGGACGATAATAGCAATATACGGTCCAAATGAAGGTGAAAAGGAAGAAAATAAGGAGACATTCAGGGAAGAACTAACAAAAGCCAACAAATACAAATACAAATACATTCTTTCAACATAAGTAAATACACCGTTACACTAGATAAATGCCGAGTAGAAACGAGAAATCGATGATAGATTATATTTGAGTGGAAGAAAACAATATGAGCAAAATAACGGATGCAAGAGTAAGAAGAGGACCAGAAATAGGATCAGACCACTACCTGGTGATAGCAACTATAAGAGAGGACCCGTTAGGAAAAGAGGTAAACCGGACGCAAAGGAAAAATAACATCGAATTCGAAGCAAGACGGACATATAAACTACAAGAAGATGAAGTAATTCATCGTCCTGGAAAAATATGGCACATGTAGATAGGCTAAGTAGAAACTCTGTTGCCGAACAAAGTGTTTGTGAAGAACACCAAATAGAAGTCGCCAATTGGATGTTAGCTTGTAAGTTAACCGACCGAAAACTACAAGTAATAACAAAAGTTTTAAAAATGATTACGAAATAAAAATCCACAAGGAATATAAGATGGCTGACGATCGTCTTTATAAAGATGTGGATGGTAAACAACTTTGGGTTGTGCTGAGAAGTATGCGAAGGGAAATTGTAAGATGTAATCACGATGATTTAGGACAATTTTCTACGGATAAAACTATGCAGAAAATACTTGAAGTATACTGGTTCCCAGAAATGCGCAAATATATTGTGAAATACATAGCATCGTGTACGCGATGTCTGTATTTTAAAATACCTAAAGGAAAGCAGGAAGGTATGTTGCACATCATATAGATAAAGTTTCTGTTCCTTTCCACACCATACATATGGATCACTTGGGCCCATTCAACCCAAGCAGTGGAAAGAAATATATTCTGGCAGTGGTGGACGGTTTCACCAAATATTTAATTATGTTTGCTACCAGAGACACAAGTACCAAATATGTATTGAGATGTTTCAATCAATTCATCAGTCTGTATGGGGTGCCCACAAGGGTAATTACTGATCAAGGGACAAGTTTCACATCAAATGCGTTTGAAAATTTCTGCAAGGATAAAGGTGTACAACATATTAAGAACGCGGAAGCAACTCCACGAGCAAATTGTCAAGTGGAAAATAATAACTCCACTATTCTTTTCATCATTGAGTACCTTTGTGGTGAGAAGGTGGTTGATAAATGACAGGTACTTGCTCGAGGAGGTACATAATTCGGGAAGGTGAAAATGTAAGGTGTACAAAATGATTCGAGTGCTGGGCAGACTAAAGAATTTTGTGCCAGGTGATGGTGTTTCAAGCACCAGTGAAAATGAAGAAGTTTAGCTTTGTCACCAGTGAAGATGAATAAGTTTAACTGTGTCTGAACGAGGACGTTCTGAAAGGTCAGGAAGGCCGAATGTTATGTCACCCAATTTATTAAAATGGTAAATCATAATATTTTCGTTCGGGCGTATAAGTACGGGCCGATGTCGCAGATCTGTTTATAAATTCAAGGCCAAGTTACCACTCGACCCTTTCGAAGGGAACAAACGCGTTTGGAGCGCATTAAGTGCGTGTTACCAAGCGAAGCCGGCCGTGACACATTACTAGCATAGTTTCAATAAAGTTTTATTGTTTAGTGTCCGTATGGATAAATTGAAGGTGAGTCGTTGTATGGTTGTGGAGAGTTGAGGTTGACTCATCGGGGTACCAAGGATGTTGGGTTGACAAATTATTGCTCGGGTCAACAAATATAGTGAGTCATTGAGTGAGTCATTGTGTGGTTGTGGAGAGTTGAGGTTGACTCATCGGGGTACCAAGGATGTTGGGTTGACCAATTATTACTCGGGTCAACAGAAATACAATTGTCTCACTGAGTTGTAAACTAATAAAGTATTACCCAAAAACAAATGGTTGTACTAAACATCAATGTCGCAAGACAAGAGCATTAAATATCCATTTAATTAAAAATATAACACTTAATATTTTCTTTAAATTGTACTTCTTTTTATACGCTAGTTTCTGAGATATCAGTACTAAGCATCCAATATCTCAAGACAAGACCATTAAATATCCATCCAATTAAAAATATTATGTACTAATATAGCACTTAATATTTTCTTTAAATTGTACTTCTTTTTATACAATAGTTTCTGAGATATCACTAATAAAGTACCGATAGTATTTGGAAAAAGTTGCCAAAAATATTATATATTGTGATGATATTTTTAGGTTATTATTATTATTAGCGTATTTATGTTAATTCGGTTAGTTCGATAGTTCTGTATCTGTAGGAACACAAACAATTAAAATTAATAATTAGTGAGGAGTCGGAAGTGAAGTGCGTAAGGTCCAGTTATAGGATCAACGTTGCTTAGTGGTGGTGACGCGACGAACAATCACAGATCGACGGGAGTTATTAAGTAGGCCGGAGAAAAAAATAATTGAAGGTAGTCGCGAGACAGACGGCGTCCCCTGGACATCCGAGCGAGGAGTCCGGCGAGAGACGGCGTAGATTAAACATCGGAGAGCGAGAGTGTGGAGCTAAAAACGGCGTTCTTCGAGAGCAGAGCGAGGCAGTTGATCAAAAAGGCGGACAACCCACGACAGAAAGCAATTGAAGGGGACTCACGAGATTTGGAAGCTACGGGAAGCAGTATTCACGGAGACGGAACCTAACGCGGAGCAGCAAAGCAGAGCTGAATTGAGATCGTCAAGACGGGGATACGCGTACGCACGAAAAGCGAGATACATACAACAGAGAAGAAAATTCTGGAAGATTCGTCTTATTGAAAAGAGAATTGAGGTAGATCATAATCATACATTGGCCATAATTAATTGTTTGTGTTGTTAGATAAGGTTAAAATAGTTTGTTAAATGTAGTTTATTGATTTTCGTAGATGGCAATTATTATTGTTGACAAGTTAAATAGTTGCTAGATTTTGTTAATTGATTTATATTATTTAATGAGGAATTAAATTATCATTACAAACAAATTGTTCGTTGGAGTAAAGTTATTTCACAATCCACACCCCTGATCCCACCGAGAACCCTGAGAAAAGAGTATAAAGTAATTATATATAAATAAAAAGCACCGAAAGAAAATCACAATATGCAGGGCGTCTCATCAGAAAGGTAACACCCTAATTACTACGATTTTTTTTTCGAAATCACTTACACGTCAAATTTCAATTCAAGGCGGACAACTTTTGGCATGCAAATGATCTTCAATTGTTTAACCTCCTTGCCGCGATTAAACTCCGGCAAGCAATGTTTCAGCAATTTTGTGAAAAAAAAAAACTTGGTAGATATTTAGGGTAGTAGAAAAGGTAACCTATGTGTTACCATAAAGTATGGAATAAATTCATTATTTCGGAAATTAAAAATATTTATTATAAATTATTTGAAAATACATATTATTTGATTTAAATCTAAAATCTGTGTCACTATTTGTTTTTAAGTATTATTTTATTTTATAATAGACCCTTTTCTTTTGGTTATAACGGTATATATTTTTTTATGCCTTACATAAGAAAAATTTCGTTCGAAACCCACTTGACAGTTAGAAATGTTTGTATAAAATCCACCTATTCGGGAAAAACGGAAGGAGAAATTGGAAGACGAAGGCCTATTGAGTAACCAACGTCTCAGGACCTTACTCCACTTGATTTTTTTTAAGGGCCACTTAAAAAGCTTTCCAATCAATACCAAATCTGACCTGAAATATGAGTTCGAATTGAATTTTGCCAGAAACCAGAAACAGAGTACAATAAGAATTTATTTCCCGCTTAGGATAACAATATAAGACTCAATATCATCTAAAAATTATCTACTCTTTTTGATACGCTTTTTTTTTAGGTTTCGAGAGAATTGGAGCTTTTTAGGGTTACTAATAAAGTATCAGCAGTATTTGAGTACGATGTATCACCCAAAAACACGTGATTATATTAAAAATTAAATATCTCAAGAATTGTATATTGGATATCAATTCAATTAAAAATATAATGCATCAATGTAACACTTATTATTGTCTCCAAACTGCACCTCTTTCGATGCGCTGGTTTTGGAGATATCACTAATATAGTGACAGCAGTATTTGAGAATATCTCACAAATACAAATGATTCCTCTACAAATTAAATATCTCACGAACAGCGCATTAGATATGAATGCAATTAAAAATGTGATATACCAATTAAGATTACTTAAGATTATCTACTAATTTTGTTATTTTTGATACGTTAGTTTTTGATATGTCACTGATATAATATATAATCAGCAACATTTGGTCATATCAACCAAAAACACATGATTACACTAAAAATACCTCAAGAAAATTGGTTGAAGGTTTAAACTGAACAAAATACTTATGCATATAATAATAATTTTATTTATGTGTAGTCATTACAATAATGTATAGAAGTTAAATAGTTTACTATATTTTTTTATAATATACTCATGTGTAAGGCCAAAAATAAACCGGAATTATTTATTTTTATTTTTATTGAAGCATTACAAAAACAAAAACGTATTAACTCATTTTTTTACAAAAGTTCTTGACTTCAAAACTATTTTTTCTCACGGATTGATTATCTATTGATACACCTATTTATTAAATGAAGACCTTAGTGACACTAATCAATTGTGCACGAACGCTTCGACAGCAACATCGTCGTCGAAACTGTCATCCCAATGGCTTATTTTAGTGGCCCTAACAAATGATTTTCGCAGGGTGATAATTCTGGACTGAATACAGGCTGCATTTTCAAACTTTTTGACGAATTTGCTAATTGCTGATAGAGACGGAATTGGTCGATTGTTAAATTTAACCAAAAATAAGTCACGAACTCTGCGTAAACTGACGCCAGGTAAACAGACATCGTGATAGTTTAGTTTAAAAAACAATGGAAATCATTTCCAACATTTACTTTAATATGTTATTTGAATTTACTTAATGGAACACTTTTGCACTTTATTTACACTTATTTCGGAAACTAGTTCACCAAATCGTCTTGTATTGATAATGACTGGAAAGCATTTTTCAAGAGCTTTCCAATGATGTATAACAAGTACGGGAGTGATTTTTAAATTGAGGAGGCTGTTATTTAAAGGGTCGGTAGGGGGTCGACACTACCTACGACATTTTGGTTCCCCCTTCGAACCACCCAAATGGTTTTGAGTAAATTTAAAAATAATCATGTGTTCTATGAAAAAAGTCGATGACAACTTTTCAAATTGTCACCCTGTATAAAATAAATAAAGTGGGTAAGTTAAAATATATTAATATAATAATTAATTATGAATATATTTATGTTTTCAAGTAATTTAATTTTAAATATATTTTGGGTTTTAAATTAAGTAATATTTTGGTAACAATGAAATATTCTAACAACTAATAACGCGTTTTCCATTTATCTCATACTTACGTAAACGCACGTTTCTCATAATATATATAGTATATACATCGTAAAATAAACAGTTTCATGGCCTATTTATTTCCGTGAACAATAATAGCAGTATCACGTGTAGAGTGTAGATCGTTAAACTTGTATCTTTCATAACTTGCTACAATTATGGAGCTGGGCAGTGGTTGACGTTTACGTTTAATCTATTTTTAATGCTCAGTATACTGATAGAAAATCTATATATATACATATATACTATATATATATATATATATATATATATATATATAAATGACAATGCAGTAAGGCCCATTGAATACAATACGTGAGCACTTCAGTGCTTATTAAATGAAAAGATACCGTTACGTGTAAAGCAGTAGCACCACAGTAAAACGCTGAAATTGCTGAAGGATTGTGTGGGCATAAATGGGGAAATATTCATTTATCACCTCTGCCCTTAATATTTGTATGTGCTACTATTATACTGGAAATGTACAAATGTGATTACAATATAGGATTTAAATTAAACTTAATACTTAATATTAACTTATTATTATTTATTAATAATAATATTTATTATTTAATATTAATAACAACAAATACAACAATAACAAATTTATTTAATATTAATATAATATTTATTAAAATTGACAAACTTGAGATGAAACAATTTTTTTTAAATAGTTATTTTCGTATCTTATTTTTATTTTTATTTTCCTAATTCTGTTAATTCGTCATCGATATATCTATACAATTGGTACGTTGGTACGTGGATGATTCCGTCATAGTTCACTATGTGTAAATCATTGACCTTCATTTGACTTATATTAACTAACACGATTGTAATAATTGATTTACCAATGGGAAAAACTTTATTTTTTATTTTTCAAACATTTATTTCATTCTGTACTAAAACTACTGTCTTCCTTGTTTTCCAATCCTCTGAAAACAATTCAGATTTTAAGTGTTCTTAAAATTTTAGATAGTACAGTAATTGGATATGTATAAAAGTATTATCGTGCAACATTTCTTGGATGTGTTTAATCTATTTTATGAATTTATTTATAAATATCATGTATCTTTTATTATTCATTTAGAATTGTACATGAAAATGTGTAGTAATGTTGAAATCAGTGATGTTGATGTAATTAAGTAAAATTGTGCAAATACGCGGTGTATATTTTCCATTTCATCTGCGGCGTTTAATTATTCGATTTCCAACCAATTACGGTTGCGGGTGATTTTCGCATCGCAAATTTAAATCGGCCGTTTATGATAAATATTTTTTCACCGGCCCGCCAAAAATTGATTATAATTCGGCGAAATTAAACAAATAAAGCAGGCGATTCGATTTCGGCGGCCAGAATAAACATCGGCGCCCCCCGTTTGATTCGCCAATGAATTATTAATGCCTTTGCGGCCGGCCAAAATTTTATTGCGAGCTCGCGCGTCGGATTTGCGAGGCCGTCATTCGATTCAATTAATCAAGTCGAGCACCGTTTTCGGTATAATTAGTCGGCGACTGGCGGCGGTGTAATTGGACGAAACGATTCCGCCGTCGGACGAGGGCGCCGAGGACCGGAAACATTATTGCGGCGGCCCTAATTGTAATCTTGTCATTTGCGGGACGCGCGCTTTCTCCGTCGTAATTAAATTCAAGTTGCGGATAGATGATAAATTAATTATAACTCCTTTTTATACTGCGTCCTGGGGTCATGGTTTTGATTCTTGTACAATATTCGGAATTTTGTTTTTTTTTTTTGTTTTTAGGTTTATCTTTCAACAAATATTATCTTTACCATTAGGTTTACATAAAGAGAGCGCATAAAGTTCTAATACCTGGCTTTATTTTTTCACCTGTATAAATTTTTGAAAAATGCTTCAACAGGTCAAAATGATCTTTTTTCAAACACATCTTTTGAGACCATTTTCATTTTTCCATCTCCCTCCGTTTTGGAGTTCTGACGTCAGAGCCATTTTTTTTAAATGACAACCTATATATTTTGTTATTGATTTTGATAGTACTTTGTATTATGTTTTCAACAACTTCAAATTTTTTTCGGCTTAGGACGAAAAAGACCATTACGTAGAAACTATGGTCTTTAACACAATGAATGTTTTCGTCCAGATTTTCATACCGAAATATACTACCTTATGATGTAATTGAATAAAAAATAATTATGGTATCATGGGTATAAAGACCTTAGCTAAAAGAGTTTTAAACTTTTATATAACTACAGTCAACATTGGCTCTTGTCACTTTGTTAAACTTTAATGTCAATAAATTATTTTTCAAACCCACCTTCGATTTTGATTAATTAAAATGGCCATTGGAATTGTTGATAAATCGAATTTTCTGCACATAACTTTTAATGTGTGAGGAATTGCGATAGAGTTGTAATTAGGAAAAATGTTTGTGTTTTAATTCTACATGGAATGACATAAAAATATAAAGGGGTTCTAATTTAAAATAAGAAAAATAAAGTGCTTCAAAGTTTGAAAAGTTTGACACTAAATCTTGGACACTCTGTATAATGCATATCAATAAAACTTGGTTAACGCAACTGTCAGACCTTATTTAATGAGTACTTTGTACGGTTTTAGTAACAAGGTATATTTTTATCTCTTATTAATTTTCTTAACCAATGGTGCTAAACTGATTTTTTTTCAGTTTTTATTTTTTTATGCTAAAATCTCTGAACCGATTTTAATAAAATATTATAGGTATGTAGGCATCCATAAAGGACACCGAAATAAGCAACAAGAAATATACCATGCAACTTAAAAATATACATCATCATGACGTCACACTTTTTTGGGACACTCTGTATAATCAAAAATATGTTCCTGAAATACGCCCCAGAATGCAAGTAAAGCCTGCGAAATATCAAAATCCTAACTCAAATAGTAACTGAGCTATAGAAGACGGGAGGTGAAATGACGGACCCTGTATAACTATGACTACAATCTCCTATCAAACCTCCTGATACACAAAATAAGTTTCATTTTGTTGACTAGTGTTATTTGCCACAATTTGACGGTTCCATTTTTTTTTCTTGTGACGCGTCACTTTTTAAACATGTCGTCATCGTCAACAAATAAGATTTACTAATGTTTGTCTTTTGTACCTTTGTATATTATGTGGCTTTTCTGCTAATAAATATTCAGTAGTTATATCCCGAATGCATGCCAAATTGGCGAATATGTTTACGAGTAAAAATATTAAGGATGGCATGCAAGAGGGATATATCGAGGAGTATTTCCCGACAAAAATGTCATGCGAAGTTGGAATTTCACGATATATATAATTAATTACCAAAAATAATTACTTGTGTCACTGGAGCCAGCACTTATAGCAATTGCACTTTCAATAATAACTATAATTATTATTGTTCAAATACGAATTGTAATTTAAATCAATAAATGTATTTTGATCATTAATAGCCCGAATGTTTTTAAAATATCAAAAATATTCACTTAATGCACAATGAAAATACCCATAAATAAATAAATAATATAGGAGTTTTACGATATATATAATTAATTACGAAAAATAATTACTTGTGTCAGTGGAGCCAGTGCTTATAGCAATTGCACTTTCATTAATAACTATAACTATTATGGTTCAAATACGAATTGTAATTTAAATCAATAAATGTATTTTGATAATTAATAGCCCCAATGTTTTTAAAACATCACATATATTCACTTAATGCACCATGAAAATACCCGGGTATTTTCATGGTGCATCAAATATCAGTTGTATTCGTTCGTTGCTAGGTGATTTCTGGAATACGCATTAATATGATTTGTTGCAATCTCGTTGAAATTTTTGGAGGGAAATAGTCTTTATTATTTATTATTATTTATCAAATTTTGTTACTAGAAATATTTGAAAATCCATATCGCATCTTCTACAGATAGATGGAATATGTAATAATAGTCATACAGGGTGAGTAAAAAGTAAGGAACCACCTCTCTAGAGATTTTATTTTGACTTTTAGAAAAAAAGGTTTTGAATAAAAGTTTTGTGGCTGATTATTTGCTACAATTTGATGTTTTTTATTTGTGGCGCGCCACTGCTTAATAATGACATCATCGATCCATTTTAAATGGTAACCTATACTTTTTCAACAGATTTTTTTTTCTCTTCACTAATATCTAAAAATAGCATGAGGCTGCATACAAAAGTTCTAAGAAAATGGAGTTTATGCCTGATGCCAAAATTTGAAATATTAAAGCCTGCTTTGGTAAACAAATGATACAAGTTAAAAATATACGATTTACTAATGTCAGATTCTGGTTTCAAAATAATATTGTGTTTCGTATTCTGTTGAACGAGCCACAATTATTGAGAAACACTTTTTAGTACAGTTTAATTTACAACCTATTTTAATAAAGACAAACATTAGTAAATCATATTTGTTGACGATGACGTCATTTTCAAAAGGTGACGCCTCACAAAAAATATTCGAACTGCCAAATTGTGACAAATAATTAACTGACAAATTATACTTTTGTTCAAAACTTTTGTTTCTAAAAATAATCCTAATAGCTCCAGAGAGGCGGTTGCTTACTTTTTACTCACACTGTATAACTAATAATAAAAAAAAATATCATTTTATTTATTAATATTTTCTCACCTATCCCTTATTTTTATTCAGGACCCCCCAATACGAGGTTCTTATCGCCCCCCTGCAACTTCCCAGAGCCCCCTGGGGGCAATAACGCCCACTTTGGGAACCACTGGTTTATATAGTCATTGAAATTTCTAAAAATGTATTTGAAACATGTTTTCAACTTTTATGCTAGATTTGTATACAGTATGCTTGTAAATCATGGATGGCAAACTGAAATCAATTAGAGCGCACTGAAAAAAAAAATGAAGATGTGGAGGGCCAGATGAAATTGAACAATTAAGAAGCTGCGACGCGCTAGGAAAAGGGTCGCAAGCATTTTATTTTTCTCGAAAGTGGGCGTGGCTAAGTTAAAAGTGTTTTAAGAGCATGTAACAATTTTAATTATTAATAACAGTTTTAGCAGAAATATTCAATTTTTAGATATAATATCATTTTTTCTACATTCTAGTTTCCAAAATTCTATAAATAATTTAGTTCACAGCTTAAAATTACAATCGGTTTAAATTTAAAAAAAACATATTATTCTTGAGTATTATTTTTTATGTTCATATTTTCTTTTGAAATAATAAGTACATTTTTTACAATTTGGGCAAGTATATCGTGGCCCGATTGCAAGGGCTTGCTAGTTGGCCACACCTGCTGTAAATGATTCCTCCAAAAATTTGATAAAAGTATGTCTTAAATAAGTGAGAAAATCGAGTAGGTATACAACTTTCCGAATTGACCATCCTTATCAGCCAGTGAAATTTCTAAAAAAATATTTAATGCCCTTATTTATTTAATTTATTTAATAATTTAAATCTGGCATCAAATTTGAAAAAAAAAATGAATCCAGATTTGTATAGATACGTACAGTATGCCTGTACTTGAAATATTATCTATTAATTTCATCAAACTCGTGCAAAAGAAAATTTCGGGTCATTTAATTAAAAAAAAAAAACACGTGCAGCTAAATCTAATTTACGCAGAATTAAATTACCTCAAGATATAATGCTAATCACATTTTAGCGTAATTTTTAACGGCTTCTAATTAATTCTCCGTCAAACCTAATTTTTCGCCGCCTTATAATTTAATTTTTAAATTTCCCTACGCACGACGGTCCATAAAAATAGGAATTTGCATCGACCCACTCCAGAACTTTTAAATTACAATTAGAATCATAACATTGACATTGCGAGTTACAACACTTTGTAATATTTTTAACATCTCATGGCAATGGCCAGCGCCACGTCGAGCACCGCCCCCGCCATAAATAATTAATAACTGAGGAACCTCGAGAGGGTGATAAACAGAATTGTGTGCGGGAGAATTGATAGGATAGTTGGAGTCGGTATAGACAACCATAGCCATTGCCAGGGCCTGAAGATATAATAACTTTAAGCCAGGCGCAGCTTAATTATGTTCCCGTCTTTGGGAAGTATTTTTTCTTCGCGACGGAATCTAAGGCCCTCGGGATTTCGGGACGCAATAAAGACGTGTATTATGTCCGCAGACAAACGGCGTTCCGCACAATGTCCAGGCGAAGGCGCGCATGTTAAATAATTGATCAGTTCACATGTCGTGTGAGACGGCTTGATTGAAAACGAAAAGCGAATTATGAATACGGATTACGGACCAAGGTAAATATTGGCCTCGAATTTCTGTCGCTGATTATAGTAATTAGCCTTACGTGCTAAAATGCGTTAGTGCTACTTTAAGTAATTTGCTTGGGAATATAAGATTGTTATCATTAGAAGCTGGTAAAGACTAGACTGTTAGATGTTAATATATAATAACAATCAATACATGCATGTTTTTTGTGCATGATGCATAGAAATTTACTACGTGTAGCTGAACATGCAGACAAGTAATATTTTACGTGCAAACTACCAGGAATTCGTATTTTAAGTTTTCCGCAGAATAAGTAAAATGTTTTCCATTAAGTGGCCTCTAGCGACTTTACAAACTAACAAAGTGTGGGGATTTTATAAGTTCTTATAAAATAAGTTTAATCTTTTGAATTCGCTTAGCTTTCATTTCTTCGTAGAATAATAAAACAATATTACAAAGAATTATGTGGAAATTCGATACTCTGTGATAATTAATATCACAAGATGACCGTGATATTTTTATTATATCAAAATATATTACCATATGTAAATTGTAATTTCAAGTATAATATGTATAAGAAATGCAAAAGGATGAGTCCCATATTTTGTATACTATATAATATATATATAAATGTATTTATTTTTTTGCCTTTTGTAGTACCTACGTTTATCAAAAAGTACAAATATGCAATCATCGCAACTAATCATCAATTGTGGGCATATATTTCAACCACTTGATAATAAATCATTAATTGTGTGCAAATATTTCAATCACTCATATAAATTATCTATAATTTTATCGTTTGTACATTTACAGACTTTAATTGACAACGAATAATAAATAGTTCTCATCAAATTAATATTAAAAATTTCAGTTATTACTACATGAGTGATTGATATATTTATTTATAATTGATCATTAGAGGATAAATGCTCACTTACATAGAATTATTTAGTATTATCATAGCACAATCATGGATTAATTGTGAATATTTCAATTCTAAATGATAAATGATAATTATTGAAAAATCAACGATAATACATATCAATTCTGACAAATTGTAAAGTAATTCATAATTATTTAATAGCTTGAATATGATTAAACATTATTTTGATAACTATAGCTGATAAAATACTAAAGCAATACACTGTATTTGATTGGTGTTCATGAACAATATTTCACTAAATGATAACTAAAACATTTTCTCAATCTTGAGTACTTTTAAGTATTTAAATAATACGTGAATACGAATACGTGAATATGATTTAAAATTTATTAATTTGCTACTAGAGTTTCAATACATCTTCATTATATGAAAATATTTACTATCTGCTAAATTAAGGATCATCAAATTATGAACATTTTTATTACTAGGGCATTAATAATCAATAAATTGTGAATATTTCAATCACTAGATGACAAACGTTCATTTATTTGTAAAATATTTGAATCGCAAAATGAAAAATACTCAACAAAATAGGACAAATTCAATCACTAGTACATATACCTACATTTCTTTTTTTTTCTTTTTGTAGTACCTACGTTTATCAACAAGTACAAATATTCAATCATCGCAACTAATCATCAATTAAATGTGAATATTTTAATCATCAATTGTGGGCATATATTTCAACCACTTGACAATAAATCATTAATTGTGTGCAAATATTTCAATCACTCATATAAATTATCAATAATTTTATCGTTTGTACATTTACAGATTTTAATTGACAACGAATAATAAATAGTTCAATGATTAGATGAAAACTCATCAAATTAATATTAAAATTTCAGTTACTACTACATGAGTGTTTGATATATTTATTTATAATGGATGATTACAGGACAAATGTTCACTTACATAGAAATATTGAGTATTATCATATCACAATCATGGATTAATTTTGATTATTTCAATTCTAAGTGATAATTATTAAAAAATTAACGGTAATAATATCAACTCTGACAAATAGTAAAGTAATTAGTTATTATTTAATAGTTAGAAAATAATTAAAAATTATTTTGATAATTATTGGTGACAAAATAATAAAGTATTTCACTATATTTGAATGGAATTCATGAAGAATATTTCACTAAATGATAACTAAAACATTTTATCAATCTTGAGTAGGTACTTTTAAGTATTTTCATAATACGTGAATACGAATAAGTGAATATGATTTGATCAATCTTGAGTAGGTACTTTTAAGTATTTTCATAATACGTGAATACGAATAAGTGAATATGATTTAAAATTTATTAATTTGCGTCAAGAGTTTGAATACATCATCATTTTGTGAAACTATTTATCATCTACTAAATAATGGATCATCAAATTATGGACATTTTCATCACTAGGGCATTAATAATCAATAAATTGTGAATATTTCAATCACTACATGACAAATCTTCATTAATTTGTAAAATATTTCAATCGCAAAATGAAAAATACTCAACAAAATATGACAAATTCAATCACAATATACCTGTATTTAGTTTTTTGCTTTTTGTAGTACCTACGTTTACCAACAAGTACAAACATTCAATCGTCGCAACTAATCATCAATTAAATGTAAATATTTTAATCATCAATTGTGGGCATATATTTCAGCCGCTTGATGATAAATCATTAATTGTGTGCTAATATTTCAATCACTCACATAAATCATCAATCATTTTATCGTTTGTATATTTACAGACTTTAATTGACAACGAATAATAAATCGTTCAATGACTAGATGAAAACTCATCAAATTAATATTAAAATGTCAGTTACTGCTACACGAGTGATTGATATATTTATTTATAAATGATGATTAGAGGATAAATGATCACTTACATAGAAATATTTAGTATTATCATAGCATCATCATGGATTAATTGTGAATATTTCAATTCTAAATGATAAATGATAATTATTGAAAAATCAACGATAATACATATCAATTCTGACAAATTGTAAAGTAATTCATTATTATTTAATAGCTTGAAAATGATTAAAAATAATTTTGATAACTATAGCTGATAAAATACAAAAGCAATACACTGTATTTGATTGGTCTTAATTTTGAGTACTTTTAAGTATTTTAATAATACGTGAATACGAATACGTGAATATGATTTAAAAATTTTTAATTTGCTCTAGAGTTTCAATTCATCATCATCATATGAAAATATTCATTATCTGCTAAATAAGGGATCATCAAATTATGAATATTTTCATCACTAGGGCATTAATAATCAATAAATTGTGAATATTTCAAACATAAGATGACAAATGTTCATTTAATTGTAAAATATTTCAATCGCAAAATGACAAATCCGCAATAAAATATCACGATGTCAATCACTAGTACGATCGTTTTTTGTGTTTTTTTGTGGTATATTTATCGATAGATACAAATTTGTAATCCCTAGATAACTAATCATCAATTAATAGTGGAGAGTGTGGAAATTTGTCAATCACCTGATGACAAATCATCAATATTTTTATGCTTTATAGATTCACAGACTTCGATCGATAATAAATAATAAATATTTCAATAACAGTTAAAAAATGTTAATTGCATCAAAGTAAACAACACTCACTCATACTCGTTTCTGCCCTTACAAGGGGTCCCACAAGGATCACCTCTATCGCCGCTATTATACAATATATACTGTCACGACATTTACAATTACAACCACATAGACAAAAACTTTGTAGACCTAGACCAGTACATACTACAATTCGCGGACGACACAGCAATCATTACCCACGGCAAGACCCTCGCCAAAACTATCAGCGACCTACAACGACGTACGGACACAACCATGGAATGGTTCCACAAATGGAGGCTAATACCCAATCCTAACAAGTGCCAACTGATGATCCCCAACCACAAAATATCACAAAACTCGCCTCTGATTATAATAAACGACATAGACGTGACTCCATCAACCGACATTAAATATCTAGGCATAACATTTGACAACAAATTCAAATTCAAGACACATACCAGACATACAATGACCGAGATCATAAAAAGAGCCAAGCACTTCAGATGCCTCACGCAAGGCAACAAAGGCATAACGACAGAAACAGCAACGAAAATATATAAAACAATCTGCAGACCCATACTTGATTACGGGCACGCTATACTGAAGAACGCCACAGACATTACAAAACGAAGAATTGACACAAGCGAACGTAAGACACTACGACTGATTACAAAGATCAGACATCCCAATATCTCCCTCTATGAGAAAACACAAATAACCACTATCAGGGAACGTCTAGGCAACCTAAACAACAAATTCAAAGACAAAGACACTACCTGGACCATCACCGAAGACATGTGCATCAAACGACTAACCCGACAAACGAACAGACGACACCCATCCTCAACACTGTACGAATCATACCATACAGACTGACTCCATTCCACACACCATTCACTCACTAGCATTATATCATTATTACATCCCACCAGTAATCAACCCTAGTATACAATATGACGTTTTTTTTTTTTCTCTTCCAACGAAACTTTCATTACTTTATATTATAATTACATTGTTTTACAAATAATTAGAATGTATAGGCGGAAAGACCGCAGGTCGATAGCCAATAAAATATTGTTACTACTACTACTGTTAATTGCTTGATTACTCATCAAATTAATATGATAATTTTAGTCACTCTCACATAGAACATTGATGAATATTATATTTGTATATAATTGATGATTGGAGGATAAATGATCAATTATTTATGAGTATTTAAAATTATCATAGAATAATCATCGATTAATAGCGAATATTTCAATTCTAAATGATAAATTATCAATCATCAATTATCAATTATCAAAGGGAGATTTCTATCATTGGTACATAAATTATCGAATATGTGAAAATCATCTGGTCAATAATAAATCATCAAATTATATCACTATGGCATTAATAATCAATAAATAGTGAATAATTTATTCTCTAGGTGAAAAATCTTCAAAAATATTTCAATCGCAAAATAACAAATCCTCGACATACTATTACGATTTCAATCACTTGTACATTTTTAAAATTTTTGTACTACATTTAAATGTGGACATTTTAATCATCAAAATATTCCAATCACTGGATGATAAACCTTTAATTATGCGCAATTATTTCAATTACTTTATTATAAATCATCAATAATTTTATCGTTCGTTAGTTCATATACAACTTAAATTGACAATGAATGAAAAATATTTCAATCACCAGATGATAACTCGATGTAATATGAAAGATTGAATCACTAGTACATTAATCATCAATTTTATACAAATAAATCAACCACCCTATGATGAATAATCAATTTTTAAGCAGGTCACTGCCAGAAAAATTTAAACTTGTTTGTTTAAAATAAAATTATAATAATAATTTTACTAATATTTCCAATCTAATGTTTGTTAATATTAGTAATGTCACCAACCGTTAATTTTAATTATGTTCTTCATTTAATTTATGATGGTCTTTACAAATTGGATATGTTATTTATTCCATATTGAATATTTATAATAATAATAATTTATTTTCGCATAGAAAAATACAAATTGATTTACATATTAATATCATGATATAGTACAATCGAATCAAATTATCCTCTCTTTACTTAATCAGTCCCTCGTAAAATAGAACTATTACCGAACTTGAGCACGTGGTATCTGTCCTCAAAGGCTTTCAGGCAGAATTTACACTGACACATTTCGTTGACCTATGAAATACATCCTATTACATATAAATACATCATTGAAGTAGCATCTTACAAAGGTCGCTGCAATTTAGTCTACCATTATAAAGTTTTAAAGTTTTCATAAGGTTTCCTTGTTACAAATGTTGAATATTGTTGCTTAAAAATTGAGTCAAGCACAAAATATTATTATTGTTATGCGGAAGTAAAAATCATTATTGTTACCCTCACCTGCGCATACTTGGACAATAAAGTGTTATTATACTTTCAAATTTCATATATAACTACTATTTCTGCATAAATTCAGAGGATTTTGATGATTTGTTTCCAACCAAAATGGTGCAGATATATTTTACTTTTTATGGAGCTATTTTTCATACCTGTATAAGTTATGTGTTAAATTTTAATGTATAGTATATATGTATGTATAATAATGTATGTATATACAAGTTATCTACTTGAGGTAGTAATTTTTTTATCAAAAACACCTTCATATCCAAATTTATTACCATAAAACACTTTATCTGAAATATTGGTCATCTTTCTTCGAGTTCTACATGAAATATTAATTTTTATGCCTCCAAAATCTGGAAAGTCCTTTGAAATCGTTTTCCATTTTAAATATTTGCACTATAAAGCTATAGGTACTTAACTTTAGCTAGTTTTTTCTGCTGTTAATTTAAAACCAAATAATATAAAATGGAAAATATAAATTTAAATTCATTGTTATGCTTCTATTTAAATGTATAAAAAATATATGCCTGGAAAAGCCCTCATTATAAAAGTCCAGGCGCTTTTCTAATCGGTTTTAACTGGTTAAAACAAACCCGGTTTTTTCCAAAGTGGTTTTTTCTTAAACAACCCTTAACAATACTCTTAAAAACGTGCATAAATATATTTCATTCTTCATGAAACAATTTCCAATTTGAGTTTCACACAAATCTATGTTTTTCCAAAAACAGGCGTGTTACAAGTACGCATTTCTGAAAAAAAATCCTATATTAAACTGGTACTCAAATAATTTGCACCAATGTTTATAAAAAGAACAAGACAGAATTTGTATGTCTAGCTCATTTTTATCCAAAATGTAATCACCGTAAGGTCAGCTGTGAAAGTGTCCAAGTAATATCCCACATTTGATCAATCCTTCAAAAAAGTTATATTTTTGAAAGGGAAATTTTATTTCAATCATGTTTCCCGTCTTTACTATGAAATACAACTTACAGAAGTTATATAAAATTAGTATTAAGTGGATATATATATATATATATATATATATATATATATATATATATATATATATATATATATAATATGTGTCGGGCAACCAGCCCAGGGCATGTTCTCGAAAGTATGACGTCTTTGAGGTTAAAAAATGCATAACCCAAGCCTACCCCATGAATTTAATGGTAGTAGTTTTGTTTCTCGAAAATCACAGAAGGTACGCGTAACTGTACTTAGCATTCAAGTATTTTTGTAAATAAAATACCTTTTCTCCTCCGAACACTGTCGAAGTGAAGTGTTTTCAGGCTTCCTTACTGTCTGCAAAGTCCACAATTTCAATAAAATACGTTATTGCTGGGCAATAATTCAATATGGTGTTCTCAAATTTGGAAGGGTTTGATATGCTGATGGTGCTAGGTGAGTGTAATCAAAATTTATTGATTAATTCGTTTTATTTACATAAACTATTCCAATAAAAATCGTTTATTTCTGGTTTCTCTTAGAAAAATAAAGTTTCTTCTAGAATGGCTTAGGTTCCCATTTAAAATTCTGAATTTGAGTACAGTTACGCCTACTTCCGGTAACTTTCGAGAATCGGAAGTACCGCCATTAAATTCATCAGGTAGGTTTAAGTCATGCTATTTTGTTTCGGAACCTCTATGACGTCATACTTTCGGGAAAATGGTCTAGGCTGGATGACCGACACATTAATGTTTATTCCGTTAAGTATATCATGTATAAAAAAACTTTTCTTACAAGTTTTGTTTCTTTTTAAAATACCTATCCAACGATGTCACATAAGACCTAGGTTCCCATTTAAAATCCTGAAGTTGAGTGCAGTTACGCCTACTTCCGGTTACTTCCGGAAATCGAAACAACCTCCATTAAATTCTTCAGGTAGGCTTTTGTTATCATATTTTTTTCCCGAACTTCTAAGACGTCACATTACCGAGAAAAAAGCCTGGGACGGGTAGTCTGAATCACCCTGTATCACCCTGTATATATATATATATATATATATACTAATGATTGAATTTGTCATATTTTGTTGAGTATTTTTCATTGAGCGATTGAAATCTTTTACAAATAAATGAAGATTTGTCATCTAGTGATTGAAATATTCACAATTTATTGATTATTAATGTCCTTGTGATGAAAATGTTTATAATTAGATGATCCATTATTTCGCAGATCATGAATATGTTCATATAATGATTATGTATTAAAACTCTAGTGCTAAATTAATAAATTTTAAATCATATTCACGTATTCGTATTCACGTATTATTAAAATACCTAAAAGTACTCAAGATTGGGAAAATGTTTTAGTTATCATTTAGTGAAATATTGTTCATGAACACCAATCAATTACAGTGTATTGCGTTAGTATTTTATCAGCTATAGTTATCAAAATAATTTTTATCATTTTCAAGCTATTAAATAATAATGAATTACTTTACAATTTGTCAAAATTGATATGTATTATCGTTGATTTTTCAATAATTATCATTTATCATTTAGAATTGAACTATTCACAATTAATCCATGATTATGCTATGATAATACTAAATATTTCTATGTAAGTGATCATTTATCCTCTAATCATCATTTATAAATAAATATATCAATCACTCATGTAGCAGTAACTGAAATTTTAAAATATTCATTTGATGAGTTTTCATCTAGTCATTGAACGATTTATTATTTGTTGTCAATTAAAGTCTGTAAATGTACAAACGATAAAATGATTGATGATTTATGTGAGTGATTGAAATATTTGCATAAATTGATGACAATTTGATGATTACTTGCGATGATTGAATATTTGTACTTGTTGATAAACGTAGTTACTACAAAAAGCAAATATATATATATATATTGAAATTGTCATATTTTGTTGAGTATTTTTCATTTTGCGATTGCATTTTTTTTACAAATAAATGAAGATTTGTCACCTAGTGATTGAAATATTCACAATTTATTGATTAATGTCCTAGTGATAAAAATCTTTATAATTTGATGGTACATTATTTAGTATTTGATAAATATTTTCACATATTAATGTTACAGGTTAATAAATTTTATGTGATATTCACGAAGTAATTCGTTACAATGCTTAAAAAGTGCTTAATTATGAGAATTTTTTTATTTATTATTTTATTAAATATAGTGTGAAATACAATATACAATACAATGAAATACAATATACAGGGTGATTTTTTTTTTCATTTTAAGCATTGGGATCTCTGAAACTATAATACATAGAGATTCGGTTAAATGAGGAAATAGTTGTCGTTTTAAGAGCTTATGCAAGACATGCTTTTGTTTCTTGAAAAAAAGACCACATATTTTCAGTTATAACACAAACTGTATTTTTTTTAAATGGCCGTAATAGTTGGCTTAGACATTTTTAAAAAAGACATTTTTTTCTCTATACAGCGATACAAAGTTGGCTATACTTACTTTGATAAAATAAAGGCCTCTCTATGAAAATTATTACTGACTTTGACAAATAAATTATTTGTATTATTGTATTATTGAGAGTATCAAAAACAGAGTTTGCCATGGAAAACATTGTTTTCCCCTGTTAATACGAAAATTCTATGAATTTTTCTATTCTAAATATACTAAATTATATTTCTGCATCCCATTTATTTATAAAAGTAAATATAGCAAACCTTATATCGTTATAAAGAGAAAAATATGTTCTTTTTAAAATTCTCTCAGCCAAGTATGACTGCTATTTAAAAAAAAGTTTGTATTATAACTCAAAAACAACGGTCATTTTTCAAAAAAATAAAAGCATATCTTGCATAAGCTCTTAAAATGACAACTCTTTCATCATTTAACTGAATCTCTATGTTTTACGGTTTCCGAGAACCCAATGCTTAAAATGAAAAAAAAAATTATCGGTCCATTTTTTTAAATGCAGATAAGTACAGAAATACACAAGGAATTTTGTTTCCTTGTATCAACTAAATACGAATTCTTCAAATATCTTTCCCCCAGATATTTTTAGTATTTTGTAGGGTTTATGAGTTTCCAAATCAGTTTCTCTGTTTCTGTTTATATCTGTTTCCAAACAAACTATGTTTTTTTTTTAAATAATTGAATGGCTATTTGCAGAAAGGGAAGTATTATAAAATTAACGTTTTAAGATAATCGATTTAAAGTGCGTATTTCAACTAAATGATCTCCAAATTATAAATTTTATTCAGGATCATTTAAAAATATATTTTATTTATTTGAAAAGGTGAAAACAATCAATTCCAGACAAGTCCAGAAATACACAAGGAATTTTGTTTCCTTGTAACAACTAAATACCAATTATTTAAATATCTTTCCCCGATATATTTTTTGTATTTTGTAAGGTTTATGAGTTTCCAAATCAGTTTCTCTGGTTTATATCTGTGTCCAAACAAACTATGTTCTTTTTTAAATAATTGAATGGCTAATTGCAGAAAGGGAAGTATTATAAAATTAACGTTTTAAGATAATTGATTTAAAGTGCGTATTTCAACTGAATGATCTCCAAATTATAAATTTTATTCAGGATCATTTAAAAACATATTTTATTTATTTTAAAAGGTGAAAACATTCCCTATCATTATAAAAGTTCATTAGGTTTTTTTATATTATGAGTACTTCCCTTTTTAGCACAAAATCATGTTTTATTGTTGAAAACATTACAAGATTCATACAAAACAAAAAATTATTCATATAAAAAGTGTTATTTGACAATAATTAACAAAAAAAATAATTATGTACATGTTTACTGGTCGTCTTGGTCTGCAGTGGTGGCCAATTCATTATATCAGCATAAAAATGTTGCTGCTTCTCTGGTGTGTACTTATTGACTTTACGATTGTCTTCAATTTTTTGTTTTTAATTAATGGGATTTTTTCCATCATATGCATTATTCAAAATAATGTAAGTACTACTGTAGATCTTCCCTTTTTGCACTAAACGGAATTTTGTGATAGCAAGAAACTTATTCATACCTTACGACACCTCTTTCCTTTCTAGCCAAAGGTTCGGGCTATGTCAAATCTATAAGAAATCATGTATATTTCAATTTTTATTAAAATGTCGTTACTTTCTTTTCTGCGCTTAGCCATTCAATTAGCATCTCCATGCTCTTACAGTGAACATAAATACAAATTACATTCCATAAATAGTTTTTTCTTGTGTCAGGTAGAATCAAAATTCAATTAATTCTTCAAATTAATACTCGCTATTGCTAAATTTTGTATTAACATATTGTCGAAACAGTTAAGATATCATTGAAAAACGCTGCTCTGTAACATAACTGTCAAACTCAAAAATAACAGTATGTGATATGATATAAATTACCTTTCGTATTGAATAGCATCTGATGTGAATGTAGAGGAAGAGATTGATAATTCATTAATCTATATCAGATTATTAATGAAAAATACTGGTATTCTGTATGGACTTTTTTTATTTATTAAAATTACAAAATTAACCGTATGTGATGGTTCGTCTTGACGAGCATCTTATGTGAATACAGAGAAAGAGATTCAAACACTGATACAAAGATTTTGTTCCAAGAACAGTTCTTGCTAACCCACCATTTTTTTGTAATTTGATGTGTTCATCCCAAATTAGCATCTTGCCACTTATATTTAATTCTTCGAATTTCGTAGATATTTATAAGTATAAAATTTATTAAAATAAATTAAATTATGTTATATATCTAGATTACTCCTTAAAAAATCTAATTTCTGAAATGTCGAACGTGGTTTACTCAAAAATCTTACTTTCGGAAGGGAATTCAGAATTAGCATGTAAAATACCTTCCTTATTTCATGTAACATTCAAAAAGTTTAATTTTGTAGATCACTGTAATTAATTAGATTGTTAATGAAAAATTGTATTCTGCACCTACTTATGGACTAATTTTAATTTATTAAAATTAATTATTTCTATTTTAATTTTTTTGTACGATTTTGTTTTTATTGATATTACAGAAGATAAAAATGTAAATTCCGGATGTGGACTCGTAAGTAAATTCCGAATTAATTGGGCAGAGTGAAATGGAGGCACACTCTGTAGAATTGCGCATCGACAGCGTGTATATTTAGTAATCCGGATTATTTCATTACATTTCCCATAAAATAGAAGCAGGCGTCATGTGTTTCCGCAAATTTCATAAAATATTAATAACATTAAGCCTACACGCGCCAGACATGAAATAATTCCGGGCGTTTGCGTACAAATTACGGCGTAACGTGCAGTTACGGATAAATAAACGAATTATAAAGCGGCGGGAGGTAAACGCGTTCGTTCGCAAATCGTCAATTAGCCGGCATGTGGCCGGCACAAAAAAAATCGCTCGATATAAATCCACCGGTCCTTCGTCTGGATTTTTTAATTAAATTCAAATCGGGCACGTTTCCTGCTAAATCCCGGCGGTTTTTACCTTCTTGTTGTCTCTGAACTTCAGCCATCCCGCGATGACGGTCTGCTCCGGAGGTCCTGGGGTCTCGACGAAGAAGTCGCCCTCGCCGTCCGAGTCCGTGAGGGTTTCGGACGCGTGGCCGCCCACGCTCCTGGCGGGGCTGCTGCAGCAGGAGTCGGTGAACCTCCGCAGGGGTATCGGGGAATTGTATGCACTTTCAGACATGACTTCAGCTAACTAATATTGATATGACACAAATCACAACCTTTTGGATGCACAATGCACGGAATAATTACGTAAATATAGTAACGGTTACAAAACTTTTTTTTTTCAATACAATAGTTTCACTTCAAATAGGATTACACGTTCGTACACGAACTAATTAGAATAAGTTGGAGTATATTAGAGTTGGTTTGCAGAGTTGATTGCACTTAACAGTTCTTCACGTTGAATATTTAAAACTTACAGACAGATTCCTTTAGTATAAACACACACATTTGCGTACAAATTCGCACTTTCACTAATTTATGACTATCTAAAATAGGATATGTAGATATTGGTCGTTAACTTTATATTGCACTTAAACTAATAACCTAATCCTGAGGTTTCTTATTGTTAAGAGTTACACGATATGGTTCGTTGCTTTTTTGTCATTCCATTAATTACTGGTTATAAATTACACTCGCGTATCCGATATGAATTAAGTTTTCGTTGTTACTTTGCTAGGCCGATTCGCGCCGCCCACGCGTCATTTGTGATTCGACGACGTACACGACCCTCTTCCCGCGGCGTCGCGACGCGCAATGCCGGCGTCTCGTACTGCCGGCAGTACACCACGGGGACGCGCAGCCGTCAAACTGACAAGCAGGAAGTATTTCGGTCTGCATCCCCACAGACTGCCGGCGAAGTTGTTAATGAAATACTAATACTTCGCGTTACATAGCATTATTAGCTGAATTATACAACTAACATTGGACACTTCAACAAGTTATGTCCATTAAGTGAACTATTAAGTAAATTACGTTTCAAATGAGACGTTTGTAATTCTGAGTCCTGTTAAAACGAGCAAAACCTCGGGGCACGCCATTCGCTCAATTGTTGCGTTTTTCTGTGTCATTTGTAATAGAGCATGTAAGGAAATTGTTCTGAGGAAAACGTTTTGTAATAATCCATCAAATTCAACGTAGAATAAAAGGAAAACAGCATTTCGTCGCAGTGGTCGGAGTAATGCCAGACGGCTTCCAATTACATCACATCATTATTTGAGGTCATTATCCATAAGCACCCGCAGAATATTACACAGAAAAACTGAAAATTTAAATATTTAAATCATAGTAAATATAAGAGGGCTGTTTGACGGAAGAGTGACTTTTCAAAGGTTGGTAACACTTTCGCTATAATGATTATGTTGCTAGCTCCTAAGGCCTTTCGGAGGTCTACTGTCAAAATTTGGCACCAATCTGATAGATAGATTATGTTTTATACTTATTTGAAGAAAACTGTTTTCGTTGTTGTGTAAATATGGAGAAAAAATAATTTCGAGTGTTGATTAAACATTATTTTGTACGTGAAAAAACAATTAAAGAAACCGAGGAAAAGTTACGTAAATATTATCCAGAATCTGCTCCGTCCCATGGAATGATTTGTAAGTGGTTTCTGCTTTTAAAAGTGGCCATATGAGCACGGTTGATGCAGATCGTCCAAAACCATCATTTACTGTAACTACTCCAGAAATGGTTAATAAACTCTATGGCCTTGTAATTGACAATCGTCGAATAAAAGTTGGTGAGATAGCTAATGAAGTAAACATCTCAACCAAACGGGTATACAATATTTTGCATGAACATTTCAATAAGAAAAAGCATTCCGCGAAATGGTTGCCGCGTTTTCTTAATGGTGAACAAATGCGCGCTCGCATTAAGAATTCAGAAGAATGTTTGGTCCTCTTCAACGTAATTCAAAGGATTTTTTTCGTCGATATGTCACAGTAGATGAAACTTGGATACACCATTATACTCCAGAAACATGCATACAGTCTAAATAATGGATTTCTCCATGCGAACATGCTCCCAAAAAGGCAAAAACATTTTTTTCGGCCAATAAGGTCATGGCCACAGTTTTTTTGGGATTCTAAAGGGGTAATCTTTATTAATTGTTTACAAAAAGGAAAAACGATAACTGGCCAGTATTATCCTGATTATGCAGACACGTTTTGATGCCGAACTTGAAAAACAACGACCGCATTTGATGAAGAAAAAAGTGTTGTTACATCACGATAATGCGCCCTCACATTCGTCTGCAATTGCTACAACTAAATTGGCTGAATTGCATTACGAATTACTGCTCTATCCGCCATATTTGCCAGATCTGGCTCCCAGTGATTTCTTCTTATTCCCAAATTTTAAAAAATGGCTGGGTGGAAAAAGATGTTAGGTAACTGAAGAGGTGATAACCGAGTCAAATGCATATTTTGAAGACTTTCCGAAAGATTACTTTTTGGACGGTTTAAAAAAACTGTAAACTCGCTGGGCTAAGTGTGTACAGTTAAAAGGGTGTTATGTTGAAAAATAAAATATTTTTTAAACAGAAAAATAACGTTTTCATTAAAAAGTCACTCTTCCGTCAAACAGCCCTCGTATATGCCGTTGAAAACCAGAGTGGTGTAAGTCAATTTTTTTTTATATTCAAAGTAGTCCAGATATATACAAACGACATTTCCCTAGATCAATTTCTGTACTTATCTGAATAAAAAAATATTGACTTTTACCACTCTAGTTTACGACGGCTCATATCAACCTTGATCTAGTATGATGATTAAAACTGCATTTCCAATTGGTTCCATCAAATTATTTGTTTAATCATCCAGTAATTTCACGTTTATATATGTAATGAATATCGGAAATCGAAAATATCGGAATATCTAAATTTTGTATGAATTAATATAACTTAAAACCACAAAAAATGATCAAAATGATATTAAAGAGGTTTAGTAGTAATTTTAAAACAATTTCATACTCAGGTGTAAACATTGAAAACACACGTAAAAGCAAAGTATTATGTTAGAATAGGAAGGGATGATCATTTGGGGAAATAAGAAGTAATATGATTAAATATGAATTCAATTTGAAGAGATTACAAAGGAAATTACAACTTTTAATAATCACAACTTTTATAATCATGAATATAAAACATGGTCCATGCGCGGTGACGCAATTATATAAATAATCACAGACGAGGCCCGAGCCGGCTGATGACTAATCATAATAGTTTGTTATTTTTGTATCAGCAACCTTAATATAGGGCATTGTGAGATCACCGGAATGAGAATTAACGTTAAGGGGAATCACACAATATCGCAGAGTGGGCGAATTTTTAATATAAATAGCATCGTTTTGCATGCGAACAGTTAAGTTGGTACCAGATTCGCGAGGCGACAGGTCGTTATTATCTTCGTCAATAGTATACACGAATAGCATTATAAAGAGTATTATCCGATTTGTTTAAAAGTTACAGTTTTCAAAATAATATTAATAATTTCGAAATTGAGTAGTAACAATCAGTGCATTCCTCCCAAAGTTTTTCAAAAAGATATACCCCGTAAATTATTTATAATTTGCTTTACCAAAATCATGTTCCTTCTCAATATATTGTTGGCATCAAAGCTAAAAGCGTGGCCGTAACAGTATATGCAGTTCTTAGAGAACTTTATTATTTTCTGTTATACGCATTATAAGCGGTGCCGTGAAGGTTAATAAAGTAATCTTTCCGATTTCATTCTCGTTCAGATAGGAGAATACTACCATCTCCAATTGTGTTTACCTTAGTAGACAAGATTGAAGAATCACTTCAAAAATCACCAAAAACAAATACCCCGTAAATTATTTTTTTATCATTGATGCATCATATTGCTTGTTTAAAACATCGTGTAGCGTGCATAAAACAGGCTTTCAAAAACGCGCGTTTCCTGTAAAGGTTTCCATGGATACAAATGGAATGTATTGCCCACATTGTTGACGCCTTATAGCATGTAGACATTTTCTGCATGTAAGCAAGAATCATTCTTTCATCTACAGTTTTCACCTCCTGTTCGTCCATCCATTTTACCAATTTATCGTATTCCTTCTTATATGCCAATTCCGATTTTTGGCGAATTAAACGCCTCTCTGCTTCGGAGCTTAATTGATCAATGTTTCGTTGCATTTTCAACCAAAATCAAAACTGACGCCAAATTGAAAGATTGTTACATACGATATTCAACACTTTGACAACCAAGGCTAGAACGATTGCATAGTATCAGCCGCCATGTTAGCTAGTTATTTATTCAGTATCTTAGCAACGATACTAAAACTGTACGGCAAAATCGACGGCACATCAGATAGAAATTATAATTACAAATGTTTAGGCCAATTTACGGCATCAATGATAAAAAATAGCGTAAAGTATGCGTGGATATCTGGCCTTTCAAGCACTCACTCTATTCAAAAAACCTCCCCGCCTCCCCGCGCAGCGGGGAGCGACGGGTCGGTTTTTTGAAAAACGTTCGTGCTTGAAAGGCCTTGATATCCACTTATACTTTAATATACTAATAATTTGAGTTACCAAAATCATGTTCCTTCTCAATATATTGTTGGCATCAAAGCTAAAAGCGTGGCCGTGACAGTATATGCAGTTCTCAGAGAGCTTTATTAATTTCTGGTATACGCTTTATAAGCGGTGCCGTGGAGGTTAATAAAGTAATCTTTCCGGTTTCATTCTCGTTCAGACAGGAGAATGCTACCATCTCCAATTGTGTGTACCTTAGTAGACATGATAATATTTAATTTTTTATTTTAAATTAATTGAAAAATAATATTTAAAATGAAATGCGTAATATCATTTGAATTTCCTCTTTAATAAAATACTGTCATTATTAATTAAAAATGAATTATAAAGAGGATAATACTCTTCAGGGAATCAGTACAAATTATTAAAATATAACCTAAATAATATCTCTTCGCTAAAGTGGCAAAACATTGTTTAATTATGAGTATTTAATAACATGAATTTGAATCAAATGAAGATTAAGTTTAAATGAGAAACATTGCAGAAATAAATCTAAAGGTTAATGAAATAAAAACAATAAAATTATCGAAATTGCTTGTTAAATAAAACATATTCTAAATTTAAAGCTGAAATCTAAAAACGATAATGTTCTCCGGGGAATAAGTATAAAATATTAAGTTATAATTTACATAATAACTGGGCAATACTGTGGCAAATTATTGGTTGTTTTGTGTAATGAGGGTAAACGAGTTATAAATAATCATATTGCAAATTAATTAATATCAGTCATACGAACAATTTACAGGATATATTTAACAAATTTGTATCTATTAAAACCTTGTTAGTGAATCCTGAAATAATAAATGGAATGTGACATTAGAAGGCACAAACAGTGACATATGTGATGAAGTGGTGACATGCATTGAGCAGTCTTGCGGGTACGTAGAATTGAGCAATGTGTGAAGTCATTGACGTTAAGTACATCGGTTATCCAAAACTAACTAATTCTTTTTGAGTCAAGAAAGAAATTCATTAAATTCTAGTTGATGTGGATGTGAAGTTGATCAAGTGTATAAATTACACTTAATCCATAAATATGTGTCTTTATTTTATTAATATTATGGTTACTAACACACGCAATATCTCTAAAAGAAGTTGAAGTTGTCACGATAATGATTTAATATCAAACATAACGTAAAGAAGTACTGCCATTATACGATCACACAAAATAAAAGTAAAATAGATAAATCACGAACCAAGAGAGATATCATAAATTATAAGAATTTATGATTATATGTAAAATATACATCATTATTAAATATTGGGAAAACCGAAGTCTTACATATATCAATAAAGTGATGGTTTATATTGCTGCCAGATATTGGGCAATCATTACACTTGGGACCACCCTCCCACCCTCCAATTTTACATGAATAATGAAAAATAATTTATCTGCAACTGTTTTTGAAAATATTAAGATACAGATGATTGATACAGATACATTCTTAAGCTGTTGTTCTTACAGGAAATTGTTGTTCAATTGCAGGAAATTTGGAATGCAGGGTAGGTGGGTGGGTTTCGCAATAACCATCTGACTTCATCCGGCAGCAATGGGAATCATCAAATTATTGCTATCAAATCTTGATAAAACTGGATGATTCAAATTTGTATTTCAATAAATATACTATTAAAGCTGACATGTAGAATTTAGGGGATGACAATTTTCCGTAAAATACCATAAAATTATGAAATAATAGCAATTGCTGAAAATTTGATGGAAATTCATTAAATTTGCGTAAAATACCATTAAATTTTCGCAAAATACATCAAGTTTCTACATTTTGAAACTTCAATCAATGTTTTTACACATTTTCAAAATATGTCATAAAAATTTGAATTAAACTTTAGAAACTAATAATTGCTGAAATGTATATTAACTTTCAGAATTCTGCATACTATTTGCTATTGAACTGTAGAAAATGCCCAACAATTGCTGGGCAAACCCCCATTAATACACGTGTCTAATAAATTACATCTCAGAACACCCAATAATAATTGCATAAAACATAAAAGCAAACAAAGCAAACACTGCGCAACATGTGGTATGTAGAAATAGTTGAGTAGAAACACTAATTCTCATTCTAACACCATATTTTCTTTATACACAGGTAGCACACCCAGCCATTTTTACTTCATCATCCAATCCATTATCATCATTTCTAAATTTAACTTCAATTTTTACTAAATGAACGTCTGACAGCAGTCACAATTTTGCTTAATAAATATTTAAAGTCTAAAGAAAATAACGCAAAACTAGACCCATGTCGACAAATTTCAGCAAACTCATAATCATTACATTTCACACAGTCCTCACATTAACTCTGGCACTCTGGCAACATACGATGTATCACAACACCTTCACATTTGAACATTTATTGACTGTAAGTAATAAACCAAAACTAGTCTCCTGTAACTAAAATATAATTATTAATTAAATAGATTTAAATGTTGGTGACGGCTTCCAAGCCGAAACTAGTTCATAAAAACAAAAAGGTTATATTACCCTACACCTGAGAGTACATAAACATAGTTACATTATAATTGCTGAAATGTTATAGAACGTATACAAAATTATAATTAAATACGATCACATGTCTACAAAATTTAAATATGAATTTTCTACAATATTTTTAATACTTTAAATTTTACAGCCCAACTGTAAAATTAATTTTCCAGGAGAGAAAAACAATTCCTAATTAAGATGTTTTAAAGAAGTGAATACATTTTATTGGTAGTAATTTTAATGTAAAATATATACATAATAATATAATATTAATAATAATAATATAATAATAATAATATAATGATTAATAATAAAATGTACTCATTCAATAATTAACAATAGTATCTCGTCTATCCTGAAAATAAATCATCATTTCGCAGTTACGCCATTGTTCATCAGGAACATCGGTATAATATGGAGCCAATAATTGGTTCAAAATGAATGGAAAATTTAAAAATAAATGTGTCGAAAATAAATTAACAGCATATGAATCTCGAAAACCGTAAAAGTTGCAAAGGCAGTTAAATTACAAAAGAAAGTTGCGCAATTTACTAGTCAATAATATTCTGTTGCGAAAACCAGAAAATTCCGCTTACTTCCGGAGATATTCGACAAAATTTGGTGATATCGTTTTTATGTTTTTCTGAAGTTATTTGAAAATGTATCAAAAACAAAAGGCACTTTCTCATTGCGAGTTTTTTTGGCTCAACAAGCCAGTGTTTTTAAATTTTCAGTACAACGTTTCGTTTCGAAGAAACCATCATCAACTTTATATTTTTATATGGGCAGTAAATAAAGTACACCCTGTATAAAATAGCATTTTCTATTAAGAATTCAACGATTTATATCATAGTTTAGGTTCTTATGTTTTTATTCAGAAAAAAAGGCTTGTTAATACATTTTCAACATTTTGGTGTAGTAGGCATTGAAATGAGTGACGAAAACAAATTTATCAAGTAATTTTGGGTTATTAAGATAATTAAATGAACAGAACAATTCTCATAATACCACGGTAAAAAAATAACAAGTGTGATTCTCAGTAACTATAATGTTTCAATCAAACAACTATTCTTGCTTAATTATTTTTAGTTACTATTTAAGTACCTATTCTGGGTTAAAATTAGATTTTTTTTCTCTTCGTCGTACTCATTTCAACGCCTACTACAAGAAAATGTTCGAATTGTATTAACAAGCCTTTTCCTGAATAAAAACATGTGGAACTATACTGTGATATAGATAGTTGAATTCGTAATAGGAAATGCTATCTAATACAGGGTGTACATTTTTTACGGGGCATATAAAAAATAAAGTTCATGATCGTTTCTTCGAAACAAAACGTTGTACTGAAAATTTGTAAACGCTCTCTTGTAGAGTTAAAAATGTGGCAATGAGAAAGTGCCTTTGGTTTTCATATAAATTTTCAAATGTCTTCAGAAAAAAAATAAAAACGAAATCGCAAGATTTCGGATTTTGTCGTATATCTCCGGAAGTAAGCTGACATATCTGGTTTTGTCAACAGAATATTACTAACCACTAAACTACGCAACTTTTTTTTTTAATTTAACCGCTTTTGTAACTTTTACGGTTTCCGAGATCCCGATGCTGTTGATCCTTATCTTGGACACCCTGTATATCAAATTTCGTTCGATTTTCTGCAAATTTAAATAAAATGCTATAGAATGAATACAATTTCATAAATTTTCCAGTAAAATAAGTATATACAATTTCCAGTGTGATAAATTTTCATTTAACATTCTATAAATAAATAATAATAATTTTTATTTCATTTTTATTGATTAATTTAAGTTGGCTAAATCAATAGAATATTTTTAGCTATTAACGTTTACGAAAATGTTAAACAATTGACAAAAAGTAATAAAAATTCAATATTTTCATAAAATATCATCTGATTTCTGTAAAGTATCATAAATTTTAAAAAATCACAATATCCACACAACATTCCATTTGAAAAAATCTAACAATTACATGGACTTCATAAAATTTCCATAAAACATACGAAATTTCAATAAAACTGATAATTTCATTCAATGGTCTACAATACATCAGAAAATGTAAGAAAACTGACTAAAATTAGCATATTCCAAAAATGTCTATAAAATCTCATTACATTTCTACCTGAAAATTTCTGATGTGGTTTTAAGTAAAACAAATACAGAATCTTCTAACAATCTTCTACTAAATTTTACCAATTTTATGTAAAGCGTACAGCTTTTATGTTTTATTTTTTAGATTATTTGTTTTATAAAATCCAATAAATTTCCACAAAAGTATGGCATCAGCGCATTTTCACATATATCAGAATTTCTGATTTACAGATATTATTAATAATCGCAACGCAACACAATCATAAATGACTGATATGAATTTAATTCAATGTGAAGCATGTGTGTGTGTAATCAGTACCTACAATTATTGCAAATAGAATCTGAATTAGCAGTTTTCATGATTTTTAATTGAAATCACTTAAAATTTCTATTTTCTTTTTCCAATTTCTAAATTATAAATATTTATGATACAGTTATTTATAGTTATTTAAGCATTAAGAGAGGTAAGTATCGTTTACCAGTCGAGGTCGAGTTTGCGCCCGAGCGATAGCGAGGGCTAGCAATAAAGACCGAGACTGGTCAAAACTTACCTCTCGAATTGCTTATAACTGTTTTTCCACTCCGGAAGTTCGTTTAATTGTTTGTGTTTGATTAATTTATTTTCGCAACATGAACAAAATGTCAGTACGGCTTTGGTTGCTAAGACTATTTTTCAAACAAAGTGTGAATGTCAGAAATTGCATTCGTTCAGTTGTAAAATGAATTCCAATGGAAATAAACAAGAAATGGTAATTGAAGAGGCTGCAGATGCTGCCTGTTCCTTCCTACTGTCGGAGAAGTCGAAGGGGTGTTATCAAAATGCGTATAAGTGTTTTAAAGAGTGGTGCCAGAGAAAGAACGCTATTGAAATTATTTTACTTACTTCCCTGAGGGAAGTAAGTGATTACTTACTTCCCGTTGCTCATACTAACCAAAGCTTTATCGGTAAGTGGGGCTTACTTCCACCAAATCAATGTTACAATAGTGTACTTACCATGCAGGGAGTGGAAAGAGTTATTTAAGCATTAAGAGAGGTAAGTATCTTTTACCAGTCGAGGTCGAGTTTGCGCCCGAGCGACAGCGAGGGCTAGCAATAAAGACCGAGGCTGGTCAAAACTTACCTCTCGAATTGCTTATAACTGTTATTCCACTCCTGAAGTTGGTTTAATTGTTTGTGTTTGATTAATTTATTTTCGCAACATGAACGTACTGACGTTTTACGGCTTTGGTTGCTAAGACTATTTTTCAAACAAAGTGTGAATGTCAGAAATTGCATTCGTTCAGTTGTAAAATGAATTCCAATGAAAATAAACACGAAATGGCAATTGAAGAAGCTGCAGATGCTGCCTGTTCCTTCCTACTACCGGAGAAGTCGAAGGGGTGATATCAAAAGTGTTTTAAAGACTGGTTCCATAAAAAGAACGCTATTGAAATTATTTTACTTACTTCCCTGAGGGAAGTAAGTGATTACTTACTTCCCGTTGCTCATAGTAACCAAAGCTTTATAGGTAAGTGGGACTTACTTCCACTAAATCAATGTTATAACAGTGTACTTACCATGCAGGGAGTGGAAAAAAATATTTTATTAACTCATTTGCAGTCGGGAAATTTAAATACACACATTATTATTATTTACAAAATTACAAATACCTGAGTAATAGTTACCCGAGGTTATAATCTGTAGTAGAGGTGGGGAAATTAAATTTGCAGCATTTGTTTTAGAAAAATTATGTCTCAATGATGAAGATGATTATCATACATCTATATCAGAGTTTCCCAAAGTGTGGGTCGCGACCCGGCACCTGGTCGTAGAAAAAATTTTCCAGGTCGCGCAAAATAAATGGATACTTTTTCTTATAAATCATCACAAAAAGAAAAACTTGTTATAAAAGTTTCGGACGAAAATGTATAAATGGTTAATCAACAAACCAGAAATTTAAATGATGATCAACCAAGTTCGAGCAAAGCTAAACATCATGATTATGTAGATACTTTGTCTGAATCCCCTAAAGGCAGATATACAGCGCCAAAACAACAAGCGTAAAACTAATTGGACTCGCGAATATTGTGACGAATATTTACGGTTTGGGTTCATTGCCGGCAGCAGTCAAAATAATTTGCCTCTTAGTGTTATTTTCAATTCGCAACTTTCAAATAAAAGTATTAAACCGTCAAAGTTGAACCCGTATTTAGACACATTTCATTCTGACTACTCTGATAAGCCAATTAACTTTTTTGTTGATGAGAAAAAGGAATTGACCGCTGCTAAAAAAATGAAAAATGCACTCTTTCTTCACCAGTCAAATAAAAAGCTCACTCTGATAGCTTTTTAAATTTCCAAATTAATAGCCGAGAATATGTATCGTCATAGTGCTGATGTTATGCGGAATAATGGAAAAAAGTTTATTTTCGGCGATACCATTATCAAATAATGCAATTAAACGGGGAATTGACGTTATTGCAAAAGATTTAGAAGAAGAATTAGTTGATAAAGTAAAAATAAAAACATGTTTTATCCTTGCAAGTAGATGAAAGCACAGATATCTAGGATAATGAAAATCTAATGTGTTTTATCAGATATATTGACGAAGACACCATACAAGATTTTTGTTTTGTTTTGTAAAAGGCTTCGGACAAGAAATACCTCAGATTAGAATTTTAAACTACCAATGATTTTGTCACTGGTCACAGTATTGATTGGATGGAGTGTGTTGGTTTAAGTAGCGACGGAGCACGTGTACTGGCAGGTTGTCATAAAGGTTTGTTTAAACAAATTCAAGATTTAGCCATTAATTGTGTATGTATGCACTGTTGTATCCATAGACAAGCATTGGCTTGCCTTTAAATTTAAACATAACTTTGGAAGAATGTGTCATGTTTGTAAACTACATAAAATCTCGTCCATTAAATAGCAGACTTTTTACCGAGTTATGTAAGGAAATGGGGAGTGATGATAAACACCTCATTTTGTATTGTAATTCACGATGGCTTCAAAAGCAGACGTTTTAAAACGTCTGTTGGAGCTAAAACACGAAGCTTTGTTATTTCTGAATGGACACCCACCATCTAAAGAAGATGCTATTTTTCCATTTAAGGATAGATTATACGATTTTGAGTGGTTAATAAAAGTGGCTTATTAGTGCGACATTTTATTTATATATTTGCTACATTCAATGAATTGAATTTAATTTTGCATGGGTTTGGTTTAAATATTTTCAAAGTATCGGAAAAAGTCGCTGCAATAATTAAACAAATGACTCTGTGGAAACAACGACTTTCTGTCGACGTTCTGTACTATCACATTAAGCAGATTCTAAAAATGAAAGAATCAATTTAAAAAAGAGACCAAATTTTGTGCCGCAGATTTTTGGTAGACTCTGTACACTAGAAAATACTTTTCAAAAGTAGCACATCAAGTGTCCTATAACTTCCCATCAGATTTTTTCCTCAATTTGCATTAGTCTAGCAGCAATGCTCCGAGCGTTGATAGGTGGGCCACCCTGTATATATATATATTTATATATATAATTTAAAAAAATTACTTACAAATATTCTTCTTCTTCTACTTCTTCTTCTTCTCCTTTTCTCTTTCTCAAACTTCTCCTTCTTCCGATTATTATTATTCTTCTTCTTCTTGCGCAGCTCCATTGCTACTCTTTGGCGACAACTTCACTTGATAATTGCCGATTTTCGGCCGCGTGAAAAATCATCAGTAAAAAGAGATTTCAACATTTGGCTGGTTGATACACGGAACCAGTATGACCAATATAAAGCGAACCTCATTCCGAAATAATTGACATATTTCGCGGTGTGTTATTTTTATTCCATTTCGCCAACTTCGTCGTCGATTTTGGTTGCCAATTGGCAATTTTGTTGAACGCACGCTAGTGAGTTTACGCTATGTTCTATTATTCTTTAGATTTATGGACAATGTTTTGACTGATTTCGAACATCACCTACAAGGTATAGTCTGCAAAATGAATGTTTGATTTGCACCCTCAACTAAAACATTATTTACTGCAAAATTCTTCAGATGCATAGTTTTCCTTATAAATATATATTTGTTTTTCATATGGCAATCCTTAAAATAACTGTATAACACCATGCATCATAGAACAAATATAAAATGGTTTTTATTTATAACCACGATTCTGTGATGGTGATTTGTAGTCATTAAATAGTATTTGCTATATATAACAAATTAATTTATTACGAAATTAAATTAATTATTGATGCAAATCAAGTGTTCAATTCACTGATGCCGCCATTTTTTTATTTTAATCATGAGAGATATCGCCAGGAGCCCTATTACACTCTTGTAGTCAAGTACTCAAAGAAATTGCGTGATTTTGAAATTAAGATGTTGGATATGAAAATCCATATTTCTGGCATATCAGAATGATAGGGACCCAAGGAATTTAAACGGGGACTGATAAGACTCCAAAAAGCTGAAGAAGACTTTTAAGTCCCAAAGTGTATACATGAATGCTCCATTGCAATCTACAGTGTAACTCTAGAACTCAGTAAGCTTAGATGCAGCTGAGAACTCTTAACTGGGCTCAAAAGGACCTCCCATTAGGCCTCAATGAGGAACTCCCAATAACGTTCTACAATCCTGCACCAGAACTCAATGATTTATACAGTGTTACAGAGAAATCCCAATCTGGCTTATCACAAGAACTTAATCAGGTTTAGTGCAACTACTCTAGAAACTTAGTCAAATGAAGAATTGTGAGCCGTTGAAAGGAAGATTATGGGTATGAAAACCCATTTTCCTGAACAACTAACCCATAATAATGAAAACAGCCTAAAGAACTAAAAACAGGGATTGACAAGACTAGAAAAAGCTGAAGAAGTCTTAATTGAGTTCAACAGTATATAAGAACGCTTAATTATAATCCAATGTAACTCTAGTACTCAATAAGCTTGGATACAACAGAGAACTATTTAACTGGGCTCAAAAGCACCTCCCATTTGACCTCAACGAGGAACTCCCAATAACGTTCTACAATGTTGCACCAATACTCAATGATTTATACAGTGTTACAGAGAAATTCCAATCTGGCTCATCACAAGAACTTAATTAGGGTTAGTGCAACTATTCTGGAAACTTAGTCAAATAAAGAATTGTAAGCCGTTGAAAGGAAGATAAAGGGTATAAAAAACCATTTTTCTCAACAACTGGCCCATCAGAATAAAAAGGGGCTAAATAACTAAGAACATGGAGCGACAAGACTCCAAAGAGCTGAAGAAGACTTGATTGAGTTCAATAGTATATATGAACGCTTAATTGTAATCCAATGTAACTCTAGTACTCAATAAGCTTGTATGCAACAGATAACTCTTTAACTGGGCTCAAAAGGACCTCCCATTTGACCTCAACGAGGAACTCCCAATAACGTTCTACAATGTTGCACCAATACTCAATGATTTATACAGAGTTATAGAGAAATCCCAATCAGGGCTATGACAAGAACTTAATCAGGTTTAGTGCAACTACTCTGGAAACCTTAGTCAAATGAAAAAGGTGCGAAATTTTGAAAGAAAGTATATTGGATATGAAAATCCATACTGAACTGGCCTAGCAGAATCTTTGCAGAATTGCAAGATGTTGAAAGAAAACTAATGGACATGAAAATCCAAATTCCATACATAAGCACAGACATTTGTATAAATAGTTACTTCATGATACAGGAGCCCCCAAAATCTGGGTATTCGTGAGAATCTAATTTTTTTTTCACAATTATAATATACAGGCAAACCTGTATTTGAAAATTGGGATCAAAAATAAAAATACCTCTCCAATACTTGATCTCGTAGGTATCTTAAACCTCAAGATACATTTCGCAATTATATAAATGAATGCAAATTAATTGCATAATATTCAAATTTATTTGCAGTAATATCTAAGTTGCAATAGTAATTATATAAAATACTGAAATTAGTAGAAGTCGTAACGTTTTTAGACCGCCGTAAATGTTCTTGACTTGTTGTCTATATTGTGAGCTTGTGTAAGCTATATTTTGAACTAATGTATGTACTATGTGACCAAATTCTTTGGAAAACTTATTTAAATTATATTAATTCTATTACAGATTAATAACTTAATTGGTAAAACATTGTATGCACGCAGTGTGCATTTATAAGAAACGCGAAGGAAATTCTAATCTGCATATTTTGGTGGTGTTTTGCTCTCAAGTTGTAGCAACTTAAAAATAAAACATCATTAAAATATGTGCAAGAAATGTCTTCTAGTTTCTCATAAATGCTCATCAAGTATCGATAGTGTTTTACCCATTAAGTTGATTGATCTATAATGTAGAATTTATACACTTCGATTATAGTTTTCTCAAGAATATGACCAAACTCTTTGGAAAACTTATTTAAATTATATTAATTTTGTTACAGATTAATAACTTAATTGGTAAAACATTGTATGCACGCATTTATAAGAAACTCGAAGGAATTTCTGATCTGCATATTTTAGTGGTATTTTGCTCTCAAATTGTAGCAACTTAAAAATAAAACATTATTAAAATATGTGCAAGAAATTTCTTCTAGTTTCTCATAAATGCTCATCAAGTGTCGATAGTGTTTTCACTATTAAGTTGATTAATCTATAATGTAGAATTAATACAATTCGATTATAGTTTTCCTAAGAATTTGATACACATAGTACATAAACAAGTTTAAAGTATAGCTTATGAAAGCTCCCAATATAAGGAGTAAGTCAAGAACATTTTAGCAGTGCCAAGTGAAAGCATTTCTAGGTGGAAAATGCACGCGTAAATATTTGTCGTGGCAAAAAATTGCTCATAATTATAAAGACTAAGACTATACTAAGCATGAAGATCCGCCTCAAGGCGAGAGTACATATCTCAGCACAATAACTTCGACTCATCTCTGAGCTATCGACAAGTCACATCACGGCCAATTTTTTTCCTTTTGCGCCCCAATTTTACGCCCCCGCGATTTCGAATGTCGACCGAAATTATTATTACGTCTCACCGGATATGGACCCCGATTTCCGGAAGTACTATACTTCCCTTCATCCACCCCAAGCTTCAGTGCCTACCCGCTTTTGACATATTGCAGTGAATTTTACTTTGCTGGCACACGAGTTCCATGGGGAACTTGAACGTTTCCTATTTCCAGGGATAAAATTTCCTTTGATTTAAGCATTTTTTATAATTGCTATTATAATAATACAATGTTTTCTCTTGTATTTGTATTTAAAACTTCGGAAAAGCTGGTGCTCATTAATCATAGACATCAGGTTTTTCCACCTGAATGTCCTGATGTAGTGAGATACAACAGAATAAAAAGTGGCGCTCGTGAATCGTAGACCGCAGGCTTTTCCACATTAATGTCCTGATCTGCTGAGATACCATAGAGGAAAAACTTGCACTCATGAATCATAGGCAGCAGGCTTTTCCACCTGAATGCCTTGATCTAGTGAGATACTATAGAAGAAACACTGGCGCTCAAGAGTCATGAACAGTAGGCTTTTCCACCTGAATGTCCTGATCTAATGAGATACCATGGAAGAAAAAATTGGCGCTCATGAATCATAGACAGCAGGCTTTTCCACCTGAATATCCTGATCCAGTGAGGTACCATAGATGAAAAACTAGCACTCATGAATCATATACAGTAGACTTTTCCATCTACATGTCCTGATGTAGTGAGATACCTTAGAAGAAAAACTGGCGCTCATGAATCATAGACAGCAGCCTTTTCCACCTGAATGTCTTAATGTAGTGAGACACCATAAGAATTAGAAGACAACTGTGGCGTTCTGGAATCATAGACAGCAGGCTTTTCCACCTGAATATCCTGATCCAGTGAGGTACCATAGATGATAAACTGGCACTCATGAATCATAGACAGTAGGCTTTTCCATCTACATGTCCTGATGTAGTGAGATATCTTAGAAGAAAAACTGGCGCTCATGAATCATAGACAGCAGGCTTTTCCACCTGAATGTCTTAATGTAGTGAGATACCATAAGAATTAGAAGACAACTGTGGCGGTCTGGAATCATAGACGGCAGGCTTTTCCACCTGAATGTCGTGATTTAGTGAGACCCCATAGAAGTGCGAAGAAAAACTGCCAAATGTTCAAATACATACTTTGATATTCTTGTATGGATAAAAAAAATAAAAAGACAAAACAAACATAAAAAGGAAACGTCCGTAAAGTATCCCCACCGCTTATATATTCTGTGGGGGTCAAGCACGAAGTTTGGGGGATGAAAGGAAATATTTCGTTCCGAAAAGCGAAATCCATTCCCAGTGGGAGACAATAATTCTAGCCAACTATCAAAAGCGTGGGGTCGCAGAATTGCGGCGCGAAAAGAGTAAAAAGGCAGTGCTGCAAAGATGTGGAAAACTGCAAAGTGCATCTTTGTTGCGATACTTGGATATCATCGTCACATTGAAGCCAATTTTCGCGCCAAAATTGGAAATATTTCGTTTCTTTGAAGACAAACAAAATTATGATTTAATTGTTTACCACGAAAAATACTTGAAAGGAAATAAATGTACAGGGTGTCCCGTGATAAAGGCAACACCTTAAATATCTACGAATGTAATTATGTTTCACGAAATCTGTGAAATGCGTCGGTTTTTAAATAAAGGGGTACAATGTTTGGCAGTCAAATTATCTCCAATATATTAACCCCGTTTCCATAGCGGAAGGAAGCCCATGTTTGTAAATTGCAGTAGGGGTTGAGTGATTATTTATTTGAAAGCCTACATAATTTACAATACAACGCTGTATTACTTTATAAAATCTGTCGATTTCGAAATTAATACACCGTCGCATTGCAAATTATGCAAGCTTTCAAATGAAGTATCACTAAACCACTACTCCAATTTAAAAAAATGTGCTTACCTCCACTTTGGAAAGAGAGTTAAACATTTGAAGACAATTTGCTTGACAAAAATTGGTCTCCTTTCATTAAAAATTGACGCATTTTGGCGATGTTGCGAAAAAAATGTTCGTATATATTTAGGGCGATTCCTTTGTTCCGGGCCACAGTGCATATGTATATTAAGACTTTTACATGTAACATGCATATATTGGGCCGAAAATCCCCAAAAATAGATTTGATTAATACTGCAACCGATAAAGCCGCATACAAATCAAGAACACAATTCATTTATTTCATTACTGTATTTTGTTGCTAAGCACTAGAAATGAAGTCATTTTTGATTGCTTTTTATTGTAGCATGGGCGGTGAAAATAAAAATATTGCAAGCATGCCAAAAAACACATTTAAAATTTTATGAATTTATGGATATTGTCCTAACGACAAATTAAGAAAGCGTGGTTTTGGGAGTGAGCACAATTCGGCGGATAGCACGAAATTTGCTTTATGATACGAAAATCATTTGGAATGTAAAAAATCTAAGAAATTAGCAAAAACCCTAACTGTACGAAGGCGTAGTACGAGCCGGCACTGAAATTAAAATAAGTTTTAGTACTTACTCATCATAAATGTTTCGTTATCACAGTTGCTGCATATAAATTATTTTCAAGCAAGTACAGAGTTACAATTTTAATCGAATCGATTTATTATCATTATTGTTCTACAATAATAGATACTTATTAAAGGCGCATTCTCACGAATCAAGTTGATTGATCGATTGTAGTTGATCGAGAAAAGTTGAATCAAAACTATAGTATAAGGTTGATCGCTAAAAGTTAAATGAAAACTGTATAAAGTTGATTAACTCTATTGAAACGTAGGTTCTCACTATGGTTTTCATTGAAGTTTTGTTGATCAACTACAATTCACCAATTAAACTTTTCGAAAAATTGATTTATATTTACGTGCAACAATTTGATTTTGGCTTGCATTTACAAACATGTCCATGCTTATTTTGCAGAGTGGCGTAAGTAACCACCTGCAGATGCACTCACGTTCTAGAAATAATTTTGAGAAAAACATATATTTTAGGCGAATGTACTATTTTGACACTAAGCGTTACTAGGGCGTTATTTTCGTACGTTACTTTGCTAAACACGTCGATGACACACTAAAACACCCAAAACTGCACTTTGCCCACAGCGCTGTAGGGTGCTCCTCTTGACGCTCGCGCCGGCTCGACTGAATCGATATGCGCGCGGAGTATCGGTGCTCAACAATTTACTTTTTTCACTATCTTTCAAGTACAATAGAAACGTCCGGCGATGGGATTTGAAGTTGAAATTTTTGCCTTTTAGATTAGACGGAGGAGAATATCAGCGCGTGCGAAGGTTATTGTGTGCAGAGGAGGCGATCTTTGAAAATCGTCGTGAGTGCTAAAGTCAAACAGACTTAATATTCTTAGCTCCTACACCAAAAATTAACTTTAATCCAACATCGAGGTCGCAAATTCGCACTTCCTATCTAATAATTATACCATTATAGCAAAAGTGATACCACTAATAAATTTATTCATATGATAAAACTATTGAAATCTATGTATTAATGTACTAATCTATGTATCTGTGTATAGTGGGAATCATAAATGCTCAAAGAATAAGATGACTAGGCCACGTAACGATAATGGAGGAAGCAAGAACACCAAAGCAGATTCTTACAAGAACGGCTGGAGAAAAAAACGAAGAGGGAGACCAAGAAGCCAGTGGAAAAGCGATGTAGAAAAGCATCTGGAAGAGATGAAAATGACGGATTGGAAGACGAAAGCGAAAGACACAGTCAATCAAGCCATGGGCCAATTTTTCTCGTAGGGCTACTACTAATAATAATAATGGTGGTACAGTAACTTGCAAACTTTGCTCAAGAAAAAATAAAACTTCTGGGAATATATCAAATCTATAATGCTACTTAAAAAGTTTATACCTGGACATTTTGAAGAAATAGTACTAGTAATAGTACAAGCAGTCAGGCTATCAGTAGTACTACAACTTTAAATATTAGTTGTTTTAGTGATACTGAAGATGAATATATAGACGGCATCTCGTCATATCTTAAACATTTCCATTCAAGTGCATAAGCGACAAAAAACAATTAGCAAAACACTTTCGAATATGAGATCATGGAAGGAAAGCCATCTTAAAACGACCATAAGTATTCAAGCACAAATTTACACTTTTGCAGTTTTGAGTTTTGCAACTGCCACATTGATATGCTTAATCGTACGAGTTTTATGTCCTTTGAGGGTATGTCAAACTCTTCTCTTAAAACGATGAAGAGTTTTCAATCAAAATTGACAGTCATCATGCGGGTTCAATGTCCTTTAATGCTATGTCAAACCCTTCTCTCAAAACGATGAAGAGTTTTCAATCAAATTTGAGTCATCATGTGAGTTTAATGCCCTTCAAGGCTATGTCAAACTCTTTTCTTAAAACGATGAAGAGTTTTCAAAATATGCTATTGTATTTGAAAAAAAAACATAGTTTTTGAAATGTAAGATTATGTAAGAGGTAAAGGTTTATGTGTGTCGAAACGTGTCGCAGACAATACAATTTTATTTTTTTAAACTCAAAACGTGCGTTATTTCCTTAGTCAATAAGAAAGCACAGATTTATGGGTTGATGTAATGTGTTCAATTAAGAGTGAGTTTTTATTTTCAATTTTAGCTTTGGGATCTCGGAAACCAGAAGACATAAAGATTCGGTTAAATGAGGAAAGAGTTGAAAAAAGAGCACAGTTTTTCAGTTATAATACAAAATTTATTTTTGTTACATGTCAGTCATAGTTGGCTGAACATTTTGAAAACGACAAATTTTTAGGGATACAAGGTTTGCTATTCTAACTTTGATAAATAAAGACCATCTTGAAACTTAACTTATTACTTACTTGACAATTATTACTTACTTCGACAAATAACCACGATGTAGTACTATTTGTATTATAGAGAGTAGCAAAAACAGAGTTTGTCATGGACATTTTTCCCTCCTACTACGAGAATTCTATTAATTTGTCTATTCTAATTACACTAAAATCTATTCAAATTTTACAACGAAAATTCCTGCATCTCGTTTATTTATGAAAGTAAGTATAGCACCTTATATCGTTGTTCGCGCGAGCTCTTCCGCGCTGCTCCTTTCTACCGTAAATAAAATGCACAGGCTTTGTGTATAATTGAGTGTATAATTTGGTATAAAAAGTGGACTGTATAAAAAATAATGATGACAAAAATGAAGGCGGGTGCAATGCACTGTTCACGTCGACGCTTGGCGAGGGACTCTGTGGAAACAACGACTTTCAGAAAAAAAAATTATATCTTTTTAAACATTACATAAATTTATTAAAACCCGTGCAAACTATGACGGAGATTTACATCTCCAAACACGATCACTTTCAATTCAAGAACATCTTTCGGAGCTAATAAATAGTTTTAAAGACTACTTTCCGGATATTCCTTCAAATAATACGTGGATTAAAGATTTTTTTTCTGTAGAAATTGAAGAGGTAGAAATGTTTAATCTTAGTGTACAAGAAGTTGATAATTTCATTGAAATTTCATGCAACACCGATCTGAAAAAAGTGTTTGATACTGCACTAATTAATTTTTGGTTGCGCTGTCGAAAGGAGTATCTAAGCATAAGCAAAAAATCGATACAATTTTTAATGTCTTTTGTCACCACTTACATGTTACGTGTGAAGCTGCGTTCACAGCCTTGGTGTACTTAAAAAATAAGTATCGAAACAAATTGGATGTCGAACCTAATTTGAGAATAAAATTAACATCATTACCTTCTAATTTGAAATTGTTAAATTTCTGTGATGAAAAACAACATCATCCTTCGCACTAAGGACAAAATATGTGGAAACAAAATTTACGATAAATTTTAATTTTTTAATCACTTTTTATTATTTAATATTTAAGATTTTTCTTATATAATTATTTTGCATTTTTTGTGTATGAAATAAACAAACAAATAACTTGATTTTTATTAAAAAAAATTAAATTTGTTTTGTAAATATATGGTATTTTTCCATAAAGTGGGTCGCGAAAAATTTTAGAACCTCGTACCGGGCCGCGGTCAAAAAAGTTTGGGAAACGCTGATCTATATCATAATAGTCAATTTTTAATTTATCTGTATTTACAGTATTCAAGATTTTCTTTAAGATTCTAAAAAAAGTCTGAAATCGGTTTTAATGTACGATTTTAAGTAGCGTATTTTATCGAGTATAATTTGAATTATATACTGCTGCTAATTTTAAATTTTGGTAATCAATAGAACTAATACAATGAAATTACAATGTCCATGTTTTATGCAGGGTTTCTCTAAATTACGTAGATAAGGCTTAACCACAGATTACTGGGATCAAAAAAAGACGATTTCACAATACTTATCTATATACAAATGCCTTTGGTTTAACCAGTATTCAGCTTCAAAGTTAATTAAAAAAAACAATATTTGCTTTTAACAAGAGAACGTTTACATTGATTTGGATATTGTTTGGTATGACACTCTATACGGGTATAACTCATATTTTGACATAATATTGTAATGATCAGTAGACAGGTTGTGTTCAAAACAATAGTGGCCCAACATAAATACATTCATATTTTTTAATAACAAAAGCAATTAATTTTTAAAAAAACAAATCGGACGCAGGTATTCAATATTAAGTTTTTTGTACCTTTACAGTTTTTGATATCTGTTACAGTTTCGGCACAACAAAATAAAATATAAGTGACTGCCCTACACTCGTTTGGAAACAAATGTAATCTAGTTTCCGGGTTGATGATGGTTTATTCACAATAATGAATATAAAGTACACTTACGCCGATAAAACACATATGTTGCTGGTTTTAGGATTTTATGAGCCCTAATAACGAAGAAGAAATTTTGGAAATTATATCAATTGCTTCATCCATACCATATCCAAATGGTACAAGAGCTTTTACCAGCTGATTATGACCTACGTTTTGCGTTTTGCCGATTTATTCAGGAAAAAGGAGCCGAACATATACTTTTTAACCAGAAAATTCAACTGTTCACTGATGATTTGTTTCCAAACGAGTGTAGCGCAGTCACTCATATTTATTTTTTTTTTGTCGAAACTGTAACAGATATCAAAAACTGTAAAGGTACAAAAAAACTTAATATTGAATACCTGCGTCCGTTTTTTTGCATTTGTTTTTTTTTAATTTATTTGCTTTTGTCATTAAAAAATATGAATTTAATGATAACTGATAATAACAATATTATGTCAAAATATGAGTTATACCCATATAAAGTGTCATACCAAACAACATCCAAATCAATGTAAACGTTCTCTTTTTATAAGCAAATTTCGTTTTTTTTAATTAACTTTGAAGCTGAATACTGGCTTAACCAAACGCATTTATATATAGATAAGTTTTGTTAAATCGTCTTCTTTTGATCCTAGTAATGTGGTTAAACCATGTCCACATAATTTAGAGACACCCTGTATATGTCATCATGTCATCAATGCCATTTGACTTACCATACGATTTTTTTGGAAATATTGGGAGGAAAGAAAGGATAGTTTGTTATAGGGGGTTTAGTTGGATTAATTATATAAATATATATATTTTTTTATTTTAGTGGTATTTTATTGGTATATTATCATTTAGGTAGTAGAAAGGCTTATCAAAGGCAGAAGAAACAAGTGAGGGTTTATAAAAAAATGACATATGATGGCATCTTGAGCAAACACTGACGACATTATACAGTTACAAAATTATATCAAAAGATAATATTTCAAATCTTAATTGAACGACGAATTGACGTTAAAAAACTTGCTTAGTCTTTTCTGGTGAAAATCATTATCATAAATCTGTAGCTATTTATGTATCTTCTCGCTTTCTAAATTGTCAAGTTTGGGTAAACTCATTGTCTGATTCATTATGTCTAAATTCAAATTTGGTTTATTCCAAGCAATGAAGCCAGAAAATAAAATAAAGAATTGTGCATTTCGTTCTTTATAGTCAACAGAATTATTATTATGCCAAAACTTATGGCCACATACCTACACTCGACTTATTCTAGTAAGATGAATGATGATGATTCTATTACATTAATAGTTAAATCATTCAGTTATTTCACGTTTTTGTATCAATAAAGAGATTATTTGTACTACTGGCACATATTTGAGATCATTACACTTATTCTCACCAACTCATCCTCCAATTTTACAAGAATAATGACCAATCTAATATACAGGGTGTAACAGAAATACGTGTGTTAATTTTAAACATTGGTAGAACTCGTTATATAAAACATTTTTTCTATACGTTTTTTTTTTCAAAATTTGCAGGTTTTTTTAATATTTTTTAGCCCCCTAATTTTGACCGAACGAGCCGTTCTCAGATACTGTCACTATAATTGTCAAGTGAAGTTTATTTCAAAATGCAAAATTTTCATTTTCATCAAGAATTAACCGATATTGTGTTGGTATATGGCCGAGCCTTTGGAAATGCCGCAGAAGCCCGTAGATTGTACAATGCACAATATTCTGAACGTGTTTTGCCTAACAGGCAATGATGTACCTTTATGACACCGTTGCCATCACAACAAAATATTTTTTCGCTGCACACCTTTAACCATAGGCGGGTACGCGTTTTAGTAGATAAACTAGAACATATTTTAAATCAGTTTAACGTTGGTTTTTGAAAAAGAAAACATATGGAAACATGTTTTATTTAACGAGTTCTACCAATGTTTAAAATTAACACACGTATTTCTGTTACAACCTGTATATATATGTATATATTATTGCTAGATTAAAAATACTGGATGATTACTTGTGCCACCCATCCGCCGTGTAATTTTACGTGAATAATGAGTAATACTTAATCTGGAAGTGTTTTAAACAATGATTAATATTCAAATGATTAATAATGACTAAAACATCAATCTAATGTGCTGTCATTGCAAAAAATTACAGTACCAATGCTTTATATTACAGGAAATTGGAGGAGGAGGATTGTAGGGTGGGTGGGTGAGTACACTATAACTATGCTCTAACTTGATACCGCAGCAATAGGAATCATTGTGTTATTGATACGAAATCATGATAAAATTAGATGAGTCAAATTTGTGTTCTAAGTAAATATTATGTTAAAGTTGACACTGAAATCTGGCGAAAGATTATTCTTATGGCTGGCCATATACCTACACTCGTCTAATTCTAGTATGATAATTAAAAATAAAGTTTCAAGTAATTCCATTAAGTTATTTAGTTAGACCATAAAGACCTTTACATCCTCTGGAGGTGTATATTATTTGGTGTTGCTAAAAATATTTATACTGCGATGAACAAAGACTTTCCAGAAGTTTGTGAAAAATGGGCAGGAATTTGCCATATGCAAGTTGAACCCTTTCATGAAAGTTCATTGATGTAATATGTGATGTTCAGATGTTTTACATTCAATGTGTCGTCGTGTTTGTGTACTTTTGAATAGTTGTTAAGTCATGTATTGTTAATAGTTTGTCGCGTGATTTTGAAAATGTTATCCAACATATTAAGAATGATTTTATTCAACTGCACATAACAGTAACCAACAAAATCATGGTATATTTTACCATATTGAACAATTTTGAAAATATGATAGTAATGCATTTAGGGAACAATCTTCAGAAACCGTACACGCTGATTTTTAGAAGTTATGGGAAAATATAAGATACAAAGTACTAGAAAGACCTCTGGAATTTTCTTTTAAATTCATAAACTCTGTTTAATTTTTGAATAGTATTCATTTGTAAAATAGTTTTCCTACCTCTAAACAAATATTTAAAGCAATTATTTTGTTTTACTGTCAATATTAAAATTTTCTATAATCAATCAAATTATTTAAAATAATTACAGATTAAAATGTGCATATTTTTTGGAAGATGAAGTTACAAGGAGTAAACGCCAGTCATATTTAGACCTACTGTGATTACTAATATTACATTATTATATGCAGTAGGGTTTTGGAGTACTTACTGGCATTTGTATAAAATATTAATTATGTCTTTCTTTTTGTCCTTTATTCATTAAAATAAGATGTTCTACCTAACTAGTTTCGGTTTTCTTTAAAATTTAAGCCATCTTCAGAGGTTTTTATTTCTATAAATATTACAAGTGAGATGCGTGTTATAAAAGAAGTTGATTAAAACAATATAATGTGTGAATTCATTAGTGTGAGGTCATAAATGTGTTTAGTATATAGTTAACTTAGTTAGTTGATTTTTTGTTTTTATTAATTACGCCTTAAGTTAGGTTATTATTAATTTTCTTGTGATAACCTTGTGATAACCTGTACTGTCTTGTGCTGGTAAGACAGCTTGATCAATACGTGCATTTACGTTTGTTATGTTCTATGTTGTTGTTAGCGTTTGTCCCGTATATTAAGGGGATTTGTCCATCAAATTCACAGTCAAAACAGAACAGAACAATAGTATCAACTTTTTGGATCTCACCATATATAAAACAGAAAACAAACTAATTTAGAAATTTACCGAAAACCCACACAGACTGATACCTTAATTCCAGCAGACTCATTCCTCACAGACCACACAAATACGCAGCCATACACTCACTAATCAATAGAATGCGTTCAACACCACTAAGCCACCATAATAAAGAAATAGATATAGAAATGATGAAGCAAACTGCAATAAACAACGGTTTCAAAATAACACAATTAACAATATGATCAGAAAAGCAACCTACAAACAGTTCAAGCTCCAACATAACATACAAAACAGACCAACAAACATAAACACACCGACACAACACACACATTACAGATCATTCACTTACCAGTGCTTAATCAGTGACAAAATTAACCACACGTTAAAACAACACAATATAAAAACAACCTTCACAACCAAAGATAACATTAAGATACAATTATGCAACGCTAAAGATCCCACAAACCTCTCAGAGAGGAATGGCATATACTCCTTAACTTGCAATGACTGTGGAGCAAAATACATAGGCGAAATCGGACGACCTATAAAACAAAGAATCAAGGAACATATAAGAAACACGAATATATTCAACTTTGGAAGACACTTACACTTCCATAACCACAAATTCGATTCTAGCACAGATGTAAAATTACCACACAACACCTCGAAAGGGTTAAAACAAATACTACTAGAGGCATATGAAATCGACCGAGTTATCAACACCGAAAGAGACATACAAAGCCTAAACGAACAAACATAACTGAATTTTAAATCATTTTTGTGCAAGTATCTAGATAACCCGTTCAACTCCATAAATCAACCACAGCGGAGACTGACAGACAGACCACACTAACGCACAAAAACTTATAAATAACTATCTCGAAAAAAAAAATCCTCCAAACCACGAGGCACTGTCATACATAAAAATCCACACTGACAGACCACACAACACAAAGCGTAATTTTTCATTAATACATCTGATTCCCTTAATATACGGGACAAACTCTAACAACAGCATACAACATAACAAACATAAATGTACGTATTGATCAAGCTGTTCCTTACCCGTCGTTATCACAAGAAAATGAATAACCTAACTTAAGGCGTAATTAATAATAACAAAGAAAAACAACTAACTATGTTAAATCCATACTAAACACATATATGACCTCATACTAATGAATTCACACATTATATACGAGGGCAATCCAGACAGTGACAGACGTTTTGGCCTGGCGCGGCAGTTGGCGGCACTGGCGCTACCATCATGGCTACAGAATGTTTCTACACCTAGTACGCAACCAGCCGTGATGAGTAGAGCATCGTGCATATTGTACTTTTTATACAGTGGCGTTTTAAAATGAGCGCTGCAATTGAAAATCCCGCCAGTTGTAAAGTGCATGGTGAGATAAGGTTTTTGTTGGCGAAAAATTACAAAGCGATTGAAATTTATCGCCAGATTTGTGACGTGTAGGGCAACGGAATAATGAGTGAAAGCCGAGTGAGGCAGTGGTGCATTGACTTTGAAAATGGCCGAACCAATGTTCACGATGAGGATCGCAGTGGTAGGCCTAGTCTTGGAAAATGAATGAAAAAATCCGTGAAAATCGTCGTTTCACGATTACGGAACTCTCGGAACATTTTCCCCAAATTTCACGGAGTTTAGTTCATCAAATCGTAGTAACTCGCAGGCGGCAGATTTCTACAAAGAGAGCATTGAAAAGCTTGTAAAACGTTATGATAAATGCCTTAATTTATATGGCGATTGCGTCGAAAAATAGCCTAAGAGTTTACCTTCAAAATGTATATAATAAAAATTAGTTTTTTTCATCTTGTTTATTTTTTATTTCAAAACGTCTGTCACTTTGTGGATTGCCCTCGTAGTTTCAATCAACTTCTCATATAACACGCATCTCACTTGTATATTTTAAGAAATGAAAACCTCTGAAGATGGCTTAAATTTTAAACGAAGCCGAAACTAGTTAGGTAGAACAACTTATTTTAATGAATAAAGGACCAAAACAGAAACATAATTGATATTTTATACAAATGCCAGTAAGTACTCCAAAACCCTACTACATATAGATTATATAACTGGTAACAATGGTTATAACTCTTACGAAATTACTGTATTAGTTTAATCATCCAGTGATTTCACCTCCGTAACCCTGGCCCGGTAAACTCAGATTTGCAAAAAAAAGTGGTTGGGGTGGTTGCTCCCTTAAAGCTCCAATGTGCTCCACTTTTTGTGTTTTTTGCACCACTTACTATAATAAAGTTATTGCCCTGAGACTTAGTAAATACTGATATTCATATTTATTTTTATATAAGCTGATCGAACTTTGTTGGGAGTTGGGAGAAACTTTGTGAGACATTGGGAGAAGTGTTGGGAGAAACGTTGGGAGAACTTAGTTGTTTGTTGTTAGAACTTGTTTTAGAATGTGGTGTTCCACCATCAGTTTTAATGCCCCTTTAATTAATGTCGCTATAGTTTTCCGTGTTGCTATGACGTCAACTCAGCCCGGTAACTCCACCACCAATTTGAATGATTAGGTTAAGTTAGGTTCGTTTAAATTAGGTTAAGTTAGGTTAGGTTGGGTTGGGTTGGTTAGGTTAGATTAGAACCCGGAAAGTCATCAAGGCAATAATTTTATTATAGTGAGTAGTGCAAAAAGATAAAAGGTTGTAACGGTAAAAATCCGTACTCTTTCATTTTTTAATTAAATTTAATTCCCGCTCAATTTCGGTAGAATGACCTCTGTTGCTTGCGGTCTTATTTATTCCCATACGCAGGATTTCTATTGAAATAATTTGCCTGCAGATTCTATTTTGAGAATTTCTTATCGTATCGGTCTTTTGTTGTGGTACACATGGTGTTCGGGACAGTCGGCATTTATTTTCCGAGGTGAAAACTCGTTGTGTGTAAGATCTCCATCATCACGCGTTTTGTGATCTCGTTAAGAGGACCAAAGGAGTCAATTCACACATTTCAGTTATTTAGGCATGGTTGTGCCTAATAGGGTCTTCCGCGATGTTTTAAAAACATTAAAACTGAACTCTAGACACATTAAAAACATTATTGGCACTAATTTTTGTGTTAAGACAAATCGTTGTAATGAGCAAACACGATTTTAAAATTAACGGCGTTTGAAATGATCCCGAAAGCCCCCCATGTTGCTGTGATGTCACAACGCACGTAGGCAATCAGCTGTAGCATTGCTTACAATGGAGCGACAGAAAGAAATCGTCAGTTTTACGAAAAAAGGAACGAATAAGTATTGCATTGTGCCTGGATGTGATAGCAGCAGTTAATGCGAACCAAATAAGTTGTTTATAATCGTCCCAACAGGGGATATACGGAAAAGGGGTTACAACAAGCCCGAAGTGATTCCGCGAGTGTCACTTTGACGTCCCACTTATATTTTTGTGAAGACCATTTTAATGTAAGTACATAACTTTCAATAAATTATCGACGAAATTTGATAAATATATATAATTAACTATCATCATTAGTAATGGGCATTCAAGGGGATATCCGATTATATACAGGGTGTCTACGCTAAACCGTTCGTTAAAAGTTTACGGGGTTGCCGTTGTCCTAAAAATTTCAAAAAAATCCTCATCACACGGTTGAATCAGTTATCCTCATGTGAAATATTTTCAAGTTTCTATCACTTCCGGTTCCACCGGAAGTAGCACAAACTTTCTTATTTTAAATAGAACACCCCATATATTATTATATTTTTGAATTGAAACTATTTTGTTTCGGAACCTCTATGACGTCATACTTTCCGGAATATGGTCTAGGCTGGATGCCCGACACGTTTATTCCGTTAAGTATATCATTTATAAAAAAACTTTTCTTACAAAATATGTTTCTTTTTAAAATACCTATCCAACGATGTCACATACGACCTAGGTTCTTATTTAAAATTCTGAAGTTGAGTGCAGTTACGCGGTACTTCGGTTAAATCGAAACAACCTCCATTAAATTCTTCAGGCAGGCTTTTGTTATGATATTTTTTTTCCCGAACTTGTAAGACGTCACATTACCGAGAAAATTGCCTGGGACGGGTGGTCTGAATCACCCTGTATTATTAGTAATAACATAACCTCAAAATAGTTTTGTGGGTTTTATTCTAAAACAATACCTTTCATATCATTATTACTTTTTAAAAGTACTGTGATATTTTGTACAATATGTTTTTACACAAACGTTTAGTTAAAACTAAAATACTGTTGATTTTAGAAATTTGTTTAGATGATTAAGAATTGCAAATTTTGAAATCAGCAATACCAATTCGTATGAGATGTAGTATATATTGCAAAGTTTATACAGTATTTCATTTGTTCTTACAGCTGGAAGAGGATTTGGAAAATTTTATGCGACTCCACGCGTTTCGGCTACGTTGAAAAATTCACTTTTTGAGAAAAAGTCGGGAACCATTAACACGTGAACTTCTAGCAGATTATCTGGATGTCCCTTTACTAACCCATCAGAACTTATTTTATGTCAGACTGGATTCTAAGTCGAATTAATCCACGATTCCTATCCCTTATGCACTGACTCCCGATCGCCAACATGCCTAAAGACGTCACAGTGCCGCTCGGCCAATAACAGCGTTTCGTGGATCACGTGACAAAATGTGTAAGTTTTACGATTTTGTATGTTGTTTGTTGATAAGTTACAATGAACACAAAACGTTTTCTCTGTGGGATGTTTAATTACAGGTTATAAACTTTACGTTAAGACACAAAAAGGTTATATTATTTTTTTTTTCAGGAAGACCCTATTATATCGGCACGTCCGGATCAATCGAGTCACCTGCGAAAATTTAAATAGCGACGCACTATAGAGGCACCTTCCATCTGTAAGTAGATATTTACTGGCAAGTTTTGTTCCTAATTGTACTTTGAAATTTTTAGAAGCCTCTTTTCTTTTCTTCTATTCTCCGCTTTTTATCTTTCTTATCATCGTTCTTATCTTCATCATCTGAGTTCCTCCGGCGACCGAAGCCTGACACCTCATGGTCTACACTTGCAACTGGATTACGGATCCGAGTATTGGCTGCAAGATCCCGAGGACGGAAACATTTTTTTGATCCGTCGTCATTTTGGGAGCAGGTCGTATAATGAGAACTGTTTTATTCGTATTTGAAACACAAGATATTGGAGACAGACCTTATGACCATAACCGTAACTTGTAGTATTTAATGTGTGCAAATAGGTGTGTAAAAATATATTCACATATACTTTTTTTATTGTCGACATCCCAAGTATATACAGGGCGATCCATAATCACCATGGAATTTCATTAGTCTCTTTACTTCTAATTTATAATTCATGTTATTTATTATACAGGACGACCCAAACATCACTGTGAAATTTTACAAATTTCATATTTTATTTTATTCATTATACAGGGCGACTCAAACATTTACTTGAAAGTATTGATCACTGTTACATTGTTTGTTTCATTATACAGGGCGACCCTATTAACTGATGTAAAGTTCTGTTTACTATTGCGTCAATCTCATTCAATATACAGGGCGTCTATGATAACATTTTATTTCAAGTTTAATTTGTGTTAATTTCTGAATAGATATTTATACCTACGGCCTGACCTTTGATTTAAGTAGAGTATGGTTTATTAATTTATAATACCCTATTTGTAAACTATACGTGCACGCATAGGTACCTTACATTATGTTATTTTATGAGCTGGTTTCCTTGACCAGAACTGTTTAATGGCTTGTTCATATTCTTTATTGTGGGGAATTTACAATAATTGTGTTCTCCTTGTCAGTCGATCTATACTTTATTGTCAGGAGTGTAGAATACTTGTAGGTACGCGAATACCGGTAAGTTTTTCTGATTTGAAACTGCCTCAAATCAGTGGCGCCCGGACTCACTATACCCAGTCGTACTTTTGTTATGTGGAGAAGATAGCCCTCAAGCATTATGCGCTTTGAACCACCCTATTGCCCTGACCGATTTTGTTTAAAGGATATTTTAGACAAAGTCACCCAAAGCACGTCGCACGGTGAAGCACAACGGAGCATTAAAGGAGCAATCACCTCACCTATTTTTTATCCCTTAGACTCCAAGTACCAACAATTGTGCGGTCCGTATTCAAAGTCACTTTAAAGGTCATAATGGATATGGGAACGCCTGACTCCTGATTCATATGTTTGTGCGATGCGTATAATACGTCAAATTCATGAGCCTGCATTATTTTTTCGACGAGAACACATTGAACACACACGTGCTAAGTGCTAGTTAATTCAGTGCCATGGCGACAAAAAGTAAGTATTTTTATTTTCAATTATTGGTTTAGCTTATTTACTCCAGATTGTGGATTACGTTTGTTGATTAGTTTTACTTTCATTGTAAACTTTAAAACATGTGGATTGAGATTACTTTACCATGTAATTAAGTACACCATTTAATTTTCACAATTGTGAGCTCCAGGAGCTTACTTGTTTCGTTTTTCCGACAAAGTCAACAAAAAATATTTTTAATTCTGCAGAAACCAGTGGTAAGATTGATTTGGAGCATCTCGCAAACAACCCAGAAGAGCTCTACATATTGTTGGACGAGATTGGATCAGATTTTGATGTCGATGAGGAACAAACGACTGCCTTTGGGAAGCAGATGGCCAAGAAAATAACGTAGGCGAAAGTGATACTGCAATAATTGATGACAAAAATGGAGAATTTCCAGAAAATGAAGAAGAAAGTGAAGAAGAAACTTGGAGTACCGATGATAAAATACCTCTGTCAACAATGTTTCGTTGGGTAAGAGGTTCCTTCCAGAGTCTGACCGCACCATCAGATGCCGATTCTGTTCAAGGCGAAGTGAGTACTTCCATGGAAATATTTTTCTAAATATTTGAGTGATAACTTTTTTGAACTTGGTGCTCAATGCACAGCCCAGTACTATCTATAGCAAAATGGAAAGTCGATTGTTGTAACTGCCCAAGAGATAAAAAAGTTTTTTGGTTTACACGCTCTCATGGACTGCTTAAAATTACCGAAAATTCGTATGTACTGGGATTCAAAATATCAATGTCCGATGGTTGCAAATATTATGCCTCGCGACAGATTTTATTCGTTAAGGGTCAATTTTCACGTGGTTGACAATCTTAGCTTTTCTGATGAAGAGCAAAAAAATAACAGACTTTGGAAGGTTCAGCCTATGATTGATGTAGTGAGAAATCGATGTCATGCTATTGTCAGAAAGCAGAATTCAGCATTTTCTGTAGATGATCAAATGATACAATTCTTGGGTAGATGCCCAGTGCGTCTATATGTAAAGAATAAACCAAGGCCGGTAGGACTTAAGAATTTTGTCGTAACTACATCTGATGGCACAGTTTTGGATTTTGAAATATATCAAGGTCTAACCACCCCACTAATAAAAAGAGAGTTAGGATTAGAACCATCGGTGATGGTCCTAATCTCTCACAGACTTTGCCTGAAAATAGATTTTTATTTTTTAACCGATATTTCTCAATTTTACGTCTAATGAATGAATTGAGCAATTTAAATTTATGGAACTAGCACTATTATGGGCAACATAATAAAAGGATTAAATTTCAAGAAATGTACGGAAATGAAAAGAGGGGAATCTGAAGAAATTATGAACAGTGATAAAAATTTGCCTAATAAAATGGAAGGACAACAAAACTGTGCTGAAGATTTCAACAGCTTTTGTTAAAGAGCCTGAGTGTCTTGTAAAAAGATGGGATAGGACACAAAAACAGCGAGTAGAAGTAACTTGCTCTAGAGTAGTGAAGATATACAATCGACGGATGGGTGGACATCTGCGATGAGATGATAGAATATTATCGAACATTCTTTAGAACGAGAAAATGGACATTCAAAGTAATATTGCATCTCTTTGATCTATCCATTGTAAACAGTTGGATGGAATACAAGCGAGATTGTAAAAATACTAAAACCAAACCTATGAAACTTCTCGATTTCCGACTTAGCTTGCGGAACACTTGACTGCTGGGTCCAAGAAAAGATTAACTGAAGACAAGGCAAATACCGGAGATGAAGAAGAACGTATTGCAGCGGAAAACGAAAGAAAGAAAAGAAAAACGCCTGCGGCTTTGCCATGCAAAGATAAGCGTTACGACGGGTTTGAGCATTGGCCTATTGCCGATGACCTCAAAAATCCTGTTAGCTGCCGAATGGAAAATTGTATAAGTCGATCAAGAGTTCGCTGTAAGAAGTGTAATGTATACTTATGTTTTGGCAAGCATCAGAATTGTTTTCTGAACTTCCATTGTAATAAATAATTTAATGTCACATTTACTATGCCTATTTACGCGATGGAAATATTTGACTCCCAAGACACACAATTGTGACTATCCTTAAAAATCCATTAAAAATCCTTAAAAAATTATTTAAAAAATTCAGTGATGTTTTCAAACCATTTAATCGCGAAAAAGTTGACCAGTAACTTTTAATTCAACTTTTAAAAATTCGGGAGTCTAAGGGTTAAAAAACTCAGAAGATACCGGGCTGAGATGACGTCATAGCAACACAGAAAGCTATAGCGGCATTAATGGAAGGGGTGAGTTAAAACTGATGGTGGAGCATACAGATCATTGAAAGTTCACTCACCTCTTATAAAAATTAATATGAAAATCAGTGTTTACCGGGTTCAAAACGAAACCCCGTAAACCCCTTTTTTTATAAAACTATGAAGTTACCGGGCAGAGATGACGCCTTAGCTACACGTACAGCTATAGCGACATACATAAAAGAGGTGCATTAAAACTGATGATGGAGCACAACGGACCATTAGAAGTTCTACCAGTACATATAAAAAAAATGAATATCAGTCTTTACCGGGCTGAAAACGTAACCCCAGCCCGGAAAGTCATCAAGGCAATAACTTTATTGCAGTAAGTGGTGCAAATAAACAAAAGGCGGAGCACATCGGAGCATTCACGCTAACCATTTTTGTTTATGCAAATTCTCTTATACCGGACCAGAGTTACGGAGTCAGTGATTTCCCGTTTTAAATCAAGTTTAATAACTATTAAAATACACCAAATACGCTAATTGACTCAGACTATTTCTCTTTGCTAGCATAACGTAAAATGACGCGATTGTATAATTGATTTATCTCTTTAAAAAATAATTGGTGCTTTCTAAAAACAAAATAAAAGATTTAACTACCAGTGAAATTTTTACAATATACAAATGAAATCCCGACGAATTTCCATCGTAATATGTAAGTTAATCTAATTCCGTTTCCCCGCGGGAATAAGCGAGCGCGATTTCTATTGTGCTGGATTAAAAGCGGATTTATGAATTCAGAACGCTCCTCAAATATTGTCTGCCGACGATTTCAATTGAGCAGTTAGTAAATTGACCACGTATTGGGTGTCCTGTCTCCCATTATCCCTGTGCCGATAACAGGGCAGCCCGTTACAGCTCGCCTACGGTAAGTTCTTCATAATGTTTTAATCGCAATTTACGTGGTACGTTGATATAAAACTATAATGTATTTTACGTACAGTAATAAAACTGGTTTATTGGATGAATGGCGAAATTCCGTGCAAAATAAAAGCCGGGGCGGTAATGGATTGGACGTATTTTGAGAACAAATAGAATGATTTAATTAAGTTACTTTAATCCGATTGAATTAGCTCTGAGAACCTTCAAGCTGCGTGAATTATACAAATCGTTTCGGAATCCCTCCACTCGATCGTGCGCCGAATCGCTTGCGGTGGCGCCGCTGTAAATTCTTTGGGCATTCAAAGGTTATCGCGGAATATAATCGGGGCGAGATCTTGTTTTTTTCCGGGTTTTTCGACTGAACAAGTTTTTGGTGAACCTACGGATCTTAATTGACCGCTTAATTCGCGTTTAGTCCCAAGATTTATGGGGTACTAATCCAGCGCAAGGAAAACCTATAATTAACTTGATACAAGTGCAATTTCGGCGTAATTGCCATTTTCCTACTGCAAAAGTTTTCATTTTAAAACGTGCAAATCCATCATTCTATTGAGAATTGTAATTACCCCTTTCAGAAAATTAGGCTGCTATCATTGATTCGGTGAATGCGACTCAATTGAAATCTTAAAATATATAAATTATAGCCCCGGGTAGTCACCATGCCATAAGCCATGAATTAGCACTGGCACGGATCTATTATAACCAGAAGTTATCCACAGTTGGTACAGGCATGATTTAAATATTCATCAATCATAAGCTAAGTAGTATACATTCGTCTCTTTGAGGACGCGCGGCAATAAAGAATGTAAAACGGAGTCAGTTATGCTCCAAACAAGTAACTTTATATTACAACGCCAGAAAGAAGAACAAACATTAGTTTTCCTTATGATAATAACTCCTCTAGTCCTGCGTACATACATCAGACTTTAACGCAACAATACTTTATTGCCTGTCCCAAAATAGGGCCAGCAAAGGTATTGATTAAAACACAGTAGTGTGTAATTAAAAAGGCATTAGTCATGTATCTATAATAAATTATAAATATTGGCACCGACCTGCTGTTTACGAGGTTTTGGGGAAACCCAGTCATGAGTTCCTCGAACTGGAAAATTATTTACCAACAATAAATTTAATTGATTATGTGTGCATATCAATTGATTTAAATATCGTGAACAACAATATAAATAAAACGATAAACACGAAACACAAATGAAAGAAAATTAATGATGGCAACTATTGAAGAAAGGAATTACAAATATAAGTATTTATTGAAGCAAATATATTACAAAGATGGGTATAGAAACAAATTAATAACAACTGTACTCATTGAAACAATTGAAAAAAACAAAATGAAAAACAATGAATGGAATGACGCAAAACAAAATGTAGAATAGTTTGTTGTACTGTACTTCACGAGTTGTAAAATAAAATTATTGGAAATTTTATTGGTCTGTCTGACCATCAATGGCACAGACATTTTATGAATATCTTTGTGGTTTTGCGTGTAAAAGCTTTCCCAAAAAATACATACATACATACATAATCCGGTCCTCTTGTACCCTGAGGGTGTCGAGGGATAGTTCTTTGGCCATCTTAAACCCTTATTTAGGTTTTTGTGGCTACTGCAATAAACCTGCGCCACTTGCTTCTGTCCTTAGCTTGTCTCCATGATAGCCCACTAGTTTTTAAAGTTTCACTCATAACACCATTCCACGTGTTGGCCGGCCTACCTCTTGGTCTTTCCCATAAGGTATTGCTTCCCAAATTTGTCTCGTCTGCCAAGTTTTCTTCATCCGGTTCAGATGTCCTAAAAATCGGAGTTAACTTGCGATAATTTTCTGTTTTGTGGGCGTTACATTTAAGCTCTTCCTTATATCGTCATTCTTAATTCTGTATTTATTTGTGATGCCTTCCACTCTTCTGAGATATTTCATTTCTGCTCCTTGTATTCGGCTGTTTTGTTTTTCACTAGTGACCCATGTCTCACTCCCATATATGAGTATTGGAGTATACACCGCGTTGAACACCGCGATCTTTGTTTTCTTAGATATTTCCTTATTATTCAGAAATAACTTCTCAGGCAGTGATATGTTTTCGAGGCTGCATGTACTCTGTTATTTATTTCACAATCAATATCACCGTTTTATTCTATAATGGCACCCAGGTATTTGTATTGAGATACTTGTTCAATAAAGCTGCCTGCAATTCTCATCGTTATTTTTTTTTTCTTTTCTTTGGCCATTCTCATCACTTATGTTTTAATTAAATTGAAACTATGTGTGGATACTACTATGTGAAACATCACTGTATTGATAGAATAAACCTCTACAATTGTTTCGGCCTCACGACCATTATCAAGAGTATTGCCATGTTGTAAATTTTTTCTAGCTTAGTATATATTGCACATTTGTTAAATTTTAATTTTAATATCTCTGTACTCTTGAGAATGGTCGTGAGGCCGAAACAATTGTAGAGGTTTATTCTATCAATACAGTGAAACTTTAACCAAGTATTTGATTTAACCTAACATATGTTTTAGTTTTATTTATTCTTAGATTGAAGGGTTTCAATTCTTGTTCTAATGTAATTAAGTTTTAATTACTGTTTTTATTTCGCATCTCAGTTTTCCGGTATTTTCTTTCTCCTTCTCCTTGTATTTTTCCATGTGATTGTCCTTATCCGTTGCTTTTGTCTTTATCCCGCTGCCCTTCCCCATTTTCTCTGTTAGTTTTTTGAAAGGTCACCTGTTGGTTTCATGCCCTTTATTGATTTATCCCAACCATATCCCTGTCCATCTATTTCAATTTTCCTGTATCCAATTCTTACATTCTTCACTTTGGCCTTCTCTTCTCTACCTATGCTTCTAATTTATTTTGCACTAGTCTTTCCTCCCTGGTTAAATCGTTGTCTATGTATATCCTTGTGTTTTTCAGAGCACTTTTTTTCTTCATATTTTGTTTCTTTATTTCACATTACTCTACTTCCGCGTTTCTCTTTGTACATTATGTATGCTTTTACAATATTTGTTTTCACCATCAGCTTTTCCGCCAAGAGAGTCTCCACATCTTTCTGTATCCGTCTTCCGTTTACAGTTATTCCCGTGATTACAATGTTGTTTTTTCGCTTTAGTTTTTCCTCTCTTTCTGATCGTTCTTCCAGTTGTTCAATTCTGCTAACTAGCTCCTGTTTATCTTACCATGTATTGGGCCCAAAGTTCTTCTTTACTTCTCATTTCCTGTCTTAACTCTCTTATTTCTTATTTTAGTTCATTATTAATTTGTGTTCTTCGCCATTTCCGATAATATATTTCTCATCATGTCCTTTAGAAGATAATCAATGTTTTTATCGTTCAGTAGGCTACCTCGATTTTTATCTTCCATTTCTTTATTGATATTGTGTTGCTTCCACTTGTTCCCTTCTTCTGCCCTCCTTTGTTCCGGTGAACGTAGTACTTTCTTGCTTCGTAGTACTTGCTCCCAAAAAATACGTTTTTCAAAAATCAATGTTAAAAAGTGTTTCCTATTGAGAACTCAATTCATGGCTCAATACTCAATACAGTATGAATATCATTTTCATGTTCGATTTCGTTCGACGCCCTTATCAGCCCCGTGTAATTCCCTGAACCCAGATTATCAAAGTGATGTATTCCCGTAATTCGTTACCGTGTATTGGATAGAGTATGTTAATGTCTCCCTCCGATTCTCGTGCCCCGCACACACTAACCTAACCTAATTGCGGTTTCGCGTATCGCTTCCGCGTGCGGGAGTCACGTAAATCCGGCGATTTAATCGAATCGGCGCGGGTCGCGTTATCTCCCTTTCGATTTACCTGCGTTCAGTGTCCCTTTCGCGGATCACATTCACGGAAAAAGCGTGAAATGCGCCCTACGTGTGCGGAATCATGGATCCCACGCTTTTCGGCGAAAATTCGCAGGGGCCCCGTATTATGTGCGACGGTTCTCTTTCACGCAGGCCCTTAATATGCTCGGTGCCGGGTCAGACCGCAGAATGCGTAAGCCGTCCATTGTTACTGTTTTATAATTGTGTGCTCTACACCAAATGGAAATTACGATCTCAATGTGTGTAATTATAATTGTACCTAACAAATCCCGGCTCTGCTAGCATAAGGGATGTTAAAATTATTTGCTTCTTTGGACTGCACTGCGAACTCAGTAAGCTCTTGTTTTATCTGGATCAGAGGTTTTAATAACGTAAAATTTCAGAGTATTTGTATTTGATGTGTTACAGAAAAATATGTTAACAATGTAATGAGGATGAAGAATGTTATTAAACTACCAGTTGGGGACTATATGAAAACTATCGATGGGGTATTTATAGTTTTTCACATTTTCTTATAGATTAATATACAGGGGCTATGTGGCAAATCTCACATCTCACAAATTGGGCCATTTTTCCTAATGAAGCGTATAAATGCAAAAGCAGTAAGTTGACACATAAGTAGTTTTGAGTAAAACGGAAAAAAACTTACCAATGCCCGATTTCATAAAGCACTAACGCGATAACTAAGCGTTAAACATACATTTGAATTCCATAAAAGTCAGTTATCACTAACTTTCTGTTAAATTTTAACCGTCGCGAAATCTCCAGTTAGACATAACTTCGGCTGATTAATATTTAAGAGCGCGGTTTTTCGGGCATAAAAGTGTTTATCAACTTAAGAGCGCGGTTTTTCGGGCGTAAAAGTGTTTTTAAACTTAAACGCTGTTAATAATCACTTTCACTTTATATTTTCTGTACCATACATTATCGAAATAAATACTACATGTCGCTACATAGTTAGTTTTTCGATTATTTACGTTTTTCTGTGAAATTTCATTAAATCTTCGATTTTTACCGTTTTTCATCATCATGGATTGTCTTTGAAAATATTTGCACAATTTTAAAGCTTTACATGAATATATACCTGATTCTACATGACACTATATAGTTTATATAATTAAAATTACCAATTGTTTACCATATTATTTAAATAATTTGATTCAGAGAAATTATATTTATCCATTCCAAAAATATATCCTGAAACCTTGTAAAATACTGTATCTAATAAGATATAGTACTTATTAATTAACACATCTTTTTATGGTTTTTTTAATTATTTAAAATGTACCTAAATTGAATTCCCCGCCGTGAAAATAGTTAAAAGTAAGCTTCAAGCAGTTCATGTGTTCGCTACGAGATGGAGCAGTGACATAATTGCCATGCCATGTTGCCAAGAATTCTGTCAACAGACTCCTAACAGAAGTTTGAAATATGCGAATCCAGTGCAATTGAAGGTCATTTTTACTGCTGTTTTTTCAGCTCTCTCGGGGCTCTGCCATTTGAACGAACACCAACTTTATTTTGCGGACTTAGCATTTAAATCGCGAAATATCGTAATATTTATAATTTTTGATGCAGGACATTCTAAATCTTTGCAACGCGAATGATGATTAAAATAGTGATAAGGCCCATTAAATCATAACTCATTATTGTCACATCACCATGGGCATTATCGTAAATGAGTTTTTTGTGCTATTTTCTGTAATTAGGAAATTAGTTTGTTATTTAATATTTTTCTAGCAGCTAGGGAAACATTTTTTTTGTCATTTTTCAAAGAGTATAATCTCTTCGCATAATTTTTTATGGTATGGTTAACACATTTAATTTTTGAGACATCCTTCTAATACACACAAATCTCGCAATACGCAAAAGAACTACACAGTGCACAAGTAAATTGTCACAGGAAGATATAATAGTCTAACTAAATATAAAAAATATATAATATACAATAATAATTGTCACAAGGAGGAATTAGTTATTCACAAAATACAGACACAATATTTGTCACATGGTGAAAGTAGAAAATAGTCACGGGGGAGACAGAAGTTTATAAAACACACACAAAACCAAAACGCACAATAAACAAAGCAGAAATACATGAAGAAAGCACAACGATAATTGAATAGGATTTTCAAATTAACTACGCACCCGAATGTAGAGAAACCATATTGAATCTATTTGCATGTGGGGTGTTGTTTAAATCTCTAGGGCGGAATGCACGCACTTATAATACTTTAAGAAGGGATAAGTATGTATACAAAATTTGGGTCCTGAGGAGATAAAGAGATAAGTTCTTGGGTCGTTAATATCTGCCATCTTAATAGTTTTTTGGATACTTGAAGAGGTCACCAAGAGCATGCTTATATTGACACCAAACATTTGATTTTATGTCAAAAATAAAAGTATTTAAAACAAATATGGTCTCAGTTTCTTTATAGTTTTATTAGGGAAAGAAAAATTGAAGGAAACCCGTTTTCCAATGTTATTTCCCTATGTTCCGCGATCAAAAAATCCCTCGTCATGACAATGAAAATGGAATTGTCAGGCGTCTATTTATTTTTAAATAAAAGTGATCTTAAAATGTAAGAAATGTTTCATATACCTTTTTTTGGTAATTAGCTTACAGTAATCTCAATAAGACTCAAATTTGATTACAAAAATTACAAAACTTGTAAAAGGATTTAGTGAATTTAATGAAATAAATATAACATTTTTAAGAAATTATTCCCTGATATTAAGAGGCCTCTTTACCCCAGCTAGTATACCGCATTATTAATAAGCGACAGCCAAATAATTCATGAACGGATTAACAAAATTACAATCAAAGAACTGATATAGAAAGTTTAGACATTTATCTACAATTAGACAAAGTAGTTTTAAGAAATAAATTAAAGGTGACTTATTTCTGATCACCTAATCGGATTTATGTGCAGACAGGAATACTCCATTATAATTCAAGACATTGGAACAAAAAAAAGAAGGTAGTTCACAACAACGTTAGCTCCAAATAAACCGAGGGAATTTCCATTATTGTACCCTGTCTTCATTAAATAAATACAGAAGAAAATTTCTCAAATCGGCTAAACATGCCATTCTTTTAGTCAACATAATAAATCACCGTTTTATTATTTCTTAAAACTACTCGGCTCAATTGTAGATAAATCTATACTTTCTAAATCAGGTATCCGATTGTAATTATGTTGACCCGTTCATGAATTATCTTGGTTGTCGTTACATGCAATTCCCTATACCGCATTTGAGTAAAGAGGGCTCTTAAAATACACTCAGGTGCAAAGAAACCGGGTCATTGGGTTATTTTTTTAAATTTTGATGTTGATATAGTCCTTAGAATAATTTTTTTAGTGTTTTACAATCAAAGAGACCGTCAGGATGTAAAAAGAAGCAACATATGGTACTTATTATTTATTTAATGAACATTAATAAGCGAAAACGATAATGTACGTATACACGAAAAAATGCATTTCTGCAAAATAAACTTAACAAAGAATAATAAATGAAAATGACAGTTAATCGAAAACAAACAAATCTAAACCCAGTAGCCACCTTGATCCTCTATGCATAACGCCGAATGAGTAATAGGTAGTGAAGAACGCATAGCTTTAAATGTTATTTTTGCTTATTAAATGAACTGATAAGTATCATATGTTGTTTTTTTCTACATCCTGATGGTCTCTTTGATTGTAAAACACTAAACGTTTCATTCTAAGGACTGTACCAACATCAAAATTTAAAAAAATGTTTTTTTTGCAAACAACGACCCAATGACCCGGTTTCTTTGCACCTGAGTGTATATAATAATAATAATAATAATCATTATTATTATTATTAAAATAATCATCCCTACTACTTCTCCATCTATGGCGTAATTGGTTACTGTTACTGTTTGAAAGAGAATGACCCAATTACATAATTTAATGTATCGGAAATAAAGTGTTGACTCATAAATTAGCAGGCATCGAAAAGAGTCTCGCGGTGTTCATCGTAAAATTATTCCTAGCCCGCCGGCGCCGCAAAAAACACATCATTGCCCGCAAGCAATACAAATTAAACACATGGCAACATCTTAATTTTTTTTGCTGACGTGCACGCAAATTTCGTAAGTAACGAATGCAAAACATATTACAGAGTGCTTTTATATCGAATCCTGGCGAATTTATCAACAACCAGAGGGCAGTTTTCGCGCCAAAACCTCGGTCTTAACTGACATACCGCGCGTGCGTGCAAAGGGTGTGTATTTGTGTACCTACTGAAATAATTAATTATAACTAGGTTAAGAAATAATAAAAAGTATGACGTGTTTTAATGAACACATGAACGATTATGTAAATAATATTCTTTTTATGTGTAAAGTATTCCAGTGTCCCGCCCATTATCAGTACATTACTGACAGAAAAACTACTGCTAGGCATTATAAAATACAATAATTCCCTGTTCAAGAAGCTGTAGATTAAAATTGTAAATATTAAAGTGTAAATATTTCCTACATCAATGAAATACCATACTGCCCTCTCTCTATAATGTCATAAATACTAATTGTAAAAAAACTATACATTTTAGTGTTAAATTAAAGAAAAATCTAAATAACTTTTATTACTATTTCAATAAAAGTAATCACAGAATGGTAAGTATTTTTTGCGTTTTCTAATTCTAGTTCATAGTCCTAACAAAGACATCATGTTTTGGTTAGGACCAGGCCTAATCTAACCTAACCTAACCTAAACAAAACATCATGTTTTCATTTTATATGTTATAAAAACAATATTAATTTTCACACAGGACTCAAGTGACTCAACATCTTCAACTTTATCAGATGAAGATATATTTAATGTTGTTTTGCCCCGACCTCGAGTCTTCAAAGACCACAACAACCCCATTGTACAATTTAATGAAAAAAAGTTTAAATTGCGTTATAGATTTTCGAAAGATAATTTTAAATTTCTGGTACAATATTTAGATCAACATTTAATGCCGTATATGGGCACACTCAGAAATACTGCAATAAAGAGCCTAGATGAGTTAAGTGTGTAGAAAAACACTTTACCAAAGATTGTGATAAACCTAAAAACAGCAAACCAAAATGTGTACATTGTGGCAAAGAACATCCAGCTAGTTATCGAGGGTGTAAAGTTGCTATGGAACTACAAAACATTAAAAATAAAGCTATGAGCAAAAACAAATCAAACCTGCCAGGAAGACAACAAGAAACAGAAAACAATAGGCAGCGAAATGAAATCGAAGATAGTGAAAGCCACATGAAGTCACAAACGCGCAATAAGAAATTATACTCACAGTCAGTTGTAAATAACAACATTAATGAACAACAGACCGAACATCAGAACAGCACCATTGAATACACCTTGCAACTTATCTTAGCCAAACTAGACAAACAAAAAACCTGCATCTCCACAACAGATGAACGTTTGAAAAGATTAGAATATAGCGCAAAAGGGGCTGCACCTAAAACCAGGCGTAATGAACAATAGTCTTCAGATACTTGCATGGAATTCAAACGGGCTCCTCAACCATCAACAAGTATTGCAGTCAGTCCTAGATACATAAAGCATTGATGTGTGCCTCATTTCCGAGACCCACTTCACTAAACAATCATTTATTAAATTTCGAGGATATAAAAATTACCACACGATTCGTCCGGACAATTACGCGAAAGGTGGGAGTGCGATAATAATCAAGGAAAACATTCAACATTGTGAAAACCCAAATATGCAACAGAAAAAATGCAAATAACAGTTGTAAATATAAAACCGAAAAGATAGTCTTTAACAGTGTCAGGAATATACTGTCCACCTAGGCACTCGATAAAAAAAGGTGAATACCTCGAAATGTTAAAATGTTTAGACAATAGATTCATAATAGGAGGAGACCTTAATGCAAAGAACACCCACTGGGGATCTCGACTAAACAGTACTAAATGCAGAGAACTGCTCAGTGCAACAAATGAACACGTTTGTGAAGTTGTGTCTACAAGAAAACCAACGTATTGGCCAACGGACCCTACCAAGATACCAGACCTGATCGACTTCTTTATTGTCAAGAACTTCTCGGTAAGCTATCTTCAAATAGATGAATGTCAACACTTATGTTCTGATCACTCAGCAATACTTCTAACTCTGAGTGAAAGCGTTATTCAAAAATAAATTTATCCAATACTGGTGAATAGGAGCACTGATTGGGAAAGCTTTAAACAACCTCTAGAAGAAAAAATAAAATTATCTGATGTTCTACTTAAAACAAAAGAACAATTTGATTCAGAAGTGGAGACATTTATTAATTATATTCAACGAGTGACCTGGGAGAATACTCCAAAAATTAGAAAGCAAATGAAAGGTGGTAACTATCCAAAAGAGATCAAAAAACTTGCTAACTGAAAAAAGAAAAGCAAGAAGGCAATGGTTTCAAACCAGAGCCCCACAAGACAAGACTAAAGTAAATAACCTCATACAATTACTGAAAAGAGAGATAAAAGAACTGAAAGATGAATCTATTAACAGCTACCAGAGAGAAATGACTAATAACAACAGCAAAGATTATTCCCTCTGGAAGGCAACTAAAAGAATAAAAAAAACAATCATGCAGATACCGCCAATTAAGAACGAGGACGAAAGCTGGGCCAAAAGTAATGGACAAAAAGCACAGCGATTTGCCAAACACCTTGAAAACATCTTCAAACCGCATGATGTACAAGAAGAGGAAACATTCACTGATGACATTATACAAGAAAACAAAGTAATTACACCTGTATCTCCTTAAGAAGTTATGAATGAAATCAATAATAATATTAATCCGAAAAACGCTCCTGGTTTTAAACTGATAACCGGTGAAATATTGAAACAGCCCCCAAGAAAAGCTCTGGTCAAACTCACTAAACTCATCAATGCTGCATTTAGACTCAAGTACGTACCTATGGTACGTACCTATACTATTACATACTATACTATTACTATTACTTACTATACTATACATACTATTAGGTACCTATACCTATAGGTACCTATACCTATACAATTACCTATACTATGGAAAGTGGCGGATATAGTCATGATACCAAAACCAGGTAAACACCCACATGAAGTCGCATCATATAGGCCAATTTCATAGCTACCTGTCATGTTTAAACTCTTTGAGAAACTACTTCTCGAGACAATTCAACCCCTTATCGAAAGGAAAAAACCTAATCCCAAATCACCAGTTTGGATGTAGGCATAAACACGCTGTAGTTGACCAACTCTACTGAATAACTAGTGTTACTGAAAAAGCATTAGGAGAAAAAAGTGTTTGTTCTGGAATTTTCTTGGATGTGGCGTAAGCATTTGATAAGGTTTGGCACGAAGGGCTGCACCACAAACTAAAGTACACTCTTCCCAAACAATACACAGACATTTTGATGTCATACTTATCAGAAAGATATTTTAGGGTTAAGCAGGAAGCTTTCTACTCTGATATTAAAGACATTAAAACTGGAGTGCCGCAGAGTAGTGTCCTAGGTCCGGTGCTCTATCTACTCTTTAAATGTGATCCCCCAGAACTTGAAAATAACACAATTGCTACTTTCGCTGACGATACTGCCTTTCTAGCTATCAGCAAAACCAACGAAGAAACAGCAAACAATCTTCAAATGGCCATCAATAAAATACAAAGCTGGACGATAAAGTGGAGAATTAAGCTTAACGAAACTAAGTCGGTCCACATAGATTTTACTAACAAACGCATAGAGCACTTCCCGGTAAACATGAATAATCACACAATATCATACGCAAACACATCCAAATACCTCGACACTGGATACAAAACTCCGTTGGAAAACGCATGTAAAAAAGAAGAGAGAGGAGTTAGGTATTGGATATCAAAAAATGTATTGGCTATTGGGGAGAAACTCAGCTTTATCAATACATAATAAGCTTCATCTGTATAAGCAGATAATAAAGCCAGTGTGGACGTATGGCATACAGCTCTGGGGTTGTACCAAAAAAAGCAATATTAAAATAATACAGACTTTCCAAAATAAAGTATTAAGAAACATCGTGAACGCGCCCTGGTATATTAAGAATGACAACCTCCACAAGGATCTTGGAGTGGAATCTATAGATAGTGAAATCCGGAAATGTGTGAGGAGGCACGAAGAAAGATTACACCAGCATGCGAATATCGAGGCTATCCAGCTTCTTGATAACGCGGACATTATAAGAAGGCTCAAGAGGAAGAAACCTTTTGAGTTGGTGTAATGCGTCAGACGCCAGTCATAGTGTAAAAAAGCAGAGACAATGCTTGTGTTAGTGCATATGAATCGAGCGCACCAAATACCTGAACAACTGTGGGGTAAATGTGGGCGACTTCTTAGAAAAACAATTATCTTTAGTATTGTAAGAATAGATTTAAGCTACTTATTAGTCTATTAGACTAGATTGTACCATTATTTAATAATAAAAACATAAAACATATTTATGCCGCATGCTTTTCGCAATTATTCTATAAATCGCAAATATGCAATTAGCAATTGCATTACGTTTTTACAGGGAGCTACAGGGAGCTTCTGCAACCTTGTTGGTGACCAGAAAAATGTCAGCATTAGCTCTGTATCTAGAATTGTTAGAAATGTTAGTATAAAGGGTGGGCCAAATACAAGTTTCTTTTTAAAAATGCAATAAAATGAACAAAATTATTTTTTCCATGTATTATGGCTTCATTAGTAAGAGCAAACATTCCCATTAATTATGGAACACGATTTCGTTCAAGTGGCTACCTCAGCTGGCTTCGCAGTACCGCATTCTGTCACTCCAATTTTCCAAGACCCTATTGATGGTTTCGGGGTGTAGCGCACGGATTGCTTGTATGATATTGGCCTGAAGTGCTTGAATCGTTTCTGGATTGTAGGCAGAACATTGACCAATTGACATCGTCAAGACGGCTGATAATACGATTTGGGAATTTGGTGCGAAAATGATCGATTGTGGCATGGGCTGTGTGGCATGGCGCGCCATCCTGCATGAACCAGAGGTCGTGCAGAACCATGTCTTTAATTTCAGTAAAAAAAAGTCGGATAAGATGGCTCTGTAACGCTCACCGTTGACCGAAACGTTATTCCCAGCCTCATTTTCGAAGAAAAATGGTTCAATGATGCTTTGTGGATGCAATGGCTTCTCAACAATAACGTGCGGGTTTTCCGAGCAGCAGATGCGGCAATTTTATTTGTTAACGTAGTTGCAAAGATGAAAATGCGTCTCGTCAGAAAATATGATCTTGCGCCCAAATTCGTTGTCCAATTCAAGCTGCTCTACGGCCCAAACTGCGAAGCGATAACGAAGCTGATGGTCGTGCGCCTTCAATTGCTGAGTCAATTGGACCTTGTAAGCGAATAATCCGAGATCTTTGTGCAGAATTCTCCTCAGGCTAGTGCGTGAAATGTTTGGCTGTTGAGATCGACGGCGAGTTGATGTTCGTGGATTGAGTCTCACACTCTCGGCTACAGCAGCCACATTCTCGTCTGTGCGCACCGTACAAGAACGAGGACCATGAGTGCTTTCCACTAGCATGCCAGTCTCACGAACTTTTTGCACAAACTTACTCATAGCAGGCGCGATGGGTGATTCATTGCGGCCAAAACTTATTTTCAACAAACTCACTGTTTGGGCTACACAGCACTCACTTTGAAAATAAATTTGCAATATTTCCCAACGTTGTTCAATCGTAAAGCGACTCATTTCGTACCGCGGAGGTATGATACTGACTTTCTGTTAAGATTTCGAGCGGGAAAAAGCTGCCAGTGTCAAAATAACCTATGATTTAAAAAGAAACCACTAAATGGCCCACCCTTTATGTATTGCACAATATTGTTGCACAATGTGAAAAGAAACTTTTTTCGAATAGCAGGATTTCCAGGGGTTATTGGGTGCATCGATTGTACCCACATTGTCATTCAATCTCCTGGAAGGGAAAATGGGGAGCTATTTTGTAATAGAAAAGGTTTTTTTCACTTAATCTTCAGGCAGTGTGCAATGCTCATCTAAAAGTTAGCAATTTAGTGGCACGTTGGAGAGGAGTTACTCATGATTCCACAATTTTTGACCATAGCAGATTGCGTGCTCAATACGAAAACCTAACCTTTACCCACGAAATGCCACGAAACGAGGATATGTTAGCTGGCTTGTGGGCGGACATTCTTTGGACCATCAACAGGCGGAAACACAAATCCAATACCAACATAAGTTAAATCTGCCTTAACCATCTGTTACCTAACTGAGCGACAAAATAGTTTTATAAAACGTAATTGCAATTTAACTGTGGGTTACCCTATCTTCGCAGTTAGTTAACCTATCGTTAGTGATTAGTGAGTGTTTTATGAAATCGGGCACAAGACATTAAAAGCTAACCAATCAACTTGCAGGTTTGATAGAAATGTTCTTGCAAATGTCTGCTTATGCACCTGGGTGTACTACATATGTCTTGCTTTGCATCTCTATATTAATGGTACAAACATCAATAAGTTTAGGCTAGGGAAATTTGGGGATGACATAAGGAAATATTCCAAAGAAAATGGGAAATTATATGGAAGAAGTAAAACGAATTTAAAAGAAGTAAAAGAAGTAAAATCAACTAAATTCTTATCACTAAATCACTTATCACTAAATTAAGACATAAGGACAATCATCTTCATAACATATCAAACATAAATTTATACAAGATCACCAAAATCATACCCATCCAACAAAAACTAGACAAACTACGAAATAAATTTCAACAAAAACAGGACAATAGGACAATACTCGACGAATTGTGTATTAAAAGACAAAACAAACGCACTACAAAATTACATCCGACAAAAACGCTTCATGAATCATATTACACTTCATAACACTCTCTTCACACTATCAAAATAATCACTCATGAATCACATATGTAATGTAATGTATAATGTAACGTACGTATAATGTAATGTATTATGTTAGGCAAGGCGGAAAGACCATATGGGGTCGATAGCCTAATAAAGATTGTTTATATATATATTCTTAAGCATCGTCTTCATTATCCGACATAATAATCATGCTATTCTCGTCAGGCTTATTTTCTTCTAATATTTTTCTTTCAAACGCGTTTTTAAAGAAGTAAAAACAATTGTTATACGCTATTCGAGTTTTCGTGATTCACACATTTACATTTCCTATATGAAAATGTTTTTAATACTGTAGAATTTACACATTTATGTTGTTATGCCTAAAAGGTTTATTTAATGCTCTAGATTCTGGAATTTCCATGATTTATTTGAATGCTAATTCAATTTATTTTATTTTTCTGATAAACCTTCAAGATTCGTTTGAATACCGTACAATTTACATGACTTTTTATACGCTATTGGAATATCAATGATTTTTCAGATTTGCCCTCTGGAAATTTGTTTAATATCGTAGATTTCTACGATTTTTCTGTTATACCTTCTCTTCCAATTTTTTCGATTTTTTTATATTCCATCAGATTTGTTTTACTACTGTAAAATTTACATGCCACATGCCTTTTTATGCGCTATTCGTATTTCCATGATTTTTCATATTAGCTTTCTGGAAATGTATTTAATACTATAGAATTTCCAAGATTTCTTTATATACTTACTTACTTACCATTCGAATTTTCATGATTTTTCCGGAATGTAATATTTATTTAGTTTGAGAGTTTTTGATTGAAAATTATTTTTTGTATTTACAGTTCATATACTCATACCGGGTGATTCAAGTTTTATTACCATGGATTTTTTAGGCATTTAGTTGCCCAAAAAATATGAAAATTTGGATTTATATAGGTCTGATACTAATCTACGGAACGGTAGTTATATAGACGGTTATAAAATTAAAAAAACTCTTTTCGGGCAAAATTCTCTATCGTTATTTTTGCCCTAAACTGTTGTATTTTATTCATAGAACCCATTTATGAAATCAAAAATTAACGAAAATGATTAGATTTCAAATTAAATCATTTTTTACATTACTGGCCAACTTTCCTCGGTATGATTTATGTTTTTGTAAGTCAAGAGCCTTTCAAAGCATTGGCCGCGCCGGTGCGGTTGGAACGTTTTATGACTTTTTATGATTCCGCCAGTCGCCCGTGGGTTGAACGGGCCTTGCAGGACGGATTGGGTACGGCCCTATCATAAAACTCATAAAATCCATTATAGGGACTATTACTGGTAGCACCCGTCATATTTTACTATTTAGTAATATATCTTGCTGTTGCAATATCAAAATTCATTTAATTCAATAATTGGTGCAATTTTTTTGACTTAAATTACACTGGATTGTTTGGAATAGCATTAAAGTATGTTCTGACAAAAACTATATAAATAAAATTACGAATTCTTTGTGAAATAACGTATCAACTACCAGATGGTTTAAATTATTTTTTTATCGTCAGATTGGGCTTCATCAACATCTAAACATGTGTACTTATTTTGGATTTTTTATTTCAATTAGAAGTCGCCATTTTTGGCCTGGTTATGAAACTTGAATCACCCGGTATACTTATTGCTACCTACAAGTACATAATTTGAAACATTGTAACTTTGTAAATAAAAATTCTAAATAAACGGAAAAGGTAAGCGAAATAGAAATTTTAATGCATACTTTTTGTATTCTACATAACTTGTTTTAAACAATTCCAAACCGAAAAGTTTGTATGTTATTAAAAGTATTATAAAAAAACAGTTTGTATTGTATGTAATTAAAATTTTCATTAAATTTTGTATATGCAGTGGGCAATTTTCTGCTACAGTGACATTTGAAACAGTATATTCTTCATATATCGTGAAGATGGCGTGATTTTATTGCGTTGTATGGGCACGTGGCCTTCTTGCCGCAGGCGCTCGTCACTTCCGGTTGCGGCTTGCGCTTGTGCACAATTGCTGGTGGAGACCATCTTTGAGGAAGTCGCGCCTTGAAGTAGAGCGTCCCGCGCTCCTTTTTTATGGATTAATATGCGAATCGCCACGTTTTGTTCATCTTCTAATATTTTTATAAAATAAACTTACGTTGTCTGAGGATAGTATTTCGTAATTTAAATCGACTGAACCTTTATTTCACCCGGTTATCTCGTTATGTAGAGCCACCCCCTAGATCATGTTAACGCTAGAGGACCAGCATGCCATTTTCACTGAGAGGGCCCTGGGCCCAGATAGCCATGCAAAGAGGGGTGAACGAGTTAAGCTGACAACGCAGGTAAAGTAGGGTGCAGCTAGAAAAAGTGAGGAGAAAACGGAGGTTGCAGATTTATTAACTAAAGATATTCATGATTTAAGTTTGTATGCTTTCAGAATTTCCATTATAATAAAAATTATGATAAAAACAATGCTGTACAATTTTCTAGATATTTTTTTTACGCTATAAGACCTTCTTTGATATTTTTGTTTATATAAAAAAAGGAGAATATGAGAAGGGAAACGATTCAGAAATTTAAATATGTGCATATCTTCTGAAATCAACATGAAATTTTTCAAATTGCATTAAAAAGAAATCATGATTGAAATTATAATTAAAAGTATATTAATACTCAGCGATACTCTAATAAAAAAATAAGCAAAAGTGTATACAATTTTATAGGGTGCTGTAACTTTTAGACTTAAAATTTTCAAAACCCTCAAACAAACCAACCTATTTTGTATAAATTTCCTTTTTAATTATAAAGACAATTCGTTACTGTTGAATGACATTTTTGGTATTTCTGAAGTAGTTTTGAATCTCTAACACTCTCCATCAAAACTAGCATGCAATTTTTGAGATTATTTAAATTATCATTTGTTAGAAAAAAAAAATAATACAGACCGTTATTACTCAGGTTCAAGTTTGTTTTTAATTTTTCATTTGTAAATTGTAGAAAAACTATTGATGGAGTTTATTTAGTTTTCCAAATTTTCTTATAGAGTAAAATGTGTAGATTACTCATGTATAATTTGAGAGTATGTTATTTCATTTGTTAAGCCTCGTTTACATTTGTTTACTGGTAGAAAGTACTTGCCGCCGGTAAACTAACGATGTGTAAACCAGAAAACCGTCTTACTTTCTAGTTTAGTTCCTTTCTAGACAGACGTTTTTCTGGTTTACACATCGTAAGTTTACTGGCGGTACGTACTTTCCGCCAGTAAACTTTCCTAATGTAAACGAGGCTATAGCAAAAATATTGTTTAACAATTTAATAAAGTTCAAGTTTGTACTTAAAATAACTATTTTAATTAACTAGTGGATCTATTTTTTTAGCAAGTTATCTTATTAAGCTATGCATCGGTGTCCCGGCGGAGACTCATTCGATAATGTACAGTGCGAAATAGGTCTAATAATCTAGTACTCAAATAGTCGAGTCCGCTGTTTGATGTTTGCATTAGTGCCCCAAACTCCTATGTAAGCTTCCCCACTAATATTTACCCTGCCGAACCTAATCGCAACGGAAACATAACATCTACAGTCACTTCCAATTTTTATTGCCACTGTGAGAATTGCATTGCTAATTTTAAGCACACATTACTTATTAATTTAATAAGAAATTGTTTAATAAATATTATGTCCATATAACTACACAAATAATGTTAATTATTGTAACGGAAACATATAGAATCTAATTATCAATTTTTTAAATATTATTTATTTAAATTTCTCTCAAATTTGACAAATTTGAGTAGTCTATGTTTATTACTCTTATGCATAATCTACAAACATTACTCACTGAGAAAATGTAAAAAATGAAAAATATCCCGTTGCTAGTTTTCCAATAGTTTCCAACTGAAAATATAATTACATACTTGAACCTTATTATTCTGTTAACTCCAATTATATTCATTTATCATGAATAAAAATCTAATTAAATTTTATAAAATTTATTTTTTAAATTATTTATTTATGTTTATCTCAAGTTTTACAGAGTATCCTGGGTTTATTACTCTTATGAATAATCGACACACATTACTATACGAGAAAATGTAAAAAATGAAAAATATCCCATCGATAGTTTTCCTATAGTTTTCAACTGAAAATATAATTATATACTTACTTGAACCTTATTAAACTGTTAAGTCCTATTAAAAAAAATCATAAAACAAAAACTAGTTATATTTTACAAAATCGATTTTTAAATATTATTTATTTAAATTTCCTTTATTTAAAAATTTTATTATTTAAAAATCAGTGAATAACATAAAAGGATGAACCTTATTTTTTGTTTCGTTTTCGTTTATTTCATTTACAATTTTCTAAGATTATTTTCCAAAAAAATGAATTAATGAATCATAAATACCTTAAATGTACATTGTATATTGTTATAAATAATATACATTCATACATACATCTATGTACGTATGTATTGTGATGTTATTTTATAGATTTAATTTGTTATTTTATAGTATACGTTAGACAGGATTTTGTTTATAGAAAATTATACTGAATAGATTTAGGGTATGTAAATATTAATAGGATTACTTAAGTAGTCAAATAGGATTTGTATAGCTAGAATTATAATTAATTCAGGGCACAATTTACGTAAAATAATTGTAATGAGTCAGTAATATGTATAAAATTCAATGGAAAATTCAAACTCATCGTACAAAGACGTTCGACATTCGTATAGAAGCAGAAAAATACAAGAATCTTGAATATCAGATTCAAATCACAGTTGGAATTATGGTTTCACCGGTATATGGATAATTATAATCACAATTATAATTTGTTGATTCGTTGCTATGGTTACAAACTGGATTCGGGTAGCAACTCGATAATTTACATGCTTATTTGGATCAACATAGTCGGGTTTTAACAAGCGAAAATAACTTGTTTAACCGAGGTTTTAAAAAGGCTGAACGCCGATAAACAATCAGATTCGCTTTAGCTCACGGAGCATCCACGTCGGTCAGCAGAGAAAAGGAAAACCGTTGTATAATAACAAATATCGTCCAACAATAGTTATTTACATTCACGCGTTATTCAAAAACAGTTTGATTTGCGTTTTGTTTACGCTGATATAAGCATCTGTAAACACTCGACGTGAACTAGGGAATCATTATCAACACGGAACAGCTGAAAGGAGTTCAAGAGGATTCAACGAGAACTTCAACCCCAAAGACAATTCAGCGAGAACGTCAACTATAGATTTTGATCCCACTTTTTGACCCTGAGAAAAGAGAAAATAAAATAATAAAATTCATAACAACAAAAGTAAGTAACAATTTTATGATTCTAAATTATCAACCCAATAATAAATCTACGCAGTTAATAGACTTAGTATAACAGCACATTTTAAACACCCGAACGTGGGGCATTATCTCTAACGTAGCATTTGGCACCCTCAACGTGGGGCAAATCATAATTATTGTGTTAAAATAATAAAACCCTAACAATAACATAGCAGTATGTATGTACTTACCTTAAATGATAATATTATAAATAAAGATTAAAAAAATTAAACAATTTCATTACATTTCTTGTTTCATTGTAGATTTCTCATTATTTTAATAATAGAATATTATATGCAGGTATACAAACGAAATGGTGATAGTTTTTATTTATTGTCTTCGTTAGTGGGCATTTTCATCAGTGTTTACTTTCTAGTCGTCATTTAACTTCTGCGGAAAGGTAAGAGGTTTAAAATTCTAGTCGGCGATCGTGTTATTTACGGATCAAAGCACCCGCAGTCCTGCTGTTAGCAGGAATGTCCGGGATATAACTGGGAACGAGCCACGTTCACAGGGCCACTTTACCACCTATTGAAACATGGAAACTCTCGCAAACAAACACACAATTTCAATTCTGAAGGCTCGCTGTTTGCGCAAAATTTTAAATGTTGTTTCCTCGATCTGCTAAATTCCGCCGCGTTTTATACTTATAGGTTTTCATCAAAAATAGTATATTACATAACGAGAGTTGCAAGAAGCATATTACACACGAAGAGAAAGTTTACGCAATGAGTCGCGAAGCGGCTAGTTGCGTTATTTTTTGAGTGCGTAATTGCCTTACAACTCAAGTAATGTACGCTATGTTTTCTACTGCAATTCGTAATTATAAAAAAATTGCACAAATTGATACATTTTTGTTCGGTCAGATGTTTATAGCAATATATGATATTGACCAGCATTTGACTATTGCGTTTGACAATTTTAAAACTAGATGTTACAATAATGTAATTGACAACTTACTAATATGGTAGTAAGTTTCTGAGTAATGGAGTAGTGAAATAAATTTGAGTTTCCTAAATTTTCCCGCGTTTTTACTGATAGCTTTCGTATTATTTAATCTTTAATAAACCATTTTATTTCCATAGTACAATTATAATCAAATAAATTTAAGTTTCTTTAAGCTGCTAAATTGTTTCGCATTTTTACAAATATATATTTACAATCAATAAACTATTTTATTTCCTACGTACAATCGAAACCAACTAAATTTGATGAGTAAGTTAAACACGCACACCGACTCTTGTAATGCTTAAGGTTTAAAATTGCTCAAACTATAAAAAAAAAATACATTATATCTGCCACAACCCTCACAAGTTGATGTGATATTCCGTATTTAATGGTCTTTGCGTTTTAAATCTCAGCTGGCGATGTACTCTTGGCCCTACTTCATATACTGATTCAATTTACTTGATAAATGATACATAATCGCCAAAATAATTAACATTTTGATATGTTAATCGAGGGCAAACCTTTATGACTTAATGAGAGACGTCAATCAATTTTCACGCTGAATTAGTATTCAGTCGTCTAAGGAGAGATTAATATTCCAAAGATTGGGCGTCCGCTGTACATTTTAAGGTAACTACTATCCAATTAACACAACGCTTTAAACTTATTCAAATTGCTATTTTATTAATAATATAAAAAAGCCGAATTAATTCCTTACAATAAGAATTACCAGACTGAAAACGTATTACAATTCATAATACGCTCCATTTGTAAAAAATCTCTCTGGCAATTATTTAACTTTATCTATCTACTATTTATTTTAACTTTGTCGATCGAGTCGTAACTAATTCAATTATAGTTAATGAAAGTTATAATTAAAACTTCCTCCTGAATGTCCGTGCCATAAATCTGACAAATATTGCATCATCCTGGGACGATAAAACTAAATTGCTCGCTATCAGCTGCATTTAAAACAATCGTTTGAGGGGTGAGGGTTCGGCCATCTCTCGTATCCGCTCAGCGAATTGCGCTCCCATAAATCCCGGGTAGTTTTAATTTTATAATTGCGGTGTCGAAACGCTCACGTACAGAGGTACTGATGACAACCGCACGGCATCCCGCAGCAGCGCGAAAAATATGCAGAAATCCGCTAAATCACGTCCGCTAAACGCAATGAAAAAATATAAATCAGTCATCTATTTTATTTAACGCTTTTTAAGCTCATAGTTTGCGGCTTAAAGGGTAATAAATGGGCAGCATATTTTTATGGTGTACACTCGCGCTTGGTTTGAATTGCGCAGCATTTTAAAACAAGGCATTAAAATATTAACAGATTAATTAACAAATAAAAAAATATAAATGGATAGTAGTTTTTCAATTATTATTTTATAAATATTCACGAAGAGATATTTGTTCATACATTTTTAATTTTGGTAGTGATTGTTAAAGTTTTCATGTATAGTTTGTATAGTCCCGACTATATAGACTGATAGAATTACTGATTGATTCAAACATGTAATAGAAGACTAAACTAGGAAAAACTGAAAATTCCTTTGCTAGTTTCCCCATAATATGCAACTGAAAGTAATGATCATTTATTCCCATGAAACAAACACATGGATGTGTCAAACAAAATATAAAAAATAAGGTGTTCATAAATTAAATTAATAGGTTGATTTATGTGGATTATGTGGAAAATGTAGTAAAACACTTGTGAAATTGCTCAATTACTAATGAAAAGTTATTTTATTGTAAATAATAAATACGCTCAAAATTAATGTGAGTAATCAATATAGGTACATTAATCTACGTGAAAATTTGAAATTCTAAAACTATTCCATCGATAGTTTTCCTATAGTTCCTATAGTTTCCTATAGTATGGCACTCTAGTTTATATTTTTATTTTTTAAATACAGTTTAGTGCTAATTGTAGATTTTGATTTATTTTCATATTAAAACGTTATTTAAACCTTAAGTGTTGTACATCATTGTAACAGTGTAGACGAGTATAACTCAAAATAAAAATCAAAATTGCAGGGGCGTATTTGAAAATTTAAACTTGATAACGGTGGCACTCACACGAAACGTCTGATCCAAAATCTAAAATTCCTATGTTGTAGATAAGAAAAAGTGGCAATGAAGATGTATTTATATTTTTTAATATCTCGTCAAGTATCAACAGGAAATTTTGCAAAATTTCATTATTTTTTTTAAATCTCAGCAATCATTGATTATTTTTAATTATCCATATTGAATATTGTTCCCCATATGATTACGCAACTTTGCCCAAATTTAACCGACTTCGTATCTCTTACCGTTTCCGATAATAAATAATAAAAATAAAAATAGAAAAATAGAAAAATAATAATATATAGGGTGTTCTATTTAAAAAAAACAAAAGTTGATGGCTACTTCCGGTAAAACCGAAAGTGATAGAAGGTTGAAAGTATTTCATCTGAGGAGTATGGAATCAGCCATGCTTGAATATTTTTTTTTTCAAATTTTTATCTTATCGGGAATCCCATAAACTTAATGGTCCTGGTTAATGGTTCTTAATGCGGACTTTATAATTCCAAAAAGTTTACAACATAAATACATCACAAGTTACATCACAAGTTACATCACAATACTGATAAATACAAGAAATAATACATTGCAAATAAAAATAAAAATAACAAATAAAATAAAAAATAAAAAATATACATTACAATTAAGAAACAAATATACCACGACGATACGCAAGTACAGATTAATTAAGGGCGAGTTGTTAACATCTAATTGATCATTCAGTAGAATACCGCGTTTTTTATATCAGCTAATTTCAAGATGTTGCGTTTCCCACAGCATAGCTTTTCCCAAACTTTTATTACCGCGGCCCGGTACGAGGTTTAAAAATTTTTCGCGACCATCTTTATGGAAAAATACCATTTATTTCCAAAACTATTTTTTTTTAACAAAAATCAAGTTATTTGTTTGTTTATTTCATACACAAAAAATGCAAAAAAATTATATAAGAAAAATATTAAATATTAAATAATAAAAAGTAATTAAAAAATTAACAATTATAGTAAATTTTGTTTCCACATATTTTGTCCTTAGTGCGAACGATGATGTTTGTCATCATATAACAATTTAACAATTTCAAATTAGGAGGTAATGATGTTAATTTTATTTTCAAATTAGGTTCGATATCCAATCTGTTTCGATACTTATTTTTTAAGTACACCAAGGCTGAGAACGCAGCTTCACACGTAACATATAAGTGACAAAAAGCAATAAAAATTGTATCGATTTTTCGCTTACGCTTGGATACTCCTTTTGACAGCGCAACCAGATACTAATTAGTGATACAGTATCAAACACTTTTTTCCGATCGGTGTCGCATGAAATTTCAATGAAATTATCAACTTCTTGTTCACTAAGATTAAACATTTCTACCTCTTCAATTTCTACAGAAAAAGGATCTTTAATCCACGTATTATTTGAAGGAATATCCGGAAAGTAGTCTTTAGAACTATTTATTAGCTCCGAAAGATGTTCTTGAATTGAAAGTGATAGTGTTTGGAGATGTAAATCTCCATCATAGTTTGCATGGGTTTCAATAAATTTATGTAATGTTTAAAAATATTTAAAATTTCGTTTTCGTTTTCGTTCGAAAGTCGTTGTTTCCACAGAGTCCCCGCCAAGCTTCGACGTGAACAGTGCATTTCACCCGTCTTCATTTTTGTCATCATTATTTTTAAGACAGTCCACTTTTTATACCAAATTATACACTTTCTGTGCGTTTTATTTAACATAGAAAGGAGCAGCGCGGAACAGCTCGCACGAACAACGATATAAGGGCTTTCATAAATACTTTCTTAATAATAATATCTTAATATCTAGTAATATCTAGTAATATCTTACTTTCATAAATAAACGGGATGCAGGAATTTTCGTTGTATAATTTGAATAGAATTTAGTGTAATTAGAATAGAAAAAATAATAGAATTCTCGTAGTAGTTCTCTATAATACAAATAGTACTGCATCGTAGTTATTTGTCGAAGTAAATAATAATTGTCATAAAGTTAATTTTCAAAGATGGCCTTTATTTATCAAAGTTAGTATAGCAAACATTGTATCGCTAATAATTTGTCATTTTCAAAATGTTCACCAAACTATGACTGACATTTAAATTAAATAAAGACTGAAAAACTGTGGTATTTTTTCAAACAAAGTGCTCTTAGAACGACAACTCTTTCCTCATTTAACCCAATCTTTATGTATCCGAGATCCCAAAGCTAAAAATGAAAATAAAAACTCACCCTTTATAATTGAACAAATTACTTCTTCTTCTTAGGGTGCCGTCTTCAACGAAGGTTGGCGACCATCATGACAATCTGGATCTTATTTACTGCTGCTTTAAATAGTTGGTTCGAGGTACATCCGAACCAATCACGGAGGTTACGCAGCCACGATATTCTCCTCCTCCCAACGCTCCTCTTCCCAGTTATTTTCCCCTGGATTATGAGGTGCAAAAGCTTGTACCGTGCACCTCTCATAACATGGCCAAGGTACTCGAGTTTCCTGGTTTTAATTGTTGTTAATATCTCTTTTTCCTTTCCCATTCTTCGCAGTACTTCCTCATTAGTAACTCTCTGGGTCCATGATATTTTTAGGATTCTGCGGTATATCCACATCTCAAATGCTTCAATTTTGTCGCTTAGGCGTTGTTTGAGCGTAGAGGCCTCTATGCCATATAAAAGTACGGAGAAAATATAGCATCGTACCATTCTAATCTTTAGAGAGTTACTAAGGTATTTACTGCAGAAGAACCGTTTCATTTTAATGAATGTGCTGCGGGCTTGTTCAATTCTGCACCTTATTTCTAGTTCAAAGTCATTGTTGTCATTGACCCATGTACCCAGATATTTGTATTTATGAACTCTTTCGATGTTGTGGTGATTGACCGTTAGTTGTGTGTTGTTGTTTGTTGCGTTTTTGCTGATTAACATAAATTTGGTCTTATTAATGTTCATTTTAAGTCCGTAGCGTTCACTGACCTCTTGGACGTGTTCCGTAATTCTACGTAGGTCTTCTATATTACTAGCCAGCAACACGGTATCATCGGCGTATCGGATGTTATTTATGGGAGTACCATTCACTATAATACCTGTTGACTCATCTTCCAGGGCTTCCTGCATTATTATCTCTGAGTACAGGTTAAAGAGAATTGGGGATAGAACACACCCCTGTCGAACGCCTCGATTAATTGGAATATTTTCAGATGTTTCTCCTTCAATGTTAATGATGGCCGTTTGGTTGTAGTAAAGAAACTCTAGTACTCGTAAGTCTCGGCTGTCCATTCCGTTCTTATGTAACATTTGAATCAATTTTTCGTGTCGTACTTTGTCAAAAGCCTTTTCGTAATCGACAAAACATGCGTAAACATCCTGATTGACATCAAGACAGCGCTGTACGAGCACATTGAAGCTAAACAGTGCTTCGCGTGTTCCTACCCCATTCCGGAAGCCAAACTGGGTATCACTTATTTCGCTATCCAGCTTATTGTACATTCTCTTGTGCATTACTTTTAAAAAGATTTTCAGTATATGGCACATCAGACTTATTGTGCGATGGTCTTCACATTTTTTCGCGTTATTTTTTTTGGGGATCGTTATGAAGGTTGATCCTAGCCATTCTGCTGGTATGATACCGGTATTATATATAACGTTAAATAACTCCACTATTATTCCAATTTGATCTTCTTCTATGAGTTTAAAAATTTCTGCCGGGATATTATCAGGGCCAGGCGTCTTTCTGTTTTTCATATTTTTGATAGAGTATATGACTTCTTCCTTTGTTATTCTGGGTCCTGTTTCTGTTTCTTCTTCTGTTGGTACTATATTCAGTCTCTCAGGTCGTATGTCTTCGAATAGTTGTTTAATATATTCTTGCCATCTACACAATTTGGTTTGGACGTCTGTTATGATATGACCATTTGTGTCGACCAGGACACTACTCTGTGCATGTTTTGAAGTACCAGCTATTTGTTTTATCTTCTTGTGCATATTGAAGATATCATATGATTTTTGGAGAATCTCTAATTCCTGACATTTTTCATTCAACCATTTTTCCTTTGCTTCGCGGGTCTTTTTGGTGATTTCTCTATGTAGTTCTTTATATTTGTTAGTATCTGTAGTTTTGTGTCTTCTTCTTTCTTCCATTAGGTCTATTATTTCTTCCGTCATCCACTCGTTCTTCATCGTCATTTTGCTAGGTGTTAGGTAGTTCTCCTCCACGTCTATTATATTTCGTTTGATAGTGTCCCATTTGACATTTGGGTCATTTGAATTTCTAATTTCTTCTTTAGCCTCTTTAAGCTTTTCGTTCAGAGTTCTTTCTACCTGTTCTTTGGTTGTCTGGCATTTAAGTTTTGAAACATCTAGTCTGGCCTTTTGTTTTAGTTTGGTTTGTTTCTTCAGTTTCACTCTGAAGCTGGCTACTACAGGGTTGTGGTCAGAGAAGATATCTGCACCTGGATATGTTTTCGCTGATATTATGCTGTTCCTATATCTTTTTCGAATTAGTATATAGTCGATTTGGTTTCTTACTATGTGGTGTTCAGTGTGTTGTGGGGATGTCCAGGTATTGAGTCTTCTGGCTGGAAGCTTAAAATATGTATTTGCTATAGTCATATCATTTTCCTCTGCAAATTCTATTAGGCGGTCTCCGCGTTCATTTCTCTCGCCCAATCCGTAGTCTCCAACCAGATCCGTATGCCTGCCTTTGCCGATCTTTGCATTCAAGTCGCCCATCATAATGCATATCTCGTGTTTTTTAATTGTCTTAAGCAGGGTTTTAATCTCATCGTAGAAGGCTTCTATTTCTCCATCGTCTTTGTCTACTGTTGGGGCATATACCTGGATTATACTTAAATTTCCAGTGTGTGTTCGCAGTTGTAAAAGCATAACACGTTCCGACAGAGGTACGAAAGATGTTACTGATTTTTGGGTCTGTTTGTCTACCATTATTGCTACCCCATGTCTATGATTGGTGTCTTCTTCATTAGCTCCAGAGAAATACATCGTGCCGTTGTTTGTTTGGCACTTTCCTTTGCCATACCATCGTATGTCACTGAGTCCTAGTATGTTAACTCCTAGCCATTCCATTTCTAAAGCTACATTATACATTTTTTCTGTTTGAAAAATACTTCTTACGTTCCATGTTCCTATTTTTAATTTTCTCTCGGTGATTCTTAGCACCCCCTGATCACTTAAGATCTGCCGGGGACTGGGGGCCGATTGTTTTGTATTGTTTGTCATGATAATTGTACTAGGGATATACATGTGTATCTTTAATGTAGTGGTCTCCCGTTGCCTTCTACATTCTATGCCGTTGACCATGCTTATTGGTTCGTTCGCCTTTGGGGACTTTTTTCTCCTCCCCAGGACAAGAGATTGCCCTAACTCATGCCAACTCCTCCACCCGAAGCTGTTGGTTGGCAAGAGGGGGACTGCTTATACCGACAGTCTTTCGGTCTTGTGTTAGTTCATTTAGCGTTATCCAGGGTGCACCACGAGGAGGCGAACTAACTTTACACCCCCTAACTTTACACCCCCAAACAACAAATTACATCAACCCATAAATCTGTGCTTTCTTATAATGACTGCGACATGTTTCGACACACAGTGTCTTCTTCGGGCAGATGAATAATGAACTTTACCTTCTACAACCTCTTGCATAAACCTTTACCTCTTACATAATCTTACATTTCAAAAACTATGTTTTTTTTCAAAAACAAAAGCATATCATGAAAACTGTTCCACGTTTTAAGAGAAGAGTTTATTATACCCTTAAAGGACATTAAACTCACATGATGACTGTTAATTTTGATTGAAAACTCTTCATCGTTTTACGAAAATAGTTTGACATAGCCTTAAAGGACATTGAACTCAAATGATGACTGTCAAATTTGATTGAAAACTCTTCATCGGTTTGAGAGAAGATTTTGACATAACCTTAAAGGACATTAAACTCGCATGATGACTGTCAATATTGATTGAAAACTCTTCATCGTTTTAAGAGAAGAGTTTGACATACCCTTAAAGGACATTAAACTCGCACGATGAAGCACATGAATGTGGCAGTTGCAAAACTCAAAACTGTAAAAATGTAAATTTGTGCCTGAAAACTTATGGTCGTTTTAAGATGGCTTTCCTTCCATGATCTCATATTCGAAAGTGTTTTGCTAATTGTTTTTTGTCGCTTATGCACTTGATTGGAAATGTTTAAATTATGACGAGATGCCATCTATATTTTCATCTTCAGTATCACTAACACAACTAATATTTATAGTTGTAGTACTACTGATAGCCTGACTGCTTGTACTATTACTGGTACTATTTCTTCAAAATGTCCAGTTATAAACTTTTCAAGTAGCATTTTAGATTTGATGTATTCCCAGAAGTTTTATTTTTTCTTGAGCAAAGTTTGCAAGTTATTGTACCACCATTATTATTATTAGTAGTAGCACTACGAGAAAAATTGGCACATGGCTTGATTGAACCCCCCTTAAGCAGGCGGTGCCAAGTCGTCAAAAAATTTTGGCTCTATAGGGAAAATTAAAGGCTAATTATAGGCTAATTAAGTGCCATGTTCCCGAATTTAAGGCTCTTCAATTTTTTTTACTTTTGCAGGTTCCGCTAGCTTAAGGCACAGCTAGCGGAACTTTATACAGAATCAATAAAACCTAATAGGACCTAGTTCATAATTAAAGGCTAATTAAAGGCTCTAGAATCACACACATAACTTTAACATTCAACGATTATTTAATATATATATATCATAAATAAATGTTATTAGGAAGTGAGCGACATTATTTCGCTTAACAAAATCAAGAGAATATGTCAATTAAAATAACAATATCAAGAGCCTTTAATTAGTATTTAATTATTGAAAAAAAAATTCTATATCAGGACCGTAATACATTTCAGGGCCATGGGTACCTTATACACATACTATCAGTTTGTAGGAAACTAATCAAACATAAACTTTATTGCCGCTTTCATATAGCCTTTAATTAGCCTTTAATTATTAAAAAATAAGATTTTCGATATCAGGGCCGTAACTCATTTTAGGGCCCGGGTTCCATATACAAATGTTATCAGTTTGTAGGAAATTAATCAAACATAAATTTTATTGCTGCATTCATAGAGCCTTTAATTAGCCTTTAATTATTAAATAATAAGATTTTCGATATCAGGGCCGTGACTCATTTTAGGGCCCGTGTTCCATATACAAATGTTGTCAGTTTGTAGGAAACTAAGCAAACATAAATTTTATTGCTGCATTCATAGAGCCTTTAATTAGCCTTTAATTATTAGAACATGAAATTTACGATATCAGGGCCGTAACTCATTTTAGGGCCCGGGTTCCATATACAAATGTTATCAGTTTGTAGGAAATTAATCAAACATAAATTTGATTGCTGCATTCATAGAGCCTTTAATTAGCCTTTAATTATTAAAAAATAAGATTTTCGATATCAGGGCCGAATCTAATTTCAGGGCCCTGGATACCATATACAAATGTTGTCAGATTGTAGGAAACTAATCAAACATAAATTTTATTGCTGCATTCATAGAGCCTTTAATTAGCCTTTAATTAGTAAAACATCAAATTTACGATATCAGGGCCGTAACTCATTTTAGGGCCCGGGTTTCAAATACTAATGTTATCAGTTGGTAGGAAACTAATTAAACATAAATTTTATAGCTGCATTCATAGAGCCTTTAATTAGCCTTTAATTATTAAAATATAAAATTTAGGATATCAGGGCCGTAACTCATTTTAGGGCCCGGGTTCCATATACAAAATGTATCAGTTGGTAGGAAACTAATCAAACGTAAATTTTATTGCCGTATTGATAGAGCCTTTAATTAGCCTTTAATTATTAAAAAATAAGATTTTCGATATCAGGGCCGTAACTCATATTAGGGCCCGTGTTCCATATACAAATGTTATCAGTTTGTAGGAAACTAATTAAACATAAATTTTATTGCTGCATTCATAGAGCCTTTAATTAGCCTTTAATTATTAAAACATAAAATTTACGCTATCAGGGCCGTAACTCATTTTAGGGCCCGGGTTTCATATACAAATGTTATCAGTTGGAAGGAAACTAATCAAACATAAATTTTATTGCTGCATTCATAGAGCCTTTAATTAGCCTTTAATTATTAAAACATAAAATTTACGATATCAGGGCGCATCTAATTTCAGGGCCCTGGATACTATATACAAATGTTATCAGTTTGTAGGAAACTAATCAAATATAAATTTTATTGCTGCATTCATAGAGCCTTTAATTAGCCTTTAATTAGTAAAACATAAAATTTACAATATCAGGGCCGTAACTCATTTTAGGGCCCGAGTTTCAAATACTAATGTTATCAGTTGGTAGGAAACTAATTAAACATAAATTTTATAGCTGCATTCATAGAGCCTTTAATTAGCCTTTAATTATTAAAATATAAAATTTACGATATCAGGGCCGTAACTGATTTTAGGGCCCGGGTTCCATATACAAATGTTATCAGTTTGTAGTAAACTAACCAAACTTTAATTTTATTGCCGCATTCATAGAGCCTTTAATTAGCCTTTAATTATTAAAAAATAAGATTTTCCTAAAATGAGTTACGGCCCTGATATCGTAAATTGTATGTTTTAATAATTAAAGGCTAATTAAAGGCTCTATGAATGCAGCAATAAAATTTATGTTTAATTAGTTTCCTACAAACTGATAAATTTTGTGTATGGAACACGGGCCCTGAAATGAGTTACGGCCCTGATATCGTATATTGTATGTTTTAATAATTAAAGGCTAATTAAAGGCTCTATGAATGCGGCAATAAAATTAATGTTTGGTTAGTTTACTACAAACTGTTATCATTTGTATATGGTATATAGGGCCCTGAAATTAGATACGGCCCTGATATCGAAAATCTTATTTATTAATAAATAAAGACTAATTAAAGGCTCTATGAATGCAGCAATAAAATTTATATTTGATTAGTTTCCTACAAACTGATAACATTTGTATATGGTATCCAGGGCCCTGAAATTAGATGCGGCCCTGATATCGTAAATTTTATGTTTTATTAATTAAAGGCTAATTAAAGGCTCTATGAATGCAGCAATAACATTTATGTTTGATTAGTTTCCTACAAACTGATAACATTTGTATATGGAACCCTGGCCCTAAAATGAGTTACGGCCCTGATATCGTAAATTTTATGTTTCAAAAGTTAAAGGCTAATTAAAGGCTCTATGAATCCAGCAATAAAATTTATGTTTGATTAGTTTCCTACAAACTGATAACATTTGTACATGGAACCCGGGCCCTAAATGAGTTACGGCCCTGATATCGTAAATTTTATGTTTTAATAATTAAAGGCTAATTAAAGGCTCTATGAATCCAGCAATAAAATTTATGTTTGATTAGTTTCCTACAAACTGAAATAATTTGTATATGGTATCAAGGGCCCTGATATTAGATACGGCCCAGATATAGAAAATCGTTTTTTTTTTAATAATTAAAGGCTAATTAAAGGCTCTATGAATACGGCAATAAAATGTACGTTTGATTAGTTTCCTACCAACTGATAAATTTTGTGTATGGAACACGGGCCCTAAGATGAGTTACGGCCCTGATATCGAAAATCTTATTTTTTAATAATTAAAGGCTAATAAGGCTCTATAAATCCGGCAATAAAATTTATGTTTGATTAGTTTCCTACAAACTGATAACATTTGTACATGGAACCCGGGCCCTAAATGAGTTACGGCCCTGATATCGTAAATTTTATGTTTTACTAAATAAAGTCTAATTAAAGGCTCTATGAATGCAGTATTAAAATTTATGTTTGATTAGTTTCCTACAAACTGATAACATTTGTATATGGAACACGGGCCCTAATATGAGTTACGGCCCTGATATCGTAAATTATATGTTTTAATAATTAAAGGCTAATTAAAAGCTCTATGAATGCGGCATTAAAATTAATGTTTGGTTAGTTTCCTACAAACTGAAAACATTTGTATATGGTATCCAGGGCCCTGAAATTAGATGCGGCCCTGATATCGTAAATTTTATGTTTTATTAATTAAAGGCTAATTAAAGGCTCTATGAATGCAGCAATAAAATTTATGTTTGATTAGTTTCCTACCAACTGATAACATTAGTATATGGAACCCGGGCCCTAAAATGAGTTACGGCCCTGATATCGTAAATTTTATGTTTTACTAATTAAAGGCTAATTAAAGGCTCTATGAATGCAGCAATGAAATTTATATTTGATTAGTTTCCTACAAACTGATAACATTTGTATATAGTATCCAGGGCCCTGAAATTAAATGCGGCCCTGATATCGTAAATTTTATGTTTTACTAATTAGAAGCAAATTAAAGGCTCTATGAATGCAGTATTAAAATTTATGTTTGATTAGTTTCCTACCAACTGATAACATTAGTATTTGAAACCCGGGCCCTAAAATAAGTTACGGCCCTGATATCGTAAATTTTATGTTTTAATAATTAAAGGCTGATTAAAGGCTCTATGAATGCGGCATTAAAATTAATGTTTGGTTAGTTTCCTACAAACTGAAAACATTTGTATATGGTATCCAGGGCCCTGAAATTAGATACGGCCCTGATATCGAAAATCTTATTTTTTAATAATTAAAGGCTAATTGAAGGCTCTATGAATACGGCAATAAAATTTATGTTTGATTACTTTCCTACCAACTGATAACATTAGTATATGGAACCCGGGCCCTAAAATCAGTTACGGCCCTGATATCGTAAATTTTAAGTTTTACTAATTAAAGGCTAATTAAAAGCTCTATGAATGCAGCAATAAAATTTATATTTGATTAGTTTCCTACAAACTGATAACATTTGTATATAGTATCCAGGGCCCTGAAATTAAATGCGGCCCTGATATCGTAAATTTTATGTTTTACTAATTAAAGGCTAATTAAAGGCTCTATGAATGCAGTATTAAAATCTCTCTATGAATGCAGCTATAAAATTTATGTTTATTTAGTTTCCTACCAACTGATAACATTAGTATTTTAAACCCGGGCCCTAAAATGAGTTACGGCCTTAATATCGTAAATTTTATGTGTTAATAATTAAAGGCTAATTAAAGGCTCTATGATTGCAGCAATAAAATTTATGTTTGATTAGTTTCCTACAAACTGATAAATTTTGTGTATGGAACACGGGCCCTAAAATGAGTTACGGCCCTGATATCGAAAATCTTATTTTTTAATAATTAAAGGCGAATTAAAGGCTCTATAAATCCGGCAATAAAATTTATGTTTGATTATTTTCCTACAAACTGATAACATTTGTATATGGAACCCGGGCCCTAAAATGAGTTACGGCCCTGATATCGTAAATTTTATGTTTTAATAATTAAAGGCTCTATGAATGCAGCCATAAAATTTATGTTAAATTAGTTTCCTACCAACTGATAACATTAGTATTTGAAACACGGGCCCTAAAATGAGTTACGGCCCTGATATCGAAAATCTTATTTTTTAATAATTAAAGGCTAATTGAAGGCTCTATGAATGCAGCAATAAAATATATGTTTGATTAGTTTCCTACAAACTGATAACATTTGTATATGGAACACGGGCCCTAATATGAGTTACGGCCCTGATATCGTAAATATTATGTTTCAATAGTTAAAGGCTAATTAAAGGCTCTATGAATCCAGCAATAAAATTTATGTTTGATTAGTTTCCTACAAACTGATAACATTTGTACATGGAACCCGGGCCCTAAATGAGTTACGGCCCTGATATCGTAAATTTTATGTTTTAATAATTAAAGGCTAATTAAAGGCTCTATGAATCCAGCAATAAAATTTATGTTTGATTAGTTTCCTACAAACTGAAATAATTTGTATATGGTATCCAGGGCCCTGATATTAGATACGGCCCAGATATCGAAAATCGTTTTTTTTTAATAATTAAAGGCTAATTAAAGGCTCTATGAATACGGCAATAAAATGTACGTTTGATTAGTTTCCTACCAACTGATAAATTTTGTGTATGGAACACGGGCCCTAAAATGAGTTACGGCCCTGATATCGAAAATCTTATTTTTTAATAATTAAAGGCTAATAAGGCTCTATAAATCCGGCAATAAAATTTATGTTTGATTAGTTTCCTACAAACTGATAACATTTGTACATGGAACCCGGGCCCTAAATGAGTTACGGCCCTGATATCGTAAATTTTATGTTTTAATAATTAAAGGCTAATTAAAGGCTCTATGAATGCAGCAATAAAATTTATGTTTGATTAGTTTCCTACAAACTGATAAATTTTGTGTATGGAACACGGGCCCTAAAATGAGTTACGGCCCTGATATCGAAAATCTTATTTTTTAATAATTATAGGCTAATTAAAGGCTCTATGAATGCAGGAATAAAATGTATGTTTAATTAGTTTCCTACAAACTGATAAATTTTGTGTATGGAACACGGGCCCTAAATGAGTTACGGCCCTGATATCGTAAATTTTATGTTTTAATAATTAAAGGCTAATTAAAGGCTCTATAAATGCAGCAATAAAATTTATGTTTGAATAGTTTCCTACAAACTGATAACATTAGTACATGGAACCCGGGCCCTAAATGAGTTACGGCCCTGATATCGAAAATCTTATTTTTTAATAATTATAGGCTAATTAAAGGCTCTATAAATCCGGCAATAAAATTTATGTTTGATTAGTTTCCTACAAACTGATAACATTTGTACATGGAACCCGGGCCCTAAATGAGTTACGGCCCTGATATCGTAAATTTTATGTTTTAATAATTAAAGGCTAATTAAAGGCTCTATGAATGCAGCTATAAAATTTATGTTTGATTAGTTTCCTACAAACTGATAACATTTGTATATGGAACACGGGCCCTAAATGAGTTACGGCCCTGATATCGTAAATTTTATGTTTTAATAATTAAAGGCTAATTAAAGGCTCTATGAATGCAGCAATAAAATTTATGTTTGATTAGTTTCGTACAAACTGATAACATTTGTACATGGAACCCGGGCCCTAAATGAGTTACGGCCCTGATATCGTAAATTTTATGTTTTAATAATTAAAGGCTAATTAAAGGCTCTATGAATGCAGCTATAAAATTTATGTTTAATTAGTTTCCTACCAACTGATAACATTAGTATTTGAAACCCGGGCCCTAAAATGAGTTACGGCCCTGATATCGTAAATTTTATGTTTTACTAATTTAATTCTAATTAAAGGCTCTATGAATCCAATAATAAAATTTATGTTTGATTAGTTTCCTACAAACTGAAAACATTTGTATATGGTATCCAGGGCCCTGAAATTAGATACGGCCCTGATATCGAAAATCTTATTTTTTAATAATTAAAGGCTAATTAAAGGCTCTATGAATACGGCAATAAAATTTACGTTTGATTAGTTTCCTACCAACTGATAACATTTGTACATGGAACCCGGGCCCTAAAATGAGTTACGGCCCTGATATCGTAAATTTCATGTTTTAATAATTAAAGGCTAATTGAAGGCTCTATGAATGCGGCAATAAAATTTATGTTTGCTTAGTTTCCTACAAACTGATAACATTTGTATATGGAACACGGGCCCTAAAATGAGTTACGGCCCTGATATCGAAAATCTTATTATTTAATAATTAAAGGCTCTATGAATGCAGCAATAAAATTTATGTTTGATTAATTTCCTACAAACTGATAACATTTGTATATGGAACCCGGGCACTAAAATGAGTTACGGCCCTGATAACGAAAATCTTATTTTTTAATAATTAAAGGCTAATTAAAGGCTATATGAATGCGGCAATAAAGTTTATGTTTGATTAGTTTCCTACAAACTGATAGCATGTGTATATGGTACCCATGGCCCTGAAATGTATTACGGCCCTGATATAGAATTTTTTTTCAATAATTAAATACTAATTAAAGGCTCTTGATATTGTTATTTTAATTGACATTGGATTTTGTTAAGCGAAATAATGTCGCTCACTTCCTAATAACATTTATTTATGATATATATATTAAATAATCGTTGAATGTTAAAGTTATGTGTGTGATTCTAGAGCCTTTAATTAGCCTTTAATTAGCCTTTAATTATGAACTAGGTCCTATTAGGTTTTATTGATTCTGTATAAAGTTCCGCTAGCTGTGCCTTAAGCTAGCGGAACCTGCAAAAGTAAAAAAAAATTGAAGAGCCTTAAATTCGGGAATATGGCACTTAATTAGCCTATAATTAGCCTTTAATTTTCCCTATAGAGCCAAATTTTTTTGACGACTTGGCACCGCCTGCTTAAGGGGGGTCTTGATTGACTGCCTCTTTCAATAGTATCCTATCTTTTGCTTTCCGTGAATCCGTCTTCCAAATCCGTGATCTTGTAAGAATCTGCTTTGGTGTTCTTGCTTCCTCCATTCTCGTTACGTAGCCTTGCCATCTTATTCTTTGAGCATTTATGATTCCCACTATACATAGATACATAGATTAGTACATTAGTACATAGATGCTAAGTAGTACTTCGAAATCGAAACTACCTTCGATTCATATGCACATGGCAACGTTTCGAAAAGGACCAGACTGATTTTTCTGAATTTATAATTATGTGATTTGAATTGTTTTGTCATATAAAGAAGTTTATGAGTGGTATTACTTTTGGTATAATGGTATAATTATTAGATAGGAAGTGTGAATTTGCGTCCTGGATGTTGGATTAAAGTTAATTTTTGGTGTAGAAGCTAAGAATATTAGGTCTGTTTGACTTTAGCATTCACGACGATTTTGAAAAGTCACCTCCTCTGCACACAATAACCTTCGCACGCGCTGCAATTCTCCTCCGTCTAATCTAAAAGGCGAAAATTTCAAGTTCAAATCCCATCGCCGGACGTTTCTATTGTACTTGAAAGATTGTGAAAAAAGTAGAGTGTTGAACACCGATACTCCGCGCGCATATCGATTCAGTCGAGCAGGCGTAAGCGTCAAGAGCAGTACACTACAGTGCTGTGGGCAAAGTGCAGTTTTGGGTGGCTTAGTGTGTCATCAACGTGTTTAGCAAAGTAACGTACGTAAATAACCCCCTAGTAACCCTTAGTGTCAAAATAGTACATTCGCCTAAAATATATGTTTACCTCAAAATTATTTCTAAAACGTGAGTGTATCTGCAAGTGGTTGCTTACGTCTCTCTGCAAAATAAGCGTGGACATGTTTGTAAATGCAAGCCAAAATCAAATTGTTGCACGAAAATATAAATCAATTTTTCGAAAAGTTTAATTGGTGAATTGTAATTGATCAACAAAACTTCAATGAAAACCATAGTGAGAACCTACGTTTCAATAGAGTTAATCAACTTTATACAGTTTTCATTTAACTTTTAGCGATCAACCTTATACTATGGTTTTCATTCAACTTTTCTCGATCAACTACAATCGATCAATTAACTTGATTTGTGAGAACGCGCCTTTAATAAGTATCTATTATTGTAGAACAATAATGATATAATGATAGTGAATCGATTCGATTAAAATTGTAACTCTGTACTTGCTTGAAAATAATTTATATGCAGCAACTGTGATAACGAAACATTTATGATGAATAAGTACTTAGACTTATTTTAATTTCAGTGCCGGCTCGTACTACGCCTTCGTAAAGTTAGGGTTTTTGCTTATTTCTTAGATTTTCAACATTCCAAATGATTTTCCCATCATACAGCAAATTTCGTGCTATCCGCCGAATTGTGCTTACCCCCAAAACCCCGCTTTCTTAATTTGTTAGGACAACATCATTAGCATTTACAAGCATACACACGCACAAATATAAATAATTGGTCAATTCATAACATTTTAAATGTATTTTTTTGGCATGCTTACAATATTTTTATTTTCACCGCCCATACTACAATAAATAGCAATCAAAAATTACTTCATTTCTAGTGCTTAGCAACAAAATACAGTAATGAAATAAATGAATTGTGTTCTTGATTTGTATGCGGCTTTATCGGTTGCAGTATTAATCAAATCTATTTTTGGGGATTTTCGGCCCAATATATGCATGTTACATGTAAAAGTCTTAATATACATATGCACAGTGGCCCGGAACAAAGGAATCGCCCTAAATATATACGAACATTTTTTTCGCAACATCACCAAAATGCGTCAATTTTTAATGAAAGGAGACCAATTTTTGTCAAGCAAATTGTCTTCAAATGTTTATCTCTCTTTCCAAAGTGGAGGTAAGCACAATTTTTTTAATTGGAGTAGTGGTTTAGTGATACTTCATTTGAAAGCTTGCATAATTTGCAATGCGACGGTGTATTACTTTCGAAATCGACAGATTTTATAAAGTAATGCAGCGTTGTATTAAAAATAATGTAGGCCTTCAAATGAATAATCATTCAACCCCTACTGCAATTTACAAATATGGGCTTACTTCCGCTACGGAAACGGTGTTAAAATATTGGAGATAATTTGACTGCCAAACATTGTACCCCTTTATTTAAAAACCGACGTATTTCACAGATTTCGTGAAACAAAATTATATTCGTAGATATCACGGATCACCCTGTACATTTATTTCCTTTCAAATATTTTTCGTGATTAACAATTAAATCATAATTTTGTTTGTCTTCAAAGAAACGAAATGTTTCCAATTTTGGCGCGAAAAATGGCTTCATTGTGACGATGATATCCAAGTATCGCAACCAAGATGCACTTTGCAGTTTTCCACATCTTTGCAGCACTGTCTTTTAATTCTTTTCGCGCCGCAATTCTGCGACCCCACGTTTTTGATAGCTGGCTGGAATTATTGTCTCCGACTGGAAATGGATTTCGCGTTTCGGAACGAAATATTTCCTTCCATGCCCCCAACTTCGTGCTTGCCCCCACAGAATGGGCACATTGCGGTAAGTTTGTTATGGCGCATGAGGCATATGCGGTGGGGATACTTTACGGACGTTTCCTTTTTATGTTTGTTTTGTCTTTTTAATTTTTTTAACCATACAAGAATATCAAAGTATGTATTTGAATATATGGCAGTTTTTCTTCGCACTTCTATGGTGTCTCACTAAATCACGACATTCAGGTGGAAAATCGTGAGGTCTATGATTCTTGAACACCACAGTTCTCTTCTCACTCTTATGGTATCTCACTACATCAAGACATTCAGGTGGAAAAGCCTACTGTCTATGATTCATGAGTGCCAGTTTTTCATCTATGGTACCTCACTAGATCAGGATATTCAGGTGGAAAAGCCTGCTGGCTATGATTCATGAGCGCCAGTTTTTCTTCTATGGTATCTCACTAGATCAGGATACTCAGGTGGAAAAGCCTGCTGTCTATGATTCATGAGCGCCAATGTTTTCTTCTATGGTATCTCATTAGATCAGGACATTCAGGTGGAAAAGCCTACTGTCTATGACTCTTGCGCGCCAGTTTTTCTTCTATAGTATCTCACTAGATCAAGACATTCAGGTGGAAAAGCCTGCTGCCTATGACTCATGAGTGCAAGTTTTTCCTCTATGGTATCTCAGCAGATCAGGACATTCAGGTGGAAAAGCCTGCTGTCTACGATTCACGAGCGCCACTTTTTCTTCTGTTGTATCTCACTACATCAGGACATTCAGGTGGAAAAACCTGATGTCTATGATTAATGAGCACCAGCTTTTCCGAAGTTTTAAATACAAATCCAAGATAAAACATTGTATGGTTATAATAGCAATTATAAAAATTGCTTACATCAAAGGAAATTTTATCCCTGGAAATAGGAAACGTCCAACTTCCCCATGGAACTCGTGTGCCAGCAAAGTAAAATTCATTTAAAAGCGGGCAGGCACTGAAGCTTGGGGTCGATGAAGGGAAGTGTAGTACTTCCGGAAATCGGGGTCCATATCCGGTGAGACTTAAAAATAATTTCGGCCGACATTCGAAATCGGAAAAAAAATGGCCGTGATGTGACTTGTCGATAGCTCGGAGATGAGTCGAAGTTATTGTGCTGAGATATGTACTCTAGCCTTGAGGCGGATCTTCATGCTTAGTTAAAGTCTTAGTCTTTATAAATATGAGAATTTTGCTGCCACGACAAATATTTAGGCGTGCATTTTCCACTTAACAAATGCTTTCACTTGGCACTGCTAAAATGTTCTTGACTTACGCCTTATATTGGGAGCTTTCATATGCTAACTTGTTTATGAACAATGTGTATAAAATTCTTTAGAAAACTATAAACGATTTGTATTAATTATTACATTACATTATAGATTAATCAACTTAATAGGTAAAACACTATCGACACTTGATGAGCATTTATGAGAAACTAGAAGAAATTTCTGGCACATATTTTAATGATGTTTTATTTTTAAGTTGCTACAATTTAAGAGCAAAACACCACTAAAATATGAGATCAGAAATTCCTTCGAGTTTCTTATAAATGCACACTGCGCGCATACAATGTTTTACCAATTAAGTTATTATTCTGTAACAGAATTAATATAATTTAAATAAGTTTTCCAAAGAATTTTGTCATATTCTTTACAAAACTATAATCGAATTGTATTAATTCTACATTATAGATTAATCAACTTGATAGGTAAAACACTATCGACACTTGATAGCATTTATGAGAAACTAGAAGAAATTTCTTGCACATATTTTAATGATGTTTTATTTTTAAGTTGCTACAACTTGAGAGCAAAACACCACTAAAATATGCAGATTATAATTTCCTTCGAGTTTCTTATAAATGCACACTGCGTGCATACAATGTTTTACCAATTAAGTTATTAATCTGTAGTAGAATTAATATAATTTAAATAAGTTTTCCAAAGAATTTGGTCACATAGTACATACACTAGTTTAAAATATAGCTTATACAAGCTCACAATATAGACAACAAGTCAAGAACATTTTCGGCGGTCTAAAAATGTTACGACTTCTACGAATTTCAATATTTTATATTATTACTATTGCAACTAGATATTACTGCAAATAAATTTGAATAATATGCAATTAATTTGCATTCATTTATATAATTGCGAAATGTATCTTGAGGTTTAAGATACCTACGAGATCAAGTATTGGAGAGGTATTTTTAATTTAGATCCCTATTTTCAAATACAGGTTTTCCTGTATATTATAATCGTGCAAAAAAAATTAGATTCTCACGAATACCCAGATTTTGGGGGCTCCGTTATCATGAAGTGACTATTTATACAAATGTCTGTGCTTGTGTATGGAATATGGATTTTTATGTCCATTAGTTTTCTTTCAACATCTTGCAATTCTGCAAGTAGTTGCACTAAACCTGATTAAGTTCTTGTGATGAGCCAGATTGTGATTTCTTTGTAACACTAATAACTCGTTGAGTTCTGGTGCAGCATTGTAGAACGTTATTGGGAGTTCCTCGTTGAGGCCAAATGGGAGGTCCTTTTGAGCCCATTTAAGAGTTCTTTGTTGCATCTAAGCTTATTGAGTACTAGAGTTACATTGTAGATTACAATTGTGCGTTCATAAACACTGTTGAACTCAATTAAGTTGTCTTCAACTCTTTGGAGTCTTGTCAGTCCCTGTTTTTAGTTATTTAGGCCCTTTTCATTGTGATGGGTTAGTTGTTTAGGAAAATGGCTTTTCATACCCCTTATCTTCCTTTCAACGGCTCACAATTCTTTATTTTACTAAGTTTCCAGAGTAGTCGCACTAAACCTGATTAAGTTCTTGTGATGAGCCAGATTGGGATTTCTCTGTAACACTGTATAAATCATTGAGTTCTGGTGCAGCATTGTAGAACGTTATTGGGAGTTCCTCATTGAGGCCAAATGGGAGGTCCTTTTGAGCCCAGTTAAGAGTTATCTGCTGCATCTAAGCTTATTGAGTACTAGAGTTACACTGTAGATTGCAATTGAGCGTTCAAGTATACACTGTTGGGCTCAATCAAGTCTTCTTCAGCTTTTTGGAGTCTTGTCAGTTCCCGTTCTTAATTCCTTGGGTCCCTATCATTCTGATGGGCCAGAAATATGGATTTTCATATCCAACATCTTCATTTCAAAATTCCGCAATTTCTTTGAGTACTTGACTACATGAGTAAGTAGGGCTCCTGGCGATATCTCTCATGTATAATATAAAAAGATAGCTGCATCAATGCATTGAACACTTGAATTGCATCATTAATTAATTTAATTTCGTAATAAATTAATTTGTTATAAATAGCAAATACTATTTAATGTCTACAAATTACCATCACAGAATCGTGGTTATAAATAAAAACCATTTTATATTTGTTCTCTGATGCATGGTGTTTTACAGTTATTTTAAGGATTGCCATATGAAAAACAAATATTTGTTTATAAGGGAAAACTATGCATCTGAAGAATTTTGCAGTAAATAATGTTTTAGTTGAGGGTGCAAATCAAACATTCATTTTGCAGACTGTACCTTGTAGGTGATGTTGGAAATCAGTCAAAACATTGTCCATAAATCTAAAGAATAATGGAACATAGCATAAACTTACTATCGTGCGTTCAACAAAATTGCCAATTGACGTTGGCAATCTCAAGTCATCTTAGTGCAGACATGACTTGAGATTGCCAACGCCAACTTCGTCGTCGATTTTTGTTGAACACTCGATAGTTTCGCATGATACATTAGCAACGTGTTTTTATTTACGAAACTCAAATGCAATTGGTTCATAAATTTGCAAGAATACGTTTTGATTCGTTCATGCATAGTGCATACATGATGACGCATTAATAAAACTGAATTAATAGCCACCATGTTAATAACACACCGCGAAGTTTGTCAATTATTTCGGAATGAGGTTCGCTTTATATTGGTCATACCGGTTCCGTGTATCAACCAGCCAAATGTTGAAATCTCTTTTTACTGATGATTATTCAGGCGGCCGAAAATCGACAGTTATCTAGTGAAGTTGTCGCCAAAGATTAGAAATGGAGCTACACAAGAAGAAGAAGAAGAAGAAGAAGAAGAAGAAGAAGAAGAAGAAGAAGAAGAAGAAGAAGAAGAAGAAGAAGAAGAAGAAGAAGAAGAAGAAGAATATTTGTAAGTCATTTTTTAATTTATATATGTACAGGGTGGCCCACCTTTCCTCGCTTGTTGCATTGCTGCTAGACTAATGTAAATTGAGGAAAACATCTGATGGGAAATTATTGGACACTTGATGTGCTACTTTTTAAAAGCATTTTCGAGTTTTCGCCCATAAATCCGAGGCACAAAATTTGGTCTCTTTTTTAAATGGATTCTTTCATTTTTAGAATCTGCTTATTGTGATAGTACTGAACGTCGACAGAAAGTCCTTGTTTCCACAGAGCCATTTATTTAATTATTGCAGGGACTTTTTCCGATATTTTGAAAATATTTAAACCAAAGCCATGCAAAATTAAATTCAATTCATTGAATGAAGCAAATATGGGGCACTAATAAGCCACTTTTATTAACCACTCAAAATCGTATAATCTATCCTTAAATAGCAAAATTTAAAAAAATAGCGTCTTCTTTAGATGGTGGGTGTCCATTCAGAAATAACAAAGCTTCGTCTTTTAGCTCCAACAGACGTTTTAAAACGTTTGCTTTTGAAGCCATCGTGAATTACAATACAAAATGAGGTGTTTATGATCACTTCCCATTTCCTTGCATAACTCAGTAAAAAGTCTGCTATTTAATGGACGAGATTTTATGTAGTTTACAAACATGACACATTCTTCCAAAGTTATGTTTAAATTTAAAGACAAGTAAGCCAACGCTTCTCTTCAACATTGCATACATACACAATTAATGGCTAATTCTTGAATTTGTTTAAACAAACCTTTATGACAACCTGCCATTGCACGTGTTCCGTCGCTACTTAGATCAACACACTTCATCCTTTAAGTTTAGAAACCTGATCTGATGTCTTTCTGGTCGGAAGCGTTTTACAAAACAAACAAAAATCTTGTATCTTGTCTTCGTCAATATATCTGATAAAACACATTAGATTTGCATTATCCTCCATACCTGTGCTTTCATCTACTTACACAAGCATAAAACATGTTTTTATTTTTACTTTAGCAACTAATAATTCTTCTAAATGTTTCGCAATATCGTCAATTCTCCGTTTATCTGTATTATTTGATAATGGTATTGCCGAAAATACACTTTTTTTCCTTTATTCCGCATAAATTATTAGCGACAATTTTTAAAGCGGTAAGTATTATTTTTTCTCCGGCTCTATGAGGATACCCAGTCTCAGCTATCAGCTACCAGCATCCACGCGTACCTTAAAGTAAATTCCCTTATTCGACGTAGATATTTGTAATCACTAAGGTCAGAAATGTAACTTTCATTTTAACTTTATTTAATATAACTCGAATAATATTCTTTATAGTTGTGTCGATTCTAACTTGTGATGTTAATGTGATCGTTTGCTTCGTCGCTCCAGATCAACTAACTATTCCGCGTTGAAAACGTTCCAATTTATACTAAATTGTTCCCACTATTTTTCTATTTATAATTATCAGGGGTAATATAATAAGGGGTGTTCTCATTATCGATAATGATTTTATAAAATCATTAAAAAATCATAAAATCATGTTCAAAAAATTGCATGTTCCCCAACAACATTTTCCAAAGCTTGGGGTTAAAATGAGTACTATTTTTAAAATCATTTTCAATTTTTACTATGATTTAGATTTAGGAAGGGAATATAATTAATTAATTGAATGATCAGTAAAGCAGAATAAACAGCAAGATAAATTGTTAAAAAAGCTAAATAGTTTAAATAGCTATATTTATTTATATCACTTAATTTTTCAAACAGCAATTATGTACGTACTTGTATGTAGTAACACATCTCATTTCATTATATACAAAAATATTTGCGCTGTTCATTAATACAAGTATTGAAACTTATAAATTGTCCGCGCAGCATAAATATCTGCTAAGAATACTTAAGTCTGGCCGGCCACCTCGTATCCGAGATTGTTTATTTTATCGCTGTCCCATACATTCACGCGTTTGTTTTAAAATTACTCCAAAAATCTCAATTTATATCAGTTACCTTTCCTGGTTTTGTATTTAATTAATTCATCCAAAATATTTATATCTTGGTCATCTTGGTCAATTACAATTCTATCGACTTTATGTATATTTGGGAATTTTTAATTAAATATTCTAGAAATTTTCAAATAATTGCAGATATCAAATTTTGTGGAACTTTATTATGTTATGAAACGTTTACACAATATCTAAAAATTGCATGAAACTTACAGAACATAAAGTTGATTAGAATATTGTGTGAAGATTCTGACTTTTATTGATTTTTATAGGTTTCGATGAAAATTATGAAAAATTTGTTGATAAACTGAATTGTTGATAAACTCTAGTCAGTTTGTAACATTTTCTTATATAATATACAGGGTGAGTCAACAGTGCGGGATCGCAGGATATTTCGTTTAATTTTGATAATACAAAAAAATGTTCAGCATGCCGAAAAGTGCATAACTCAAATTAGTTTCAAATATACGGCTAGATATATGACTAGGAATTGTTTGTGAGTGTACGCGTCTTGCCCATTATTTGCAAGTTTTCGTAACCGATAAATAAGTCGATCGGTTCGGATATCGTCGTGGAATATAATCATTATTTCGTATGTGGTCGTCGCCGTTACGATCGTTGCATGGTGACAGCGTCCAGCGACATTTGTTCGTTGGCTTTCGTGATATTTCTGTGAAATTGCAACAAGTTGTGTTTTCGGGATTATCACTTTAATACATGTGTAACTATAGAAACCGTATTATTATACTGTCACTGTTGTAGGTATAAGTTATATTGCTAGTGATAATATAATTAGTCGTGTTCTCCTAATATCGGGGTGTTCGATATAGGATAAAATCAATTTAATATACTATTTTAATGGAACACCCTGCATAATTTTGGATATTTTATTGCAGCACAATCATAACATTTTTTTATTTTAAATTTTAGTTCCGGGTTGCCAAGTTATTTAGATTTTTCTCATAAAAATATTGAAAACCGGAGTGAAAAAAAAAATCATTCCGAAGCTCTATTTAAAAATTAAGAAAAAAGGAATTGAATGAATAGTTATAGGTACTATTCGTGTAATAATGCCAAACATTTCAAATTTTGTCCTTTCAGTGGGTTGTATTAGAGAGGCAAACTTGATACATTAAATAGATTAATTTATATAAACGTCGAAATAATTGAACGAGTATTTGGTAGATAATTGGGGCAATTCAAGTGAGGCCAGTACATTACGCGTTAAAATTAAAATTAAGTATCATTGATGTAATATAGTATAGTTATTGCCATAGTCTCTTAGTTGTAAAATTAGTTCTTAAGGCATGTATATGCATAGGATTTTTCTATAGTAATAAGCACAGTTAACACAAAAGAGCTTAGTGTACACTGTATATACAAGTGCCCTGGCACTTAGGTACCACGACTTCATATAAACGGAAAATATTATATTTATGTCAAACATTACTTTATATAAACTTGTATTGGCTAGCTTGTTAATAAATAAATAAATAAATAGAATAATTAATAAAAAAATATTAATTAATTAATAAGTACTTAAAATTAATAGATTAAATAGAATTAAATGATATAATTTTTATATTTCACTCTATTCCTCATGATATTTCCTGATTTTTTTATAATACATGTTCTATACCTAAAACTTATATTTCTTGATATTATATCTGTATTATTATATCTATATTATCTGAATTAATCACAATTCTAATAAGCAAAGCGCGGATTTATAAGCATAAAAAATTACAAAATAAGCGCTTAAAAATGCATAAAAATCTTTGAAAATAAGCATATAAAATAGCATAAAGATTAGAATGAGCACAAAAACGCAGAAAAAGCATGAAAATGCATATTTTATTTTTTTATGAAAATACAGAAAAACAAAACATAATTTTATTAACAAGAACGCACTATATGCAGATGAAAGTAAAATTTTAATAACATAGGTTTTGGTGATTAATATTAATAACAATAATAATTAATAACAAATAATGATTACTGCTCATTTTTAAATGAACTAATAATTAAATGTTTTTTCTAAATTTTCAACGGAAAATCCCATTCTCCTATCACTGAGCACATTTTTTAAGTGTGAAAACCTTCTCCCCACATCCACACTTGTAATCGGGCATATTTAAATTTGGGAACAATTGTAATATTAATCAGCAAATCTTCCACGAAATCTCCTTTTAAACAACATTTTTTGACAAAACTGCATCACATTTTTTTTTTTAATAATCTCTCCTATAGATCCCCGTACGTTTGAGACGTCGTTCCTAAAATCTTCAACTATTTGAACCGCATTTACCAAAGTTGTGTCCTTTGCTTGGAGTTTATCAATCGCTTTGCTTACGAAACTGTAGTTGGTTTTTAGGAATACTATAGTATATTGTGCATCAAGGGCGGAAAATAGGCTTTAGCAGCCCGCGGTGCTTGGCGCATCAGCGAGTGGAGCGAGCGCGGGCGCCAAGAAACGAAGGGCTGCTAAAGCCTTTCGGCCTGCGGGACACACGCTATTTTTCCGTCTACCTACAATATCTGACTTTTTTGCTCTATAATCAACAGAATTTCGTTTCAAGTACGGCTGCACTTTGATGAGTTTTCTTATGTCAATATTTTGTTTTATTTTAAGAACTGCCTTCAACATTGAATGTTCAACCACAATGTGGCACTATTTCCATATTTCTGCTATATACGCCAGTACTGTATTTTCTGTAATGTTTTTTGACTTTTTGGCCGTTTCGAAGTACAAAACTTATTATATTGGACTACATACCGAGTCTAAGATTTTATTGGTTAATTAGGTTAGCAGTAACGGCAGCTGCAACTTCCCTTATATCGAGTGGTGTAAGCCAAGTTTTCATCGCTGCTAACATCCATTGCACTTAATACTCTTTTTAATTGGAGAGTGGTTACAATATATCTGTCACTGTCACATTTGTTTATGAAAGGTATGCTGCCATCTATAGGAACATTTCTGAAATATTTTAGAGGCCCTAGAGCCTCTAAACCTCACTTTCCGCCCGATATTTCGGACAGAAAAATGAACTTTCAGAGCAGGTAGGCGGAAAAATATTGTACAACCCTCCTATCTTTAACAAACTTTGTGACATTCTTTAATTGCCTCTGGCACATTTTCGGGAAACTCTAACACAAGCTCCTTAAATGAATCGAAATAGTCGGCATAATAGCAGGCAGCATCTAGCCACGTACCTCGTCTAGTTATAACCGGTGCCGGAGGAAGAGATACATTCGGAATTCTTTCCCTAAACATTTCAACCCTCAGTGGAGCTTTTAGGAAAATTATCTTCCCGGTTTTTATCAAATCATTGACCAAGGGAAATTGCAGTCTACTCGTTTCAGCAACTCGATTAAAACCATGTGCCACGGTGCAATGCATTAATTGCTCATAAAATACTTTTAAATTAGAATATGCCTTCAACATATATGCAGCGGCATCAGAAAGCATCAATAATAATGTATCATTTGGTACGGGGTTTAGTAAAAAAAAAGTGTTAATCCATCGTGAACGAATTTGGTAACGGCATTGCCATTTGTTTTTTCTAACTGCTTGGAACTAATTAAAAATGCATTGGTGGACTCTTCGTTTAATATTCCAATCATTAAATTGGCGATGTACTGACCACATGAATCAGTAGTTTCAGCTACACAGAACCATATGTAATTGTTGCCAATTATCTTTTTTATTTGCTCAATAGTGTGTTTATATACTTGCTCGACATAGTTTTTCCGAATTGTTGATTCGGCAGGAATATGTCTACCGGTGCATTTTTGTAAAAATGATTTAAACATACTATTATCTAGTTTTTTTAACGGAATGTTAGAAGATACCATCGTATTGCATAAATCAAAGTAAAATTCCTTTTCATTCTGTGTAGAAGAACTCGCAAAATGCTCGGAAATAGTTTGCTGGGTACTCAGGGTACTGCTTGCAGATTTGTGTTTTTTAAATTTTCCAGTTGAACTGTTGTTATCATATGTCATATTTTTCTACGAAAGTGTTGAAAGACACGTTTTCTGTCATAAAATTTAACCTTGAAAGTTGGTATTTGTTACAAGGAGTGCAGAAAGTACTTTCCGCACTTATATGAGTGCGGAAAGTACTCTCCGCACTCACTTTCCGCACTCCAATACCTCTCTTTTGATTTTTGAGGCAATAAATCGGACGAAACTGTGGATGCAATGGCCGCAAGTTCCGGTGGAGTGTTTGTTATATCGTCACTATCGGAATCCATTATTGATATTCTTCTACTTCCAGTATTAATGTATAAATTTCGAGTCTCGATTTGGTGACAAGCGATTTATAAATTTTCTGACGTTTAAATTAATGACAATGACATTTATTTTAAATTAATGATTAAATTTACATTAATCTTTAGTTTTCTACACTTTCGTAGAAAAAATAGTATGTAACACTCTTGCGGAAATGGCCATTGCAAAACGAGTATGAAAGTTGGAGCACGAGCGCCAGCGAGTGCTCCATTCATACGAGTTTTGCAATGAAGCCCTTTCCGCACTCTTATTACAATATACTATTGCCGTTCTCATATTTTAATGCAGAATGTCCACGTATCCATTCATCGACGGCATGTTTTACTTTCGGCATTTTATACAAGAAAACTTATAAACACGTAATACACACAAGGCACAAGCACAACGCACTGAAGATTGAGATAAATTGGACTGAATTGAGAGCACACTTGCCCCAGATGCGTTCTGTGCACATAAACATAGGGTAATCCCCGAAAGAATCAAGCTTTGTTTACCAAATATCACGTATGCACGCTCGCTTTGTTGATGATTTTGTGATAACCAAGCACTCTAGACGTAACAGAGTAATATTAACACTGCATTCTCATTACAATAATGTGGAACAAAATATATTCCTAGCTAATATAAATAATATGCTTTAAAATTCCGAAATATGCAAATAAGCACAAAAAATTAGGAAATATGCACAAAAAATGCATTAAAGCAATTATAAGCTTAAAAACTGAAAATATGCATAAAAGCACAAAAAAAAATTGTCACGTTACTTCATTTGCCAAAATTCGTATAGATGCGAGGTCATTTTGGTCTGCTATTAAAACTGATGTATAGCATAATACCTAGAAATCCGCGCCTTGCTAATAAGTAGCTGTGGTTAAAACAAATGATAGATGTTTATTAAACAATTAGTTGACATTTGAAATTGCAATACCTCTTGCCTTTGCGCGAATTTATTATTCACATGATGAATTAACAAATCAAAAAAGTTTATTACATTAATTTTATCGTGTATCGAACACCCTTTTTTTTAATTTTCAAAATTAAACGAGGCATCCTCCGATCCCACACTGTTGACTGACCCTGTAGAATATTAAATGAAGATTCATAATTTTTTAGAAATTTTTAGAAAAGTTTTATAAAATTAGATGATTATGAATTATATGATGATTAGAGGATTCGTGCTATTTTCTTGAAATCTATAAAATATTGAATGACAAATCCAACGTTTGTGTAAATTTTCATATTTCATGGAAATTTAATTTTAGTTTACTTTACATTTTTAGCGATTATTGATAGTATTGATTTTTGAAATATTATAGCATTTTGATAGTATTTTATGAAAGTCTTGTGAATTGTATATAAATTTTAGTCAGTTTTCTTATTTTTCTTATAATTTGTAGAATATTACATGAAGATTCCTAAGTTAATAAAAAATTTGAAAATTACAAAAAATATAACAAATTTTATATATTTTATGGAAATTTCAGTTCATTTTACAACTTTTTTAGACTTTCCTATACATTTTTAGCAATTTTTATTGTTTTTTTTTTAATTTGATACTATTTCGATGGTATTTTTTGAAAATCTTATGAAGTGTTGATAAATTTTAATCAATCTTATAATATTTTCACATGAATTATAGGGTATTAAATGAAAATTCTTAATTTATTAGAAATTTCATACATATTACAAAAAAATTATGAAATTTTATAAATCGTAACTGCAATTTTCTGAAAATTATACAAGATTCAATGAAAATTTCAAATTATGCATCAAATTAATATGTTTTGAGGAATTTCTATGGTATTCTATGGCAATTTTGCGAACTTTCAATAAAATTTTAGCAAGTGTTACATATTTACTAAAGTCTGTGAACATTTATATACATTTTCAGCAATTTTTAAACGTTTTATAAAATTTAAAATTCAATACATTCAATACTTTCTACAAATGTAGAAAGATTACTGAAAAGTTATAGAAGATTCAATGAAGATAGTATTATGTGTATATTTAAATATTTCATTTGTAGGAAATATTGAAATATATTATTGTTTTGAAGAAGTAGTGCTGACAGTATACATGGTATTTTTGAGATTAATTACAACTGATAAAAATTTAATGCATTTATTATTTAAATGGGTAGACGAAGAACTGCCATAGTATTACCATATTTCCACTTAAAAGAAAAATTTATTAGCACTGACACACATGAAAAAAAACAGCATGATCTTGATGTGCACAATTTCAACGGTCTGCTTTGGTTTTTACGCAGCTATGATATAAAGTGTTAATGACTCTCCAGCAGCAACAACGGTTTATATCCGTAAATCCAGCGGCCGCTATATTATGAAGAATTATTACCAGCAGCGTGCATACTACATCACGTTAACGCAAAAATCGACTCACTCGGCCGCGCTATCGTGCATGCAGCCTGCGGAATATAATTTCGGAATCATCAATTAAAAAATCGCGCACAATAATTTCCGTGTACGAGAAATAATAACTTTCGGGGATTGTGAAATGCCAGGAACGCGTATAGTTTATTAACCAGTAAATGCCCTCATGGTTTCCGACATTTGCCCAGTAAAATGACGCAGTGAAGTATGGGTCTGGGCTATTATGCAGCTGTAGCCCGTTAGTGCTTCATGTATTTATCGGTCGGTTTGCTGTTAGATTTACCCTCCCTTCTGGTGCTGTATCTAATGGTCCTTCAGGATGCCATTTGACTGCCTGTCGCTAAATCTCCGTAATGGTATCTGTTTCTCTGTACGGCGTGTAAGTGATGACTCCCTTGAATAATGCATTTTGTTATTACTTACTCCTGCCGGTAGTCGACTGCGCTGTCGGCCATCCGACCACCTCAATAATCATCTTAACACGTCTTATATATCATCCGAGGTAACATTGTGCATTTTGCAAAGATTAGGCGGATGCACGGTTGGTGGCTCGCATTCCAGGCCCTGAAAAATGTCTTTGAGTTAATTGTTTTGCGCAGTTATTTACGCTTTGAAAAGTCGCCCAACAACCAGTTTGCTACCATTCTTTTTCAACTGCAATTAAAAAGAAAATTGCGGCTTCCGTGTTTTTTACAATGCCATTAAAAACTAAATATGTATATGAAACTAGATGTCAAAATAAATAGTGGGAATTCATTTACATGAATTCATCCAACAGTTAGTGGAGTGTGCATTGTATATTGTTAATTAAATCAATATCCAAACAAGCAGTATATTCTACATAGTGAATAAAATTGCTCCCAATTCAATACTGGTATCTGTACTTGGTGCAGTTTTAATTAATTATAATTAAAACAGATGTTATAATAGATACAAACCTCTGCACAGTGAATATACAAGAAAGATGTACCAAGGCAGGGCGTGGTTTAATTTGGCAAGGGATCGTTTTCTTTAATTTGGTGCGTGCCAATCCGTCTTGATTGATAGTAGGGCCTATTGATTGTCTATTGTCTGGGTCTAATAGCCTCTGGCCTGCCCTAGCACGGAGGGAAATCATTAGAAAAAACCTTGCGACGGTGGGGACTCTGGGGCTTTTTAACATCTCTATACAAACAGTCTGATAAATAATTAGCCCCTTGTTACGAAAAGTGTCCCCCACGGAAATTGCTACGAAATGCTGTCTTATTCTCCACAATAGGTTTTCATTATAATCGGCTGCATTTTTCCGGGTTAAAGTGGAGCAACCATAAATCAAATATGTAAAAAATATGGGGGCGACTGCAATGCATTAAATCACGGTTCCCTATTAAGTGCGATTGCAGTGGAGAAGACTCTCGTAATGCTTAACAATAACAATTGCAGAGTGAATCACTCTCCATGCACAATACGCGGCAATCACTGCTTCCTCTTGTTAATGTGCTGCTTTTTTATGGCACGGGGCCCATTCTTAGCAGTTGCAAGTGTAATACCACCGACTAATGGTTTACATTTTACAGTGCAATCCAAGCCTGGCTCTTATGTTAACTTGCTATTGTTTAGGGCTGCTATTAAGACTATATGTAGCAACGTCAGAAAATGAAAAAAAATCATCTAACTATATCAGATTTAGAAACTATGTTCAAACTTTTTATAAAATTTTGGGATGTACGAGAAAATACGTGAAAATTCCATAAAATTTGAAGAAAAACCCGCTGGTTTGGCTGACAGGTTAGAACGCTTGCTTAGCATGCACGAAGACCTGGGTTCGAGCCCCAATACAGGTCTTAGTACATTTGTACTAAGAAACTAGTGCCATTCGCCGTTGGGAGCTCATTAACGGCGCTCTAGAGATCGGGGGCGAATTTTTAGAGTAACAAGCCCTAACTCAATACACACATTTACACAAGTCACACGGCAGAAGGACCCACGTTGGTCGATTGCCAGTTAGGGATAATATCCCTAACAAATACAGTCACTACTACTTTGAAGAAAACGCGAGGGAGTTGTAAACTTCCTATAATATTCAAAGTCATTGTTCAAATGTTCTATTAAATATTTTGATATATGAGTAGGTAAATACGTGAATAATTGTTGAAAAGTCCTTAAAATTCAGAAAATAGATTAACATTTCAAAGAATTGCTCAATGTATCTAAAATGCACAATTCTTGAGATATTCATTTAAAAGTGTGACAATATGAATATTTGGTAATATTTTGTAATTGATCGACATCATTTATGGGGTACATATGTGGTCGTCACAGCCTGTTCTAGCGATTCGCCCATAGCTACTTGTATGTACACATATGCAGACATATATCGTGTGTGCAGTCGTGGACCAAACACGTGTGCAGTGCCGCAAAAATGCGCAATATGTTTGCACGGACCTGACGTGCATTTTAAGCAGAATTACCGCGTTGTTTATATTACTTGCCTGTAAACTTATGGTATCAATGTACGTTCACACAAATCCACACACGATGCACGTGTACGTGTCGCCGGTCCTTTATTAAAATTTTTACAACCTCCCGCGCTCGTTAGTTGCGTGGGCGCGATTCATAATTGGAAATATCGTAAATTACGGCTTTCCTCCCATTACACGGTGGTGAGTCCAATTTGAGAACGGGATGTATCTCGCATTACCGACAATGGGAATCAATTAACCCCCAATTTGGATTTTCAGTTGTACAGAAATTTGACTATATTTCAGCTCTGAAGGGGATCGATTTTATTTATGCGCCAAGTCTTCCGTCTATCTGAGGCATCCCCCGCAAATAAATCTACCTGAAAGGTCTATTTATTCCTTTCCAATTTAAACCTTTCAATGACTCTAAATAATTACTTTTCAATTTTAAAATTGCGGCGGTGCACCGGGGACGGCTTTAATTAAACCAATCTAAATAAATCCCTCGTGAATAATGTTTGCGAAAAACAGAATTGATATACTCTGCAGGGCTATTCGATAACCAACTAAGCCAATAGAAAGTAGATATATATTCAAGAAATAAGAGCCATATAAAACCAGGTGCGATTTTCGTTTGTCCTCCAGTAACAGAAGTTTAAATATTGCAATGATATTTTTATTGTTCATTTATAAAACTGCTATAAATATTAATTTTTAAACGCTAAAAATGTAGTCATGACTCACATCTGTGAAATATCTAATAGCAATGATTTAAGATGAGAATCGGAAAATATAAGTTAGAAAAAAGTTGTCTATTAAAAACAGAAACTGTCTGTTAGAAACAAAAGATATCTATTAGTTGTTTATTTGTGTAATATCTTTATCACGTATTATTATCACTGACTAAACAATTACTAATAATGGCCGTAGAAAGAAAATATTATTGAAAATAAGAAAGAAGAAACAAAAAACGACGCTTGTAAAAGTCTAAAACCGCAGTCAAAAAGTTAATATATATACACTAAAACATCAGAACTGTACAAATTTCTGTGAAACAATTTGGATTCCTGAACATAAGCCTAAAAACGATCCGAAATTTCATCAAGCTGAAATATTTGAGGGTGTTGGGCGGTCAATTAAAGAGTTATAGATGATTGTTACTTTTCTGAAACATTGATATACAGGGTCCGTCATTTCACCTCCCGTCTTCTATAGCTCAGTTACTAATTGAGTTAGGATTTTGATATTTTGCAGACTTTACTTGCATTCTGGGGCATATTTCAGGAAAATATGTTTTATTATAATGGGTGTCCCAAAAAAGTGTGACGTCATGATGATGTATATTTTTAAATGGCATGGTAAATTTTTTGTTGCTTATGTGGGTGCCCTTTTATTATAATTTTTTAATTAAAATCGGTTCAGCGATTTTAGCTCACAAAAAAAACTGAAAAAAATCAGTTGGTTAAGAAAATTCACCGTTGGTTAAGAAAATTAATAAGAGATAAAAATATGCCTTGTTAATAAAACCATACAGGATACTCATTAAATAAGGTCTGACACATCAAAAGTTATGTGCAGAAAACTCGATTTATCAACTATTCCACTTTCCATTTTCCATTTTAATGAATAAAACTGGAAGGTGACTTTGAAAAACAATTTATTGACATTACATGTTTTGTAGTTACAATTAATATCTCGAAAGTATTAAAGGTTTCGCAGATCTTCGTCTAAACCTATTACATATCGTAAAAGTATTAAGTTTTGTATAAAAAATAGTTTTAGTATTAACATTTCATAAAAACATAACATAACTGTGCATTTCTAAAATTAATTAATTGCTAGAACTTATGTTCGATATGTCTGCCGCCCTCTTGAAGGCACCAACGAAGACGAGTATGAAATGACATTGCCACTCTTCGTAACAGGTTGGGTGTAATATTTTGAAATGCGTTTAAGATTCCTTGCTGCATGTTTTCTGGAGTGGTTGGAGGTTCTTGATAAACGATTTCCTTGACGTAGTCCCACAAAAATAAATCTAATTTAGTTAAGTCGGGTGAATGGGGTGGCCACAAGTAAGTGGCCCTCCTCTTCCAATCCACCGGTTGGGGAAGGTAGTGTTGAGATATTCCCTAACTTGTAATGAATAATGTGGTGGAGCTCCATTATATTGCAGCCACATTGCACCCCTCACAGCTAGTGGTAAATTTTCACATAAATTTGGCAATTGATTTTACAAAAATCCAAATACGTTGGACCATTCAAATGTTCTTTAAAAAAGTGAGGCCCTATAATAGGTTCACCAATAATCCCCCCCCCCCCATACATTAATTGCCCATCTCCGTTGATGATCAACCTGCCTAAAATCTCTTGGATTGTGGTCGCAGTGGTAATGGAAGTTATGACGATTCACAAATCCATTTTTATGAAAGGTGGCCTCATCAAAAAACAATACCTTATCAAAAAAGTTAAAATGTATCCCAATTTCAGCTTGAACCCAGTTGCAAAATTCGACACGTTGATCAAAATCTTGTTCAAAAAGTTGCTGATTTAATTGGATATGATAGGCATGGAAACAGTTGTCCTTTCAAATTCGTCGAACGCTTATTTCGCTTGTATCCACGGCAGCAGCGACTGCTCGTTGACTAACGGAAGCATTTTTAGTATCTGATAATAGCACAGAAAATTGATTTTCTTCAGTTCGAACCGGCCTATTTGTAACTGGTTTGGTATACTTTACATTTCCCGTTTGTATAAACCTCTCTAATAAGTTTTGCAGGCTCCGTTTATCTGGATGTCGTCCTTCCGGATAACGCTGTGCATAAACTCGACTTGCCAAAAATGAGTTCCTTTCGCATTCTCCTAATATGAAAATTATATCAAACAGTTCGCCTTGGTTGTAATCCATGACAAAAAACAATTTTGGTATCTTGGGTATAAAGACCTTACCTAAAAAAGTTTTAAACTTTTATATTACTACAGTCAACATTGGCTAAGGTGTCCAGATTCTAACAATAGTAATACGTAATACGCGGGGGGTGCGGGGTGTTAATTTTTAAATTAATTAACAAAGATCGCAAAACGCGAAATATTGGACGGACGTAGTAGGGCCCATTCTATTCTGATTGGTTGGATCAATTTTTCCAAGGCATGCTTAGATTTTTATTGACTTTGGATCATTCACTAAAATTACGAAACTTCAAATTTTGATGACAAGTTTAAATAAATGTTGTGTCAACATGACAGTACGTACTACGTAGTGCATACAAAAATTGGTGTAAAAATCGTTCAGAAAATGGTTAGTTTTATAAATCTATCGCCAAAAATGTCCATCAATGATCAATTTGTTTGAAAAATATAAATCGAAAAAATTTAAATGGTGGTGTAAATTTAAAAGTTCATCTTACAGGTGATCAATGGCAAGTTTGCCGAGAAATTTCCGAGGAATTAAGTTGAAACTAAATGCAATGCCCACCGTATTTGAAAAAGCTACTATTCACGTTCAAAATACATGTGAAAATATTGCTGCAGTTAGTAGCTAAAATACCGATGAAATTCTTCCAATTTGCTCCATAAAAAATGAAAGGATTGAAAAATTACTGAATAAAACATTTAAAAAAAAAAATAAGTAACCTATTAATGAACAGTTTCAGGAAAAAAGTAATTAAGTGTTTCTAAATTCAACTTTATACATTTTTGTTTGTATGATTTCAATGTGTTATAAAAGCTAGGTCCGAGATTTTTTTTATGAATAAATGAATTAAAAACAAATGTTTTGATAATTTTTTTTTTTTAAATATCCAATAAAAGATCACCCCGAAAAAAAAAACAAATCTTTCAAAAGTCGAGACTTTTTTGAAACGTCGCGGGATGCGGGACAAATTTCTAATAATCGGGACTGTCCCGCCAAAATCCGGACGTCTGGTCACCTTAACATTGGCTCTTGTCACTTTGTTAAACTTTAATGTCAATAAATTGTTTTTCAAATACACCTTCGATTTTGATTAATTAAAATTGTTGATTGTTGATAAAATTGTTGATAAAACGAGTTTTCTGCAAACATCTTTTAATTTGTTAGGAATTGATATAGGGTTCTAATTAGGAAAAATGTTTATCTTTGAATTCCGCAAGGAATTACATAAAAATATACTGGGGTCCCAATTTAAAATTTAAAAAAATAAAGTGCTTTAAAGTTTGAAAAGTTTGACACTAAATTTTGGACACTCTGTATAATGCATATCAATAAAACTTGGTTAACGCAAGTGTCAGTCCTCATTTAATGAGTACCTTGTATGGTTTTATAAACGAGGCACTATTTTTATCCCTTATAAATTTTCTTAACCAATGGTGCAAAACTGATTTTTGTTTCAGTTTTTATTGTTTGTGCTAATATCACTGAACCATAAAGGACACCCAAATAAGTTACAAAAAATATACCATGCAATCTAAATATATACATCATGAAGACGTCACACTTTTTTGGGACACCCTGTATAATAAAAAATATTTTCCTGAAATACGCCCCAGAATGCAATTAAAGTCTGCAAAATATCAAAATCCTAACTCAATTAGAATCTGAGCTATAAAAGACGGGAGGTGAAATGACGGACCCTGTATAAATGCCAACATTTAGATATATCAAACTAATAATAAAAATGTCTTGAAATTTTAATAACAATATTTATATTTTCTCAAGAAAGTCAGACCTTTCATTAAATTTCCAAAACAGTTCAAAAAAATATAAATTTTCCCAATAAAATTCTAAAATGGGTAAAACGAAATTCAATAATATTTATGTAAAATTTCGAATAGACTTAAAATTTGTGTTATATTTTCATACATTTTTCTTTATCATCCTTCCCTCATCCACTCCTAGACATAGGCCGCTCCGTGTGACTTCCGCAGCAGGCAATTTTATATTTTCATATATCGATGGTAGAGTGCACTCATTTTGTAAGTACACTTTCGGATGAAATTGTATTAAATGTATAAAAATATATATATATAATAAAAATATAGTTTATATATATAATCAAATCAAATAAATTCCAATATTTTTTTTGAAAATATAATTTATTGCCACTTATAACAATATTTCATCGGATAATAATATTTAACACAATGCAAAAATGTGTAAAGTACACACATAAAATGATTTTTTTTATATTAGCACTTACAATATTTGTGCGCTATACCATCGATATATTGAAGCAAATCTTTTGGAATTTTGTCTACTTACAATGTAATTGTGTAGTACAAAAACTATATAATTTTCGAAACTAGTCCAGAGTAGAATTAACACTAATTACTTTCTAATTCAACCAACATCTCAATATCGAAAATTATCGAAAAAAAATCTGCATAAATCACAATAATAGGTATACACGAAATATATAATAATTTTAAAGACATTCCAAATGTATCAATAACATTGAATCAATTTATCTAAATTTGAAAACTTATAACTTTAAGGATATTGAAACGAGGCAGGTTAAATGATCTACGTATCTATTAAGTAATAATAATAATAATAAATCTTTATTGGTGTTCACACAAAAATTTGTTCACACAGGTCAGATAGTTCAGCACAAAAATGCAACAGCAAGTCTAAAATTATATAAAATAAATACTAAATAAAATGGACAGCAATGAATGCACAAATAAACAATTTTTAAAAATACGGAAATTCAAAATTAAATAGAACGAAATTACATTGACGATTTGAAATGTGGGCCCCAGACAAGTAGGTATATTACTATTAAATGAAATAAAAGTAAAACACTTGGTTGAGTTTTATAGTTATTTTTATTTAACTTAATTAAAAAGGTTTCACCAAGGGGTAACCACAGAGTCTTATAATTTAATATTACTATTATCACTAATACAACAAGAATACTTTTTTTTTTAATTCATAGAAAGTCTAGAAAATTCATAACATGTTCATTGAATTATATGAGATTCAGAAACTATGCTTAAAAGAAGAAATTAAATTTCAGGATATACGAGACAACACGAATTAAATACTGAAAATTTCATATAAAATTGTACAGAATTCAGAAAACAGATTAACATTTTGAAATTGAAAATTAAAAATCTTCCGGTAATGTAGATAAGTTTTCTCATATTTACAATAATAATACTCCTAATATTTAATTGAATAATTTCGGTAGAAATGACAGTCCTTTGGTAAGCGGTATCCGTTCGGCAAAACCAAGAGTGTAGTGTATTTATTGCAATGTTGTAAATATAGCAATGTTCTATAGCCCAGGGTGGCAAAATCCAGGGGCGGATTTTTTTTGAAAAATACTAAAGGCACAAGTCACAACAACAAAAAATAAATAAATAAACAAATAAATAAAAATGTTAACCAGTTTAAAAATTAAAATAATATAATATGTTTGAATGACGTTGAATAAAAATACAAGAAATCACTTAAAACAATGCAGAGTGCGTACCTGACTCCCCTTATATCTGAAAAAAATAAGTTCGTCTGGACAGGGCCTATTATGTACCTACTAAAATGTAAAAATAAAGTAAAAATACAAACGATAAGGCAAGAAATTAGGCTTTATTGCACAGGGTGTTTACCAAACATGGAGCCAACGGGTTATTCTTTGGATTATTTAAGAATCTTTTGTGCTTTGATGATTTTCTTTTTTTAACAAATACCTCTTAGATCTAGTAAGTCAGGTTGCGTTTGTTCCAACAAATTTCAATACACCTTGCCGGTAAGCCTTCCTGGTAAATAATCGGCCCAGAAATCCAAGCCAAACACAGAATGAAAACTCATGTGGAAAACAGATGTGAAAAACTGATGTTTTATTATACCGTGCGAGCAAATTAAATTTAGTTTTTGTTGTTTGTTTACATTTTATATTCATTTATTTAAAATTCAACCTACTTGTCGTCTATCTAATTTATTGGAACCTACTCGACACCCTGAGATTAAGAGCGAACCCAACATAACATTTTATTTTACAAACAAAAGTGAGGTTAAATAAAAACCTAAGTCATAACATTAGCATATTGACACCCGAACGTGGGACAAATAAAATAAAAGAATTATTATAACATTACGATATATTACATTGGGAATATGACTCATACGTAAAACCGTGACGTCATAACAATGCGATTTCTATAGTTACGCATATATTAATAACTGAAAATGTTGATAATACCACGGTTGTATTTTCAGGATAATACCACGAACAAATGTCGATCGCTGTCACAATTTTTTGGTTAAGCTCAAATCGCAGCGACGATCGTTGCGATGGTGTTATATATCGTTTGCGCCCACAATCTAGTCGGCCGCTGATAAAACATAACCCGAAATGTGAGTGTGTCTCAAGTATTTACAAGTAAAATAGTAAAATGTGGTAATAAATGTGGTTTGCTGCTTGAAAGATGAAGTGATCTAAATAAATATAGGTATTTCAACTGTATCTTCTAGCTTCTTGTTTATTCTGCTGTAATAGATGACTCAATAAATTCATTATATTCCCTTCCTAAATATAATTCGTGGTGTTCTCAAAAATCGATAATGAGAACACCACATGTTATATTACCCTTGGATATAATTAATGACTGCATAAAAAAAATGCGGCGGAAACGATTTTGACAAGGTAAATTTTGATTTTACTCTTTTTTTTTCGGGGCGGCAGTTTTAGTGATACATTCGTTTTCAATCACAAGTTGACCAACGAAGTTTTTTTAATACTTTAACTTTGGATGTATTATCCGAACATTTTTAATGTATTTGAGAACTTGTGGCGTTTTAACTATGATTCCTTATTATAGCAAATTGTGACGTACCTGAAGGGCAATCAGCGCGTTAGGCCGTGGAGCGAGTGGAGGGTCCCTTCGAAGTAGTGACGAGGGCCAGGCTCTCGGTGTCAGGGAGTGGGGGGGTTAAAAAAAAGGCTCCACGTAATTTTAACCTCGTTGCTACTTCGTCGCAAAGGGTGGCTCCACCCTACCTGCGTGGGTGGACGGCAGACAGTCAGCGAAGTTCAGAAATCACGAACTGTCACAACGCTGACCATTTGGCGCCAACACCACCAGATTTAAATCTCGCAGTGAGAATAGAAAACTGAAACTGAAATAAATGCCCGATCGAGAAAACGTGGGGGGAACAAAAAATAACAGGTGTGAATTTTGTAGTGTAAAATATCGGCGTTTATTCACACAAACGACGGACACCGTGTCTGCGCTCCTGAAATAAATACCTCCGCACGCAACCCTTTCACGCAGGGTTCACTCTATTCGGCCGAATATAGCAAGCTCCTGATCGCGCGATTCAAAGGGCCGACGGAGCGACCTTTCTCTTACACAAGCGCAAAGCACGTACGGCACGAAACACGTAAACGCAACTCTTACACAAAAGAATAAACAATATGTCAATAAGGAATTAAACGGAGGTCTGGCTCAATTGAGACCACAAAAAAATGTATCAAAATCTATATATATATATATCTCTGGATATCTGGCCTGTGTTCCTGGTGGTCGTCGCTGGCGGCTGGCTACAGCTCCTGAATGGCGGCGGTTTGCGTCGTGGACGCTGATCACCCGATTCTGGCCTCAGCGCAGGATGATCGCGGCCTCCAGCCAAGAATGGTTTGGCCGAGCTACTTAGCCCGTAACAAAACGCTCAGGTGTTATGAGCGTTTTAGTCCTTTGCCCTGTACTTGGTGCCTCAATCCCCTCAAGGGTGGTCAACTGAGTCCCCGTTGGTTATCCCGGAAACCGGATGGTGGTACACCTTATTTCAACGGTTCTTCTGGCACGGCCGTACGGGACACAAGTTAGCTGAAGTCTGCTCAATGGCGGCGTCTCGCCGGCGAATTTAAAAATCGCTCACAGGGGAAACGCGTCACCACAACAAAAAAGTGCGAGCACGGTGGTCTACAGTGCAGGTCCATGCGCCAATTAATTATTAAAATGCAGTTTCTGCCAAAGCCGTTTTCGGACCGTTACAAAATTTCACAGTATTTTCTCAATATTTGTGAGGAAAGGGGTCTTGGGAGGCAAGTTACTGCTAGCCCCTAGGCCGAAAAAGTATAAATCCGCCACTGTATATTACTGAGTATCAACAATAAATTGCGTTGAAATTAATTTGCTGATTTTTAAGATGTAAATTAAAATATTTAAATATTACCAAATATAACATCACACAATGAAACATATTTATATCTTAAGAATTGTGCATTAAATAATTTAATTTAATATTACTAATGAACTGCATTAGTATTTACAAGCTAATATTTGAGAATCTAAATTTAGGTATGAGTCACTTTGAAGATGTCCTATACATATAAAGTCATACGATCACATTATTAACAGAATATCTCAAGAACCATGCATTGAAAATTAATCATTTAAATGAACTTCCTACCAACTAGAGTTGGTGTGATTTAAATAAAATGATTTTTTAAATCAAATTTATTGATTTAAATCAAAATTGATTTTTATTAAATCAAACGTTCCTTTTGTACTGTTTGTGCATTCTAAGAGGTGAACAATTAAAAATATAATGTAACTATAGGGTAAGTATGCTTTACAGTAGATCTTTTTTTTTGAGTAGTTGTAGGTAAGTAATAGCTATTTGTATTACAAGGGAGCAAAGTGCATCATTTCCTCCCTCGGATATTTGATCTAAGGGAGGAAATGGCACTTTGCTCCCGAGTAATACATATGATTTTTTCTACGACCTTTCACAGTATTTTGCATAAATATTATATTTTCTTGTGCATGAGAATTAAAAAATCAAATGTCAAAATATAATATTTAGAATAAGTATATTGTTAAAAATCAAAGTATAGAAGGAACGTACGAATTGTTGTAAATTAAAATAGTAAAACCGGATATGTGGTTCGTAGTAGATTATGTTGAACGTTTTGAGTTAACTAAAATAAATGTGAATACATACTTTGCAACGGCGAATGTAGCTGCTCAAGGTTTCGTCTTTTGGGGAATCTTTTTGTAGTTCTCGCGTGCTAAATATATGTACCACAATTAGCTGGCCGCCTTTTTACTATATTCGTTGAATACATCAATGTCAAATTTTGATTGATGTAATGACAGATGTTTGCTGTATTTTAATATTTAATTTTAAATTATTGTAATTGTTCTAGTAATGAAAAATTAATATTTACACCACGGTGGTGAATACTATTACACCCTCGGGTCATGTAACCCTCACCGCTATCAATAAGAGAAAACCATACACTATTATTACAGCTTTTTAATGGTTCTATTCTAAGTATTGTTCCCTCGTATGAGGGACGAAAGTGCCTACTTTCTATTAAGGGAGAAGAAAACATATTTTTCTTTCCTTCCATTTATGGTTCATCATATAGCATGTTACCGGCGACTCGCGCCGGCAGCGATTAAATCGTTACCCATTACGAAAAGTAACTTCAGTCACTACATTTTATTCACAATTTAATATTTACCAAATGAATCAGTTATCACCGCGCGACCGCAACAGGCGCCAGAAGAGCGCTCATTCTGGAAGGCACCCCGTGGCGAGATCCTGGCTTGAACTTTCTGCGTTACGCCCGCCCGGAACAATAAATTCCTATTGACACCTCTAATACGCAGAATTGCGTCGTGCGTGAGGCCGAAACTTGGCTAGCGCCGGATACGCGAAATCCACACTCGGACTTACTGTCGCCGGGCAATTATAATGCAACGTGGGAATCATTTTCCAAAAATCGTAATTTAACCCGATTCCCACGTTGTAACATATCACCGGGCGCATAATTTCAGTGGCAATACAGCCATGGTGACCATTTTACTGTACGAAGACGCGCTCGCGAAATCATTTTATTTTGTAACTTTATTAAATTCACTCGAAAAGTAGGGATGTTTCTCCCCACTCATCTAAGTTCGCAACGGCCACGAATTTGGGGAAGGAGAATCTCCCGGAATTGATAAAAGTCGCGTTTTTCAAAAACTTAAGCTCTCTTTCAAATCATCGCCGTTCCCAAATCATCTCTTACATCGCGTCTCTTACACCGTCACTCTTTTAAATCACCTCTCTTACATCGCCTCTCCTAATCATCTCTCTTTCAAACCGTCACTCACTTATATACTTCGTACAGTCAAATATCACGTGCCCCACGCACACGCTTAATCACGTGCCTCTTCGCACCTACATTCAGCCCTCAGCCTCTCTAATTTTTTTCTAATTGTTTTTATATCGTTAAACTTTGTTATTTATTTTGTTATTGTTATTCGGCAATATAATTACACACGTATTCCTATTCATTTAATTGTGCCACCCTTCGCCCCCCCCCCCCCCCCAAGTGAACCAAAAGTACGCCGCCAACGATCTTCGATCCAGGACCTGGAGGTCATCCCCGACGCCCGAGCCAGCAGCAGACATCAGTAGGGGGCCCATACCAAAACCCCTGCAAACAGGTTAGTGGTGAAGCAAGTCTCGTGTATACTGACTCTAGCCGGAGTTAATTGGGTGAATCATACCTGCCGGACGGAGTACCAACTCTTTCTCCGAGTCCGGAGGTGCACTCCGATTACAAGTGTCGCCCAACTTAGGGGCTCGAACGACCCTACAGTGCTTCCACGCTACCTAGCTGATGAACTCTCTAGACTCCAAAACATTTTCGTGATTAGGAACCACCCGGGGCCGCAGCGAGACATTTTTGGTGATTTATTACAGAGCGCACATAAACTTTCTTTTTGTACATTTTCGTGACTTTTTGTGGATTTTTTCCATTTCGTGGATTTGGATTCCATTTCGTGCTGTCTTGGTATCGAACCTGGCCTTCGCAAGATCCAGCCGTGATCAAGAGACCAGTCCGATGTCCCAAGACCCACCAATCAACACATCATACACCAACCGCGACCTGAAGATGTCATCTTGCAGCCGACTCCCTAGCTAGTCAGCCGTGACTACCGGAGCCCGACCGGTTGCATAACCACACCATCTTCAGGGGCGCAGAAGTCTCAGGAGCCGCCGAGACGTCACACGAGGTCGCCCAGGGATCCAGCCGTGATCCTCAAACACCTGCATGACTACCAGTGGCATACCCTGAGACCACAGATGCTGCAATGTCGACCAGACGAGACCAGCATAGTTCGACTTCTAAACCCCAAGTTCGAAGATGTCGTCCACCCGACCTCAACCAGAAGACCGGACTCTCACAGAACACCGCTTAGAGTCTGGCCCATCGCCGAGGAGAGCAGACGACGCCCAGTGGCTCCATTGCCACTACCAGACGACGACCTTCCGACCCAAGACGAGGACCAGACCAAGACCAGACCTACGACGGTTACGTGAAAATTGATTCATTTTCGGGGCCGTTTGTTACCGGCGACTCGCGCCGGCAGCGATTAAATCGTTACCCATTACGAAAAGTAACTTCAGTCACTACATTTTATTCACAATTTAATATTTACCAAATGAATCAGTTATCACCGCGCGACCGCAACAGGCGCCAGAAGGGCGCTCATTCAGGAAGGCACCCCGTGGCGAGATCCTGGCTTGAACTTTCTGCGTTACGCCCGCCCGGAACAATAAATTCCTATTGACACCTCTAATACGCAGAATTGCGTCGTGCGTGAGGCCGAAACTTGGCTAGCGCCGGATACGCGAAATCCACACTCGGACTTACTGTCGCCGGGCAATTATAATGCAACGTGGGAATCATTTTCCAAAACTCGTAATTTAACCCGATTCCCACGTTGTAACATATCACCGGGCGCATAATTTCATTGGCAATACAGCCATGGTGACCATTTTACTGTACGAAGACGCGCTCGCGAAATCATTTTATTTTGTAACTTTATTAAATTCACTCGAAAAGTAGGGATGTTTCTCCCCACTCATCTAAGTTCGCAACGGCCACGAATTTGGGGAAGGAGAATCTCCCGGAATTGATAAAAGTCGCGTTTTTCAAAAACTTAAGCTCTCTTTCAAATCATCGCCGTTCCCAAATCATCTCTTACATCGCGTCTCTTACACCGTCACTCTTTTAAATCACCTCTCTTACATCGCCTCTCCTAATCATCTCTCTTTCAAATCGTCACTCACTTATATACTTCGTACAGTCAAATATCACGTGCCCCACGCACACGCTTAATCACGTGCCTCTTCGCACCTACATTCAGCCCTCAGCCTCTCTAATTTTTTTCTAATTGTTTTTATATCGTTAAACTTTGTTATTTATTTTGTTATTGTTTTTCGGCAATATAATTACACACGTATTCCTATTCATTTAATTGTGCGACCCTTTTTACATTTTTTTAATCATCAATTCTTGTTCATGGGATACCAAAAAATGTAAATCGCTTGAAATATTTTTTTCTTGCAACATTACAAAACTTACAAGGATACGCAGCAGTGTAATAAGATAAAATCAATCAAAAAAAATAAAATCATATGGATTAAATCGTGATAGAAATTCATTTATTTAAATCATATCTACCCTGACAAAAACTGATCTGAAATATAAAAAATCTAATAAATCATGATTTATTCCTACCCTGCTACCAACATACTACCATTATAATACTATGTGCCAATAATAAATTGCATTAATATCGATAGTCTGGATTTTGAGTTATAATATAAATAAGTTTCTTGAAAGTTTCTGGTACTTATGAGTCGTATAGAATTAAAACTCACAATATCCAAATACCGAAATTTTGGGAATTAACCAAAAACCGCTCTACTCGACAATCTAGTTCCCCGAATTTTGCAAATGATTTTTTACATCCTGTTAGTTCTACAAAATGAATTGTATTTGATTTCAGTGGATTTTTGTTTTTGTGCGTTTAGCGGACACCCTGTACATTTATTTTGGTTTTCTTTTCCATTGTTGTGACTTTTGGTTTTGTGTGTTTGTGTGTACGTGATTGGTTGAAATTGGACCTCTGTAGACCTCACGTACATCCATTATTTTTGACAGAAAAACTCTGTCACAAAAATCGCCGGCTGGACAATTTTTGTTTGGTTTTGTCTTTTCGTCCCCGCGAAATTCTAGCAATGCAGCTGATGCACCAGATGACGGGTGCGTCCTAGGATTGTAGTGCAAATCAGTACGCGAGTCTTCCGGGGCCGCCCCCAAACCATTTCAGGTCCGCGGATGTGGCCACCATCCCAGGGGAGCAGACAATCAAACCGGCTACGCGGCTTTTCCCCAAGCTTCAACATGGACCAGGACCTGCAGCAGCGCCCCCATTCGGCCACCTCACATGTAGAGGAAACCAGACAGGAGCCCCACAACCAGGAGATGGCGTACCAACGTCAAGTGCGACGCGAGAGGGACAACTCGCCGCCTCCCCGACCACGTGACCGCCCCCAGGCCTACATCGAAGGTCCATATCCAGCACCTCCGGCCTACTTCCAACCACGTCACCACCAAAACTAGGCACAAAAAAAATGGTTATAAACAGTAACCTGCGGGTGAGGTTGACAGCCATAAGATGGCTTGTGATTGGTTGAAAATTAGTTGGTGTCAAAAGTAACAATATGCAATGGATAATGTTTGTTTTCACTCCAAACCTCTACTTCTGATAGCATTTTACCCGAGATATAGTGAGTTTGTACTTGAACCGACGCCATATTTGATAGTTCTAGTTTGTTAGTTCTACAAAATGAATTGTAAAATAAAAAAATGCTTTTTTATATAGCATTTCAATAATAAAAGCAGTTAAAAATTGAATAATGTTAGAATGTTAAAGTTTGAAACCAATATGTGGATAATGTTTCTTTAATAATTATTAATTAATTTAATTTAATAATTTAATAATAATTAATTTAATAATGATTTAGATAATTAGTTCTGATTCCATAATAGTTATAATAAAATTTATTTTATTAGAGCAAAACAGACGAAACCACCAAAACTAGGCACAAAAAAAATGGTTATAAACAGTAACCTGCGGGTGAGGTTGACAGCCATAAGATGGCTTGTGATTGGTTGAAAATTAGTTGGTGTTAAAAGTAACAATATGCAATGGATAATGTTTGTTTTCACTCCAAACCTCTACTTCTGATAGTATTTTACCCGAGATATAGTGAGTTTGTACTTGAACCGACGCCATATTTGATTTCAGAGCAAAATTTCAAATAAAAAAACGACTGCTAACTTGATTTCGATACATAAACTGAGCAAGGGGTTAAACCTACCAAAAGTTATCCCTCTTTAATTAGAAATTGACGTGTTTCAACGATTTCGTCAAAATTATATTCATAGATATTTAGGGTGTTTCCTTTCTCCTGGGACACTCTGTATAGTTATACAGAGTACGCCTAATGTATGGAATAAATTCATAAAAGCTCATATGAAAAATTTTGAAAAAAATCCTCGAACACGTCGATTTTCTTAGATAGATTCACATTTTTGTATGATAGTCGATCTTCAACCATCATTTCTTTTTGAGTAATTATGTCATCCATTGTTTTTTTTTATAATGACAACCCCCTATTTTTGTTTTTTAGGAGATCTTTTCATTGTCGAAGTGACAGTATAAAAATGTTGCCATGCTACATAAGAAATTTTTCGGGTAAATAACAATTGAAAGTGAAAAACGGCCATTCATGAAAACAAAGCAAAAGCGTCATCAGATTTAGTTTTTCAAAGTGCTTGAGGATGAAACACACAATAACCCCGCGCGCTATTATAAGTATTGTATTTTGTAGGGATATTTTTCCTTCCTCATGATACGTAGCACTGTTTTCTGACTAACTTAATTTTCTTGTGAAACCAATCGAGATGTATTCTGAGGATTATCTTCTATACTTAACAACATATTCAGTTTCTGATCTTCAATAACATTTGGACATCCAGGTTTTGGAATATCTTTAACATCACCAGTTCTAGAAATTTAGATTCAATCTTACTAACTATAGATTGGCTGATGGGGCGATCTGGATATTGTGCGTTAAACAAATCGCATACTTCCTGCTAAGTTCTTATCCCTACATCCGATGAAAATTAATAAAATTTAATATTTTTGTATGACAGTTAAATGTGCCATTATGCTTAAATTTCAATAAGAGTTTTGTACCGCTTAGGTTAATAGCAGACGGCTTATAATAGCCCGCGGGGTTATTGTTTGTTTTATCCCCAAGTACTTTGAAAAATTTAACTGATGACGCTTTTGCTTTATTTTTCATGGTTTGCCGTTTCTCACTTTCAATTTTCATTTACTCGAAAAATTTCTCATGTAACATGGCAACATTTTTATACTGTCACTTCGACAATGAAAAGATCTCTCAAAATGAAGAAGAAAAAAATAGGGGGTTGTCATAAAAAAAACAATGGATGACGTCATTACTCACAAACAAATGATGATTGAAAATCCACTGTCGTGCATAAATGTATATTTTTATCATTTTATCAAAGAAAATCGACGTGTTCGAGGATTTGATTTCAATTTTTTTTATTTCGGTTTTACTGAATTTATTCCATACTTTAGGCGCACACTGTATTTATTAACCAACTTATATACAAGTGAATCTATGGATGTAAAGTCAATACAAATTTACTTTTATTTCCTAGAAATAAAAAGCACAAATCGATGTTTGCACGATTTATCATTGATATATTATATATCATGTGCGAGCTTAGAAAAATGATGCTTTTTACCGAAACTTATCCCATATATATTTACAAACTACCAACTATACGTGATGTTTTCACTAGAGAATATCCACTGACGGATACAAATGTACATTTCTACTCTGCCCGACACCGTCTGCCTTAATAGAAATAAAACTAGTTGCTTGAACGAATTCACCTATCACGTTGAACGATACTGAACCCCTGACAGGTTCATTTGAAGTAAAATCATTTGGAAACAATTATAAAGTAATACATATGCTAATATTCCTTATTAGAATTTGAAGGTTTGAATTACATAGCCCGATTGATACAACGGGAAACCGCCGAATTTCTCAAGTATTTCTGTTAAAGTTTCGGTTTCCCACACATGTAACAGGCAATAATTCCCTACACGAATCTATTATTCCACTGTGTCTTGAGCAATCGTCCCTACGGGGCGTATTGAATATTGTTGAAACGGGGGTGTACACAATAAGTGGTCAGTGATGGATGTTGGAGCTGGAATGGGGGTCTAGTTTGATCACCGTAATGACCACAAAGGCACTCGTCACGTCGTGAGCGAACCAACAGAAACTAATGTCCAAGTCAGAAGATTCGCCCTCCCAGCCGAACACAAAACCCACAAGAAAGTATCCGTGACGTGGAACGTAACGGCAATAAATCGGCTAGGATGACACCGTAATATGTCTGCAACTACTAATTTACTAATGAGTCCCAAAGCAACTTCGTTCAGTTATATAGTTAATGGTAATAATAACATGATGAAAATTGGTAGTTACATAGAAATCACTTACTCTAAATTTTCACACCAGATTAACTTATATTTCTTCAATTATCAAAGGATAATTTTCTATCATACCATTCTTTGCGAAATTACTCAAGTTCCTTCTACATGAACATTAAAGTATAATTGTTACTTACCTGTATTTGTAACTTTATTATCAAAAAGAGAAAAAATTAAAACATATGTAAACATATTTAATTCATTTTCGCGTAAAATATTACTTAATGAGATTTACCTCCAAACCGACGAATATTCTTGTAAACTCGGTATTTCGTGGCATTTATAAAGAATGTTTTCGCTAGAAGTGGTGTAAGGATTATTGTCCATCGACTCTCGCTGCAGCTACTTAGCTTCAATGGTTTTCCGATAATTAAATCCGCACCGGACCTTAGACTTCTCCGCCGATTGCTTGTGCCAGGTACAGGACACATAAAAATACAGCTCAACAGGGACCCAATGCTCGACTAGAAACATTAAATCCAAGTTCGGAAAAAAATTCACCTCCCATAATTTACTTTCAACATTATTCGCCTCTCCCAGAATTACACCGGAGAGGGTCTAGTAATTCAGGCAGTGGAGTTGTAAGGTGAGGAAATATTTATTAAAGACAGCAGGAAACGGCACGGAGAAAGGGTGATTATGACTACGGCTGTATGAATGGGGGGTCCACTTTGGCAATGCAAACGCGGAAGATCAATAAGCACTACTTTGTTAGAACTACACTTCCATGTACACGTCTATACATTGCGTATATAATTATGTAAACAGGGTATGCCTGTCAACACATCCTAACAAATTTATTATTTTCGTAATAACAGAACATAATGCCAATGTGGAAAGATTAGATTTAATCAAAAATGCCCATTGCACTAAAACTAAACATTATTATGTAAGACTTCGGTTTTCCCAATATTTAATAATTAGGTATATTTTACTTGTAATCATAAATTCTTGTAATTTATGATGTTTGTTTTGGCTCGTGATTTATCTATTTTACTTTTATTTTGTGTGATCGTATAATGGCAGTACTTCTTTACGTTATGTTTGATATTAAATCATTATCGTGACGACTCAAACTTCTTTTAGAGGTAATGCGTGTGTTAGTAACAATAATATTAATAAAATAAAGACAAAGAATTATAGATTAAGTGTAATTTATTCACTTTAAAGGATTTCGCACCAATAATTAAACATCAACTTGAATTTAATGACTTTCTTTATTGACTCAAAAAGTGTTAGTTAGTTTTTGATGAAAGATGTACTTAACGTCAATGACTTACACACATTGCTCAATTCTACGTGCCCGCAAAACGGCTCAATGCATGTCATCACTTCATGAAATATGTCACTGTTTGTGCCTTCCAATGTCATTTTTCATTTTATCCGTACTTCAGTTGGAAATCTTTAGTAACGTCAATGACTTTCACACATTGCTCAATTCTACGTGCCCGCAAAACGGCTCAATGCATGTCACCACTTCATGAAATATGTCACTGTTTGTGCCTTCCAGTGTCATTTTTCATCTATTACTTCAGGATTCACTAACTAGGTTTTGATAGATACAATTTTGTTAAATACGTCCTGTAAATTGTTCGTATGACTGATATTAATGAATTTGCAATAAGATTAAATAATGTTTTTACTCATTACACAAAACAACCAATAATTTGCCACAGTATTGCCCAGTTATTATGTAAATTATACCTTAATATTTCATAATTATTCCCTGGAGAACATTATCGTTTTTAGATTTCATCTTGAAATTTGGAATGAAATTCGTTAAATAAGCAATTCTGATAATTTTATGGGTTTCATAAACTTAGCCCTTTTTTTTTAAATTTTGTAATATTTCCGATTTAAACTACATCTTAATTTGATTCAAATCCATATGATTAATGATTCATAATTAAATAATGTTGTGCCGCTTTATCGAAGAGATATTATTTAGGTTATATTTTAACAATTTATACTTATCCCCTGAAGAGTATTATCCTTTCTATTCTACATTTTAATTGATATGTTTAGATGAATTGTTAACTTGTGAGGAGAATTGTTAATCATGTCTACTAAGGTAAACACAATTAGAGATAGCAGCATTCTCCTATCGGAACGCGAATGACACCGGAAATATTATCTCATTAACATCCACGACACCGCTCATAGCGTATGCCAGAAATTAATAAAGCTGTTGAACAACCCACGAATGTGTAACCGGAACGATTACCTCATTAACATCCACGACACCGCTCATAGCGTATGCCAGAAATTAATAAAGCTTTCGAACATCCCACGTATGTGTAACCGGAACGATTGCCTCATTAACATCCACGACACCGCTCATAGCGTATGCCAGAAATTAATAAGGCTTTCGAACAACCCACGTATGTGTAACCGGAACGATCACCTCATTAACATCCACGACACCACTCATAGCGTATGCCAGAAATTAATAAAGCTTTCGAACATCCCACGTATGTGTAACCGGAACGATTACCTCATTAACATCCACGACACCGCTCATAGCGTATGCCAGAAATTAATAAAGCTTTCGAACATCCCACGTATGTATAACCGGAACGATTACCTCATTAACATCCACGACACCGCTCATAGCGTATGCCAGAAATTAATAAAGCTTTCGAACATCCCACGTATGTGTAAGCGGAACGATTTTATATATATATTTCACGGGGTCTTTGTTTTTGGTACTTTAGTAGGAATGTAATGATTATTGCTACTCAATTTCGAAATAATCAACACCATCCTGAACACTTTCAAAATAAATCGGATAATACTCTTTGTAATGATATTCGCGGATACAATTAACGAAGATAATAACGGACTGACGCCACGCTAATCTGGAACCAACTAACTTTTCGTATGCAAAGCGATGCTATTTATATTAAAATTTTGCCCACTCAGCGTTGTTGTGTGATTCCTCGTAACATTATTTCTAATTTCGGTGATCTCACATGGGCCCTATAGCAAGGTTATTGACCTAAAAATACTAAATTGTTATGATTCGTCATCGGCCGGCTTGGGCGACTGTGTTTTGTTTATAAAATTGCGTCACCACGCATCGAACGCGTCTTAATAAGTGATTATAAAAGTTCTCGTAATTTCGTTTGCAATCTATTCAAATTGAATTCATATTTAATCAAATTACTTATAAAATCCCCCAAATGATCACCCCCTTCCTATTCTAACACAATTCTTGGCTTTTACGTGTGTTTTTCAATGTTTATACCTGAGCATGAAATTGTTATAATGTTATTTCGAACCGTTTCAATTAATATCAGTCATTTTTCGTAATAATATATATAAATTAATTCATACAAAATATGTGCATTTCGATCCCTTACACACACTATAAAGGAAAATGTATGACAATCCTTCTTGTCGCAATATCTAAGAAATTGATAAGAGGAATCGACGCTTATATAAAACAAAAAGCCAATTCAAGTATAAATATTCTCATAGCAGTCGTATTTGTTATCAGTTATGTATAATAATCAAAACTCGACGCCTTAAATGAAACAACATACCCATTCAAGAATCATCATTACTATAACAGTGCTGTTTGATCATATAACGACATTAATAACCTACCTGAGTCGCGGTAATGTACACAACAATCAAAACTACAATGAGATTATTGTTTAACATTCGCAAAATTGCCACAAATTGGTAAAAACATGTATATACATCACAATTCTGATACATGTTCAATGTTTCAGTACCCAATTAGCGTCGATAATCGGTTAAAACCGATAATTCATTTGAATTTTAAATTATTTGCGCGTCGTAAGCCATCAGCGACAATTGCATGAACCAGTCAGCGAATCTTCTGGTGCAGTATTATTTAAAATAATTGCCTAAAAAATTAATCTACACCTGGAATCGAAAATACTTCCTCCTTCTGAATCCGAATCTGTAATGATTTTCTACCCATCTCCTTAAATATCCGAGAAACAGGCAAAAACGAATCACCATTTTTCATGTTTTCAAAAGTTCTCAAAAAATGTCACCTTTTTTTTCGGGGAACGCTTCGGATCCACTATTTGTATCGGTACTACGAAGAGCTTGAGGCCTCAAAACTTTCGAAATTCGAAAGTTGATTGTTTCGATCGAAAATTTCTAAAGCTTTAAAATTTATTTTAAGAGCGTGTTCTTTTCGGGCGTAAAAGTGTTTTTCAACTTAAACGCTGTTAATAATCACTTTCACGCTATACTTTCTATACATAAATTATCAAAATAAATACTACGTGTCACTATATAGTTACTTTTTCGATTTTCATCTTCATGGATTGTCTTTGCAAATATTTGCACAATTTTAAAGCTTTGCATGATTATAGACCTGATTCTACGTGACACTATATAGTTTATAATTAAAATTACCAATTGTTTACCATATTATTTAAATAATTTGATTCAGAGAAATTATATTTATCCATTCCAAAAATATATCCAGAAACCTTGTAAAATACTGTATATAATAACATGTAGTACTTATTAATAAACAGATGTTTTTATGGTTTTATTAATTATTTAAAATGTACCTAAATTGAAATCCCCGCCGTGAAAATGGTTAAAAATATCCTTCAAGCAGTTCATGTGTTCGCTACGAGATGGAGCAATGACATAATTGCCATGCCTTGTTGCCAAGTACTCTGTCATCAGACTCTCTAACAGAAGTTTGAAATATGCGAAGTGCAATTCAAGGTCATTTTTTACCGCTGTTTTTCAGCTCTCTCGTGGGCTCTGCCGTTTGAACGAACGCCGACTTTATTTTTCGGACTTTGCATATAAACCGCGAAATATCGTAATTGTTATAATTTTTTATGCAGTTCATTCTAAATCTTTACAACGCGAATGGTGATTAAACAATGATAAGGCCCATTAATTAAATCATCAATCATTGTTGCCACATCACCATGGGCATTATCGTAAAAGAGATTTGTGTGCTCTTTTCTGTAATAAGGAAATTAGTTTGTTATTTAATATTTTTCTAGCAGCTAAGGAAACACATTTTTGTCATTTTTCAAAGAGTATAATCTCTTCCCAGAATTTTTTATGGTATGGTTAACACATTCAATTTTTGTGACATCCTTCCCATACCCACAAATCTCGCAATGCGCAAAAGAACTACACAGTGCACAAGTAAATTGTCACAGGAAGATATAATAGTCCAACTAAATTTGAAAATATAAAATATGCAATAATAATTGTCACGGGGAGGAATTAGTCATACACAAAATACAGATACAATAATTGTCACAGGGTGAAAGTACAAAATAGTCACGGGGGAGATAGAAGTTTATAAAACACACACAAAACCAAAACGCACAATAAACAAAGCAGAAACAAACGAAGAAAGAACAACGACAATTGAATAGGATTTTCAAATTAACTACGCACCCGAATGTAAAGAAACCTAAATGAATCTATTTGCATGTGGGGTGTTGTTGAAATCTCTAGGGAGGAATGCACGCACTTATAATACTATAGAAAGGGATAAGCATGTATACAAAATTTGGCTCCTGAAGAGATAAGGAGATAAGTTCTTGGGTCGTTAATAACTGCCATCTTAATAGTTTTTTTGGACACTTGAAGAGGTCACCAAGAGCCTATTTATATTGACACCAGACATTTGATTTTAATTCAAAAATAAAAGGATTTAAAATAAATATGATCTCAGTTTACTTATAGTTTTATTAGGTTAAGAGAAATTGAAGGAAACCCGTATTCCAATATTATTTCCATATGTTCCGCGATCAAAACATCCCTCGTTACGACAACGACAATGCAATTGGCTGTGTCTAGCGTCTATTTATTTTTAAATAAAAGTGATCTTAAAATGTAAGAAATGTTTCATATACATTTTTTTTGCTAATAAGCTTACAGTAATCTCAATAAGACTCAAATTTGGTCATATTACAAAACTTGTAAAAGGATTTCGTGAATTTAATTAAATAAATATAACATTTTTAAGAAATTATTTCCTGATATTAAATGGCCTCTTTACCCCAGCTGGTATACGGCATTATTAATAAGCGACAGCCAAATAATTCATGAACGGGTCAACATAATTACAATCCGAGAACTGATATAGAAAGTTTAGACATATATCTACAATAAGATAAAGTCGTTTTAAGAAATAAATTATAGGTGACTTATTTCTGATCACCTAATCGGATTTATGTGCAGACAAGAATACTCCATTATAATTGAAGATATTGGAACAAAAAAAAAAGAAAATGGATTGCAACAATATTAGCTCCAAATAAACCGAGGGAATTTCCAATATATGTACCCTGTCTTAATTAAATAAATACAGAAGAAAATTTCACCAATCGTCTAAACTTGCCATTATTTTAATCAATATAATAAATCACCCTTTTATTATTTTTTTAAAACTACTCGGCTCAATTGTAGATAACTATCTAAACTTTCTAAATCAGGTCTCCGATTGTAATTATGTTGACCCGTTCATGAATTATCTTGGCTGTCGTTTACATGCAATTCCCTATACAGCCTTTGGGTAAATAGGGCTCTTAAAATATATAATATAATAAAAATAATAATAATAATAATAATAATAATAATAATAATAATAATAATAATAATCCCTACTACTCCTCCACCTATGGCATAATTGGTTACTGTCATTGTTTGAAAGAGAATTTACATAATTTTATTTACATAATATAATGTAACGGAAATAAAGTGTTGACTCATAAATTAGCAGGCATTGAAAAAAAGTGTCGCGCTGTTCATCGTAAAATTATTTCTAGCCCGGCGACGCCGCAAAATAACACTTCATTGCCCGCAAGCAATACAAATTAAACACATGGCAACATCTTAATTTATTTTTTTTGCTAACGTGCACGCAAATTTCGTTAATAAGGAATGCAAAACATATTACAGAGCGCTTTTAAATCGAATCCTGGCGGATTTATCAACAATCGGAGACCAGTTTTCGCGCCAAAACCCCGCTCTTAAGCTGAGATAGCAGTTCGATGGATTTTTCTCTTCTAAGTCCAAATCTGCAGCAAAAATATAGCGCAAACGCATAATAACGCCAAAACTATTTTTTGTTCTCCCATTGTCCTACAATCAATGGTTTCCTAGCCTTCACGCACGCCAGGAAATGGATGAAGTCCTTTAGTACTGACGCTTGCTATGTACCGGAGAAATAACGGTACTGGAATATTACATTCCCGGCCTAGCCTGGCATTGAATTATTCCTGGAGGAAACTTTTTTTTCTTAGATCTTCCATATTTTTACGAAACGTGCAAAAATATTGCATGGGAGAAAAAATGGTATGTGTGGTTCGTATGAAGTGTCTTCCTGGCCTCTTCGGCTTACACTGTCATCAATTGCCGCATCGATCGGGAATATATCATTTCCACACTGTCATCAATTGCCGGATCGGTCGGGAATATATCATTTCCTATACTAACCACACAATACACTATTTTGAAAATGCAAAAATTTCTGACATTTTTTTAAGCTTGTCCGGCCGAAACTAAAATATGAAATCGACTATTGAGACCGGTACGGTATTAGAGCTACAGAATACATGCCGCTGAATCCGAATCTGCAGTTTAGTTTGCTCCAAGTTGTGTATTAACGGAATAAACGGTAAAATTCAAATAAATTCCAAGCTTAGCGCCATCGAGCAGCAGTTGACTGAACTCTGTAGTGCCGCTCACTAAGAATGTTTCGGCCACTTTTAAAACTGCTTAGTTAGTTTTAAACTGAAGCCAAGTTTTTGGAGGCAAACATAAGGTATAATTATGTATTTACAACGGTATTTTAGTCATATTTCAATCAATCATTTCAATTTATGCACATTAGACATCTATCGGAATGAAGCGAAAGTTTCACCAGAAGATATGCTTATTGCTTTTCAACGCTGCAACCAAACATACTTGCCCGTATCGATGTTTCCCGATAAAAATGTTGAAACGAAATTAGTTTTTAATTGTTGATTGGAACTCTTTAGTGACGTATTTTTAGGTAAACTAATGCTAATTACGTATTTTAGGAGCAGTTTCCCTTTCCATTGCTTTCCATTTTATGCATTGTCCATGATAACATGTTACTTTGGTTATGAAAAAGAAACTACATATAATGAGTCAAGTACCCTGTTAATGTTAGTCATTTAGTTGTAATGTTAGTCATTCATTTTTACCATTAATTCTTCGAAAGGTAGAGGTAAACTATGGACGCTTGGAGTATTTGAAGTGAAAGATGTGCATGAATGAAATCACTACATTCATTATAGGTTAATGTATACGGCCAGGTTGATTTTCAATTTCTGCACCTTCTCCGGACGGCACTGAACTGATATATCAAAACCGGGCCATGAAAGTGTCCAACTAACATTAGTTTATTATAAATATGTGCATTTATAAACCTATAGTTTATAAATACACAGTTATTCTAACACGCAGATACATTATTATTATTTGTGTTACGATTAATGTGTTCATAATCATCATATGAAGCCTTTCAATGGACGTGTTCAAGCTGCTTTCAAATGTATAACTTAGATTTGGTTAATTTGAAGATTTTCCAAAGTGGCTCCGTCCTCGTCTAGTATTATATATATTTTTAGCACCGCTGAGCAACACAAAATCCTGACTTGCATTGATCACCCAAAGCCAAGTTGAAGTCGGTGTCAAGGGCTCGATGAGTGCCGTCATGAAATTATCAATGTCTTCACTAACCCAGACAAAGGAAACCACTAGGTAAAATAGTTTGCCACGATATTAACTCTTTACTGCTGTTCCCCGTATTTAAATTGAGTGAATAATCAATGATAGTGTTAATGTGATTCCCTGCAGGAAACTACGATACCAGCAAGCTGATTCTTCCAGAAATGGTTTTAAACAGTAAGAGCAGGACTCAATTCATCCCAATTCAAGTAATTATCTACCCGAGACTTCAAAGCATCTCCGACCTCCCTTCAATACCCTCGTGATGGTGAGGAGCCAGCTCTATAAATCTATGTTTTAGTTAGTCAATCGACGGAAGATTTTTATTAAAAAGCAAACAAAAACTGCGTAGGTAATAGTTGTTGACCATAAACGGGACTTTGAAGCCTAATTGCCTAATTTTCCTATTGCTTACTACATTTAATAATATACTACTTTATTTTTAATTAAGGCGATTGTGTAAAATAATGTAATTTAAATTTTTTTTTGTTGCTTAACCATAAATATTAGTGATGCTTTATTTGTATTCATATACAGGGTGTCTTAAATAGAGTAGGATTGCATGGGTATCTTTCTTATTCTAATGGCCACTTGCACCACAGTAAACAAGTAAGGCTTAAACACAACTTAACATGTGAGCAAGGCTAAGTCAGAAATTTATTTGCACCACATTTTGTGCACGTCTCAAGTAAGGCTTAATGTAAGTTGTCAAAAGTGGCTGCTTAAACCAAACTTAAAATTTACGACTTCGAACATACCCTTTAAATTATTCCGTTGACTGTCACGGCATATTTGAATTTGAGCAACACATATTTTACAATGGCTCTTGAAAATGTAATTAATCATGATGATGCGTATGGGCTGATGTGGGCATCAGCTCAATTTCGATAAAAGATGGACTTGGTGTTCCTTCCCAATAGCCCTTCAAATAGATCGTAAATACTGTGACAAATATATAGCACGCATTTTAGCTCTAAATCTGAACATATCGCAACGGATTTAATTTACCTTTTTGGATTTAACTCCGTGCAGTGCAACAATCACAATATTCATCTTAAGGCCTCGGCTAACGATACTAGTTGTGAGCGTCTGCGGCGATCGGCGAGCAACGCAACACATTTTGTTTACGATTCCACCAGTGGTGGTGGTGGACAAGTTTTTAATGCAGCTTGCTGTAAAAACTTGACGCTTTGCGCTTGCCTCTTACTGGTGCTCCTAGGCAATTATACTCGCCGCTCGCCGCTCACCGCTTGAATGAATAGTGCTCGAGACCTAATAACGTAACAATTTTGTATATATGCACTGACAGATCGACACATAAAATCGCAATGTGGCCAGCATAACAAACAAATATTCTACCAGATTTCGCGACGTTGCCACACATAGCAAGACTTGGCAGGTGCTTTGTAAAGCAATCTGCGGTGCAAGTCCGTTCCCTTTAAGAATTAGTTAAAAGAAAACACTTGATAAATTTTCACAAGTTTTATAAAATTGCTCTACAATTGTTTCGGCAATGGTGCCAATTTCTGCCGAAACAATTGTAGAGCAATTCTATGAAACTTGTGAAACTTTACCAAGTGTTTTCTTTATTAACCTAATCAAAATGTTTCACCAAGAAGTAACCACTTCCTCATACAATTTAATTAGTTAAAATATAAGCCAGGCTTTGAAAAGTATTGCTTCACGAAACAGTGGTGCAATTGGCCATTAAAGCTAGAGATCTGGTTAAATGTTGTGTAGTTTTGTATGCTTGTACAGATTATATTAAAAAAAATTCAATAGTCCGAGCAGTTTAGAAATTATTCTAAAAAAACTAAAAATCGCGATTTCCAATATTTTCATAATTATTAAATTAAAAATGTTTAAAATAAAAGTTCCTTGGTTGGATCGCACAAACTTAAGAATCAAGTCATAGCAAAAGTCAAGATGGCGGTTTCCGAGATATTAATAGCAACTTTCTTATTTTAAATGGCCGCCATATTTGAGTTTTATATGTCTAAATAGACTTTCTTTTCTTATTTTCAATGATGTATAACAACCTATGTCAAAATGAAAAATATGGGAAATATTAATTGTTCTAATTTTTATTTTTATTTTTTAAATTATTTTTAAAACAAAAAAATTGAAAAAAAAAGTCATACAACGAAGTAGTAAATAACAATAAAAAATGCTCTAAATGCTGACCGTTTTTGACTAAACACAATGACAGCGTTATATTTTCCCTAATACAAACATTTCAACTCGGCAAAGAGAAAATCAAGTTAACGTATTTAAATCTAGAGCATCAACAATTTTAAAAGAGCACAAGTTTCACCCTCACAAATAGCACATTTGTCAGACTTTACAACCAAATGATAACATTCGTAGATTTAAATTTTGCAGATGGTTAATCAACAAAATTACGGAACATGGTGATTTTATAAATTCAATTTTATGGACAGATGAATTGTACTTTTCTAATTGTGAACACAGTGATTCTACGACAAAATCGAGTGTCGTTCGGGTTTAATGTTTTATGTGGCATATTGGGTAATCATTTACATGCTGTTATAATATTTCATGGAACTCTAACTGCACAACGTTATGTGGAAATTCTTCAAACAACCTTAAGATTTATTGGACGATTTACCTTTGGCACAAACTATTTAATAATGGTACCAGTAAGATGGCGCCCCTGCAGTCAATGCTAGAGATGTTATTTCTTATTTAAATGGCCGTTTTAATAACAATGTAATGGCGACTAATACATCTGTTCAGTGGCCAACCAGATCTGCATATATGCCTCCTGACTTTTTGTGGTAGGATACTTTAAAAAACAAAGTTTATGGAAGTTACTTCAATTATAATAATGTAGATGAACTTCGTGAAGCAATGACAGAGGCTATAGAAGGCGTTAAATGTTGTAAAACGCTGTCCATTGTGTTTGGCCAGTAACGGTCAGCATTTTGAGCATTTTTATAATGTGTTGTTATTTTACTACTTAGTTGTATTACGTTCTTAATTTTTTTTACATTCGTTTTTAATATAATCTAAAAATTTAAAATTGGAACAATTAATATTTTCTATATTTTTTTATTTTGACATAGGTTGTTTTGCTTCATTGAAAAGAGGGAAAAAATCGATTTAGACGCGTAAAAATCAAATATGGCGGCCATTTAAATTAAGAAAGTTGCTATTAATGGGTGCATTCAACATACATTAAGCATTGTTTAGCTTGAAGCCATCAATATCACTTAAAATTGGCTAGATTTGAAAATTGGCTAGATTTGAAAATTTGCTGAACGACTCTCAGCCGATTTCATGACCGCCATTAAGTTAGTGCTGTACCAAATAGTCTTGTAGGTGGTAATGGTTGCACTGTTTGGTACACTTCATTGTTATGTTACTTGTTTTGTTAACGTTTTATCTGAAACCATAGAGCTATTGCACGAGTGTGAAGAATTATTAAATGAAGCAAAACCTATTTCAATAATCACTTAATAATTTTATGAAGGAATTAGTCCACTGTAATTTAATACAGTACCTAAACAATATTTCTTACACCTTCCGTTATGTAAGAGTACCTTTATTAATATATTGTTATGTATTAAATGAAATGTTTAATATTATCTCATTCATTTCTTTAAAAATGTCAGTACTTGGAATTCTATCAAATATGCAGATAAAATACTTTTTTTCCATTATTTAAGATCATTAAAAATATATTGCTGTGAGCCTTCAAAAGTATATTTATATGAATTTGTTATTACTTATTACCTTCTATTACCTTTGTTCAATATGTTAACAAGATTTAATGGAATTTGGGCGGTATATAATATTCCATCGATGTCAAATTGAATTGAAGTATCATAACATATCATATTCCCACTTCACATCGAGCTAGATCGTCGAGTCGCAGCGATATATTTCTTTGCTGAAAAACATGGCAATCGGCTATGGGTTAGCGCTGAGTTTTAGACAGGCAAAAAGTGGTTTAAGGGCCCAATATCTAGGAAACCGCCATCTTGATTTTTATTTTGAATTGATTTTTAAGTTTGCGCAATCAAACCAAGTAACTTTTGTTTTAAAATTTTTTCCGCATCTTTAATAATTATCGAAATATCGGGTTTTAAAGAAAATCGCTGTTTATCGTTTTTTTAGAATAAAATCTAAACGGCCATTACTTTTGAAAATTTTTCAACATACAAAAACCAGCATACAAAACTGCACAACATTGCCCATTTAATCAGATCTCTAACTTAATATAAGAAAGATACGAATGCAATCCAACTCTATTTAGGACACCCTGTAGAGCATGTTAGCATAGCTAACTACAGAAAATGCAAACCATTTCATGCTAACTTGTTAACTTTTTAACTTTTCGAGCGAGACTCGTTTAAGATTAATGAAGAATGAATGAATATACGACGGGATCAGAATAATGGGTAACATTTTTGATATGCATTATTGAGGAAAAAGTTAATAGGCATAAAAGTCTTGCATTATCTCAAATTAATAATAGCATTTTTCTGAAAACTGAAAAAATTAAAAATTGAATAAAATTTTGGTTACGAAAAAGTGCATAATTAACTTCCCAAATTAAAGATGTAATGTACAGTTTGTTATTACCACCTATGGGTTGTTTTATCTTTCTTGTTGTGACCTGCATTTCACACTTATAAAATTTATATATCGCGATATCAGATTTGCCAGTTTAATTTTTCGGTTTGTAATATGTTTGTCACTAAAGTGTCATGCACTGGTAAAATGACGTTACGGTAAATGCCATAGATAAAAAGTTATCATTATAATATTATTAACGAGTAGAACTCAAACATAAAATAAATAATGCAGGTTCGTATTTAAAAATTTAAACCTGATGACGCACTCACACGAAACGTCTGATCGAAAATCTAAAATTCACTTGTTTTAGACGAGAAAAAGTGACAATGAAAATGTTTTTTTTTTTTTTTTTAAATATCTTTTCAAGTAATGACAGGAAATAATTAATACTTTATATCTCTGACTGTTTCCGATATCCTCATAGTGATAATCGAATTTTCAAGCTTTCAATGTTGACATTCAGTTTAAAACTTTTATAAGTATTAATATGCCTCTTCTAAATGACGAAACTAAAGCTATAAATGATTCAGGAACGGTGTTTCGGGCTACATTTTGGTTACTGACACTTACGTGACATTTCTAACATCAAGTTTGTCCAAGCAGCCGAAAATTTCTAGTCTACTTTTTTTTGCAATCAACTGTAGGTATATTGTTCTGCTTTTTTTTCTTCTTTTTGACCATTTAGCTTTTTTGATATTTTTTTGGTATATCGGCTTGTTTTTGTTTATTTTTCATTCGTTACAAATGCCAGTTTTATTTGCATAAATACTCTTTTTTATTAACGATTTTAATAAATTTTACACACCATTTTATTTATGGGCACGCATAATGAAATGTGATTTTGTTTTTGAAGATAGTGTGCAATTTGTACCGTTAATCTCATTCAGAAGCAATTATAAATTATCAAACATTTTATTTAAACATATTATGAAGTTTCTTGTTTAAAATGTGTATAAGTAGGACAAATAGGCCGAAGTTTTGATATGGATATATGATATGATAACGATATGGAATACTATTCCGTGCTTTCAGATTAAAGCAAAATAGTAGCACTTCCGCAAATCATTTTTAGAATGTAAACATTTATTTCCTAAAATTGAAAATCTTAAAATTATATGTAACTACAAGCAAGGAAATAAACTTAATTTATTAGAAGTTGCAGAAAGCTACAAAAAAAAAAAATCCACAAGTTAATCTGCTAAACAAACAAATGTTATTTGGACAGAACTTTCCAATTCGCTATACCAGAGATTTCCAACCTTTTTTCTACTTCGACCCCCTTGACAATATTTTTTAAGGACCCCTAATTTTTCTATTATAATATAATCTAGTAACTAATTTAACAAATATAAATACAGAGAGTTTGTTTTATTGTGCAACATAGGGATAATCGTTTCAATAGATATACATTTCAGTCACAAAGACAGCAATGTATGAAAGTGTCTTTTTTTAAATGCAACATAGAAGTAAAAAAAAAATCCTGTGGGGCAAATATTAAAGTTTACGAAGTGAACAATATATACAATCGAAGAAAGAGTTCCGTTATTCAAATGGATAACGCTGCAAACCTGATCTTAAAATTGTTCACTTCGTAAGCTGTAATATTTGCCTTATATACAATTAATTTTACTTGTATGTTACATTTTAAAAAAGAAACTTTAATACATTGGTGTCATTGTGACAGAAGTATGTAACTATAGAAATGATGAACCCTATGTTGCACGAAAAAAAAACTGTATATATTTTATATACCTATTTGAGTGAGGGTATATTTGTATAGCAAATTATAGCATGCGCTTTATCGCTTCAAAGCATGTACCACTGGCGCATACACACTGTGAAGATTTAATTCTTAATTTAAATAGTGATAGCAAAGATGATTTAGACGGGTTTCAAAGTGATTAGTGGTTAGGATGTAATATTCTCGTATTGGATGGAATATGTAAGAATTATAAAAATATTGTATACAGTCTGTCGACAAAAAGCGCCCAACTATCAAGACTATCAAAAGACTATCACAACTTCATTTCTTATTTAATCATCAACAAACCAAATATTATTAATCAATGGGACAGTGTTAGCTATAAGTTGGCAAAAAATCATTTTAAACAACGTTGCTTATTTGTTGTGACGTCACCGATAATTTTTTCTAATGCCTTGGTGTAATTTTTGCTGTATTCTTGTAGAGCATTTTAAGTACTTTTCACTGGTCTATATTTTTAGTAGGGTTATACTATGAAATTTTATAATTAGAAAAAATGTGAAAAACTGATTTCAGCTAGTAGGGTGTTAAATCGTAAATTCTCTGGAATAAACAATTATAAGTTCGAAAGAAAATATGTTTACTTCTTGCAGAATAACACTCAGAACAACACTTCTTTTCTTAACAGAGTAAAACTAAACAGTTTTTCCTAATAAATTAAGTCAATTAATATTATTAAACAATTATCAAATACAGGGTGATTCGGGAAGAAATGGAAATGTTGTGTCCAGGATATTGTGTGCAGGAATTTCCAGGAAATATTGTGTCCATAATATGTCCAGGAAGCAAAAAAAGCAAAATAAGCTCATATTATCAAGTCCGATATTCATTTTTTTCAGAGATATTTTCCGTAAATTATAAAATTAAACGAAAATGTTTTACTGCACTTACAAACAAAACAAAACAAACAAGTAGCACTAATTCACGTTAAATTTGACATCGTTGTCAGTGTAGTTGTTTTAAGAGATTATAAAAATGCTAATATTTTCAGTCATAGAGAATATGCAGATGGTGTTTGTTTATGGATTTTGTAATGGTAATTCTGTTCGTTCAGTAGAAGAGTATCGATGTCATTTTCCGAATTCAAGAATTCCTAATAGGCAAGTACTTCAAACTGTTTTTACAAGTGCTAGTGAAACTGGCATGTTCCCAAGTGCACATATTGTTTCTGAAAAATAGCATGGGCTCGATATGGAACTTGAAGAAGATATTCTGGATTTTTTATCTGTACAAGGCGCATTGCAATCCAATATGAAATTCCACAAACGAGTTTGGAAAACATTAAAACGGCAAGGTTTAAACGCTTTTCATCTGCAGAAAGTACAAAATCTCCAGGAAGGCTGTTATCCATTACGACTACAATTTTGTCAATGGATTCGTGAAAATTGAAGATTACTCAAATGCATTCTATTTACTGCCTGAAGCTCTATTTACTCGAGATGGAATTAACAATTGTCATAATAATCATCCATGGTCGGACGAAAACCCCCATGCCACACAAGAACAAAATTTCCAACATCGGTTTAGTATTAATGTATGGTGCGGTATTCTAAATGATCTATTGTTTGGTCCTTTTGTATTGGATGGCCTTCTTACTGGGGAAGATTATGTACATTTTTTGGAAGACCATTTAGAGGAAATATTGGACGAAATACTTTTGATTACTCGACGATGTATTATTTTCTAACATGATGGAGCACTTCCTCATTATGCTAATGTTGTGAGAAATTTTCTAGATAACCAATTCGACGATCGCTGGATTGACAGAGGAGGCCCGCGCCCTTCGGCACCGAGATCACTGGATCTCACTCCCCTAGATTTTTGTCTTTGGGGATGGATGAAGTCGTTAGTTTATGCTGTGAAAGTGGACACATTATTAGACCGGATCATCGTTCACTAAAACTGGCTACCAGGTCCATTTATAAACGCGCAAATAAGTGTATCGAAGTGGGTGGTGGGGTTTTTGAAAATTTAACGTGAATTAATGCTACTTGTTTTTTTGTTTTGTTTTTAATTTCAATTCACTATGAAACTCATATCAAATTATCATTCAAATGATTGTTTTAAAAGTGTAACTTTTATTCATATTTTATGGATAAAGAAAATAAAATGTAATAGTATAAATTGGCGCTCTGTTTTTTGCTATACAAAAGAGTTCATTACATTTTTTCTCTAAAATAATCAAGGAAGACAATATTTTATGATTTAAATGTTCACGTGTAAATACCTATAGTGCGTTGTTCGCATCACCATGTATAGAATATATTCATAATTACCTGAATTGTGTAGGCATTCACATTAAAATATTTACTAATTCGTGAAGCTCTACCCAGCAGAAACTGTGAAATGCAATGCGATTGCATTGAATTAAATGCTTTCACCCCCCCGCCCCCTCCTCCAGTAAAAAAAAGGCGGGTTAAATTAAAGCAGTTTGACTGACTCGCTTTTTGTGAATAACTTTTTTCTGTCATATTCTAATAATTTAATGTTTTATTTTAGGGATGCGTTGTAAGGGCCAAAACTGGAAAGTTGCTTTTTTTGTGAGTAAGCAAAAAATATTGCGCAGTTTGCACCAAATCGAACGATTTAAACAAAAGTGTACCCCTACATGTATGTTTCCTCAATTGAGATGGACTTCCGACAGCAATGGAGGCGGATATCATTACCGAAGGTTTTAAAAATAGTATACCTATGCATGGTTTGATATATAATCGCATAACCAGCCACGGCGAAAGTAGCGTATATAATAACTTGTTGAAAATCCATCCCTATGGACTTAAAATGATTACTAAAATTGAATGCAGAAATCATCTGTTACGCGATTTTGCAAATAAATTGGGGGAGGTGGAAAATCGAAAAAAAAATAATTCTAATGATAACCCTGTACCCCCAATTTTACGAGATATTTTAAACAAAAATATAATGCGAATTAGGTCCGCAATGTGAAAGGCATTTTCTATACAGAAAAGAACAAAATAATGCCAGTACCAAAAACAAATTGAAAACCTTAAAGGTGATATTCTAAATTCCGTGTCACATGGTTTTGGAGAACATGAAAGATGCAAGGAATTCCAATATTTTTGTATCTGCAAAAGATCAGTGGGGGAAGAGAATTTTGTGCCAGCAACGAAGGAGTGTAGCTTGTATACGGATATAAGGTAATGTCTTCATCGTCTTGTGCAAAACTAAGCCAGCCATTTGACTGATATGGACAATAAAGTCATGAGTCATACTATGCATATGTCATACTATGTCATATGTCATACTATGTCATATGTGTTCTATGCAAATTTATTGGTGGGAAACGGTTATTTTTTCACTGAAAGCCTCATATTTGGCCAGAGCAGAAGCTGCAGCATTATCGTTCAACTGTAAAGAAAAGTTTCATAATATTATACACAATTCAATGGGCAATGACAACTATTACACAAATAAATAAGCTGCGAATAAAGTAAGAATGAACATTCGAACAAGGAGGACGAAAAAACTAACATATTTTATTAAAAATAAGAAGAAAACTACCTATTCGCAACCGGATGTGAATTATGGAAGGACGGATGAGGTAACTCCCCTGGAGATCAACGTTTTTCAAAGTAATTCAACGAGGAAATTATATACATTGAAAAAAACTCTAACGGGCAATGCAACAGTCATTGTGGTTTGAAAAAAGGGGGAAGAGAATTACTGCATCTCACTTCGACAGCATTTGCAAGATGAAGCAAACCACTTCTGCAGAAAACAAAATAAAAAACATGCTGTATATTAAATTTCGTGGCAATAACAGAACAAAATATGGCCAAGAAAACGATCCAAATACCATTGAATGTTTTGAAAAATTGCTGGAGGCAATGTTAAAAAATGTGGGCTATTTGTCCAAAAAAAAATTATTTGGGAGCCAGTCCCGATGGTGTTACTGAAAATGATTGATTAGTGGAAGTGATGTGTCCGTCAACAATCAGCAAGTTGCATCTGGTAGAGGCCATTAAAAATGGTGTAATAAAATTGGCATCATTAGACGAATATGGCAAGAACTAGATTACATTTGTTTCCAAGCGAGTGTAGCGCAGTCACTCATATTTTATTTTTTTGTGTCGAAACTGTAACAGATATCAAAAACTATAAAGATACAAAAAAACTTAATAATAAATGCCTGCGTCCGATTTCATATTTTTTAAATTTATTTGCTTTTGTCATTAAAAAATATGAATGTATTAATGTTGGGCCTCACTTGTTTTATACACAACCTGTCTACTAATAATAACAATATTATGTCAAAATATGAGTTATACCCGTATAAAGTGTCATACCAAACAACATCCAAATCAATGTAAACGTTCTCTTTTTATAACCAAATTTTGTTTTTTTTTAAATTTACTTTGAAGCTGAATACTGGCTAAACCAAACGCATTTGTATGTAGATAAGTTTTGTTAAATCGTCTTTTTTTGATCCCAGTAATCTGTGGTTAAGCCATTTCCACACAATTTAGAGACACCCTGTATATATATATAATTTTTCAATATTTATAATGTCTTGCATTTCAGGTTCTTCGAGACGACTTTTTTTTTAATGAAATGGTTTCCAAATTTAAACTATTATTAACCTTAATAGTTTGCTACCAGAGATTCTAAATACCAGATTATATCTTGTATAATGTATACAAGATTATGTATTTTTTCATTATACAGGGTGTCCAAGATAAGGATCAACAGCATGGGGATCTCAGAACCGTAAAAGTTACAAAGGCGATTAAATTACAAATAAGTTGCGCAATTTAGTGGTCAATAATATTCTGTTGAGAAAACCAGAAATTTCCTCTTACTTCCGGAGATATTCGACCAAATCCGAAATCTTGCGATTTCGTTTTTATTTTTTTCTGAAGTTGTTTCAAAAGATATTAGAAAACCAAAGGCACTTTCTCGTTGCCCATTTTTAGGTCTATAAGACAGCGTCTAGAGATTTTCGGTACAACGCTTCGTTTAGTAGAAATCATCATCAACTTTATTCTTTTATATGGCCCGTAAAAAATGTACATCCTGTATTAGATACCATTTCCTATTACAAATTCAACTAAGTACATCACAGTATAGTTTCTCACATTTTTATTCAGAAAAAAGCTTGTAAATACTTTTCGAACATTTTCTTGTACTAGGCATTGAAATGATGACGACGAAAAACAAAATTATTATCTAATTTCAACCCAGAATATGTACCAAAATGGCAACTAAAAATAATTTAACAAAAAGAGTAGTTTATCATTGAAACATTATAGCTGTTTAGAACCAAACTTTTTATTTTATTACTGCGATATGAGAATTGTTCTGTTCATTTAATGGGGACGAAAACAAACATTATTACATAATTTCAACCCAGAATATGTACGGAAATACTAACAAAAAATAATATAGCAAGAATAGTTGTTAACAAACATTGAAATATTATAGTTATTTAGAACCACACTTATTATTTTTTTACTGTGGTATGACAATTATTGTGTTCAATTAATGACGACCAGACTACCATTATTACCTAATTTCAACCCAGAATGGATACCAAAATAGTATGTAAAAACAATTTAGCACGAATAGTTGTAAACATTGAAACATTATAGTTATGAGAATTGTTCTGTTCATTTAATTATTTTAACATCTTAAAATTAGGTGATAAATTTTGTCTTCGTCGTTCATTTCAACACCTACTACATCAAAATGTTCGAAATGTAGTAACAATCCTTATTTTCTGAATACAATCATGAGAAACAATACTGTGATATAAATCGTAGAATTCGTAAGTAGAAATACAATTTAATACAGGGTGTACTTTATTTACGGGCCATATGAAAATATAGTGAGCGCCAACATATGCGCGTTTGCAAATTTTGTTTTTTTAAAATTTACTTTGAAGCTGAATACTGGCTAAACCAAACGCATTTGTATGTAGATAAGTTTTGTTAAATCGTCTTTTTTTGATCCCAGTAATCTGTGGTTAAGCCATTTCCACACAATTTAGAGACACCCTGTATATATATATAATTTTTCAATATTTATAATGTCTTGCATTTCAGGTTCTTCGAGACGACTTTTTTTTTAATGAAATGGTTTCCAAATTTAAACTATTATTAACCTTAATAGTTTGCTACCAGAGATTCTAAATACCAGATTATATCTTGTATAATGTATACAAGATTATGTATTTTTTCATTATACAGGGTGTCCAAGATAAGGATCAACAGCATGGGGATCTCAGAACCGTAAAAGTTACAAAGGCGATTAAATTACAAATAAGTTGCGCAATTTAGTGGTCAATAATATTCTGTTGAGAAAACCAGAAATTTCCTCTTCCGGAGATATTCGATCAAATCCGAAATCTTGCGATTTCGTTTTTATTTTTTTCTGAAGTTATTTCAAAAGATATTAGAAAACCAAAGGCACTTTCTCGTTGCCCATTTTTAGGTCTATAAGACAGCGTCTAGAGATTTTCGGTACAACGCTTCGTTTAGTAGAAATCATCATCAACTTTATTCTTTTATATGGCCCGTAAAAAATGTACATCCTGTATTAGATACCATTTCCTATTACAAATTCAACTAAGTACATCACAGTATAGTTTCTCACATTTTTATTCAGAAAAAAGCTTGTAAATACTTTTCGAACATTTTCTTGTACTAGGCATTGAAATGATGACGACGAAAAACAAAATTATTATCTAATTTCAACCCAGAATATGTACCAAAATGGCAACTAAAAATAATTTAACAAAAAGAGTAGTTTATCATTGAAACATTATAGCTGTTTAGAACCAAACTTTTTATTTTATTACTGCGATATGAGAATTGTTCTGTTCATTTAATGGGGACGAAAACAAACATTATTACATAATTTCAACCCAGAATATGTACGGAAATACTAACAAAAAATAATATAGCAAGAATAGTTGTTAACAAACATTGAAATATTATAGTTATTTAGAACCACACTTATTATTTTTTTACTGTGGTATGACAATTATTGTGTTCAATTAATGACGACCAGACTACCATTATTACCTAATTTCAACCCAGAATGGATACCAAAATAGTATGTAAAAACAATTTAGCACGAATAGTTGTAAACATTGAAACATTATAGTTATGAGAATTGTTCTGTTCATTTAATTATCTTAACATCTTAAAATTAGGTGATAAATTTTGTCTTCGTCGTTCATTTCAACACCTACTACATCAAAATGTTCGAAATGTAGTAACAATCCTTATTTTCTGAATACAATCATGAGAAACAATACTGTGATATAAATCGTAGAATTCGTAAGTAAAATATAGTGAGCGCCAACATATGCGCGTTTGCAGACGACATGGTGATATTTGCAGAGAATGAAAGGGATCTACAACACAATATAAATATTCTGGAGAAACAACTAGCCCCCTTCAACCTAAAAATTAATGAAAAGAAAACGAAAGTGATGAGAATTGCAAGAGAGAAGAGGGAAAGACATTTAAACATAAAAATCAAAGGCAAAGAAATTGAGCAAGTATCGCAATACAAGTACCTAGGAGCGATTGTAGAAGAGAGCGGTAGTTTGGAAGGTGAAATTAATAATAGAATAACAGCAGCCGCGAAAGTCTTCCATAGCCTAAGAACTTAGTTCCTAAACAACAAGGAAGTATCGAAGAAAACGAAAATAGTGGTGTTTGACGCAATATTTGGAATATATATCACATATATCACATATAGGCGATTTTTGCAAAAAATCCCTAAACACGCTAAGTATTGTTTTTTCTTGCCCTCATTTCTATGTATATGCTGCTTGTTTATCTGTTCCCGGAAGAGCCCAGCCACCTCCGACTTTTTTTTTTCAAATGGAAAGGTATGTCAAGTTACACCTCGTTTGAAAGGTCTCTTCGCAAGTAATACAACACACTATTTATTTCTTGAATATTTACAAAGCCCACGTGATAAAAAAAAGAAAACCACTTTTACGTTGAACATGTTTCGGCGTAAAGTTGTATGTTTTTCACATGTGTTTTGATGCTATGGAACTGCGTTGCTTAGTTACTAGTGATAATAATAGTCACCAAAGCAGTCACATACGCTCGTCAAGTTGTCGAAGTGATTTCTAAAATGCCGTATTTAACCGAAAATCTCCGAATCGAGATTCTGATGATGATCGGTTATGGTAACATGTTATGTTATCATCGATTTGCACTTTGCCAAGAAAGAAACGGTGCCCATTTTGAACATTTGTTGCATTAAATAGTATTCAAGTTATAAAAGTGTTTTTTTTATCACGTGGGATTTGTAAATATTCAAGAAATAAATAGTGTGTTGTATTACTTGCGCAGAGACCTTTCAAACGAGGTGTCACTTGACATACCTTTCCATTTGAAAAAAAAAAGTCAGAGGTGGCTGCGCTCTTCCGGGAACAGATAAACAAGCAGCATATACATAGAAATGAGGGCAAGAAAAAACAATACTTAGCGTGTTTCGGGATTTTTTGCAAAAATCGCCTATATCGAAGTTATGAATTTTATTCCAGTTAAAGTTTCCACCCTGTATAGGGCAGCGTTTGTCAAACTTATTTAAACGCGGAGCCCCTATAAAGTCGAGTCTACGATAGCAATAATAATAATGAAAACTAGTAAGAATTAAACATTTGTATGGTTGGTTTTTTAACAAAATGAATGTGATAAGTGATATTGTTTTTTATTTGCACAGATTTGTTTGATATTTGGGGGCGCTGGAGCAGGGGCAGTCCGCCCACGGGCTTAGTCCAAGCCCGTCGGAGGCCCGGGGCGGCAACATTAAATGAGGCCCCCGGTCTGCTCAGAAATTGATGTATTTGTAGTGTACCTTTTGTAAAAAATGCATACATATAGATGTAATGGGTAACAAAAAGAACTAAGTATGATATGTGTGCTCTGCGCTCTATGTAATTGTAATATACGCCCTATGTACGGGTAAGAAAGTCAGAATAAGGTTCAACCAACCAACAGGTAGAGTAAAAGAAATAATACAGAATAGAATAAGAGAGTAATATTTATTTAATACATGTAAAAAACGCTTTTACAATTATAATTCTAGGTCACTTTCAAAACCTTAGTTAAGAGATAGTTACAATTAATATTATAGTGGATGTATTATAGACTTATTATTTCCTGTAACTATTTTACATCGTTTCGTGCCTTCATTTTTCTGAATCAATAACGTCGTTGAAGTCTATTTTCTTTGAAACTTTTCTTTCAATTGATAGAATTGGCAGATTGACTAATCGTTCTTGATGCATTGTAGATCGAAGATTGTTTTCATCAGTTTCAATTTGGAAAAACTTCTCTCGCATGATGGTACTGATACGCAAATGGTCAAGAAGTATTGGATAATAAGGGAGATGCAAGGTAGTGATTCGCTGAAATCCTATTTGATAATAAATTGAAGAATTGTCTGCGATTTTTTTTAATTTCTTACAGCACCTGCTCCTTATCAAACTCATCGTAAATATTTGTCAGATTTTCCAATGCTACAGCCAGAGGCACAAGTATAAACTTTGCCTCAACAATCTGGAAAAGTTTCTTGATTTCCTCCATGGCCGTGTATCATTGCGACAATTCTTGTATAAATCGGTCTATGCATTCAAACATTGATTGACAAACTTCTTCTTGAAATGATAATCCAGCGTCATGAGCTTGTTCACCCGGCATTATTTATGTAACCTTCCTTCTTCCTCGTCTGTCAATGTTAATGTCCATATCATTGCATTTTTTAGTGCCAAAAGTAACAGCATTGTCTATTATTGTACAGGGTGGCCCAATTTGGATGTTTCTATAGGGGATCTCAGTAACTAGAAGAGATAGAGAAAATCGGGGTGGCGTATCCTCGATCTCTTTTGTCAAGACAAACTCAATGGTGAAGACAAAAATTGACTATCATCTTTTGTTTTTAAGTTATGGTCAAAAACTCATTATATTCCATTTTCAATTTTTATTAATATTTCATTTAATTATCATTTTATTAAGATACGAGTTGCATGTTCTTTAGGCATTTTTTTACGGTGAATTGAATGAGTTTTACAGAATTTTGATATCTTCGTTAATAACCAAGATACAATACAAAGTTTTGTTTTTTTAAATAGATGTCGTAGTTGGCTTTGGTCTCAATAAATAGGTTATTTTTTTCTCTTTTCGATGATGTATCACATGTGGATGTTATAATTGCATTTTTGTTGAAATCTATTAAAATTCTATCAAAACGTCATATGTTCTCTTATTGGGCGTAGTAGGCTTGTTTTGTTTAAATTGTTTGATTGTCAAGCTTACACATTTGACGTGATCTTTATATTTCGAAGTGTTTAACAATGCCGTACGAAAATTATGAAATATTTGATATGTTAGATGCTTTATTCAAAGCAATAACAAATCTCTAATTGACTTACAAACATATTTTAATCGCTATCCGGAAAGAAAACAACCGGATAAATAAATATTTCAAAGACTAAAAGAAAATCTTATCAACCACGGATCTTTCAAGTAGCCAAGATCAGGGTCTTACAATATTGTGGACGCCGATGAAACTGAGGATTGAGGATGAATCCGGAATTTCGAAGAATCGAGCACTTAGAATTTTGAAGAAACGAAAAGAAAATTTAGACCATACATTATTCGAAAAAGACACTGTTTGAACGACCAAGATATAAAACGACAAATTATATAAAATTAGAAATGGTAATATTGATAATTTACGACAACATATTATTGATTGTATAAATTCAATTTCAAATGTTCACGATCATAATGCTTACAGAAGTATTAATAAAAGATGCAACATATGCATTTTGAATAATGGACATCAATTGGAAAATTTATTGTAATTTAAATATTGTGTCTATGCCTTTCAATGTCTAAACCTTTCTAACTTTATTGTATTCACATGGTATTTTGTAATTTACAGATGACAAAGTGTGCATTTTCAATAAATAATTTTACTCAAAACAATACAAGTCTACTACCAGTCTACTACACCCAATAAGAGAATATATGACGTGTTCACACAATTTTAATAGATTTCAACAAAAATTCAATTATAACATTCACATGTGATATATCATTGAAAAGAGAAAAAATAACCTATTTATTAAGGTCAAAGCCAACTACGACTTGTATTTAAAAAAACACAACTTTGTATTGTATCTTGTTTATTAACGAATATATTACATTTCTGTAAAACTTATTCAATTCACTGTAAAAAAGTGCATGAAGAACGTGTAACTCTTATTTTAATAAAATGAGAAATAAATGAAATATTTATAAAAATCGAAAATGGGAAATGGGAAATAATGAGTTTTTGGCCATAACTTCCAAACGAAAGACTATAGCCAATTTTGGTTTTCACCATTGAGTTGGTCTTGAAAAAAGAGATCGAGGATACGCCATCCAATTTTCTCTATCTCTTCTAGTTACTGAGATCCCCTAGAGAAACATCCAAATTGGGCCACCCTGTACTTGGTTCTGTCACTAAAAACACATTCAGGGTTTTTAGTTTAGTAAGTCCTTTATCCAAAATCATTTTTGAAGACTAGATATTTCTGAACTAAATTTACTTCCTCCAGTATCGTGTGCCAAAATTTTATGCAAGTCAAAAATGTAAAATCACATATAACTGGAAGGAGTAAGGTTGCTGCTGATCTAGTATAATATACTAGATATAAGGTATAAGCATAAAGTTTGCTTGAGATGGGTTCTTGCATATCTTCTAAAGTGCTCACAATTTTGTTCACGTTTTCTTTCACCACTTTAACCGAGTCGTGATGAGTACTCCAGCTCTATACATCTAAGTATAGAGGGCTAAAAGAATGAATATAACTTCTATACAGTTCCAAAACATGTGACACTAGAGGAAACGCATGAGAAGGCATGGACTCCACAAATATTGAGCGAATGATTAGCATAGGGACTGAACAGATCTTTTCAACTGACTTCGCGGATTTTTCGCTGTACTCCTCCATGTACACCTGACATTGGTGCGGCATTGTCATATCCTTGATACCTGCACAACGCAATATCCAGCCCATCCTTTTCTAGCTTCTGTAGAATATCTGTTGACATATCCTTTGCAGTCTTTCCCGACATAACAAAAAAACCTAAGGATTCCCGAACTTCTACATGGACGTATCTAATTATTTGACTCATTTGATCAGTTTTTACTTCCATCGGGAGTGCTGTCAAAAATTATTAATACTTAGCCTTCTTTATATATGCAATAATTTTTTCCTTAACATGTTCACTCAAACTAGAAATGAATTCATTTTGTATCCCTTTTGATATGTAAAAAGGTACTCTCTTTAACCCACCAGCGAACTCTTCATGTTTTAAAGAATGCTCTTTCAATACTGGATCGTATTTCACTATCTCTTGCACCAATTTTAAATAGTTTCCTCCGTTTTCCGATGAAATGTCTTCTACGGATTACTACGATTACTACAGAAAGTAAGATTTTGCTGAGCTCTAAATAGTGTAACGTCCAAAAGGCGATGTAAAATGTTTCTTGGTTTCATCGTTAACAATCTTTAGATTTTCTTTGTCAATGGTTGTATATTAAGTTTCAAGCCCATAGTGAGGGTTTTCCATTTCTCTAAATTTCATAGATGTTCAGACGATGATTCATGCTGTGATATCTTTGAATTCAATTTCCACCACTGACAGAAGCCAAAATAAAATTTATTTCTGTTTGTATCAGATGCAAATAATCGGCAGCAAAAACAGTAAAGTTTATTTGTTGATGGTGAGTATAGCATCTATTTCCTTAGATATTTAGTCTCGTTCAAATTTGAGTAAAACCACGACGAAGTTAAATAACGATGTGTTCCCTTAGTGTATTCACCTGGTCTTTCTATAGATTCAAAATGTCCCTCTTTGTTCTGATAAACTTGACTACCCTTTTCCATTATCACAAGTCTGATATGCTCTGGAACAGTTATTGGCCAATGTGCAGTATCATTGGATGAAGAAGAGTCGTAGTTAGAAGCATCAGAAACATGTTCATTCTCGGTAATTTTCTCATTACTATTATCTTCATCATCTTTCATTTAGTGAAGTTTACGTCGGAGTCTTGAATTACATCACATGCAGTAGGCTTTTTACATGTGTTTATAGCCTCAACATCAATTGTACCGGGCTGTACACCGGAGCCAGATTTTACCGTTTGATTACTTTTTCCATGAGCTGAAAGGTATTTGGATAAAGATCCAGCGAGTGACTTCGCCTCTTCAGCCTTTGCCTTTTTTTAGCTTTCTTTTCTGAGAGCCAGTTGGGTGACAGCCTGTCTCTTTTACGAAGCAATGAAGTTGAATAAAATGGATGAAATTAAAGGTTAAAGGTCTTCTACGAGCCCTAACAACTTAATGTTCGGACGGCACGAATTTGTGTACATATTTACTGATAGTTGTTCTGTAAAATGTTTATATTTTTTTTATTCAAGAATTAGGAATACTACGGGACGCTTTAAGGGACGCTTTTGTTGAACAAATATTTGTATTATATCAACAAGAAATGAAAAGATAGAACAATTTTAAAAAATGAACAAATTCTATTGATAACTTAATGTTCGACCGACGCCCGTTTAAATTATTAATACGGTGTCACATCGCCTTTATAATCGCTCGTATTCTGGCTGGCATGGTTTCCAGCAAAGACTTGCAGTAATTTGGCATAAAAGATCTCCATATTTCTGTCAGTTTTGTCTCCAAAGCATGTACGTTTCGTTGAGAATTGTTCCTCAAGTGACTTTTCATGTTGCCACAAGGTCTCAATAATATTTAAGTCCGGACTGTTAGAGGGCTAAGACAGAACTTTCATTCCGTGATCTGAAAACCATTTTGTCATCTTAGCTGTATGACTTGATGCACTATCTTGCTGGAATATGAAATTCCCATCTGGACAGAGCTTATGTACGCTGGGAATAAGACCTTTGTTCAGAATTGTCTGATATTTAAGAGCAGTAATTTTACACCTTTAAATCAACACCCCTTTTGGAAACTGCACAGTCCATTTTATACAATCCGCTTTAAAAACTTCCGTTTTATCTCGAATAATTATCTGCAATCACCTACAGAGACCTGCAGAATTTGAATTTATCGCTAAATCTGACTTTGGACCAGTCTTCTACTGTCTAAGACAATTTAAACTTAGCCCAAGCTATACGATTGTTCTGTTTGTTTGTTAACCGAGGGTTTTCTTTAGGCTCCAATGAAATAAAATTAAGTGAATTAAACAAAGTAATATTATTTAATATTTCATTTAATATATGCCTTATAAAAACTGAGCTCCGACTTATGGATCCATTGCCAACAATATTCTCATGAAATATTTGCCCCCGTTTCCCCATTAAACAGGCCGTTATCTCCCTTACAGTGACTCTGCTGACTTTTACATATTTTCACAAGATGCTTCCTCTTTCTGCCTGTCATTTTTCTAGGTTGACCGGAACTTTTACCCCGAATTTTGTGTCTGGCTCTATCTCCGTAGCACTGGATAATATCTCCTACCGTTGACTTCGCTAAATTCAAATTATCGCCGATGGTCTTCAAGCTTTTTCCTTTTCACAACAATTGGACGAATTTCGTTTGAGGTTGCTTTACCACGACTCATTTTCATGAACACACATAAAAGAAAGCAGTAAGTGACGCTTATCACATTAATAACAATCATTTTAACCGTATTAACCCCAAAAAAAATTAAAAAAGAGGTAAATATAGACAATTAATATTTATTTTTTGGCATAAGTGGTGTTTAATAATGCATTTTTATGAGATCATAAATATAATAAGGAAGTAGCAACTTTTAGCAAAATAATCTGAAAGTTATAGTTAAAATGGGTATCGTCCGAAGTTGTTAGGGCTCGTACAAATCCAAGTGTGTTAATATAACACATGAAGCGCGCTCAATGTTAAAATATCATACACAAACCACAGCACCTTGTACTAATTTTTACGCACTTCCAAGTGTATTAATGCACAGACCTACACAGCGAAATTATATCATTGGAGATTTGACATAAATGCGATACAAATGAACTAATTCGTAGGCCTAATTGGCCGGACAAACATCTGGCCAACTGCTTGCGTAGAAGTGCGACACACGTTCAGGAAAATTTGATCCATACATTCCAATGGAATGAATCATGAGACGTCTCCTGATTATGAGTACAAACCATGGATTCATAGATTTCCTACACGACGCAACGCTTCGCTGTGACATTGCTATCGCTGTAGGCATTTTCAACGTGCATTAAACGCTCTTTATGAAATCTATGAATCAGCATTTAAAACCAAACGTTTATGAATAATAAACCATGAATAATACAATGATAATACTTGGAAAACAATCCATTGTTGTATGATTATCGTTAATCAAATTATAATAGTTACTGGGGATTCCCCTAATTATCTCTAATACGAACGACGGATGCCAGCCGACCAGCAGCCAACACGACATTAATTCGTCATTTTGACCCAGGCTTACTAGGTGCCGCTTCCATTTCTTTGTTCAGAGTGTCGAAGCAGTTCTTATACAAAACAGGTCAGTTGAGTGTTTTGCCATTAAAAGCACAAGATCTCAATGTGCAATGTCCACAATGTGCATTAAACGCTGTTGAAAATGCACCAAGCATTGTCACAGCGTAGCGTTACGTCGCGTAAGAAATGTACGAATCAGCCTTAACAATGTGATAATTTATAATCTTTGTAGACAAGACAACATACGGTAAATCAGTATTTTATTTCCACCCATTGATCTGCGTTCGTGCATCATAATCTGTGGATCTATGAAAGGCAGTGCTGCGTCGCGTTACTGAATGTATGATTAGAACTTGTCTTAATTTTTTACATTCTAATATCGAAAAAATTTGTATTTATATATATTTCCAGTTACAAAACATGGATAAAAATGGATGGAACAATCGTTCTAACCAACTCAATCCAAATAATTATGCCTACTGGTCATCCCGCGGGGGCACACGACCTTCATCAGGTAAGTGACTATCTCACAATAGTACAGAAAAGCATAATTTCTTGTTCATAACAAGTATACAATTTTTATTTTGTTAGGTGGATCAAGCTTTATGAGCACTTTTTGTATGGTCGGTGTCTGCCTTGGAATATTGGGCATCATTATCCGTTTCCGCAGGCGTTAACATGAAGGTGCGACAAATTAAATGATATTGATTTATTTTCAATTGCTTGTCTTTACTATACATAAACAAAATTTATAAGGTTGTAATGGATAGAATAGAAATAAATGGTTTAATTTTAATTTTGTAATTTAGATGGAATGTAGTGTTTTATTTGGACATATAAATCTGCGACCCGTGGCATACACATTTAATGTGAGGAGGGGGCAAACGGCTCGTGCATATTGTAATTAGGAATAAAAGGAATTATTCTTTCTTTGAGGGGTTAAAATAAATATGGGAAATCTCAGTGTCGCACAGCCGCACCGTATAACGTTTTGTGGGAGATATTTGTTTACATGTGGAGAACACGTGCGATTGGGGGTTAGAAAGCGGACAGGTTTGGAAAGCTGTAGGGCGGAAGATGAACGACGAAGGGACTTGTAGTGATGACCACAGTAAGGAAACAGGGGCGAATTTGACTGGATGATTGTACAGAGTACCCACTTAACCCACGGACGAAAGCCACTCGCGATCTTCGGCGGTGGGTGTTTTACGACGAGAGACCGCATCGACGGACTAATGTAAGTGTAATAAACTGAACTTCACCAAGAATTGCTTCCGGTCGCTTGCATTGGAACGGTAGTTTTTGGCAATACACACATGCACCATCAGCGTGTAACGTTGGTACGATGTATGGGAGGTTCATTAAGTTAAAATGATAAAAAAAGGGGGAAAACTCACAAATTATTAAATGAACTCCACCAAGAATTGCTTCCAGTCGCTTGCGTTGGAACGGTAATTTTTGGCAATACATACATGCACCATCAGCGTGTAACGTTGGTACAGTGGATAGGAGATTCATTAAGTTAAAATGATAAAAAAGGGGAAAACTCACAAATTATTAAATGATCTCCACCAAGAATTGCTTCCAGTCGCTTGCGTTGCAATGGTAATTTTTGGCAATACACACATGCACCATCAGCCTGTAACGTTGGTACGGTGGATGGGAGATTCATTAAGTTAAAATGATAAAAAAAAAGGGAAAACCCGCAAATTATTAAATGTGAGGCGGAATGACCCCATATGGGGTCGATAGCCCAATAAAGATCGATTATATATATATTAAATGAACTCCACCAAGAATTGCTTCCAGTCGCTTGTGTTGGAATGGTAGTTTTTGGCAATACACACATGCACCATCAGCGTGTAACTTTGGTACGGTGTATGGGAGACTCATTAAGTTATAATGATAAAAAAAGGGGAATACTCGCAAATTATTAAATGAACTCCACCAAAAATTGCCTCCAGTCGCTTGCGTTGGAACGGTAATTTTTGGCAAACACACATGCACCATCAGCGTGTAACATTGGTACGGTGTATGGGAGATTCATTAAGTTAAAATGATAAAAAAGGGGAATACTCACAAATTATTAAATGAACTCCACCAAGAATTGCTTCCAGTCGCTTGCGTTGGAACGGTAGTTTTTGGCAATAAACACATGCACCATCAGCTTGCGTGTAACGTTGGTACGGTGTATGTGAAGTTAAGTTTTATTAATCATAAGGAATCAAAGATAATTCAAATCAGCATAAATGAAATTGCCTAAAGGGCAGAAATCACGTATCCTGGTGTAAACACGACAAGCTAATTTAAAAAGGGGGTGTATTAATAAAGTATAGTCTCATAAAACATTAAATTGAAACTATGTGTGGATACTACTTGGTGAAACATTATATGATTAGGTTAAATCAAACACTTGGTTAAAGTTTCACTGTATTCATAGAATAAACCTCTACAATTGTTTCGGCCTCACGACCATTCTCAAGAGTACTCAGAGATAGTATCTCTGTACTCAGAGATGTATTCATAGAATAAACCTCTACAATTGTTTCGGCCTCACGACCATTCTCAAGAGTACTCAGAGATAGTATCTCTGTACTCAGAGATAGTATCTCTGTACTCTTGAGAATGGTCGTGAGGCCGAAACAATTGTAGAGGTTTATTCTATGAATACAGTGAAACTTTAACCAAGTGTTTGATTTAACCTGTTTGTGTTACTAATATTATATTCGTATTGCACTTTTTAAACCTCTAACTAATGGAATGACACGGAACAACGTTGTATACATTTCTCCTGACAGTTCGTTCGTCATTTTTTCCTAAGGTTTTAAAAGACTAATGCAATCTGTTATAATTGTCCACTCATAAGTTTTGTGGTGGCGATTCTAATAAACCCAATGTAGCCGATAATGGTGATCGAGTGTCCATTAATCTTTGAATCATGATTAATGCAGAGTTCCATCTTGTTGGAACATCTTGCTTCAATTTTAACTGTGGAAGACCCATTTGTTGTTTCATTTCATTTAATTCATTGTCAGTAACAATTGTTGGCCTAGTCTGAATGAACGAATAGCTGCGGCACGTGACTTGGAAATCAAGTAAACAAACACAGGTGCTGACTCGGGTTGGCCAACTCGAATAATCATTCGAGTTGGATTATTTACGAGTCGTAATTTCACGAATCATAGGATTATTCGACTCGGCACAACGCTACTTTGCATGGACATATAGTTTACTAACGAACGAATAATTTGTGGACAGCAGAATGAAATCGCAGTTGAATTTTGACACTGTAAAGGCAATAGTGTATTTTCGAGTGCAATTTGCGAAGACTTCAAGCAACAAATAAAAAACTGCAATTAACTTCATGAAATGGTTCATACCATTGATGCAAAATAAAATTTAAAAAAGTACTGAGTATATAACCTGTGGCAAGTACTGAGATGAGGCAACGTAACTGAAAATAAGGCAGTTACGGAATCATTGTTTCCTGTGATTTCTATGCTTTCTGCGTTGTCTGTGTTTTCTGAGATTACTGTGCTTTCTGTGTGTATTGCGTTTTTGTCACGGAGCTCAATTTTGACGATATTGCTAATTTGTGCGCTGACTCCTCCAAACTTCACGAACAATTATCCTTTGGGGACTAGTTCCTGCTGCTGGTTTATTTAAATGTCTAAGATGTAGTTCTTCCATGAAATTGATGGAGTATTTCACAGCAATTGTGGAAACAGTAACGTGTACGTTACATTAGCAACATCACATTTAAATGTCTGATGCAATTATAACAACATTTCAATGTGATGCTGCAACTAACGTACCCGTTGCTGTTAACGTTTTTTGATATACTCGTAATTAGGAGAGGTGTCTCATGATTCATTCATTTGGAATGTATGGTTCAAATTTTGTTGAACGTGTGTCTACACTTATACGCATGCGGTCGTGCAGATGTTTGGTTGCGCAAAAATGCACCCGGCCAATTAGGCCTACGAATTAGTTCATTTGTATCTGTTTATGTCAAATCTCCAATGCTATAATTTCGATGTGTAGGTTATGTGTGCATAAGTACGTAAAGACGAAATTTTCAATGAATTAACGAAGACATATGTTTTTACGGGTTTCATTTAAAACGTAGCAGCGGACGTATCGGACATTTTCTCTCTCACTTTACTTCAGCGGTTAAGGGTAATATAGCGACACCGATTTTGCTTTTATTCCTGCATTTAAACATTCATTTAGAATGAATCATGGTACATCTCTCCTGATTTCGACTATACGCAATATACCAGTATATCAGCTTATAACGCAGATGTCTCATATCTTAATAATGATATGAATGGAAACGCAATTAAACGCTTGCATTTAAATATCGGGGTGTATGTGTTTTAACGGTTTTAGATTATTTCAAATTTTACTGCGTTGCCAATACTATAACTGGTAATTGCGAATGATGATTATATTTCTACTCGGCGCATATAATATCAATGCTTTGCCATGAAAATCGGTTATTCCTATTTATTTTTAGTCGGTTTTGTTCTAAATGCGTATGAATATGTCTTTTAAATGGCAACGTTGGATTGTTTGTAGAGGGCGCTGTTGACGCACCGGCGTTTTGTTGAAAAGTTTTGGTCTCCATTTTGGATTTGTGCTGTTCATTTCGTTTCTACACGTCCAGTCGTTCGAATCGGCGTTCTACAGTACAAACAAAGGTTCAGGTAGTCACAAGGATTCGTGAGTATATACCCCATGTTCATTATTACAGCTACAAATACGTACGGTCACATGTAATTACAACGCGATTTATAACGATTGCTTTTCGCCTCTTGCCTCTGCAAATTGCCCAAGTGCTTACTGTTGCAGTTAGGTTATAGTAGTCAATATTTATGCATGAATCATTATTGGCACCAACTGCAGCAACCGTTATTACTGTTTCATTGTTTTAATACTTACAACAATAATTAAGCAGTTATAACAGTTACTGCAGATAGCGTCCACAATGATCATACTTGGAATCAAAATTAAGTAACCTCAATTTTAATGTTATTTAAATGTTTCTAATGCAAGAAAGTCTGCAATATGGAAATGCAAGACACATAAATGTTTATTCAATCGTTGTTTACTATTTTTAAGCTTCTGGCAACTTGAATCGGCAAAATAAACAAAACTAGGTCTACAACTTTATTGACGCTTCTAAACTTTCCACACTGACGTTTTTAATTGTTGGTTCATCAGGATAGTTGCAACTGTTGTCAGCCCGTATTTGCACCACCGGAAGCATGGACTCTTCTCTGCCATTAGGTACTGGCATTTATTGTATAGGTGGACTTACAGTTTTATATGGATTCCGAGCCACCGGAGATTACATCACCTCCTGACCAGAGAAGGTTTTTTGCCATTTAGCCCCCTCACACTTTTCGAATCGTGGAGATTATTTCACTTCTGTGGGGTTTGAACCCACGACGTTTAGCCCGGCATCCCTATGATAACACCTAAGCAACTAACTACGCTATCCTACTGCGACTGTTGCTATGCCGAAATCTACTCTACCCTTCCTTCACACATAAATAAGTACTATATTTATGTGAATGTTGAACAAAGAGGAAATCCATTACCACTTGCCACCAATCATTTTGTGTCTACAGTCGATTATAAATTGGTAATGTGTATAAAATTGATATAGTCAAACCCAAGCGTACGAAATCAATTATTTTAATATTCTTCGTGTAATACAGCAAATTGGTATTGTAATCTAGTTATCTCGCACACTTAGACTAAACAATTTCTACTTTCTTTTCAGGTGGCTGGCACGGTTTGAGCATTCTTTAGGCCAACCCACCACAACGATGATAAGTTATACCCTGATTATTACTTGTTGTAATAAGATGATGCAATATATTTTGTGAGTCAGTGGTGGGTTTCAAAATTACTACAAGTCTATATTTTACTCATGTCGTTGATACCTGTTCCATAAAGAAAATTCTATTGTTTGTACTTGCACTACGCCTTTATCACGCTATGCGCTGCGCAATATTGCGCAATGACTCTCGTTGAGTCTTAGTTTTTAAATTGTTTTAAATGATGTGTTTTCCTTTCAGCGTGCGGTGGTCGGGGTTTGTATTGTAACCAGCTGTACTTCGTTACTGTAAGCAATGCAAATGCCTACCCTCGCCGTCGAGCTCCCGGTGGGCCGCATCTTTCAAGGGACGACCGTGCCTTGTTTAGGTAAATATTTCATCGAAAGAATGATCTGCATTGATCTCCTATTCTAGGTGGTACTAGTAATCTGAGATCTCTTCTACGCTTAACTTATACTCCTCTAATATTTTCTTTCAATAGTTAGCGGAGTAGCAATCATTTTAACATTGGAGATCTTTGCAAATGTATTGGTTGGTATTTCATTTTTGGTGGAAATTGTTTGACATAATCGCAAACAAATACTCCACAAGTCGTTTTCACTGAATCATGATTGTTCATATTCTCATTCAATTAAATTATGCGCTCCCACAATAAGAAAAAGAACTCTAAAATCCTTTTTTTATGTTTGAGTTATAATTTATATGAAATATTATATTTAGTTATAATTTTATGTTTTTGTAATGTATTGTAATTTTAGTCATGTCATAATAATTTCCTTGTGAAGATGAAAAGTCAACCACATTCGTTAATTATAATAGATTTATTTCATACTAGAATTCAATACCAATTTCGTTATATGCGGACAGGGTTTGTTTAGAACCTATTATCTAATGCACTTACTGTTTGACTAAAATATTATATGCTGTGTTTGACTATACGATATTTGCAAGTGTGTTGTTTATGTTTTTTTAATATGTTTTATTGAATTAATGTGTCAAACCCCACCAGTATTTTATTGAAAAAGTAATCTTACTTTTTTGTGGTTGTACAAAATAAAAATATAGTCTGTTCAATAAAAAGTGCCCAAGACTGACTTCATTTGATATTTAATCATCAACAAACCTTATATATTATTAAATGGGATAGACAATGGGATGGCAAAAACAAATCTATTTTAAACAGTCATTTTTTGTTGTGAAGTCGCCAACAATTTTTTGAAATGGCTTGGTATAATCTTTTTTTGTGTATTCTTGTAGAGCATATTAAGTACTTTTCAGCGGTCTAAATATTTAGTAGGGTTATACTATGAAATTTTTGCAAATGTGAAAACTGATTTGTGCTACAATCTTACATCGTGTTCCCCGCCTGAACACTTTATCACAAGCATACGATTGGTCGAGCTGCACTTTATCACAAGCATACAATTGGCCGTGCTGCGGTCTCCGATCTACCCGGACTAAGGTTATTTTCTTACTGCGATCGCTACACTTGTTTTGAACTTGTGTTGTGTCGAGTCGGCCATGTAAATTGTCGTCAATCACGTGAATATTTTATTTATTAGCTTCGTCTTGAAATTTGACAGACTATAGTAGGAGGTTACATTTTAAATTATCTGGAATATACAATTGGTGATAATAATAATACTTAATAAATAGGATATACGAGTTTTCGCAGGCTTTCATTTCTTTCGTCCCCCTGTCTGTTTCTCTGTTCCTCCCTAGCTCCTATTATTTTCTTATATATTTCTCTCGGTATCGTGTTTTCTTCTAGGTTTTGTATTCTTATTTCAAACTTTAGTGCTTATTTCTCCATGCCATTTTTTCGCTTCCTGTTTCTTCTAGAACTATATGCAATGGTGTTTCTTGGTGATGTCTATTTTATGTATTTTGTTTGTAGCTTTTCTGTCTTCCTTTTCTTTCCAGCCCAACATTTTTTTTTGCAAAGGTTGCTATTCAAAAATAGCACCTTTACTTCTTGGTGCTATTAAGCCTCCCTTCCATTCCTCTGGAAACCCTTCTCCTCTCCATATTTTGTTTATTATGTTACTTAAGTTTTCTGTGATTATTTATCCACACTTTATTTTGTATTCCATCCTGTCCTGCTGCTTTAAAAAATTGTAGGTGACGTCACAACAAATAAATTCCTGTGTTTATAAACGAATTTTTTTTCGACAACTAACAGCTAAGATATAAGTTGTCTGTGGCTAAGACTATCCCATTTAATAATATATATGGTCTGTTGATGATTAAATAACAAATGGAGTCACTATAGTCTTTGGTGCTTTTTATCGAACACACTATACATACAGGGTGTCTCAGGCTACCCTTTCAGGTCTTTTTCTCAGTAATTTCACGATTTTTTGAGGTTCAGGAAAAAACATAAAGACTACCTGAAGAATATAGTAGAGGAAGTTTCGATTTCCGGAAGTTACTGCGTAACTGCACTCAACTTCAGAATTTTATATGGGAACCTAGAACCTTGGTCATGTGTGCCATCGTTGGATAGGTATTTCAAATAGAAACAACTTTTGTAAGAAAAGTTTTTTTGTAAATGATCTGCCTAATGAAGAGATACGAGCCAGGATATCAATAGGGAATAAAGTTATTGGAATGCTCCACCATTTAATGCGATCTAAAAGTATGTCGAAGGCTCTGAAGTTAAGGTTATATAAATCGGTGATGAGACCGGTTGTAATGCACTTCTGTGAAACTTGGGTCCTGAACACCAAGGAAAAATCGATGCTGGAGAGATGGGAGCGGAAAGTGCTGAGGAAGATTTTCGGGGGATAGAGTATGGTGAAGGTGGAGAACGAATGAAGAAATAAAACAGCTGTTTCATAGCCCTGGAATAATAAACTTGATAAAGGCCCAAAGAATCTGGTGGATAGGGTACTTAGAAAGAATGGATCGAGAAAGGGTACCAAAGATGGCATTGAGAAATTCACCGATAGGGAAGAAACGAAGAGGATGACCCAGACTAAGATGGCTCGACTCCGTGATAGAAGACCTAAAGCTTTTGGAAGTGGAAAATTGGAGAACTATGGCTCAAACGAGTCTGGCGAAGAGTTGTGCAAGCCCAGGGCCTTCAAGGCCTGTAGTGCATTTATATATATTATATATGCCCAACGAAATAAAAATTAATGTTTCAGACAACCGGAAAAATAATTGCATGGCATAAGCCTACCTTAAGAATTTAATGGTGATAGTTTAATTCTTGATAGTTTTGATTCTTGGAAATTAGTGGAAGTAGACGTAACGGCACTCTGCTTTCAAATATTTTTGTAACTACATACTATAATTTTTCTCCGATTACTCTCGAAGTGACTGTTTTTAGGCGAAACCTTATTATACTGTGGCATATTCTTTGATAGCAACCCTAATATTTTCTGAATAAAATTTTATGTGATAGTCCCTCTTTTCTGGATATAACTGAATTCTTTTTTTTTTTTTACCTTGAATTCGCAACATTAATGTTATTGAAGCATTGAAAACGATTCCATTGATGTTGAATACATTAACCATCAATGTTTTTTCAACATCGATGTATGTTGCCCATCCCTAATCTAATTCATTGGATTTATTAATCTGCCATTAAGCTACTGTAACAATACCACCTGCAACACTAGTCTTGTTGGTATTGGCTGCACTGTGTGGTACACTTCATTAATTTAAGTTACACTTCATTAATTTAAGTTAAGTTACTGTTCAGGGTGGTCCAATTTGGATCTTTCTATAGGGGATCTCGGTAACTAGAAGAGATAGAGAAAATTGGATGGCGTATCCTCGAACTCGATGGTGAAAACAAAAATTGACTATCGTCTTTTGTTTTTAAGTTAAGGCCAAAAACTCATTATATTCCATTTTCGATTTTTATCAATATTTCATGTATTTATCATTTTATTAAGATACGAGTTGCATGTTCTTCAGGCACTTTTTTACGGTGAATTGAATGAGTTTTACAGAATTTTAATATCTTTCTTAATAACCAAGATACAATACAAAGTTTTGTTTTTTTTAAATAGAAGTCGTAGTTGCCTTTGGTCTTAATAAATAGGTGATTTTTTTTCTCTTTTCGATGATGTGTCACATGTGGATGTTATAGTTGCATTTTTGTAGAAATCTATTAAAATTCTATCAAAACGTCATATGTTCTTTTATTCCGAGTATACTTGTTTTGTTTAAATTGTTTGATTGTCTAGCTAACATATTTGACGTGATCTTTACATTGTGAAGTGTGAAATATTTGATATGTTAGATGGTTTATTCAAAGCAATAACAGATCACTAATTGACTTGGAAATATTTGAATCTCTATCCGGCAAGAAAACAACTGTATAAATCAATATTTCAAAGAAAATCTTACCAGGGATCTTTCAAGTAGCCAAGATCAGGGTCTTACAATATTGTAGACGCCGAAAAAACTGCCCCTTATGTAATTTCAGCTGTAATAGTGAATCCGGCAATTTCCAGCCGCCATATTGTGGATGAATCCGGAATTTTGAAGAATCGAGCACTTAGAATTATGAAGAAACATAAATTTAGACCATACATGATTCGAAAAAGACACCATTTGAACGACAAATTATATAAAATGAGGAATGATAATATTAATAATTTACAACAACATTTTATTGATTGTATAAATTCAATTTCAAATGTTCACATTCATAATGCTCAGAAAAGTGTTGTTAAAAGATGCAAATTTGAATAATGGACATCAATTGGAACATTTATTGTAATTTAAATATTGTGTCGATGGTTTTCATGCTTCATTTAAAGGCTTTTCTTTTAATCTCTGTAAAATCAATTTATTGGATTGTCTGCCTTTTAGATGATAGAGCCTGTAATGTTCTCAATGCAATAAGATAATTGTTATTTATTTAATAAACCTTTCTAACATATATAATATTGTATTCACATGGTATTTTGTAATTTACAGATGGCAAATGTGTGCATTTTCAATAAATATTTTTCTCTCTAAACAATACAAGCCTACTACACCCAATAAAAGAACATATGACGTGTTGACACAATTTTAATAGATTTTATCAAAAATGCAATTATTACATTCACATGTGATATATCATTGAAAACCTATTTATTAAGGCCAAAACCAAGTACGACTTGTATTTAAAAAAACACAACTTTGTATTGTATCTTGCTTATTAACGAATATATTGAAATTCTGTAAAACTTCTGTATACTTTTCTGTAAAAAATTCACCGTAAAAAAGTGCCTCAAGAACGTGTAAGTCTTATTTTAATAAAATGAGAAATAAATGAAATATTGATAAAAATCGAAAATAGAAAATAATGAGTTTTTGGCCTTAACTTCAAAACGAAAGACGATAGCCAATTTTTGTTTGCACCATTGAGTTGATATTGAAAAAAGAGATCGAGGATACGCCATCCGATTTTCTCTGCCTCTTCTAGTTACCGAGATCCCCTATAGAAACATCGAAATTGGGCCACCCTGTACAAAAAATAATAGAATAATGCCACCGATTACAAAAAGTCTGAGTGTATTACAATTTTTTGGGGTACTTCGTTAGTAAACAGGAATGATATATCGGTTTTGGTACAGGTTTTAGTACAGGAACAACACTGCTGCCACTGCTCATCAGACAATAGCAAACCATAATAATAATATTAATTGAGTGGTAGTAAATGTATTATGGTATACATATTTTAATAAATAATTTGCGATCTAAAATATTTTTCAGATGAATTCACAATTCCCAATTAACAAAAAATGTGCAATTCGTGGTTGTGGATGAAACATTTCTGATCCAAACATACATTTGCATTCCTTCCCAAGTAATCTTCAATCAATGTCGAAATAGCCAAAAATCCACATTGAATTGGAAAAGGTCATACTACTCTCATACATTATCGTATTTGCGATGCTCACTTTGAGACCTGTCAATACGCAACGCCTGAGAGGAAATCTCTGAATTGAAATATGGTTTCTAAAATCAATCTTCACTGCACAATGTCCATATGCAAGCGGAAAATTCTTCTATCATAGCTCCACATCCTGTTTCACTACTGCGCGATACAACACCACCACTTGGAATTGTCTTACCTGAGCCTCATCGCCAAACACCAGGTATTGAATTCAGCAAAATTTAACTTTAATAGTAACAATGTTATCAATTGTCCCTCTTCTAGGAAAGAACAATGTCTTGTTTAACATATGTAGTTATTTTGTAGCATAATGTATTTGAGTGTGTATATACTTTTATTGTTTCATCTTTTGCCGATATTCCCGCAGTTAAAATAAGACGTTCAACGCAGCCTGGTATTTTGAAACGAATTGGTGTGAATCGAGAAATTCTATTAAGCCCACAGAAAAAAATGATGTATGCAGTCTGTTAAAAAATTAACTAACCTATTGTGAGGTGACACATATTGAAATTGCAATTAGTTAGTATGATTTTTACAATTGTGTTTTGAAAGGATGGTGAAAGTAATTTACATTAGAATATTTTTTTTTCATTATTTGTTTATTGTTTTGGATGAATGATAATTGTCATTTTTAAAACATGTGTCTACGGATGACCGTTGCATTATTAAATGCATTTGTAATTTCTTTAATAATCTAAGTTGTGCAGCAATAGATAAAGTTCTTCCATTTCCATTATAATAGTGTTATTAAATTAGTCATATTCAATTTCAGTGTGTTGGTTTACATTTGATTATTGCTTTTTTAAAGTTATTGTGTCAACTTAGATTTATTTTAAGGTAAAGCTGTACTGATATAAATATCGAAACATGTATTACTTTAAAATGATTGTTGTTATTAGTTTATTCATTGTTATCAAGTATTGTTTATAATTTGTAATTAGATGTAATTTGTATTATTATTGTATTGTGTACACTCTGTGCAAATAAATTAATTGTGTATACACTTGCCCTCTTTTTATCCTCCCCAAACAAAAAAAGTGGTTTACGAAATTGGTAATTTGTTTAAGAAATTATTCATTTAATATTTTAAACAAATTACTAATTTGATAATAAATATTAATTTCAACACAATTCAGAACAGTAGTACAGATATTTACTCCTATCCAAGTTCTGAACCCAATTAGTTCAAAATTGCTAATGTAGTGGGCGCAGCTGGGACGGTTCATCCGATAAACATACTCATGCCCTTTCTTTCTTTAGTATATTCTTTGGGGCTGAGTGCCGGCTGAAGCCGGTAACGTAGGAATTACAGAACACTGAAAATTGAGCGCAAGATTAAAATTTTGTCAATTTTCAGACCCCTATTTATGGGCGAAGGAAGCTTTTCCGAGGAAAAAACTTACATTTTCGTAGTCTGCGACGGCGAGCAAAATTCGTGTTATGCACCTAAACTGCAAAAACTCCCAGATTTGAATTCAGCGTGAAACAATATATCAAACTTACTTTCAAAGATTCGTGTTACACAAATCGTGTTGACAAGTGTTATCAAAAATTTTTAGCACTATACCAAATCATAGATAACCAAATATTCCAAATACTCCAATCGCCAATCGTGCAAAAAACGTCATAAGCATGTCGAACGGTTGTCCACGACGCATCTGTTACTACGGTTCGCAACATTTTGTGAAAGCATAAATTACGTCTTTGTAAGGTGCAATACATCTATATTACTTAGTATATTAATTTACTTTTAATAATTCACTAGGTTAACCTAGTTTAAAATTTACAACTGAATGATACTGAAAAACGAATTTAGGATGCGTAAGCCTTCTAGCTCAAACCAGTTTTTTTTACATTTTTTGCAAAAATTTCATAGATAACCTTACTAAAAATCTAGACATAGTACCTAAAATGTTCTACAAGAATACACTAAAAAAATTGTCGGTGACGTCACAAGAAAAGTATGAAGGTGTTTAAAAAATATTTTATTTCTCAAACTTGTAGCTAAGACTGTCTCATTTAATAATATATCTTAATATATACCCTACACCTGAGAGCGCAACAATACTTCATTAATATATATGTTTGTAGATGGTTACATAACAATTGAAGTCGCTATAGTCTTTTTGTAGAACACACGGTATATGGGAAATAAGAAAAGCTGTCGGTCTACAGTGAATTTTACGTGCAAAAACTTGCTAGCCAGCGTGCATCTTCCATGGCAGTGCCGGCGGTGGGGCGGTGTATGTAAGGTGGCCTGAATGTGACCGACTATGTTTATGGATAAATAAATATAAATATTGCATAAAAAGTAAAACAAATAATATAACTTTATAAATAAATATATCATCAATGAAAAATTCCTGAAAATTTCATGTATCTAAGTTTTGTAGTTTTTCTAATGAACATGTCCCCAGTTTCGAAATATGGTAATTACAGTCTTAGGTTCAGCAAAGTTCAAAATTAACAATGTCAATGTCATTCCAGCAATAAAAATGTATTTGGCAACATACGTGCAAAGTACGAGTTTGACACTACTAAGATGATTAATTCAATTGCAGACCGATTTGAAATTGTAAGCGTTTATTTTAAAACAAAGCCAGAGCTGTATGTTGCATTTTCAATCAAAGCGCTCTTATGTTGGATATTGATGTTGAGGAATTATATTAGAGAATTGATTTTTAGATGATGTGGGAGTTTGTTTGTTTCTTTGGCTGTACCGTTTTATTTTTCTGTTTCTCGTAATTATAATGGTGGCTGCGTACATTACAATCATATACTATAAATTTTATATTTTATATTACCTCTGCAGTGGTATTAGACAAACATAATACATATTTTAAATTCTTAGTCTCTACCTATAATATTGATTGATTTCTTGTTGTCATATACGTAATTTTTTAGTCTAGTAAAAAAGTAATTTATTCTAATAAGTAATTTTTTATTCTAGTTCTTGTAACCCCCTTTCGGGGTTACAGTACCAGTAATGAACAGTAACCCCTTTCGACAGATAACGTAGCCTACTAATGTACCTCCCCCCCCCCGCCTGTCCAAACGCCAGTATACGGATTGTGCGAGATTATTCTGCGATACCAATCCCATCAATTCCGTTCAATCAACATCATCAACCGTTAATTCCGAAATAGTAACTCATTTGCCAAATGGAATATATTGGTTCTTCTTTGGCATAACATAATACACTTAATTTCATTTCTTCAATTGAAATATGGCATCTCCTAGTTCTTTTATGATGACCAATAGCGACGCATCATGTACCTACTATTAAATTTTGCGATTATATTAGACATTGTTTCGATTTATTGGATTCGTCTGTCAGGATAAAGCACTCAAAATAAATCTCTCACAATCCGTATACTATTGCCACCTCGGTACCATTTGAATTTGAATATTTGAGTACTTTCTTGCGTTGAATAAATTTTCTCAAAACAGTGTTGATATTTGAAATGATCCATTTACACACGCCAGTAATTTTGGTTGCATAACCGTTGCATTTTAGCAATGCATTTGGTACTGTCGTTTTAAAACTGAACATAGCCTACTAGAACATGTTCAGAGATTAAAACAAACGCGCGGTATAGTCCCCTAATTATAATTGGTAATATTGTAAGTCAATTAATTAATAAACAATGTATATTGGGTTGCCTCCGTCAATACTCTACAATATTAATTAAATACTCTCTTCGTTAGGTAGGTACGTATTCAACAAGAGCACAGATGTAAATACAGAAAAGCGATTAAGGCTACTTAGTTTATAATTGCAGGAAGGTAACAGGTGGAAAACCCTTTAAATAAATAAGTACAGGCTGTCCCAGGGGAAACGTAACACCCTAGTATTTTACGAAACTATAATTTTTCACGAAACCCCTAAAACACGTCAAGTTTTAATTCAACGGGGACAACTTTTGGCAGGTAAATGATTTTCAATTGTTTAACCCCCTGGCCGTAGGGCAAGCAAAATATATTCAGCAACATACGTACCAAGTACAAAACTATCAGTTTGATACTACTAAGACGATTAGTAGGAGGTACACATTATTTTTTTAAATTAGAGTAGGGGTCGAGTGATAGCTGATTTGAAAGCTTATACTCTGTTCCATTTTTATTTTTAACTAAGGAGACTGTAGTTTGATTTTATGAAGGTTTACACATGCAACACCAAGAAAAATGATGTGAGAGTGAAAAAAATATTAAATGTCAGATTTCTAACAATGTTGCCTAATTCATATCTTAAAATAATTAAATTATTAATTATTAATTAATAATGGTTAGTTAATTAGATTTATGATTGAAGTCAACTATATTTTCAGTATATTTCATAATCATAAACTGTATTTTATATTATAATTTGACTGATTTGCTTTTATGAAATAAAAATGGCAAATAAATTCTGTACTCAATTGATACTCTGCTTGATGGCCCATGATGGATCACTGCCCACTGTCATAAAATATAACCTATTTTTTTTAAATACAAAATGTTTTTTTAAGTCTAGTGACCTTTTACGTTGGCCAACAATACTGTCACCCTAACAGAGCCAACTTAGTTAAAATGAGTTTACCTAATTTGTAACACAACGGTAGATTTATATTTAAAATCTGTCAATGATTTAGACAAAGGTTTAGATTAAGAGATTCTTTTTTTAAGTTAAGGAGTTCATAAAGTTCAAAACAAACATGTCATTTCAGCAACAAAAATGTATTCATACATACAGCATACATCCCAAGTACGAAACTATCAGTTTGACACTACTAAGACGATTTATTCAATTGTAGATCGTATTGAAACTGTAAGCGTTTATTTCAAAAACAAAACCAGAGCTGCATCTCGAGTTTTCAATCAAAATGCTTAAAGCGCTCTTATATTGAATATTGATGTTGAGGAATATTTTCATGCCCGGTTGCATCAACGCGAGTTAAATATTAACTCGGGGTTAAAAATTTTACTCGGGATTAACCTCAAAAATTACTTACACCAGATCTGAAATAAAAGATGAAATGCGAGTTATACGAACTTAATTCATTCACAAGTGACCCGTTTTATTTCCCCCGAGGGGTTTTGTTGCTATACGTTATTCCACATCATCAAATTTTGATGCTACGATTCGAAACGTCGCTCTGGCATAAATATAACTCAGGGTTACATTACCCGAGTTAAAACAATGTTAATGCAACCGGTCATTAGAGAATTGATTTTTAGATGATGTGGGAGTTTGTGTCTTAAGTTGTACTGATTTATTTTTCTGTTCCTCGCAATTATAATGGTGGCTGGGTACATTATAATCATTTACTCTATATTTTATATTTTTGTGTGGTATTAGACAAACATTATACGTATTTTAAATTCTTACTCACTAGTCACTACCTATAATATTTATGTACACGTAATTTTTAATTCTAGAATATGAACAGTAACCCCCTTTCTAATAAATTGAAACTCGCCTACCTCAAGTAAGCTAAGTGAAATCATGTAGCTTACGTTTATAAGGAGGGATGTGATGTGCGGTAAAAACCTCTATAAAGACCCCCCAAATCCCCACATCCCGCACATCGCTGGCATGCATGTGTGTATATAGTCCCCTAATTATAAGTGGTAATCTTATAAATCAAATGATTTATAGATGATGTATATTGGGTTGCCTACGTCAATACTCTAACTCTTCGTTAGGAAGCCAAGTGTTCGACAAGGGTACCGATGTAAATACAGAGATGCTATTAAGACTGGTTAGTTTATAATTTCAGGAAGGTAACAGGTAGAAAACCCTTTAAAGAAACACCCTAAATATCTACGCAAATGTTTTTTTAACGAAATCGCTAAACTCGTCAAGTCCAAGGGTTGCAACTTTTGGCAGGTAAATGATCTTCAATTGTTTAACCCCCTGGCCACAGGGAAGGTTAACCATTTTTTTAATAAATTGGAGTAGGGGTCGAGTCATGATTCATTTGAAAGCTTGCCTAATTTACAATACAACAGTGCATTAATTTTTAAAATCTGTAGATTGGTTTTCAGGAATAGTTATTTAAGCATTAAGAGAGGTAAGTATCTTTTACCAGTCGAGGTCGAGTTTGCGCCCGAGCGACAGCGAGGGCTAGCATTAAAGACCGAGACTGGTCAAAACTTACCTCTCAAATTGCTTATAACTGTTTTCCACTCCTGAAGTTGGTTTAATTGTTTGTGTTTGATTAATTTATTTTCGCAACATGAACAAAATGTCAGTACGGCTTTGGTTGCTAAGACTATTTTTGTCAGAAATTGCATTCGTTCAGTTGTAAAATGAATTCTAATGAAAACAAACAAGAAATGGCAATTGAAGAAGCTGCAGATGCTGTCTGTTCCTTCCTACTGCCCGAGAAGTCGAATGGGGTGTTATCAAAAGTGTTTTAAAGACTGGTGCCAGAGAAAGAACGCTATTGAAATTATTTTACTTACTTCCCTGAGGGAAGTAAGTGATTACTTACTTCCCGTTGCTCATAGTAACCAAAGCTTTATCGGTAAGTGGGACTTACTTCCACTAAATCAATGTTATAACAGTGTACTTACCATGCAGGGAGTGGAAAAATTATGTTTTTAAGTTGTATATACGAGCCCTAATAACTATATGTTCGGCCACTTCATAATTACTACCTAAATTTGTTTTTCTTTATGTACTTTTACTAGTAAAATGTATTTATCTACAACTATTCAGTAACGTTTACATTACCTGTATATCTTTAACAAGTAATGGCATGTGTTACTTTCATAAATTGAGTAATGATGACAGCATAATTGAATAATATTATTCCATGACAAACAATCGTCTGTCAATGTCACTTGTATTTTCCGTTTCAAAGTTCTATCATCGTGTTAATATCATTGAGACATGTCCGATGAAAGTGAAATCTCTTCAACGCCCTAAGAGATATTGCAGCTGGCAAATAATGCTACTGAAAAGTTGATGCAGGAAAAATCGAAAGGAAAATATGATGCGGCATATAACAACTTCATGACTTGGCAAACGAAGAAAGAAACGTCTTCGTTTTCTGAAAACGTCCTACTAGTTTACTTCACCGAATTGGCAAAAACTATAAGTCGTCGTCTTCATGGGCTTTTTACTCTATGCTAAGAAGCACACTGAATATTTACCACAACATTCATCTGGAAAATTAATATAAGTTGCAGTCATTTTAAAGCGTTAAGCTGACGGTCATCGGCCAAAAACAGCCAAAGTTTTTACGCCAGCAAAATTATTAATTTCGTTGGAAATTCAACACAAGTCATTAATTTCCATAATTGCAAGAATGTGCCCATAAAAGTTAAATTCTCAATTTAGATGCATTACTAAAATAGTTGTAGATAAAGTATAGTATTCAACTCGCGCGCAATGGCTATTACCCACTCAGATGATTACAGAACTCGCCGCTGCGCGGCTCGTGCTGCAATTTCATCTTCGTGGGCAATAGCCATCATTACGCGCTCGATGAATAATATACTATTATTAATGTATTTCTTTTTAATTTTAGAATCATTACGATTCAGGCTACTTTATGATGGTAATATATAACACAAAATTACATTGTTGGTTTGTAAAAAAAATATTTTATTGAACAAAAATTGACAATTAAATGTTTGGTCAAAATAAAACTTCAAAATAAGAAGTAACAATTTAACAATTTGATACGGCGTAACATCGCATTTTGCTGCAATTACTGCTCGAATTCTTCTAGGCATATAATTTAGAAGAGATCTAAACTTGAAGTTTAGCACTCAAACGTTCCTGAGATCTTTGTGGATTGCTTCTCAGTTTCAGTTTCATTTTATGCGAAAGAGTTTCGATGACGTTTAAGTCTGGGCTGCTGTAAGGCGAATCCAATACTACCTTGTAATGGTTTTCCAACTTTTTTTGGTTGTTTTGGCTGTATGGCTTGAAACTCCATCTTGTTGGAAGATAAATAGCACCCCAGCGAACAATTTTTCAATACTGGGAATTAAGTTATTTTCTGGATTATCTGGATATTCTCTATGCCCTTTGCGGACATACAACCCCATATCATAAACCTCAAAGGAAACTTGAGACAGTACGTTTTAAGCAATGAACGCCTTTATTAAACGCCTCTTCCTTGTTTCTAATTACACTGTGTCGATTATCTTCCATACACACATCAAATTTCGATTCATCACTAATAATAACCGAATTCCACCGCTCATGTACATATCTATGGTCCCTGTTCTGTATACGAAACCAAATGGACTTTAGGCCAATAATGCTTTTTCTTTGGCTTAAAATGTTAGATAGTTTTATCCCTATCATATTGAAATATTTGACATTGATAAAATTACCAAATAACCGACTCCACTCTTATGTACCCACTTTCTACAAGTTTACCTGGAAACAGATAATCCCTCAGCCTCATTCCTCTCGGCCATTATTTCTCACTAGTGCCTCTTCTGTTATTTTGGCAGGTTTTTACTAGCTTTCTTCTTTGTCGATTCGAAATTAAACAGGGATGTTCTGAGCCTTTTTCCTTAATATCGGTGTTACCGTTTTCACCATATAATTTGATGATGTAAGTTACCGTAAATTTTGATAGTTACAAGTCTCTTTAAGTTAAATTTTTTCCCTCGTCGAAACACGTTCATTATTAAATTTCTCACTTTTTTGGGAGTTACCACACTTCAAGCCATATTTAAACAAACTGTTCACTTAAAGTTGACAAACACACAAGACATGGGTTAACAAGACGTCTTGTTTGCTTAAACGTGAAATCAGTATCCAAAGCTATCTCAATTTTAATTTGGTGATGTATCTAAAATGCATAATATTTTGGCCGAACATTTGATTGTCGGTTTTAGCGCAACAAAAATGTTTTTTACAAACATAAATTCCGATTCTTATAAGATTTTATCACGAAAGTGCAGCCACAATACTGGTGAACCAAAATTTACGAAAAAAAAAAATGATTTGCTGGCAACAGTTTATGTTATAACAATTTTTAGAGAGAAATTATGAAATGGCCGAAGATATAGTTGTTAGGGCTCGTAGTTCAAGAATATATATTTTTTAATTTGAGCAGTGTTCTAAGTAATCCTGTCATTTCAGCAACAAAAATGTATTTAGCAACACACGTGCCAAGTACGAAACTATGAGTTTGACACTACTAAGATGTTTTATTCAGTTGCAGACCGTTTTTGATGTAAATGGTTATCTTGTAACTCGATTAATTAGCAGATAATGTATATCGGGTAGCCTATGTCAATACGTTAATTTAAATTATAAACTCTTCGTCAGGAAGGCAAGTGTTCAACAAGAGTACCGATGTAAATACAGAGAAGCTATTAAGACTAGTTAGTTTATAATTTCATAGAGGTAACCGGCAGAAAACCCTTTAGATAAACAGACTAAATATCAACGAAAATGTTCTTTTTACGAAATCACAAAACACGTCAAGTTTTTATCCAAGGGTTACAACTTTTTGCAGGTAAATGATCTTTAGTTGTTTAACCCCCTGGCCACAGGGGAGGTTAACCCATTTTTTATAATTTGGAGCAGGGGTCGAGTGATAGCTCATTTGAAAGCTTGCCTAATTTACAATACAACAGTATATTAATTTTTAAAATCTGTCGATTAGTTTTCAAGAAATTATGGTTTTAAGTTGTGTATAGTTCAAGAACATATATTTTTTTAAATTTGAGCAGTGTTCTAAATAATCCTGTCATTTCAACAACAAAAATGTTTTAGAAACATACGTACCAAGTACAAAACTATGAGTTTGATACTACTAAGATGATTTATTCTGTTGCAGACCGTTTTTGATGCAAATGGTAATCTTGTAACTCGATTAATTAATAGATAATGTATATTGGGTTGCCTATGTCAATACTCTACACGTTAATTTAAATTATTAACTCTTCGTCAGGAAGGCAAGTGTTCAACAAGACTACCGATGTAAATACAGAGAAGCTATTAAGACTAGTTAGTTTATAATTTCATAGAGGTAACCGGCAGAAAACCCTTTAGATAAACACTCTAAATATCAACGAAAATGTTCTTTTTACGAAATCGCTAAACACGTCAAGTGTTTATCCAAGGGTTACAACTTTTTGCAGGTAAATGATCTTTGGTTGTTTAACCCCCTGGCCACAGGGGAGGTTAACCCATTTTTATAATTTGAAGTGGGGGTCGAGTGATAGCTCATTTGAAAGCTTGCCTAATTTACAATACAACAGTATACTAATTTTTAAAATCTGTCGATTAGTTTTCAAGAAATTATGGTTTTAAGTTGTGTATAGTTCAAGAACATATATATATTTTTAATTTGAGCAGTGTTCTAAATAATCCTGTCATTTCAACAACAAACATGTATTAGAAACATACGTACCAAGTACAAAACTATAAGTTTGATCCTACTAAGATGATTTATTCTGTTGCAGACCGTTTTTGATGTAAATGGTAATCTTGTAACTCTAATAATTAACAGATTATGTATATTGGGTTGCCTGTGTCAATACTCTTCAAGTTAATTTAAATTATTAACTCTTCGTCAGGAAGGCTATTGTTCAACAAGACTACCCATGTAAATACAGAGATGCTATTAAGACTAGTTAGTTTATAATTTCATAGAGGTAACCGGCAGAAAACCCTTTAGATAAACACCCTAAATATCAACGAAAATGTTCTTTTTACGAAATCGCTTAACACGTCAAGTGTTTATCCAAGGGTAACAACTTTTTGCAGGTAAATGATCTTTAGTTGTTTAACCCCCTGGCCACAGGGGAGGTTAACCCATATTTATAATTTGGAGTGGGGGTCGAGTGATAGCTCATTTGAAAGCTTGCCTAATTTACAATACAACAGTATATTAATTTTTTAAATCTGTCGATTAGTTTTCAAGAAATTATGGTTTTAAGTTGTGTATAGTTCAAGAACATATTTTTTTTTAAATTTGAGCAGTGTTCTAAATAATCCTGTCATTTCAACTACAAACATGTATTAGAAACATACGTACCAAGTACAAAACTATAAGTTTGATACTACTAAGATGATTTATTCTGTTGCAGACCGTTTTTGATGTAAATGGTAATCTTGTAACTCGAATAATTAACAGATAATGTATGTTGGGTTGCCTATGTCGATACTCTACACGTTAATTTAAATTATTAACTCTTCGTCAGGAAGGCAAGTGTTCAAGAAGACTACCGATGTAAATACAGAGAAGCTATTAAGACTAGTTAGTTTACAATTTCACGAAGGTAACCGGCAGAAAACCCTTTAGATAGACACCCTAAATATCAACGAAAATGTTTTTTTACGAAATCGCTAAACACGTCAAGTTTTAATCCAAGGGTTACAACTTTTTGGAGGTAAATGATCTCCAATTGTTTAACCCCCTGGCCACAGGGGAGGTTAACCCATTTTTTAAATTTGGAGTTGGGGTCGAGTGACAGCTCATTTGAAAGCTTGCCTAATTTACAATACAACAGTATATTAATTTTTAAAATCTGTCGATTAGTTTTCAAGAAATTATGGTTTTAAGTTGTGTATAGTTCAAGAACATATATGTTTTTTAAATTTGGGCAGTGTTCTAAATAATCCTGTCATTTCAACAACAAAAATGTTTTAGGAACTTACGTACCAAGTACAAAACTATGAGTTTGATACTACTAAGATGATTTATTCTGTTGCAGACAGTTTTTGATGTAAATGGTTATCTTGTAACTCGATTAATTAGCAGATAATGTATATCGGGTAGCCTATGTCAATACGTTAATTTAAATTATAAACTCTTCGTCAGGAAGGCAAGTGTTCAACAAGAGTACCGATGTAAATACAGAGAAGCTATTAAGACTAGTTAGTTTATAATTTCATTGAGGTAACCGGCAGAAAACCCTTTAGATAAAAAGACTAAATATCAACGAAAATGTTCTTTTTACGAAATCGCAAAACACGTCAAGTTTTTATCCAAGGGTTACAACTTTTTGCAGGTAAATGATCTTTAGTTGTTTAACCCCCTGGCCACAGGGGAGGTTAACCCATTTTTTATAATTTGGAGCAGGGGTCGAGTGATAGCTCATTTGAAAGCTTGCCTAATTTACAATACAACAGTATATTAATTTTTAAAATCTGTCGATTAGTTTTCAAGAAATTATGGTTTTAAGTTGTGTATAGTTCAAGAACATATATTTTTTTAAATTTGAGCAGTGTTCTAAATAATCCTGTCATTTCAACAACAAAAATGTTTTAGAAACATACGTACCAAGTACAAAACTATGAGTTTGATACTACTAAGATGATTTATTCTGTTGCAGACCGTTTTTGATGTAAATGGTAATCTTGTAACTCGATTAATTAATAGATAATGTATATTGGGTTGCCTATGTCAATACTCTACACGTTAATTTAAATTATTAACTCTTCGTCAGGAAGGCAAGTGTTCAACAAGACTACCGATGTAAATACAGAGAAGCTATTAAGACTAGTTAGTTTATAATTTCATAGAGGTAACCGGCAGAAAACCCTTTAGATAAACACTCTAAATATCAACGAAAATGTTCTTTTTACGAAATCGCTAAACACGTCAAGTGTTTATCCAAGGGTTACAACTTTTTGCAGGTAAATGATCTTTAGTTGTTTAACCCCCTGGCCACAGGGGAGGTTAACCCATTTTTATAATTTGGAGTGGGGGTCGAGTGATTGCTCATTTGAAAGCTTGCCTAATTTACAATACAACAGTATACTAATTTTTAAAATCTGTCGATTAGTTTTCAAGAAATTATGGTTTTAAGTTGTGTATAGTTCAAGAACATATATATATTTTTAATTTGAGCAGTGTTCTAAATAATCCTGTCATTTCAACAACAAACATGTATTAGAAACATACGTACCAAGTACAAAACTATAAGTTTGATCCTACTAAGATGATTTATTCTGTTGCAGACCGTTTTTGATGTAAATGGCAATCTTGTAACTCTAATAATTAACAGATTATGTATATTGGGTTGCCTTTGTCAATACTCTACACGTTAATTTAAATTATTAACTCTTCGTCAGGAAGGCTATTGTTCAACAAGACTACCCATGTAAATACAGAGATGCTATTAAGACTAGTTAGTTTATAATTTCATAGAGGTAACCGGCAGAAAACCCTTTAGATAAACACCCTAAATATCAACGAAAATGTTCTTTTTACGAAATCGCTTAACACGTCAAGTGTTTATCCAAGGGTAACAACTTTTTGCAGGTAAATGATCTTTAGTTGTTTAACCCCCTGGCCACAGGGGAGGTTAACCCATTTTTTAAATTTGGAGTTGGGGTCGAGTGACAGCTCATTTGAAAGCTTGCCTAATTTACAATACAACAGTATATTAATTTTTAAAATCTGTCGATTAGTTTTCAAGAAATTATGGTTTTAAGTTGTGTATAGTTCAAGAACATATATTTTTTTTAAATTTGGGCAGTGTTCTAAATAATCCTGTCATTTCAACAACAAAAATGTTTTAGAAACATACGTACCAAGTACAAAACTATGAGTTTGATACTACTAAGATGATTTATTCTGTTGCAGACCGTTTTTGATGTAAATGGTTATCTTGTAACTCGATTAATTAGCAGATAATGTATATCGGGTAGCCAATGTCAATACGTTAATTTAAATTATAAACTCTTCGTCAGGAAGGCAAGTGTTCAACAAGAGTACCGATGTAAATACAGAGAAGCTATTAAGACTAGTTAGTTTACAATTTCATAGAGGTAACCGGCAGAAAACCCTTTAGATAAACAGACTAAATATCAACAAAAATGTTCTTTTTGCGAAATCGCAAAACACGTCAAGTTTTTATCCAAGGGTTACAACTTTTTGCAGGTAAATGATCTTTAGTTGTTTAACCCCCTGGCCACAGGGGAGGTTAACCCATTTTTTATAATTTGGAGCAGGGGTCGAGTGATAGCTCATTTGAAAGTTTGCCTAATTTACAATACAACAGTATATTAATTTTTAAAATCTGTCGATTAGTTTTCAAGAAATTATGGTTTTAAGTTGTGTATAGTTCAAGAACATATATTTTTTTTAAATTTGAGCAGTGTTCTAAATAATCCTGTCATTTCAACAACAAAAATGTTTTAGAAACATACGTACCAAGTACAAAACTATGAGTTTAATACTACTAAGATGATTTATTCTGTTGCAGACCGTTTTTGATGTAAATGGTTATCGTGTAACTCGATTAATTAATAGATAATGTATATTGGGTTGCCTATGTCAATACTCTACACGTTAATTTAAATTATTAACTCTTCGTCAGGAAGGCAAGTGTTCAAGAAGACTACCGATGTAAATACAGAGAAGCTATTAAGACTAGTTAGTTTACAATTTCACGAAGGTAACCGGCAGAAAACCCTTAAGATAGACACCCTAAATATCAACGAAAATGTTTTTTTACGAAATCGCTAAACACGTCAAGTTACAACTTTTTGGAGGTAAATGATCATCAATTGTTTAACCCCCTGGCCACAGGGGAGGTTAACCCATTTTTTTAAATTTGGAGTAGGGGTCGAGTGATAGCCCATTTGAAAACTTGCCTAATTTACAATACAACAGTATATTAATTTTTAAAATCTGTCGATTAGTCTTCAAGAAATTAAGGTTTTAAATTATGTATAGTTCAAGAACATATATTTTTTTTAAATTTGAGCAGTGTTCTAAATAATTCTGTCATTTCAGCAACAAAAATGTATTCAACAACATACGTACCAAGTATGAAATTATGAGTTTGACACTACCAAGATGATTTTTTCAGTTGCAGGCCGTTTTTGATGTAAGTGGCTGCCTATGTCAATAATCAAAATTTTATTCAATTATTAACACTCTTCGTTAGGTAGATATAAGCAGTGATGTAAATACACAAAGGAATTAAGGCCAGTTAGATTATAATTTCACGAAGGTAACAGGCAGTAGCGTGTTATCCTATGGGTAAATTGGGCACTTGGCTAGGGCCATTATGGTCAAGGTGGGATGGGGGCAACAATTGAATGTTTTCTTACAAAAATTAAAAAATGACACTGTACATGGGGGGGGGGGGGGTGGGAATTTTCAAATTTCCCTAGGTCTCCATGAAACCGCTAGTGACAGGTAAATAACCCTTTAAATAAAAGAGTTACCCGGAAGAAAGGTAACACCCTAAATATCTACGAAAATATTTATTTTCACGAAATTGCTGAAACACGTCAAGTTTTAATATAAGGGGGACCACTTTTTCCAGGTAAATGATCTCTATTGTTTAACCCCTGGCCGCAGGGGAGGTAAACCCATTTTGTTTTTAAATTTGAGTAGGGGTCGAGTGATAGCTCAATTGAAAGCTTAATTAATTTGCAATACAACATTATATTAATATTTAAAATCTGTCGATTAGTTTTCAAGAAACTATTTTTTAAATTTGAGTAAAGTTTATAACATAGGGTATCCGGACTATTCGTCCTTGGATGGTTCGTCCAGGACTCTTCGTGCCCGGACTATTCGTCCAGTGGACGATTGATTAGTTCTAGCATATGATTCGTCCAAAAAACTTTTTTTAATTTATTTTCATTTAAACTATTATTTACGCTACAAATGTTCGAAAAAAAGACTGTTTCAATAAAAAATACTTTAAACTTAATTATTTACGCTACAAATGTTTGAAGAAAAAAATAATTTGAATAAATAATCATTTATTTATGATTTATTATTTGCTAGGAGTGCAATTGTTGTAAGATATAATAATACTTACTCACTGAGTTTTGGCTCAGTAGCAAACACTTCTGACATGGGAGTTTTTTTCCGTGCTAACTTAACGTATATCTCAAATGTTTTGGCACAAAATATATTAACATATTATTTTGTAAAAAAATAACTTTATTTAAACTTTTATTATTTGCTACAATTAACAGCTTAGTTACTAACAAATTTATTAACTTTAAGTAAGTGAAGGGACCCGTATTGCTCAACGAGGCGCAATTCTCTGCGAATACCAATCATCAGGTTCCGGACATCAATTTCGGGTATCTTTCTGAAAATTCTAGGCCCTGGTTGTTCTTCGTTTTCGGCTTGCCACCTTCCTTCATACACTTTGCAACATAAAAGTGCCCAAAAATATTCAATTGGATGGACCTGAGGTAAATTAGGGGGATTCTCGATTACAACATACAAAAGGTATGTTGTTTTGACAAAGCCAATTTTGTGTTACCCTGGCATAATGACAGGATGCCGAGTCGGGCCAAAATATTATATTATTCTAACGTAGACAATCGCGAGACAATTATTAATATATTTCTCACTGTTCAGATCTTCGCCCCTTACCAGTAGCGGATTTAAGGGGGGTCGGGGGGCTATAGGCTATAGGGGCCCAAGGCAGCAATTTCCAGGGGCGGAAAATTTTTGGAAAAATATCAAAAGAGTAAGTCACAATAAGAAATAAATATACAAATAAATAAATAAATGACGAATGAAAACAGGAAACTAGAAGAAGTGAAGAATTCAGCTACCTCCTTCAACTTCAATGATTAGAAACCACTGTTTTAATTGTAATTCATTAAAATTGGAAACTTTTCAAATTCGACCATTGATTTGATTGTTTTCGAAACAAAGACAGCCCATATTTGGCACATCAAACTTGCAAAATTCCAACCAAATATGGTAAAATTCAGAACAAATTTGAGATGTTAAATTTAAAAAATCATTGTACAAAACTATCAAAACTCTACGTAATTATGAATACCATTCTATAACCAATGTTAACAAAGAAAATTCACTTTTGAGAAGTTCACTTTAAATTGTTAATATAGTTGATAGTCCAGTCATATTAGCCTCAAATCTTATAATAACGATTTATAAGTTCGAATTATCAATTATATTTTGTAGACTGGCGTTTGTTTCTCACTAGTTCTGTTGAAATCTTAGGTGAAATATGATATGTGTCCTTAAACTAATTCAAAATTTAACATTTGCCATCAAAATTTGTGAAATTCAGGTAAAATCATAAAATATCCTTTGCATTCTGACAAGTTATGTTAATATTTAGGACCAAATTTTGATAAATGCTGTAAGAATTTCATCATTCAGATTGAATTTTATATATATCGTTGTCGTCCACGTCAATTTTATTCGAAATTTTGCAGACTGGAATTTGCTTCTCACTGGTTCTGTTGAAATTTTGGGTAAAATATGATCCTTGAGGCCCTTGTCATCAAGGACGACATACTCTTATCCAGTTAAATATTACAAACTTTGTGAACACTTATGTATAATACCCCCAAGGTATACTGTCGCTCTTAATATTCGACAATTTTGCCTCAAGATGCCTGAAAGATCAGCTGAAACTGGTTGCAAATAATAATAAATAATTTTATTAAGGTAGTATGATGTTTCACTCAAGATAACAATAACATTAATATGAGAAACAATCTGAAATAGAAATACATCCTTTATAATAGATGTGTTTTTCAGAATGATTATACAAGTATTTCGTATATCTTATAACCTTAACTTAAATTATAAAATTGTGATTCTCTTCACGTTTCTATGTATAGACACGTATATAGAAACGTATGTATATACATTTCTATGTATAGAAACGTATGTATATGCTGTATAGTTTATTATACAAGCATTTTAATAAGTAATTAGCGGTACTGTCTACAACTTAAATTAGATACACATCATCTAGACACAATTCTTGGGAAGATTATAACTTTGTAAAAACGGTTCAATTTCTTTTCAAAACTTCAAAAACTTCTAAACAGTTTCCACGATTTGTACTATCTGCCTTTCACTAAGGCCTATAAACAAAACAAATTTAGTGTTTGTTTTGTAATAGAACAACTTCTACAGTGATCATATTTGAGAGTGCTATTAAAAAGAGACCATTTTTGCATAGCGACTCTATGATACTTAAAATCTCGATGTACTTGATATTTTCTCAAGCTCTCTTCCAATGTTTGAAGAAGCCAAATGAGATAAAAACTTGTTCTCTAGATTTTTATGAAAATAGCCTGTACAGGAACCAGAATGCTGCATTTTGCGGGAAGCTGTATTCGAGCCAAAAATAGTCCCGAACCCATTTATGTACTTTGGAAGCTTCTTTTGCTTTATGCATCCTGCTGAATAAGGATAATAATTATAGATGTTTACGTAAATTAAAAATTTATAACCTCTTTGCTGGTTCAACTGCCAGTGATAATAAATGTTTGATGGCCAAGATACAAAAAAAAAACGGACGAGAAAAACACTTGAAAGGACGTAAGCAGACTTTACCGGGCATAATCGTAATAATTAAGGGGGGTGGGGGGTCTTTCAGAGGGGGCGCTTTGAAACAGCCCAGTTTCGCTCCAGGAGTGTATACATTTTTTTGGATTCATGAAAGGATTGGGCATTGGACCAGGGCGGCAAGTTGCCGGTAGCCCCTAGGTGCGAGAAGTATAAATCTGCCACTGCCCCTTACCCGTCCCACATAAGGTCTGGATATCCATCTAGTCGAAATCGGACACCAAACCAGAACCTTATCGGCAAATTTCGCTTTTCCTTTATATTTTACATTGTCCTTATACCCTTATAGATACTGCGTATAAAAACCATCGTTTCCGTTGATTTCCGAGTAGGCAAGACTAAAATATTTTTCATCGTCCAGGATAATGGCTCTCTTGTTCGCAAAATGTACTCGCTTTAGTTGACGACAGCATCGTGGTATCGTTACAAATTGATTTGGGGTATAGTCAGTACACTTTCGTTTTTTTTCGGTATTTTGTACTATTTCTTCCTATTTCCCGCAATATTATCCGTATCGTTTGAAGTACGAAACTCACGCGCTAATTCCTTACGGATACCCTAAGTCTGTATTTTGCTCTTTTTAACAATCTTTCTACTCACACTCTCGGGTAAAAATCCGTAGCCTTTACTGTTTTAGATTTACTTTAAAATTTAGACAAGGTATCCCTTCTTAGCAATCGGCTATTGTACGGTATATGCTTCTGCACTAGATATATTGGTTTTAAAAAATCATCCGCCCAATCAAATTATAAATACGTTTTCGAATTTCCAATTTATAAGACATTTTAATGCAACTGACTTAAAAAATGTGTTGTCTATTAAAAAATAATGTTGTCTACTTAAAGTCAAGAAAGTAAACAATCTTTTGTTTCGAAAACCATTTAGATATTTTAAAATTACAACCTATTTTGGGCCCATAAATTTTGTGCCAAAACTTGAGACACACGTTATTATCGACCTTATTGGCGTTTGCAGCGCCAACTTTTTTCGTTTGGAGTGCTAATTTCTCAGCAGCCTCAACCTCTGTATTTGGAGTTGTAAACTCCGGCGCTGGAGCTGGCTTATTGTCGGTATTGTGTGCCTTCGAAACTTCTGCATCCCTCGCCTTAGTCAACTTCAATAGCGGAAGTATCGTCCGGCACTTCGACTTGCGGATTTAAACTATTTCGGTTTCTCCGCCTCAGTCTTAACAATGCCTTTGAGCATACTCATAGGGGCTATCTTACTATCGGTCTTGTGGGCCTTTGCAGCTCCTGCTTTCATCGCCAGATCTCGTGATCTGCTTTGTGGAGGATTTATTGATCGCATCGTGCTTTTTGAGCAATAATGCAACCCGATAGCCCATGTAGCCTGCGGGATGACTTCCCTTGCAGTTGCACAATGAGTGACCCTATCGCAGGCACCTGAAGCAGAGGAGGTTTGTTTCCTTAAGTTCCCTTAACTTTGTGGCATCGGAGCCACCAGATACACTTGCAGACGCGCTACCTATACTTTATTATATGGCCAATGCTCAACAAGCATATGTCAGTATAGTGTATAGGCCGAAGGAAGCTCGTATACAGCAATCGCTTACTGTTGTACTAGAGTCCAGAATTCTCATTAATCAGGGGATACAGTTTAGAGAATTGACCCCATACCTTTCCTATGACCCGAGTAGTGTGGCTTCTGAAATTAAGTCGCCGATTGTAACGGTTTCTAAATGGCCATGAATAGTTTTAGCGCGTTGGGTTTATTTTACGCGAAGTTGGTAGCCATGCGCGGACACATTCCGCGGCATGTGGTAATCTCCGCGAGCCCCGACACGTGCAACGGTCTTTTTACATCTCGTACGTTGGCCAAGTAAACAGCGGAAGCGAGGTTACGTTAAGTGTCGGAAATATTGCCGAAACCGAATATTCGGACGTAACCACCCTTTTCTACTCTTCGGAGGATTTAAATGCTGAATACAGAGCTAGGAGAGATTTAATCGCTCACAACAACTGAGTGAATATGTAGCACAATCGGAACATTTTTTTTTGTGGAAAACGTGGTAGTCAAATTTGTAATGCGCTACGTAATTTTAGGCGGTTCGGCAGAGGTTAATCAGACTCAGCCCTTAACATCGGCACAAAGCCCTGCTAGAAATATTGACTCGAGAGTTCGGAGATCGCTGGTGAGCACGAGGCGCATCTGCACGGCGAGAACCTGGGCGATTGCGGCGTGAGACGAGCATACAGGGCTGTTCGTAAAGTTGCTGGACACCAGCAGATTCAACGAGAACACCGAAAACAGGCCATACACTTTTTTTATTATTACCACAACTTCTTTAATTACAATATTTTCTTTATTTACTATAATTTACTTATTTTTTTATTGATTTCATTACTTGCTACATTTCTTGTGTGTATATTTGTGTATTGCGGCGTTATTGTATCGTACGTGTTTCTTGTGCCCTTGTAAAAGAGGTATTTCCGTGAGTAGTTTACATTACGCGATTCGTGCCTGCGGAATTTGGCCTAGTTCAGAGGAAGCGGCGTAATTACTTTCAGAGCGGAGACATTTTTAGAACACGGTGTCCGCCATTTTGTGTGTGTTAAAAAAACCCAAGTTTTTGACGTTACAATGCTCCGAATCTTTCGTTTCCCTAAATTTTATCAATATTTTTCTTTATTTCAAATTTAACTTCCTTTTTTTTATTTAATCAATATCAATTCTCATTTTGAAACATTTCAAATCTGGTGGCGGGGGCGTTAGATAGTTAGCTGTTGCGATATTTTCGTAGTTTTGAGTATGGCTGATTGATTATCCGCCAACCCACACGGATAGCGTGGAGACCTTATCTTGAAGTAACAACGAGGTTAAATTTCGCGGAGCCTTTTTTTTTAAATAATTAGTAAATAATTTGAATTTCATATTTAAATTATATATTATTAAATTAGCTCCACGGTGGCTATATAGCCGAAATAGAAAAACTCCTACGTTTTACGTGGTTGTCGAGACGAACCCCCATGTTATGGCGTTGGTGAACGCACTGGTAGGGAACGATGCTCTTTTAATAATTAGAGTTTCAAAATGGAGATGGCGCTTTCCTGCTTCTTTCGTGCCATAGTCGTGTTAACTAGACAAAACGTACACTTGGGAATTCAATCTTCGGAACCACTGTACTGATGAGACCCATAGATTGAAACCGGTTAGCCGTTATCCGTTGAATTAATGCCCAAGTGAATATGCCCAAATAAATAATTTTCATTTTACATTTAAATTATATACTATACCGGGTGATTCAAGTTTTATTACCAGGCCAAAAATGGCGATTTCTAATTGAAATAAAAAATCCAAAATAAGTATACATGTTTAGATATTAATGAAGCCCAATCTGACGATAAAAAAAAAAATTTAACCATCCGGTAGTTTATACGTTACTTCACAAAGAATTCGTCATTTTATTTATATAGTTTTTGTCAGACAATACTTTAATGCTATTCCTAACATTCCAGTGGAATCAAAGTCAAAAAATGGCACCAATTATTGAATTAAATGAATTTTGATATTGCAACAGTAAGATTTATTACTAAATAGTAAAATATGACAGCTGCTACCAGTAATGGTACCTATAATGGATTTTATGGGTTTTATGATAGAGAGGTACCCAATCCGTCCTGCAAGGCCCGTTCAACCCACGGGCGACTGGCGGAATCATAAAAAGTCATAAAACGTTCCAACCGCACCGGCGCGGTCAATGCTTTGTAGGGCTCTTGACTTACAAAATCATAAATACTACCGAGGAAAGTTGGTCAGTTATGTAAAAAATGCTTTGATTTTAAATCTAATCATTTTCGTTAATTTTTGATGTCATAAATGGGTTCTATGAATAAAATAAAACAGTTTAGGGCAAAAATAACGATAGAGAATTTTGCCCGACAACAGTTTTTTTAAAATTTTATAACCGTCTATATAATTATATCGAAAAAGTCAAACTACCTTTCCGTAGATTAGTATCAGACCTATATAAATCCAAATTTTCATATGTTTTTGGGCAACTCCAAATGCCTAATAAACCCAAGGTAATAAAACTTGAATCACCCGGTATATAATTAATTTTTAAGAATATTTTCTGTACCTACTTGTAATTCAAACAAACATACTTGTACATAACAATATCTGCGGCAAACGTCCACTTACTAAACTTATTTAGGGACTCGATTTCTGCGACATAAATAAACTCCACGGACTGCTATTTATTTAGTAGTTGGTCAGATGCCAGGACCAGGACGTATATTAAAAGAGAACAGACAACCATTACACACACAAATTAATACAAAGCTAAATATTATACAGCTATACATATGTTGAATGAACGCCGAAACGCTGAAATCGATCTGATCCAGGCCAGACAGCACGCGATTTCTCTGTTTGCTGGCAGCTATTATACGGCTTCATCTTTATGATAATGTGGATTTTATTCCTGACGTATTTGTATGAAAATAAGCCCCGTCCGTACACAAATCTATCCCAATGCTGAAGCTAGAATTTGTTTTGAATGTATCCTGAAGGATGGATGGGGAATCAGCAGGAACGCCGTTTTATTGCAAGTGTCGCACACGAAAAACAACCATCGTGAAGCAAACATCATTTATTTGCTCCCGTGTCTGGAGAAAATATAATAAATTCCAATGTATTCAATTATTATTGGTAGTACTAAGAGAACTAAATTGTCGGTTTACTTGTGCTGGGACTCGATGACTTATTACACCCGAACCATTACATATTGCTGAATTGGGCGCGATTGCTAGCGCAGACCATGAAATGCTATTATATAAAACTTTTAAGTATTATGCCCATCTACAATTTCTTAAAAACATGTTAACGCATAATATCGTTCATGGTTATTAGCATATTTTTGTTATATTCTAGAATCTAGAATTTGATGTTATCTGTAATTAATATGACAGTTTTGTAAGTAATATGGCATTGGGTGTAAAATATTCTCCTGGCTTACTTTCTCTATGTATTGCATCGAATTCTATATACATACAAAACAAAAATTTCATATTATGCGATACCATACATGATAATTGAATATGTATATCACCATAATTTCTAATTACACAGTTGAAGTGAATACAATGCATATAAATGTTTGTATCGACCGCAAGTTTGGCTTTCATTTCACTTTATGAATTTTAAACATTGCCGCAGTAAATTATTCATATTTGCAAATTTCGGGTAGCATTCAGTGGTTCCATAATCTTGTGGAACGTGCAAAACGCCAACGCAATATTTTTGTACAACGTGTGCAGTAGTATTATTGCAAGTCGCCGGATCAATCAGAGCGAGCAATTTGTTCAGTTATTTTCTAAATGGCTTTGGAAATAGCCAAAGTGTGGTTTTATATACCTATGTCTTTATAAATGATATTATAATATATATTTTTTTTAATGGTAGTATTACAAACAGTTGTTTATAGTTACAAAAACCATGCATAAACATGCGATTATGCAACGTACGTGCAATAAGAATTGCCCCTGGAAATATCACTTTGACAACTGTCAAAACTTCCATAATTTATTAATTATAATATGAAATTCACAATTATGATTCCTTGAAAGTGTTGTTAGGTGTTCAGACATAGTTGTATTTGTTATATAAGCGGTTCTTCACTACTACTTTCTGCAATGTCATTGACAATCCTCTTTGCGATTTTAATTTTACTATGTGTGGACTCTAGGACATAGCTGGCAGCAACACTCATGAATTTCCATCCGCCTGTTCCATCACTGTTGTAAAATTTGCTTCAGTATTAGCAATTACGGTAGCGGAAGAATGACGGAATGAATGACCAGTCTACTTGCTATGATCTCTCAAGTTCTGCTGCGGTAGCAATCTCAAACACATCTTGATATAAATTATTACTACGACTTGCTTCCATTTTTGGCATTACAATATTTTCTAAACCTCAATTGTATTTTCCATGGCGAATACACAGCCATATAATTTGGAATGACGAATTAGAATTAAGTATTATTTCCTTTCCTAGGTCTCTTTTCAAATTTATAATACCACTATTAAAAATAGGCATACCACTCGACTTCGCCTAGTGCTCGCGAAACGTCCCCCTCGTGCAATAAACTCCTGCATATGCACTTGTATTATAATATACTATTATTATTATCGATATCGTATATTTTTAGATATCTTAAAGTTCCATGATGCATCTTTTGATGAATGCACGTGTACCTATTGCATTTAATAGCTTCACCGCAAACACGGCCAACGTACGGCTGGGAAACACCATATCTATAATATACTATATATTTATATATACTATACTATACCATGGTTTTAAACTAATACCATTTATAGGGAAGGTTCTACTAGCAGTAGAGCGTGAAATATGGAATCGTTGAGATCATTTTCGCACTGATCGATGTCCTACTTTGTTCTTTGCTGTTTTAACCAATCTTCGTTATATTAGCTGCATTAGCTTGGCTACAAACTTTGAGTCGTCCACTTTTCGGTAAATTTATAAGAGTACACCTTTTTAGGTATAGTTTGGCTTTCATAGATTCTTACAATATCACGTTTAGGTACCCTCCAACCAACTGACAAATACTAATCAAGCTTGGGCGCATCTTATACACCTGTATTTATCAACAAATACATGTCATAGTAAATTTCTGTCAATTTACTATTTTTGAACTCCATCTGGATCACATAATATTTACTATAAATAAATTTTATTGGATTCTCCCAAAACCTTTGACACATACTTTATGTTCCATCCATACAAAAGCAACAATATAAGTTGGACATACTTGGTTGTATTTCTATAAAGCGGAGCACTAAAACCACTAGTAGAGTAGAGTAGAGTAGAGTAATGAGTAGAGTTGTAGGCGAACAATTTGGTATATTGTTTAAAAAAATATACAGACAGTATTTTTTATCGTGCAACTTTTAATCATTTCAATAATTACACATTTCGGTCACAATGACAGCAATGTATCAACGCATCATTTTTAAAATGCAACATACAAGTAATTTGTTGTGAGGCAAATATTACAGTTTACGAAATGAACAATGCATACTATTGCAGAAAAAGCTCAGTTTTTCAAATGGACAATGCTACTAATCTCAGCTTAACGTTGTTCACTTCGTAAACTGCAATATTTGCCTCTCAGCGAATTAATGTTACTTGTATGTTGCATTTTAAAAAAGACGCTTTGATACACTGCTGTCATTGTGACAGAAGTGTATTACTATAAAAATGATTAACCCTATGTTGCACGATAAAAAAAAACTCTCTGTATACAGGGTCCGCCATTTCACCTCCCGTCTTCTATAGCTCAGTTACTAATTTAGTTAGGATTTTGATATTTTGCAGACTTTACTTGCATTCTGTGGCGTATTTTAGGAAAATATTTTTGATTATACAGGGTGTCCCAAAAAAGTGTGACGTCATGATGATGTGTATTTTTTAATTGCATGGTATATTTTTTGTTGTTTATTTTTGTGCCCTTTATGGATGCCTACATACCTAGGAAATTTTATTAAAATCGGTTCAGTGATTTTAGTACAAAAAAATAAAAACTGAAAAAAATCAGTTTTGCACCATGGTTAAGAAAATTAATAAGAGATAAAAATATGCCTAGTTAATAAAACCATACAAGGTACTCATTAAATAAGGTCTGATAGTTGCGTTAAGATACTTTAAAACCATGTGCTCAAAATAAACAAAAAAAAAATCCAAAAACCGAAAAATGAACAAAAAGGAAAAACATTGAAATGCAATTCTACAAAGTTATTTAATAAATTAAGAACGTGTGTCGATTCCACGCGCTTGAATGACAGCCGCATATCTTCGAGGTATGCTTGCAAACAGAGTTTGGATATATTGTTGAGGTATGTTCTCCCATTCTTCAAAAAGAGCGTCGAACAGTTGTTGATGGTTAAGTGGGGGCTCTGGGCGGTTTCTGATCATCCGATCAAGATAATCCTGTAAGTCCTCAACGGGATTGAGGTTTGGACTAAGAGCTGGCCAAATGAGCACCGGGGTATTATGCTCTTGCAAAAACATTGTAACCTGGAGAGCAACATGAAGTCTTGCATTATCGTGTTGGAGGCTAAACTGAGGTCCAATTCCAGCAGCATAAGGTTAAACATGTTTGCTAAGGATGTCGTCAATATAGCGAACAGCATTCATCGTTCCCTGCACAAGAACAAAGTCGGTACGATTGTCGTACGTTATAGCTGCCCAAACCATATCTGATCCAGCAACAAATTTATCAATTTCTTGAACAACGCCGTTTAAATATCGTTCTCCTAGTCGTGCCCAGACTCGCACACGTCCGTGACAACGTGTCACACGAAATCTTGATTCATCCGTAAACATAAATGAGGACCACTGCTGGATTCCTCAGTTTTGGTAATGTGTTGCAAATTCAAGTCTGTATGCTAATGTTAGACGAGGTTTTTTAACAGGCCGTTTGGGTTTTAAACCACGTTCATCAAGCCTTCTACGTACTGTTTGGTACGAAATAACCATGACTGTTACTATCCTAAAATCATTGTTAACATGTCTTGCGGTTGATGTGCGATTTCGCAAAGCCGAAGTCACCATCATTCTGTCTTGACGAGCTATTGTTACTCGTTTTCGCCCTTGTCTTGTATCGTCTCTCTCTTGTATCGTCCAGTCTCTTGATGCCTGTGCCATACTCGGCATACCACGGAGGGACTTACGTTTAACATTCTTGCAACATATCGCATTGATCGTCCATCTTGGAGTAACGCAACAGCCTTTGACACTTCTACTTCGCTCAAATCCCTCATCTTGGATGTATGGGCTTGATACCGATTTTAGAATGACTTATTTACTGTATTACTATGGTTATTAAATTTTTTGAGCCATTATCAAAGCACTTGGTTATTAGTGGAAATTCAATTTTAGGCAATACAAGGTGGTATAAGCGTTACGTACTGCCAAAAATAGACCTGTAACGTTCAAATCCGTCATTTAATTATTATCAATAGCAAACAATACCTGTCCCGCCTATTAAAAAAAATAACCGTATTTAACACTTTTTTATAGGTGTTCCCCAAATTTTGTTGAGCAGTGTATAATTATGTTGTTTCAACAATAATTTGTTATTTTAAAATTATCGGTCGATTCCGGACGGATACATCGACTTGTACGATAAGTGAGAGCTATCTGTTTGATTTTTTTTTTAAATCTGAGGGCAGCATCTGGAAATGTCCATGTCGTTATTGAATACGCTCTGATGTTAGTAATCGATCGAAAATTAAATTAATAAAAAGTGCAGTGAAAAATAAATGATATACGATTTTTCTCGAAAAATCGAGCAATAAAGAGCGATTTTCAAAAAATTAACAGCACACGACAGACAATTTAAAAATCTACAATTTTTAACAGTTTATCTCTACGACACGTAGTTTTGAAATTTTTCACCGCAAATTTGATAATTTGACTTTCGGTCTCTATTTCGTGCGAACTATAGCTTTTGTGGCAAACCGTGTAACATAAATTTTGTTCCATCAACTTTATCCTATATAAAAATTTTCAGGCGGTGCACCGTTTACGAGATAATGCGAAAAATAATACAAGTTCACCGTTTGGTGGTGCTTTTTCTATATAAAGGGATGACGCCCCACCGAGGGAGGGGAGATTCGATGGATATTCGATTCTAGAGTGCTCAAGAGCATGTGTCCAAATTTCAAAAATATATAAATATTTTCCGCCAAAACGGCTTTTTTAGGGTAATATGGCTGGACTATGAATGCATATATCACAGATGAAATCAGCGAAAGTCCTCGCCGCACGCAGGCGAGGTACGTTCGATGATTCTTGCAAAAAGTGAGAGAAAATAATAGTTAATCTATTCACTCACACGCATTTTAATTGATTGCTCCCGAGTAGATATTCCGAGAGAAATCATCATAATCGACGGATTACAGAATCGACATAATCGAAGATTGACGTCCATTGTCCGGAGCGACTCGTCTTAACTTGCACGTACAACTTAACAGTAGACGGGATCGCCTGTTTCAGTTCCCCTCCAGAGGAACGCACTTTGATGTTTGAGAATTTTAATCGCTCAAAAATTCTCGACGGGGTTCGAACCTGTGACCCATGACACGAGGGGCAGGTGCGCTAACATTTCGTCCACCGTCGACCTTTTAAACATGTTTTTAATGCGCAAGATTCTCAAGAGTGTCTCTTTCATCGTGCGCAAAAACCGTCTAAGAACTAATTGCCTCATTAAAATGGCACGACTTGAAATGTCCACCTTGGCCGTCTCGTCTCTTGCAATTTGCGAGGACGCTCATCACCCCGTCGATCTCTTTTCTCCCCAGCAGAGACCATGCATAACTCGTGATGTACACCGCTCGCCCAGAGAATCGTGGCGATCCTAATTGAAACCATCTCTCGCCGGAGGCGCAACGTGACTGCACGACTCGGGAACGAGAGCGTAACAATAGCAAGAAACTTGTATAATCATCCAGAAACATACCCCCACGTACTTACGTGTTTATTTATATTTCTGTGTAAGATTTACGGGTGTATTGGATGGTTGAATTATAGTCGAGCTCAGTTTTTTTCTGACCTATAATTGGGTAAGAAAAGCAATGGGGAAAAGTGAGTGGTATGAAGGGTCCCATTTTTAACGGAATTTGAGGGAGACACATGTTTATATGAACATCCTTTCTTAATCAAAATAATCCATACTAATGATTGTCATCTGTAAAATAAATTCAATTAAAAGTAGTAATAATTATATTATATTTGGTTAATTGTACTTACTGGTAAGGTTTAATTAAATAATTCGATATTTATCAAAGTTGTTTATATTTTTCATTCATTATATAAGTGCCTCACTAGTTTCTGCTTTTGACGGACATCTTCAGAGGCTATATTCTACAATAAAAATAATTTTCTTTTATAATATATTCTTATACCTATATACCTAGGTTTTATCTATGACAACAGTCATACATTCTGTATAAACGTTATTATTATTATTATTATTATTATTACTCTTAAAACAAATGCTTTTTGTAGTTTTTTTTTCTGTGTTCTCCAAAAGTCCTGCTACATATGTTGAAACAACATGTAAAACGTGTAAAACATATGTTGTAGCTGCAGTGAAATAATCCGAATATTAGTACAAGGCAAATATTGAAATACTATTACCGCCATAATAAAGCTTTAAAAACTGATTTTTAGCGGTAATTGTGTATTGATAAGACATTTTCAATAAGCATTGATTAATGAAACTTTAAAAGTGACAGTAAAAGTACTAGTTTTAGTTGTTCACTGTCATGGCTATGGATATTTTTAGATGTATTTTTACATTTCTGGTTTCTGAACATTTGTTTATTCTTTGACTTTTTCTCTAAAATAATCGGGGAAGCAGGAAAATAAACAAAAATTTGATTTTACATGTTAAATTCTTATGTATACCTAGCCCAGGGGTCCCCAACCTTTTTGCACCCAAGAGTACATTCAAGAATGCCGTTCGGGCGGTGGGCACCATTTATTTTTTCAAGGTAAATTTACAGTTGGATAATGATGCACATAATGCACACACAATATATTTAATTCCAAAAATATAATTATAAAATATAAAAATTATTGTTTATATTTCAATGTAAAATAAATAATAAGTAGTAAATAATACTATAAAAATTCTTTATAAAAAATATAAATCTCAAAATCAATGTGATCGTTGTCATTGCATTTCATTGGCAATTGCTTCATAATTAGGGAGTATGATAATATTCCTGCTCATAAGGAATCATCAAGATGTTCATCTGTAAGTCGAGATCTGTACTTTGATTTAAAAAAACAATGATTCACACAAGTATGTGGAACAGAAAAACGATTTTATTTTGTATGCTGTTCTTTTCAAGAATGGAAATTGGTTTCTGTCAACTATATTCCACAAGTTCTCATCTGATACATTGGATTTTAGGACAATGTCGTTTTGAAGGTTCAAAATTTCGAGATCCAATATTCTGTCCTTGCTTGAATAAGCTCTGCAATATATGTAGCTATTTCGGTTACTTTTACTTGGCAAGTAAAAGGATTGATAAAAAAGGTGATCATTGGCTCGATGATCTAAACTGTTGAAATCGATTATCAAACTGGTATTGAAGTAATTGAAGGTTGATAACAAATGATGACAAGTCAATGTCATCGTCGCCTATCATTTTTTTTTCTATATTTTTGAAATGCACGAGTGACTTCTTCTGCAGATGTGATATTCACAAAACCAGTTTAGCTTTTAACGAGTTTACAGACCCTATCATTTCAGCCAACGGTCCGTTATTTCAACAAAATTTTGGTTTTTGGCATTGAGATAATTTTTTATTTCTTCAATTAAATTTACAAATCTTGCAAGACATTTGCCTTTACTGAGCCAACGTACTTCATTATGTAGAATAAGATCATGGTCTGAATTTTCTAATAAGGCCTTAAAAAGGGGGTGTTGCAAAGGCGCTGCTCGAATAGAGTTGACAATTTTTGTGAGTATTTTTATGACATGTCCGAAGCGTAGTATTTTACCACACAAAACTTCCTGGTGGATAATACAGTGATACAACAAAAACAGTGGAAATGATTTATCTTTCTTGCAGAGCGCAACAAATCCATTGATATTGCCAATCATTGCTGGTGCTCCATCAGTGGTTATCGCAGACAGTTTGTACAAAGGCATATCTATCGACTTTGCATATGTTCTAAATGTGTTATAGATATCCTCACCCGTTGTTCGTCCTTTCATGGGTAATATTTTCAGTAGATCTACTTTTACAGTAAAGTTACTAAATACCATTCTCACTATAACTTCTAACTGTGCTGTGTCTGATATATCTGTAGACTCGTCAAATTGTAGTGAGAACCAGTCACATATTTCCAAGTCACTCTTTAATTGAGTTTTGATGTCGTTTGAAATGGTATGTACTCTTCTTGTGACATTGTTAACTGACAATTGTAAGTTTTGTATTGCTTACATAATCTTACGTTTGTTGAAAAATCCCTCAAATAAGCAATCGGCGCCAGTCAGGAATGCGTCTTTTAACAACTCACCATCCTGGAAAGGCTTTTTCTTTGTGAGCACGTGAGAAATTTATAATTTTTAAGAAGCAATAGTGGCATTTTTAGAATTTATTACAAGCCCAGTGAAAACCGACTGTTGGGCAGACAGGTGATGTAATTGGATTTATTTTCTTCTTTCTTATTTCAGAATTAAGTGGATAGCTAGTATTAAAAGTGGCATGGACTGTCTGGAAGCGGCGTTCAACATTATGTTTTTCGGCACTGCAGCACTACTACCGCACTACAAACAAACACAATTATCTTTAAAAGAGACGAACCAATATGATTCCTCCCAGTCAGTGTTAAAACTATAGGTTCGTTGTTTTTTATTTGATCCACTCAATTTGGGGTTAAAATAATAAAGTATTTAAAAACTATGAATAATTAATGAACATACGTCGAATGTGCGGTAATCACACAGCGCAAACTAACCTAGTTAACCCCACCACGCACACCGACGCGACGTAAACATTACATAGCCACCTCTACGACAGTGCTATCTTTATTCAGCAACTTTTCCTTTTTAACAGACTTATAAATTTTTTTGAAAGAATTATTATTTAGAAATTTATAACGATGTAATTATTTTCAAACGAGTATGCTTAGATTTCTCTGATTAATTAATGAATTTTTCTAATTTTTTTTAATTTCATGTAATTTTATTAAAAACTTGTTTTTTTTTATCGTCATCGCACAGCGGCGGGCACGTAAAACGGTCGGCGGGCGCAATGGTGCCCGCGGGCATAGGGTTGGGGACCCCTGGCCAATTCAACACCCTGTATAGGGTATTCTATTAAAACAATCAAATGACGCAGTTTGCGAATATTGATCACCCTGTATGATATAATACGGTATGTGTCAAATAAAAATTTACTACTGATGGTCCACTATGAATAAAACTACTGTAACAACCACTTTTATGTGATTGGTCCTTAATTAATTAATTAATAAAGGGAGGAGCTGATGATCGATTAATTCACAATGGAGAAGGCATTATTAAGGCAAGCCGGCGCGAGTTGGAGGGGCGCGCGCCAGACAGAGGCAGCGGGTTATAAAGAGAGACAACAGGGACGCTGCTTGGGGGTGAACTCGGAGCGAGAACAGTTGACTCGGGGGCGTAAAAGAATTAGGATGGATCTGATAATACGTTCTCGGTGAATGTGTGTACATGTGTGTGATCTATTGGTGTTTAATTATTGGAATAATTCGAGTATGGCAATAATTAAGGTCTGTGCTGAATTTTATATTTTGCCGGAATATACCCAGAAAGGATTGTGGAGCTCCTGTATTAATATACAGAGCGGCGTCATAATAATGACGTGAGATGAATACGGGGTTCTCCATATAAATATTATTTCATTGGCATGTTATGCGTGCCAAAATTAAAGAGGGTGTGAGATGATTGTAGATAGTAGCACGGGGGTGCTCTTCCAATCATGGGCCAAATTATAAGAGATTGTTGACAGTAGCACGGGGGTGCTCTTCCAATCATGGGCCAAATTATAAGAGATTGTTGACAGTAGCACGGGGGTGCTCTTCCAATCATGGGCCAAATTATAAGAGATTGTTGACAGTAGCACGGGGGTGCTCTTCCAATCGTGGGCCAAATTATAAGAGATTGTTGACAGTAGCACGGGGGTGCTCTTCCAATCGTGGGCCAAATTATAATAGATTGTTGAAGCCGCACGGGGGTGCCCTTACAATCATGAGCCAAATTATAATAGATTGTTGAAGCCGCACGGGGGTGCCCTTACAATCATGAGCCAAATTATAATAGATTGTTGAAGCCGCACGGGGGTGCCCTTACAATCATGCGCCAAATTATAATAGATTGTTGAAGCCGCATAGGGATGCACTTACAATCATGGGCCAAATTATAATAGATTGTTGAAGTAGCATAAAGATGATCTTCCAATCATGGGATGTAAAAACAATAGCGCCAGATTATAATTAATAAGCGTTAAGTCTAGAAATAAATATAAGTATGAATGAACATGCGGAAACTATATGCGCCTCGATATAATGCGCAATGTGTACACATATTAGGGAATTCAGTTACAATTAATTAGACATTAGATTTGAGAGTAGTTAGTTGTATTGCATCCAGAACCTGTATCCCAAATAGAAAATCGTATATTAGAATTGAGTTTAACAAAAATTGTACTGTTTTCAAATACGCTATTACCGTCCGATTAATAACGTATTACGAATGTCTGTTGGAATAAATGGCGCCAAAATTAGAATGGGTTTTGTGATTGAATGTGTGTTTTAAATGGGTATGATTGGTACGAAATAAATTAGAAGTGTTGGCCCAGATGAATCATCAAATTCAGTAAAATGGTTAAGTTTTGTAATTCTGCAATCCACTGCGATGACAACAGAAATCCTAGCATGCTAGGCAGGGGGTTGTGAAGGGCGGAAAGCCCCCTGGTAAGTTGTAATTCCAATTAAATTATATTTGGTGTATTAAAAGGCTTTATTATTTATATGAACTCGTGACCCGGCAATGGAATGCGAAATCAGGGGATCCTGTCTGATTGGGCCATCTTGACAAGTCACATGGTGGTAATGTAGACCCAATAAGTAAGTGACGCATGAGTAATTAGAATATGTATACGCCCATATTATTATATGATTAGAGAGCAATTGAAAATGGCGAAAAATTTGTACGCCCAGGAATTGTGCTCCTAACACTACACGCCGAAGTAGCTCTACTTTGGTTGTATTATCAGTAAGAACAGAAAAAAAAATTAAATTGCATACATTTTGTATTAATATCTAAATAACATGCAAACGGTTAGGCTTCAACCCCTATAACCCTATATTATTTGAATTCTATAGTAACACAGGACCAAAAAATGTAGAAGATATATTTCATTATTTCATTATTCCATTCGAAAAAACATCTGTAAGTTTCATATGAACCACCCTGTATAATTTCAATATTTTTGCGAAATTCAACTAATTATTGTACACAATTTTTAGATAAAACAATATTTGAAACTTTGATTAATAACCCCGTAGTTGACCGTTCCCAGAGCTTTAAGACACAGTGTACAACGCTTTTCACACCTCATTATTTTTCGCCTCGCTATATACGCTGTCATTGATATTTTTCATTCATCGCATGACAGTTGTCAGTGTAACTGTCATGTTTACAATAAATTTTAGAGTGCCGGTCATCACAAGTTCTAGCTCAACAGTGAAAAGAAGAAGATTAATTACTGTTATCATGCCTTACCTAAGGACCTGTCGCACGTGTATGATGTGCTACACACGTTAGCTTCGAGCACATTTGGAGTGGATATCCCACAGGATAACAATAATAACATAGTGACAAATGCAATCCTAGCTCGCCTTCTCATGGTTCACCAAGGGTAATGCTATAGTGCCTAGGGTAACTGGCTGGCAAACAATAGCTCAACCCGTACGATCTCCTGACTACATAGACATGATGTTTCATAGACATGACATTCTAAATACGATAAGAGCTACTCGTATTAATATAACAATAATCATGTTTATGTGTGCCATATAAAAAAGAAATTCAGCCCATGTCAGTTGAGTAACATATGTACATTGGGTTGTCAACAATTAGTTTATTTTTGACAAAAAATTGTTAATAAGAATTGTTTCAGTTAATATTTGATTATTATATAATATTTGACTTGCACATAATAGGTGTAATTCACTCGGATGAATATACACTCGCCCTCGGCTCGTGTATAATATTAATCATCCTGAATTATGACCTACATTATATAGTCGTTAATAATACACAATTATGAAACGTTGCTGTTGGTAACGTCACTCCAGAATTGGTACATCTCAACAAAGACCTACTTTTAACCTAAAAATGACGTTTTCAAAGTTTTACAAATAGCTACATCGTAGAAAAATATCTGAAGATGGTAGTCAAAGGCGAAAACTAGTCAGAGACTTATATAATGAATAAAAAAAACATAAACAACTAAGATAAAGATCTAATTTTTGAATTAAACATTTACAAGGTAAGGTAATGTAAGTACAACTAACCAAATATAATATAATTTGTACAACTGGAATTATGGATAAAATTATAATTACAAAAATAGTAGTAACAATCATTCCTAAATAATTACAGTTCCACCCGCAGCTGTTTTTCTAAAATTCTCAGATTTGGTTTTGTGTCGTCTTAACGTCTTAACGTCTTAACAAAATCAATCAGTCACATTTTCTCCGAGAGATCTGTCACATTTTAGTTACTGCGTTACACAACTGCATTGAATTTTATTAAATTTAAATATATTGCGATTCAAATGCCCATAAAACATTGTACAATGATCGACCGTTCCCTGAAATGTACATGCTCGTAACAGGGGGGTGGGGGGTCCTGGAAAGTGACAAGATAAGTTGGCATATTTGCTCCTCGCAAGAAAATCGAAATTTCAGGCTGCTGCGGAAGGAAATATACCAAAGGAAACATAAGGCAAACATGAGGCAAAGACAACTATAAAATAGATAGTAGGCAAATAAACTGCCATCAGAAAGTAAGGACAAATATCAAAAGTAGTATTTAAGAGTGTGTAAACAAGTTAGGTTATGTACTTCCGAGGAGTAGATCCGGGTGCGCGACCTTGCGGCTGACACACACACGCAGGCGTACTGGCAACAGAGCCGTACTTAATACATTGCAACATTCCAAACGAAGAATGGACGAGATCAAAGTAATGTTTACCGCTATTAACAGCAAACTGGATAACATGAAGAAACACTGGAAAACCTGAAGGAAGAAACGGTGGATCTAAGAAGGGAAAACAAGGTATTGAGTAATGAAGTGAAAGAACAAAAAAAGCGAGTAGAAAACATGGAAAGAGAACGTGATTATTAGCGGATTGGAAGACAAGGAGCAGGAAATAGAAGTAGAACTAAAAAACTAAATTAATAAAATATGCAATAAAATTGATATAGAGATAAATACTGAAGTCGACATAGATGAGGTGCGAAGAATTGGAAAATACAACAACCAGAAGAAAAGAGCCGTAATCCTAAAACTGGTAACAGGATCCATGCAAAGGGAAATACTAAAAAACTCTAAAAATTTACAAGGCACTAAGATATGGATAGACCAAGACTACCAAAAAAATGTGATAGAGGGCACGAAAGAACTAATACTGTACATGAAGCAAGCCAGGAAGCAAGGACATACGGCCATACTGAGGTACGACAAACTAATAGTAAGCGATGCAATTTATGATCCAGAAAAAGGAATTAATGTCGAAACCAAGGAAACTGAAATCCTAGGACAGACAACATACAAAAAGAGGGGACAAGCAGACAGATCCTATGAAGCACAAGAGGAGATTAAAAAAATTAGACGGACCAAACGAAAAAACCATTAACCGAAGTTAAAAACGCAGGTGACGGGGAGAAGGGAGAGAGTAGATGATGCAAGGATACTAAAACAAGGACAAGTAAACACAAAGAAAGGTGGAAACCAGGAACGTGGAATATCAGAGGAATGTATAGGAAATAAATTGAGCTAGAACAGGAATTTGAAAAGACCAATATTGAAATACTAACAATAACAGAGACAAAGAAGAAATGCACGGGACAAATAAAAACAACAAAAGAGGACACAATGATATACAGTGGAGTAGCAAAAGAGCAAAGAGCAGCAGCGGGGGTTGGCTGCCTAATAAGCAAAGAGAAAGAAATAAATATAGAATCATGGAGAGCGGCAACAGAAAGAATACTCACAGTGACACTGCACAACAACAAAATGAAGGAAAGAATAACGGTGATTAATGCATACGGACCAAACAATGACGCAAAAGTGGAAAAAAGAGCGAATTTTGGGACAAATTCGCAGAAGTAACGGGAGAAGCTAAAGGGAAAATATACATTGCAGGGGATCTAAATGCAAGGGTAGGAACAAGGGACCAAGAATATAAAAAGGGAATAGGAAGGCACGGAGAAAGCACTAGGAATGATAATGGAAAGAGACTGGTTAAATTCGGCCGCTTGCATAATATGATAATCACAAATACATATGTTCAGCACAAATGTATACACCAATGTACGAGAGAGGTAAAGTCCGAAATGAAAAATCAATCATAGACTATATATTTACCAACGAAGGTAATCTAAAGGATATAATAGATACAAAATAAAGGCGGGGGCCAGAAATAGATAGTGATCACTACTTAGTAGAAACAAAAATACAGAGAAAAAACAGCCCCAGGATAATCATAATAACAAGGGGAATCCACAAGCATCGACAATAAGATCATATAAATTGCAAGAAGCAGATATAGCACAGAAATTTAAGGAAACGATCGAGCAGCAAATGAAAGAAGCGAGTGACCAAAGACGGCAACTAAATATCAAGAGAGATGGACAAGGTGGAAGCAAATATTACTTGGAACAGGAATGGCAACATGAGGAACTAGATACAAAACAACAAGAAGCAAACAGCATGGTGGACAGGAGAAATAAAAGAACAAATACGACTAAAAAAGAAAGCATGGCAGAAATATCTAAAGGAAAAAACGAACAGAAGCTATGATGAGTATAAAAAAGAAAGGAAAACTTGTAAGGATGTGATTTAGAGGGCAAAAAGTGAAGAGTAGAAAAAAAATGGCGAAAAGATGGAACAAGGCCGCAAGACGAACATAAAATAATTCTATAGTGCAATAAGGTCAAAGAAGAGTTTGCCAAAAACAAAAGCTATAAGAAACAAACAGGGCGACCTGTTAACGGATAACGAAGAGATCAAACACAGATGGAAAGAGTACTTCGAAGAATTACTGGACAGCGGAAAAGACAAAAAAAGTGAAAAAAGTAGAAAAGAATGAAATAACGACAGAAGAATTCGAAGAAGCAGTAAAGGAACTGAAGAGTGGAAAAGCAGCAGGAATCGACGGGATAAAGGCAGAAATGATAAAGAACCTCGGAGAACACGGAAGAACAGCACTATTGGAGATAGTCAGACAAGTTTGGAGAGAGGAAACAACACCATTGGATTGGCAAAGTTCCATAATACTACCGATACACAAAAAAGATGACATCAAAGACTGCAATAACTACAGGGGCATTACCCTAATAAGTGTCGTAATGAAGATGTACGAACAAATAATAAATAAGAGACTAAAAACCGTAATCGAAAAGCAAATCGCAGAAGTACAAAGAAATGGTAGAACGACACAAGATCACATCTTCACAATAAAACAAGCAATAGATAAGACGCAACCCCAAAACAAACCAATATTCCTAGGATTTATCGACCTAAAAAGGCGTTTGACTTGGTTTCCAGAGAAAAACTGTGGGAAGAACTAAGAAACAAGAAAGTCAGCAATAAAATGCGTAACATCATCAGGAACATATACGACAGAAATAGCAACGTAATAACTTATAACGGACAGCTTACCGAACCTTTGAAAACAAATAACGGTTTGAGATAAGGAGGAGCTTTAAGCCCAACACTGTTTTTCATCTTCATAGACAGAATAATAAGGAAATGCGACCAAAATAACAGAAGACTGACAGTGGGATATCGAAACATGGAAAAAATTGAAATATGAACAGGAGTGTTCGCAGAAGAATTTGGAAACATGGAATGAAGAAATTATAAAAAGCGGGCCTGGAAATGAACATAGACAAAACTAAAGTTATGATCATAGGAGAATAAAAAGTAAACAAATTAACAATAGATAACATAGAAATCGAACAAGTAACCAACTTGCAATATCTGGGGTCGAAATTAACTGCAGTGGGAAAATGAACGAGGAGATAAATGGAAGAATCGAAAAGGCAGCGAAGATGTACCATGCATTAAGAACAACTATTGTTAATAACAAAAACGTATCCAAACAGACAAAAATACGAGTATATAAAACTATCTACAGACCAATACAGACATTTGGATGCGAGACGTGGGTAATGACAAAGAACGACAAATCAAAGATACATGCGGCAGAGATGCGATTCCTAAGAAGAGTACGAGGAGTAACCAAAATCTACAGGATGAGAAGCAAAAAGATCCGCGAAGACCTAGAAATAGAACCAACGCTAAAATTCATAGAAACAAAACAACTAGGTTGGTGGGGACATCTTAATAGAATGGGGAAAGATAGGCAGGTCAAAAAAGTATGGAAGGCTGTGCAAACAAAAACCAAGAAAAGAGGGCGACCCAGCAAGACGTACAACAAGTGCATCGAAGAAATTCTTATCAAGAGAGGAAAGACCCCGAAGGAGGCAGGAAAACTAGCAAGGGACAGACAAAAATGGAAACAATTCATCGAAAAATAAAAACAAACTAGAAGACCTACACCGCACACAGCGGTAGAAAAACGTAAAGATATACAGTAGGTCCCCGGATTGAGTTTACAAGAGGAAAAACTTTTTTTCTTTTATTTTACGCCAAAACTTCAGAGGAATAAGATTTTTGCTTGTCCTGAAACCAGCAAATCGCTAATTAAAACTTCATTATTCTGACTCAGTAGAAAGAAAAGTACATTCTTCTCTTGATTTTGGACTTAGTAATTATAAATTTTAATTTAAAAGATTTCTTATCATGTAGGCGGGCTCGCCTTGTTTTGACAACTCCGTGAAAGCTTACTGTCATAAAAGTTATTATTATAAAAACATTGGAGCAGAGAATTTATTTGATTCAATGTTATGGTACGGGTGAGCACTGTTATTGTTCTGTTATTGAAAACTTCAATGGAAATTTCCGGATATTCAAGTTTCACGTATTAGGGCTCAAAAACTGATAAAACAGTTTTTAATAACTGGATCTGTTGAAGATTTAAAGAAACAGAAGAAACCATATGATGACCACGACGCTGCTACTCTTTTGGTGTTGGAATCTGTGCAAGATCAACCAAAAACCTCACCAAGGAGGCGGTTACTCCAACTGGGCAAGAGTAAGTCCCACATTCAAAGAACTTTAAAAGCGAAGAAAATTCGCCCATACAAGCCGATATTTAATCACACATTGGAACCTAGGGATGATTCGAAACGATTATATTTTTGTTTGTGGCTGGGAGATCACATATCTAGAGACCGAAACTTTTACCGCAGAATAATGTTTTCTGATGAGGCAACATTTTCTACCAATGGGACAGTTGCCTCACAGCATGTAAGATATTGGAGCGATATTAATCCACATTTCAGAATTTTAAAAGGTTTTACCACAGAAAATGTTGGTTGGTTATCACGGGATAATAGGTCCATCCTTTTTTGATAACAACGTTAATCAGCACACATATTTAGATATGTTAGAAAATTTTCTTAGCGATGGGCTTCATGCTTTAGAAATGAATTACAGACGTACAATATTTTTTCAGCAGGATGGTTGTCCTGCACATTATTCACGCACGCATTGTTACTAACTGGTTAAATGTTAAAATTTGGAGATCATTGGATTGGAAGAAATGGTCCAGTATTGTGGCCTGCCAGAAGTCCCGATTTAATAATTTTGGATTTTTATTTGTGGGGACGTTTAAAGCAAATTGTGTTTGTATCTTTTTCGATATAGACGGTTATAAAATTTAAAAAACTCTTTTCGGGCAAAATTCTCTATCGTTATTTTTGCCCTAAACTGTTTTATTTTATTCATAGAACCCATTTATGAAATCAAAAATTAACGAAAATGATTAGATTTTAAATTAAAGCATTTTTTACATTACTGACTAACTTTCCTTTGTATGATTTATGATTTTGTAAGTCAAGAGCCCTACAAAGCATTTACCGCGCCGGTGCGGTTGGAACGTTTTATGACTTTATTATTAAGCAAATATTGAGCTCCGGCCCTGAAGAAATCCTTGCGTCGGTATCCACCCAGCAGGCTGAGGGATTGGGTACGGCCATATCATAAAACCATAAAATCCATTATAGGGACTATTACTGGAAGCAGTCGTCATATTTTACTATTCAGTAATAAATCTTTCTGTTGCAATATCAAAATTCATTTAATTCAATAATTGGTGCAATTTTTTGGCTTGGATTATACTGGAATGTTTGGAATAGCATTAAAGTATGTTCTGACAAAAACTATATAAATAAAATTACGAATTATTTGTGAAATAACGTATAAACTACCGGATGGTTAAATTTTTTTTTATCGTCAGATTGGGCTTTATCAATATCTAAACATGTGTACTTATTTTGGATTTTTTATTTCAATTAGAAGTCGCCATTTTTGGCCTGGTAATAAAACTTGAATCCGGTATAGATAACGGGCTCGCTTACGCTCGCCCGTTACCTTTCTATGCTCGCCTAAACATTTCTGTATAACGATCATGCAATGTAAATAACTGTTCAATATTTGGTATATTGACACGAAGATAGATAGATACACGAAAAAAGTTTTAACTAAGTAAATTTTATTCTACCAGAGTACAGAGTATGATTATTTTTATCCATAATTTTTCTGAATGTCTGAATACGAATTGAATATATGAATTTGGTTCATCAATACATTTCTGGGAAGTAACTAAAGCAGTAGATTTTCAGAAATTATTAACTAGTATGCAAATGAGGCGCTGATGAATAAAAACTAACGTCCCCTTTCCATTTGATATGCATGTTTTGACTATTTTTACAGCCTCTGAATGTCGAAATAAATATCTCCAACATAATCAAATATACATATACATAATGGTCCTTGCGACTAACGCCAAGAGTCTGATAATTTGTTGCCCAAGACGCGTCTAGAGAGCCTGCTAATCCTCACTTCTAAAAGAACAGGCGACATATTGGGCAACATACGACAACCATTAAACCTAATAATGCACACACTCGTATAAAATCCCAATTAGAGCCTGCAGGCCCGTTTATCCTCCACCGGACAAGGTGAGGAATTTGGGCTCACGTCGAGACCAATATACGAAGACAGCAGGACACTCGGGAACCATATAAACAATAAGTTAATCTGAATTATTGCCGAAGGACGGAAGGTCTCCCTCCTCCGCCCCTGGGGGAACTGGTTCCATCTCGCATGCATCCAGCGATGCACTCCAACCAAGGCGTAAAAGCTTCGAGTTTCACGCTCATTTCTAGGGATTAGGATGTAAATTAATGCGCACCAGGATATGTGTGCAATATGAGAGACCGGCTCAGTGCGAGGACGGGGAAATTGCTTTCTGTTACACGATTACCCGAACGACGAGATTAAATTAAATTTTAGATGTAGAAAAACGAGCGTGATTAATCTTAAAGGGACATGTTTAATCTTAGATTTCACTGTTGGATAATTTTTTTTTCCAATTAGCATTATTAAAATGCTCATTATGTATATTGAATCTCATCATTAAAACAATACTTTAATTGAATGGGTGAATAAAATGTTTACATTTTCACTTTATTCACTATAATCATTGACAACGTGAATAAAGTAAAAACATACGTAAATACGCACTATCCTTGAAATTTTCTTTGTCACCTGGCAATGTGACACTTCACGCAAATTCTTCAATTCTGATAACGAATTGGAAAAAATCTTATAAACAGCTATTATCCAACACTCTCAATTATAATTATGGCGCTATAACTATGGTCATTTTGAATCAATAAAGTAGTTCATAACACACAAATAACCTAAAGTGTTTAGCTCACTGGTGGGAAAACTTTAAGCACACTTCTCAAAGTTAAATTTATTCCTCATCTCCAATTATAACTCTGAGAAGATAATATCGTTTAATGTTTAATAGTTATTTATTATTACGGTTTACATTAATTCTGAAATTAGAACAAAAACTTTTGCTTATCGAATCATCCAGATTATTAAACATATAAGGTGTTTCCTTTCACCCCAAAACTCAGTTAAAACCAGTGAGTAGAACCGCAACCGAACCGAAACCGAAAACCGAAATTAACCGGGAATTCTAACCTGAACCGAAACCAGTACTGGTTAGGGTTAAAAATTATAAAAATGTAAAACCGAAACCGTAACCCAAACGGAATTTTAATAACGGTTAATTTCGGTTTGAAAAAAAATAAACGTACTTAATTTTTAATACGTTTTGATAAGAATAAAGACATTTTGTAAAAAAAAAATAATTTATACGGTGGTTTTTCAACGACATTTTATACATCGAATCGGAACCGAACCAGACCTGAACCGAAATTTTCGGACGAACCGAAACCGAAACCGGGGCGAAAATAATTTACCCGGAACGTAACCGTAAACCGGAACGAAACAAATTTCGGTTAGAATGACTGGTTCAAACTCTCTTCATTGGCCATTTCAAAATGAGCGGAGTATTCTTTTCACCACGTGAGTGAGAAGTGGGGATACCTACTACGACCTTCTATCAACCTCACAAGAATTGGCCGGCCCTTCTGTTTTGCCATTTTCATGTCTACTTTTACTGTACTAGAGCGATATTATTTGAGGTGTTGGAGAAAATTTTATATGGAACACGTGTGTTATAGTACATATGTCACTCAAGAAAAGCAACCCACTCGGCCTCACAGCCTCGTGCTCACGTTTTAAACTGACGTTGTTAAACTGATCCTTAGCAGACGTCCTAAACAGTTGTTTATCTGCAAGTGAAATAAAATTTTCGTGAATCTGCTAGTGAATTAATAATAGATTGTTTTACAAGTTAAGAAAAGTACGATTTTTCCAGTGAGTGTAAATGTTTAATTCACGAGCGAGCGCAGCAAGTTGACACGAGTATAGATAATCACTTTTCTAACGCGTGGAACACGCTATTTTTTCGTGCACTTAATGAAAATCAAGTAAATAATATTTCATGCGAAAGTATTGCATCAAGGTATGTCAAGCGTGTGCTGACATAACAAAACGTCAGAATTTTAGACAAACGTCAGCAACTTTCTTGGCCAACGGTGAAGCATCCATGACATCCAAGTGTTAAAGAGACACGGGGTCTAGCGATGAAACGGAGTTGCGGAAGCCTATGTCATGAAAAAGGTGCATGTTCCACACGTAAGAAAAGTGATTCTTGTTTATGTGGTTGCTATGAAGAAATGTGTAACTGGTAAAGTTGCACATTTCAGTTCTTCAATCATTTCTAGTGAGTCATGAGTCATGACTTACTTTTCCATGAAGTACACCAAAAAAACTTTTAATTTACTCAAAACAAAAACATACAAGATCCTTTTGATAGAATACCTTTGACTTCGAGGGCACCAACTACAAAAACACAATAAATGGCCTTTTTAAAATTTGGTGTTACATTAAATGTCAGTTTGACTTATCACCGACTTGATATTATAAATATTAAATGTGTAACTATTAAACGTTTTTCGATAAAATTGAATAAAATATTGTATAAAACACGTGAGTTAAGTATCACTCGAATAAATTAACTCACTCGCTCTATCGGGCGCGTGTCCTAAATTTTATTCTCGTGAAAAACATCTACCTAACTCACTTGTTATATAAATAACCATTATAAACCCAGAACATAAACAATAAAATTTCAAATTTTCCTGTGCAATCTTACAGCATTCTAGCATCTCTGTAGAGACAAACGACAAATAGCAACGATGAACCAATGTTGAAACCAATGACCCAATGTAATAATGTGGGTTTAACTGTATTGGTTCATTGGAACCAATTTGGGAAAGGGGGTGATATTTGGGTATAAAAGGTCTTGTAAACCTTTGTGAAATTTGTGAAATCATTGTAAAAAATGACATGTAAAATTATAAAAATGAAAAATTTTATTTTGCAAACGTGTTTAATTAAGTTAATGTAATATTTAATATAATAAATAAGATACAGTAGACAAATAAGACATATAATTTCTATTCTATTCTATATTCTATTCTATATAGACATATTCTATAAACTACACTGCGGTAGTTGTATGGCTGCGGTGGAGTGAGCGTTAACGCGTTAGCTTCTAGAGTGGTGATTTCTGGAGTGGTTTCTCTGCAGTTTTCCCACTTCCTTGCAATAAATGTTGGAAATGTGCCTCTATATCTATAAGTCGCGTGCAGGCGCAGATGGGCAATAATAATAATGCCCCCCTCCTCTTAACGCTCGCATAACTAGTAATAGTTCAGGGGCCTATGGTAAAATAAAAATGTAATTGGGTCAGAGTTGTCTGTCAAATTATGACAGTAACCAATTACGCCCTAGGTGGAGGAGTAGTAGGAATTATTATTATTATTATTAACGTTTCGGTCAACACTGCTTTTTCAAAATATGTGGTTTTTTGCGAGAGCATGTTAATTTAGGAACTGGTTATGTTAGGATTAAGCGATAAGGACTGGTCTTGCTATGTCATAAACACCATTTCGGTTTTGGTTTTTTCTTTGGTTTAATGTTGAGAAATGTCATTGTCGGTAAGCTAATGGACGAGCTGCAAGAGAGCAGACAATTTTGTATTATTTTATATTATTACAATTTAAAAAAAATGTGTTTATTGATGTAATTATGAAATTTATTGCGTTGTAATTTTGAAAAAGACAGTAAGCAATACTGAGAACACTTACCAAAGCCGCGATTGTTGAAAAGTGTAATAACATTTTTTGGAAGTACTTCCGCGTGGGTTTATTTAAGTTATGGCCGATGCAATGAGGCCGGTTGCTGAAAGGATCGAGTGGGGACATTGTTTGGTGATAGTTGGCTGTATTGAAATGTATGAATAGTGAGCATATAGAGATATGTTTGAAAATTGGCGGGAAAAATTAAAGTGAAATTAATGCGAGACATTTAATGTAGATTGAGTGAAGGGTGATAAATGTTACTGAGGTATTGAGTATCCTGGCGATCGTTTACACACTTAGGTTGGCTTTTTATGTGGATCATTTCGAGTATTGAACGTTTGTAGTAGTTTGGTTCGTGGTCAAGGATGATAGTATCAGTAAAATTAAAAGAATGCGATGTTTCTTTAATATGTTTGTTTACAGCAGTATTCGATTTGGCATATTTGTGACATATAAGCCTTTCTTTAAGATGTTGTGATGAATTGATAAATTAAATTTGACTCTAGTTCTTTTGGCGTTACAGATTTAATTTTTGTTTGAAATTTTATTTCGGTAGGGTGGGTTTTATGAGCAAGAAGGTTGTTATGAGGTGAGAAAATTTTTGCTGAGTATTTCAGATAATGTATTGATGTATGGGATCGCCGTATATGTGGGTTTGTTGTTATTGACAGGTGAAATAGTATTGTTTTGGGGTTGCATGTGAGTTATGTTGTTTCTACTTTTTTATATTGGTAATATCGATTTAAGCGTGTGTTGTATGTTTTCATGATTAGATCGGAGGGGTAATCATTTTCGTTTAGAACTTTGATTAGGTTTTTCAAAATTTGTGGTCTGAATTTTGGCGTAGTAAGGAAAATGCATCTGTCAATGCATTGACAGATGCATTGTCATCTGTCAACTGTTTCCCAAATGTCTACTGCATACGTCTAAAACATATAGTTGATTAAAAAATGGGACCACCCCCTTATCAACTAAAACTTCACACAATTGATAACACTGTTATCATTAATGAGAAGTACTTCAAGAATTGGAACCAATGTTCCAATGGACCAATAGAATTGAACTCACGAGACCACAAGTTTCATTGAAAAATATCTTAGATAATGCAACAACGTAACCGGTGATATTTCGATACTACGTTGACCATCTCCATCGTGCAAATGAGAGCTACATAATACATAATAAGTATCTAAAATAAAAACGTGCTCAAGCTCGAAATTATATTCGATGCCTCATTAACACATTAATTGAGAGGTCAACCGCTTTGTTGGCATCGATTACGAGCAATTCACATTTTCCCCGAAAGCGTCAGCCATTAAAAACAGCAAATTTGCTAATTCACACCCATCGCAGAGAGCAGACAATGTCGAGATGCCAGCATAAGATAAAACAAAAAGGCGAATCTGTAATTACTTCTATCTCGTCCGCATGTTCTTGGGACGGCAGAGACAGCAGACGAAAACCTGTTGACATCGTCCATACTAATTCGGGCCAGGTGAAGAAGAGTCCTCTCTGCACGACTCCACAGTTGGATAGATACAATCAATTCGCCGTCGAGGACTAATGGCATGTTCCGTGAGATGAAATTGAATTTTCGGGTAGGGAGGAGGTCCACCCGCAGGCAATGTAATTGGGAAACAGCTGGACAAGCAGCGGTGGCGTGGAAAAGCGCATCCTACTTGGGTGAATTTTCAAGACAGGATTTGGGTTTGAAAACGTACTATGAAAAATTAAACATATATTTAAAAGTGTTTTAAACAAAAAAAAGAAAAAAAAAAAAAGAAAATGAATAGATCTGAAAGCTTTTGTATGATTTTAAATTATGTTCTGGTTTTGGGTATTTAAAAGGTAAAAACTTATTAAATTAAAATTAATTTCTAATTAAACTTATTGCGGGATTTTCGGGTAATTTGGTTATAAACCATTGTCAAATCATCAGCGTACGCGGGAAAGCGACGCGACAGTATGATTAATAGCCCGCGTTTTGTGCATTATCACCATGTACACTGTACAATGTACACAGACATAGTGTATTATTATTGCGGGGCCGGTCCGAATCGTGGGCGGCTATCGCCGCCCCCAGGATAACACTGGGGGCCCCCGGGCTAGGTTCCTGCGTGCGGATATTTTAGACCGCCCTCGAATGACACGTTCTATACTCGCGGATGATTGATCTAAAGTGGCAGACAAATTATGTGCCAGCCCTCGGCCGATGCGGCGCATTACGGATGAAAACCGCTCTTTATAATGCGATCTCGTGTCTATTGTGTGTACGTACAACACAAAGATGAACGTTGCAAGAACGATTTTCTGATAAAATGTTTAATATCATTTGACAAAAAAATATATATGTATGCAAGTGAACAATTATTGATTGCGAATTCTGTAATAAATTACATACAGCACGCTCACACAAGATAATTATAACAACATTACTCAGGGTACCCAGGTAACTTGAACAAAATTCCCCGACATTTCCAGGTTTTCAAGGAATATATAATGAAAATACCTGACGTTATATTAATAATATTTTATTATCAAAATAAGCATACAATCCAAATTTCCAAACAAACAAAAATAATGGGAACTATTTGAATGCTGATATAATACAGTGACCGCGAAAAATCGACATCAGATGATTTTTTTTGTTATTATTGTCTTAAAAAAAATACTGCATTAATTTGGGCTTATCTAGAAATCTTATTATCCCCTATTGATGTACCGAGTGATTTTTACTTACCTAGAAAATATTGTTTTTCAAAATGACGAAAATCGAAATGGTGCTAATGAGATTTTTGTATTGGGTGTTAGTTTTAGATTACTGAATAATTTAAAGGTCATAAGTTTTGGTTTTCGGTAACTTTTGCAATAATTTGATTTTTAATTTTAGTTCTAGTTTCAGTCTAATAAAGTTTTTTCATATTTACAATTTACACGATTTTCGCAATTACAACAAGAATTTTAAATATTCAAGGTTTGTAAGCTCAGCACAAATATAAGTTTGCTATTTTCATTTAAAATTATCATTTTGTCAGATACAGTTTTTTTGTACTGAAACCCACATCAACACTGATTGTCTGTTTTTGAAGAGTTTTGTCGCACAAGTTTAATTTCAGCAGTGGTTCAGAACCGAGGACACATAATTATGTAAACTGCAGCTGGGATTGTTACCTGTTAGTCGTAGAGATCATAAGCACACAAATAAGGGGATGATTAGGTAATTCAATAATATTTTGAACATGTTTCAATAATGTGTTTTTATTTACGTGGACAATATTTACAAACATGGTGCAACTAATTTTCATTTGCAAAATATTGGCACACTTGCTTTACAAATTGTAATCTGGTTATTTGTTCAGCATCATATAACTTTAATCTTACATTTAAGAAATTCATTTTCTTTAAAGTTTGGGAGATTGGAACCCTATGAGTTTCAAAACTGTTTAGTTTAATATAAGTATCCATTTGAAACTGTAACAATGTTTCAATCTTTCATCTCCAGTATGTCTCTATCGAAAGTGCATTATCTCCAGTACGTCTCTATAGAAAGTGGACTATCTCCAGCACGTCTCAATCGAAAGTGGATTATCTCCAGTACGTCTCTATCGAAAGTGGATTACCTCCAGTACGTCCCTATCGAAAGTGGATTATCTCCAGTACGTCTCTATCGAAAGTGGATTATCTCCAGTACGTCTCAATCGAAAGTGGATTATCTCGAGTACGTCTCTATCGAAAGGGGATTATGTCCAGTATGTCTCTATTAAAAGTTGATTATCTCTAGTACGTCGCTATCGAAAGTGGATTATCTCCGGTACGTCTCTATCGAAAGTGGATTATCTCCAGTACGTCTCTATCAAAACTTGATTATCTCCAGTACGTCTCTGTCGAAAGTGGATTATCTCCAGTACGTCCCTATCGAAAGTGGATTATCTCCACTACGTCTCTATCGAAAGTGGATTATTTTCAGTACGTCTCTATCGAAAGTGGATAATCTCCAGTACGTCTCTATCGAAAGTTTATAATCTCCAGTACGTCTCTATCATAAGTGGATTATGTCTAGTACGTCTCTATCGAAAGTGGATTATCTCCAGTACGTCTCTATCGAAACTGGATTATCTCCGTTACGTCGCTATCAAAAGTGGATTATCTCCAGTACGGCCCTATCGAAAGTGGATTATCTCCAGTACGTCTCTATTGAAAGTGGATTATCTCCTATACGTCGCTATCGAAAGTGGATTATCTCAAGTACGTCTCTATCGAAAGTGGATTATCTCCAGTACGTATCAATCGTTAGTGGATTATCTCCAGTACGTCTCAATCGAAAGTGGATTATCTCCAGTACGTCTCTATCGAAAGTGGATTATGTCCAGTATGTCTCTTTCAAAAGTGGATTATCTCGAGTACGTCTCTATCAAAAGGGGATTATCTCCAGTACGTCTCTATTAAAAGTGTATTATCTCCAGTACGTCGCTATCGAAAGTGGATTATCTCCAGTACGTCTCTATCGAAAGTGGATTATCTCCAGTACGTCTCTATCAAAAGTTGATTAACTCCAGTACGTCTCTATCGAAAGTGAATTATCTCCAGTACGTCTTTATCGAAAGTGGATTATCTCCAGTACGTCTTTATCAAAAGTTGATTATGTCCAGTACGTCTCTATCGAAAGTGGATTATCTCCAGTAAGTCTCTATCGAAAGTGGATTATCTCCAGTACGTCTCTATCGAAAGTGGATTATCTCCAGTACGTCGCTATCGAAAGTGGATTATCTCCAGTACGTCCCTATCGAAAGTGGATAATCACCAGTACGTCTCTATCGAAAGTGGATTATTTCCTATACGTCGATATCGAAAGTGGATTATCTCCAGTACGTCTCTATCGAAAGAAAATTATCTCCAGTACGTCTCTATCGAAAGTGGATAATTTCCAGTACGTCTCTATCGAAAGTGGATTATCTCCAGTATGTCTCAATCGCTTGTGGATTGTCTACAGTACGTCTCAATCGAAAGTGGATTATCTCTAGTACGTCTCTATCGAAAGTGGATTATGTCCAGTATGTCTCTTTCGAAAGTGGATTATCTCGAATACGTCTCTATCGGAAGTGGATTATCTCCAGTATGTCTCCATTAAAAGTGGATTATCTCCAGTACGTCTCTATCGAAAGTGGATTATCTCCAGTACGTCTCTATCGAAAGTGGATTATCTCCAGTACGTCTCTATCAAAAGTTGATTATCTCCAGTAAGTCTCTATCGAAAGTGGATTATCTCCACTACGTCTCTATCGAAAGTGGATTATTTTCAGTACGTCTCTATCGAAAGTGGATAATCTCCAGTACGTCTCTATCGAAAGTTTATAATCTCCAGTACGTCTCTATCGAAAGTGGATTATCTACAGAACGACTCCATCGAAAGTGGATAATCTCCAGTACGTCTCTATCGAAAGTGGATTATCTCCAGTACGTCTCTGTCGAAAGTAGATTATCTCCAGTACGTCTCTATCAAATGTAAATTATGTCTAGTACGTCTCTATCGAAAGTGGATTTTCTCCAGTACGTCCCTATCGAAAGTGGATTTTCTCCACTACGTCTCTATCGAAAGTGGATTATTTTCAGTACGTCTCTATCGAAAGTTGATAATCTCCAGTACGTCTTTATCGAAAGTTTATAATCTCCAGTACGTCTCTATCGATAGTGGATTATCTACAGTACGTCTCTGTCGAAAGTGGATTATCTCCAGTACGTCTCTATCGAAAGCGGATTATCTATTATACGTCGCTATCGAAAGTGGATTATCTCCAGTACGTCTCTATCGAAAGTAGATTATCTCCAGTACGTATCTATCGAAAGTGGATTATCTCCAGTACGTCTCAATCGTTAGTGGATTATCTCCAGTACGTCTCAATCGTTAGTGGATTATCTCCAGTACGTCTCAATCGTTAGTGGATTATCTCCAGTACGTCTCAATTGTTAGTGGATTATCTCCAGTACGTCTCAATCGAAAGTGGATTATCTCCAGTACGTCTCTATCGAAAGTGGATTATGTCCAGTATGTCTCTTTCGAAAGTGGATTATCTCGAGTACGTCAGTATCGAAAGAAGATTATCACCAGTACGTCTCTATTAAAAGTGGATTATCTCCAGTACGTCGCTATCGAAAGTGGATTATCTCCAGTACGTCTCTATCGAAAGTGGATTATCTCCAGTACGTATCTATCAAAAGTGGATTATCTCCAGTACGTCTCTATCGAAAGTGGATTATCTCCAGTACGTCTCTATCGAAAGTGGATTATCTCCAGTACGTCTCTATCGAAAGTGGATTATCTCCAGTACGTCGCTATCGAAAGTGGATTATCTCCAGTACGTCTCTATCGAAAGTGGATTATCTCCGATACGTCTCTATCGAAAGTGGATTATCTCCTATACGTCGCTATCGAAGATGGATTATCTCCAGTACGTCTCTATAGAAAGTGAATTATCTCCAGTACGTCTCTATCGAAAGTGGATATTTTCCAGTACGTCTCTATCGAAAGTAGATTACCTCCAGTACGTCTCAATCGCTAGTGGATTAGATCCAGCACGTCTCAATCGAAAGTGGAGTATCTCCAGTACGTCTCTATCGAAAGTGGATTATGTCCAGTATGTCTCTTTCGAAAGTGGATTATCTCGAGTACGTATCTATCGAAAGGGGATTATCTCCAGTACGTCTCTATCAAAAGTAAATTATATCTAGTACGTCTCTATCGAAAGTGGATTTTCTCCAGTACGTCCCTATCGAAAGTGGATTATCTCCACTACGTCTCTATCGAAAGTGGATTATTTTCAGTACGTCTCTATCGAAAGTTGATAATCTCCAGTACGTCTTTATCGAAAGTTTATAATCTCCAGTACGTCTCTATCGATAGTGGATTATCTACAGTACGTCTCTGTCGAAAGTGGATTATCTCCAGTACGTCTCTATCGAAAGTGGATTATCTCCAGTACGTCTCTATCGAAAGTGGATTATCTCCAGTACGTCTCTATCAAAAGTGGATTATCTCCAGTACGTCTCTATCAAAAGTGGATTATCTCCAGTACGTCTCTATAAAAAGTGGATTATGTCTAGTACGTCTCTATCGAAAGTGGATACTCTCCAGTACGTCTCTATCGAAACTAGATTATCTCCAGTACGTCTCTATCGAAACTTGATTATCTCCATTACGTCGCTATCGAAAGAGGATTATCTCCAGTACGTCCCTATCGAAAGTGGATTATCTCCAGTACGTCTCTATCGAAAGCGGAGTATCTCCTATACGTCGCTATCGAACGTGGATTATCTCCAGTACGTCTCTATCGAAAGTAGATTATCTCCAGTACGTCTCTATCGAAAGTGGCTAATTTCCAGTACGTCTCTATCGAAAAAGGATTATCTCCAGTAGGTCTCAATCGTTAGTGGATTATCTCCAGTACGTCTCAATTGTTAGTGGATTATCTCCAGTACGTCTCTGTCGCAAGTGGATTATCTCCAGTACGTCTCTATCAAATGTAAATTATGTCTAGTACGTCTCTATCGAAAGTGGATTTTCTCCAGTACGTCCCTATCGAAAGTGGATTATCTCCACTACGTCTCTATCGAAAGTGGATTATTTTCAGTACGTCTCTATCGAAAGTTGATAATCTCCAGTACGTCTTTATCGAAAGTTTATAATCTCCAGTACGTCTCTATCGATAGTGCATTATCTACAGTACGTCTCTGTCGAAAGTGGATTATCTCCAGTACGTCTCTATCGAAAGCGGATTATCTCCTATACGTCGCTATCGAAAGTGGATTATCTCCAGTACGTCTCTATCGAAAGTAGATTATCTCCAGTACGTATCTATCGAAAGTGGATTATCTCCAGTACGTCTCTATCGAAAGTGGATTAGCTCCGGTACGTCTCAATCGCTAGTGGATTATCTCCAGTACGTCTCAATCGAAAGTGGAGTATCTCCAGTACGTCTCTATCGAAAGTGGATTATGTCCAGTATGTCTCTTTCGAAAGTGGATTATCTCGAGTACGTATCTATCGAAAGGGGATTATCTCCAGTACGTCTCTATCAAAAGTTGATTATCTCCAGTACGTCTCTTTCGAAAGTGGATATTTTCCAGTACGTCTCTATCGAAAGTGGGTTATCTCCAGTACGTCTCAATCGCTAGTGGACTATCTCCAGTACGTCTCAATCGAAAGTGGAGTATCTCCAGTACGTCTCTATCGAAAGTGGATTATGTCCAGTATGTCTCTGTCGAAAGTGGATTGTCTCGAGTACGTCTGTATCGAAAGAGGATTATCTCCAGTACGTCTCTATTAAAAGTGGATTATCTCCAGTACGTCTCTAGTATGTCTCTATCGAAAGCGGATTATCTCCTATACGTCGCTATCGAAAGTGGATTATCTCCAGTACGTCTTTATCGAAAGTAGATTATCTCCAGTACGTGTCTATCGAAAGTGGTTAATTTCCACTACGTCTCTATCGAAAGCGGATTATCTCCAGTACGTCTCAATCGTTAGTGGATTATCTCCAGTACGTCTCAATTGTTAGTGGATTATCTCCAGTACGTCTCTATCGAAAGTGGATTATCTCCAGTACGTCTCTATCGAAAGTGGATTATGTCCGGTATGTCTCTTTCGAAAGTGGATTATCTCGACTACGTCTGTATCGAAAGAGGATTATCTCCAGTACGACTCTAAAAGTGGATTATCTCCTATACGTCGCTATCGAAAGTGGATTATCTCCAGTACGTCTCTATCGAAAGTGAATTATCTCCAGTACGTCTCTATCAAAAGTTGATTGTCTCCAGTACGTCTCTATCGAAAGTGGATATTTTCCAGTACGTCTCTATCGAAAGTGGATTATCTCCAGTACGTCTCAATCGCCAGTGGATTATCTCCAGTACGTCTCAATCGAAAGTGGAGTATCTCCAGTACGTCTCTATCGAAAGTGGATTATGTCCAGTATGTCTCTTTCGAAAGTGGATTATCTCGAGTACGTATCTATCGAAAGGCGATTATCTCCAGTATGCCTCTATTAAAAGTGGATTATCTCCAGTACATCGCTATCGAAAGTGGATAATCTCCAGTACGTCTCTATCGAAAGTGGATTATCTCCAGTACGTCTCTATCAAAAGTTGATTATCTCCAGTACGTCTCTGTCGAAAGTGGATATTTTCCAGTACATCTCCATCGAAAGTGGGTTATCTCCAGTACGTCTCAATCGCTAGTGGACTATCTCCAGCACGTCTCAATCGAAAGTGGAGTATCTCCAGTACGTCTCTATCGAAAGTGGATTATGTCCAGTACGTCTCATTCGAAAGTAGATTATCTCCAGTACGTCTCTATCGAAAGTGGATTATGTACAGTACGTCTCTATCGAAAGTGGATTATCTCCTATACGTCGCTATCGAAAGTGGATTATCTCCAGTACGTCTCTATCGAAAGTGGATTATCTCCAGTACGTCTCTATCGAAAGAGGATAATTTCCAGTACGTCTCTATCGAAAGTGGATTATCTCCAGTACGTCTCCATCGAAAGTGAATAATTTCCAGTAAGTCTCTATCGAAAGTGTATTATCTCCAGTACGTCTCTATCAAAAGTTTATTATTTCCAGTACGTCTCTATCGAAAGGGGATTATCTCCAGTACGTCTCTATTAAAAGTGGATTATCTCCAGTACATCGCTATCGAAAGTGGATAATCTCCAGTACGTCTCTATCAAAAGTTGATTATCTCCAGTACGTCTCTATCGAATGTGAATTATCTCCAGTACATATTTATCGAAAGTAGATTATCTTCAGTACGTCTCTATCGAAAGTGGATTATCTCCAGTACGTCTCTATCGAAAGTGGATTATGTCCAGTACGTCTCTATCGAAAGTGGATTATGTCCAGTATGTCTCTTTCGAAAGTGGATTATCTCGACTACGTCTGTATCGAAAGAGGATTATCTCCAGTACGACTCTAAAAGTGGATTATCTCCTATACGTCGCTATCGAAAGTGGATTATCTCCAGTACGTCTCTATCGAAAGTGAATTATCTCCAGTACGTCTCTATCAAAAGTTGATTGTCTCCAGTACGTCTCTATCGAAAGTGGATATTTTCCAGTACGTCTCTATCGAAAGTGGATTATCTCCAGTACGTCTCAATCGCTAGTGGATTATCTCCAGTACGTCTCAATCGAAAGTGGAGTATCTCCAGTACGTCTCTATCGAAAGTGGATTATGTCCAGTATGTCTCTTTCGAAAGTGGATTATCTCGAGTACGTATCTATCGAAAGGGGATTATCTCCAGTATGCCTCTATTAAAAGTGGATTATCTCCAGTACATCGCTATCGAAAGTGGATAATCTCCAGTACGTCGCTATCGAAAGTGGATTATCTCCAGTACGTCTCTATCGAAAGTGAATTATCTCCAGTACGTCTCTATCAAAAGTTGATTGTCTCCAGTACGTCTCTATCGAAAGTGGATATTTTCCAGTACGTCTCTATCGAAAGTGGATTATCTCCAGTACGTCTCAATCGCTAGTGGATTATCTCCAGTACGTCTCAATCGAAAGTGGAGTATCTCCAGTACGTCTCTATCGAAAGTGGATTATGTCCAGTATGTCTCTTTCGAAAGTGGATTATCTCGAGTACGTATCTATCGAAAGGGGATTATCTCCAGTATGCCTCTATTAAAAGTGGATTATCTCCAGTACATCGCTATCGAAAGTGGATAATCTCCAGTACGTCTCTATCGAAAGTGGATTATCTCCAGTACGTCTCTATCAAAAGTTGATTATCTCCAGTACGTCTCTATCGAAAGTGGATATTTTCCAGTACGTCTCCATCGAAAGTGGGTTATCTCCAGCACGTCTCAATCGAAAGTGGAGTATCTCCAGTACGTCTCTATCGAAAGTGGATTATGTCCAGTATGTCTCTGTCGAAAGTGGATTATCTCGAGTACGTCTGTATCGAAAGAGGATTATCTCCAGTACGTCTCTATTAAAAGTGGATTATCTCCAGTACGTCGCTATCGAAAGTGGATTATCTCCAGTACGTCCCTATCGAAAGTGGATTATCTCCGGTACGTCTCTATCGAAAGTGGATTATCTCCTATACGTCTCTATCGAAAGTGGATTATCTCCTATACGTCGCTATCGAAAGTGGATTATCTCCAGTACGTCTCTATCGAAAGTGGATTATCTCCAGTACGTCCCTATCGAAAGTGGATTATCTTCACTACGTCTCTATCGAAAGTGGATTATTTTCAGTACGTCTCTATCGAAAGAGGATAATCTCCAGTCCGTCTCTATCGAAAGTTTATAATCTCCAGTACGTCTCTATCGAAAGTGGATTATCTCCAGTACGTCTCTATCGAAAGTGGATTATCTCCAGTATGTCTCTATCGAAAGTGGATTATCTCCAGTACGTCTCTATTGAAAGTGGATAATTTCCAGTACGTCTCTATCGAAAGTGGATTATCTCCAGTACGCCTCAATCGTTAGTTTATTATTTCCAGTACGTCTCATTCGAAAGTAGATTATCTCCAGTACGTCTCTATCGAAAGTGGATTATGTACAGTACGTCTCTATCGAAAGTGGATTATCTCCTATACGTCGCTATCGAAAGTGGATTATCTCCAGTACGTCTCTATCGAAAGTGGATTATCTCCAGTACGTCTCTATCGAAAGTGGATAATTTCCAGTACGTCTCTATCGAAAGTGGATTATCTCCAGTACGTCTCCATCGAAAGTGAATAATTTCCAGTAAGTCTCTATCGAAAGTGTATTATCTCCAGTACGTCTCTATCAAAAGTTCATTATTTCCAGTACGTCTCTATCGAAAGGGGATTATCTCCAGTACGTCTCTATTAAAAGTGGATTATCTCCAGTACATCGCTATCGAAAGTGGATAATCTCCAGTACGTCTCTATCAAAAGTTGATTATCTCCAGTACGTCTCTATCGAATGTGAATTATCTCCAGTACATCTTTATCGAAAGTGGATTATCTTCAGTACGTCTCTATCGAAAGTGGATTATCTCCAGTACGTCTCTATCGAAAGTGGATTATGTACAGTACGTCTCTTTCGAAAGTGGATTATGTACAGTACGTCTCTTTCGAAAGTGGATTATCTCGAGTACGTCTCTATCGAAAGGGGATTATCTCCAGTACGTTTCTATTAAAAATGGATTATCTCCAGTACGTCGCTAACGAAAGTTGATTATCTCCAGTACGTCCCTATCGAAAGTGGATTATCTCCAGTACGTCTCTATCGAAAGTGGATAATCTCCAATACATCTCTATCGAAAGTGGATTATCTACAGTACGTCTCTACCGAAAGTGGATATTTTCCAGTACGTCTCTATCGAAAGTGTATTATCTCCAGTACGTCTCTATCAAAAGTTGACTATCTTCAGTACGTCTCTATCGAAAGGGGATTATCTCCAGTACGTCTCTATTAAAAGTGGATGTTCTACAGTACATCGCTATCGAAAGTTGATTATCTCCAGTACGTCTCAATCGAAAGGGGATTATCTCCAGTACGTCTCTATTAAAAGTGGATAATTTCTAGTACGTCTCTATCGAAAGTGGATTATCTCCTATACGTCGCTATCGAAAGTGGATTATCTCCAGTACGTCTCTATCGAAAGTGGATTATCTCCAGTACGTCTCTATCGAAAGTAGATAATTTCCAGTACGTCTCTATCGAAAGTGTATTATCTCCAGTACGTCTCTATCAAAAGTCGATTATCTCCAGTACGTCTCTATCGAAAGTGGATTATCTCCAGTACGTCTCTATCAAAAGTTGATTATCTCCAGTACGTCTCTATCGAATGTGAATTATCTCCAGTACATCTTTATCGAAAGTGGATTATCTTCAGTACGTCTCTATCCAAAGTGGATTATCTCCAGTACGTCTCTATCGAAAGTGGATTATGTACAGTACGTCTCTTTCGAAAGTGGATTATGTACAGTACGTCTCTTTCGAAAGTGGATTATCTCGAGTACGTCTCTATCGAAAGGGGATTATCTCCAGTACGTTTCTATTAAAAATGGATTATCTCCAGTACGTCGCTAACGAAAGTTGATTATCTCCAGTACGTCCCTATCGAAAGTGGATTATCTCCAGTACGTCTCTATCGAAAGTGGATAATCTCCAATACATCTCTATCGAAAGTGGATTATCTACAGTACGTCTCTACCGAAAGTATATATATATATATATATATATATATATATATATATATATATATATATATATATATATATATTAGCAACAACTGTTCATGACACCCATGAACCAGATCCTATTAGTTTACGGTTTTATGCTACCGGAAAACATTTAATAAGTGTTGCCGATTTTTCAGGTATGCATTTATCTACCGCTTGCAGGATAGCGCAAGGGGATTCACTGGCTATAACACAATTGACATGGAAATAGATTTGGCGGATACTTGTTTAAATTCCATTATTATGACTGAGTAAATAACGCACGTTTTGAGTTAAAAAAAAAATTTAATGTCTGCGACATATTTCGACACACAGTGTCTTCATCGGGCAAATGAAGATGAAAATCTGGAAAACACAAAACCACAAAAGTGGAAGAAGTGCCAGAAGAAGATTTTATATTGTCAATTTCTCCTGACATGGCAATTGCCAGTTGCAGCAGTGTTACGCCTGTATGTTTATAATCAATGATCTGATTTACATTCTGTTATAATATATGATATTTCTAGAATAAAAACCAAACAAATTGAGCAACTTATAATGGCGCTCAACTGCAGATGCCAGTGACTGCGCCATTAAAAATAAAGCGAGTGGTAATTTTTTTAGTATTAAAGCAATACTCTGTTTACAATTTAAATTTTAGAAGTTCAATAAAAAATGTAACGAGTCCTTAAGAAGACCGGCTGCAAAAACGTCTAATTTATCAAATTTAGCAAAAAAATATGGAGAAGTAGAAAAAAAAACTATATATAGCGAATCTATATCTATAGCATCAAAGATACAACAGCAGGTAGAAGAAAGTAAAAAGGTAATCCCTGCTGTTAGAAATAACAATAAAAAGATAAACTTTAGTGAATATAACTAAATAAATAAATGTTTTCTACCAGAGTGGGTAAGTCTGTTTTTTTAAAATTCAAATAAGTTCAGAAATATAAAACGGATGTTATCTTACCCACTCTGGTTTTCAACGGCACATATGTACATTATATCTTCAAATAAATGTTGTGATTTTCCTCTGTTATTTACGGTATGATCGATAGAAAACATTTATTATATTCTCTAAAGTTTATCTTTTTATTATTATTTCTAACAGCAGGGATTACCTTCTTAGTTCACTTTATTCTGTCTGCTGCTGTATCTCGGATGCTAGCCTTTGTATTTTTAGATTCGCTATATATAGTTTTTTTTTTCTACTTCTTCATATTTTTTGCTAAATTTGATAATTTAACGTTTGGGCGATTGTAAATTGCAGCGATGGTCAAGGGTTTTATAATCCTTGCATGTAAATTGCAGCGAATTGTCAAGGGTTCCGTAAGCCGTGCATGTAAATTGCAGCGAGCGGTTTCAAGATGTTACTATAATAGGTTTTTATTTATCTCGGCAATATTTGCAAACATGGTCCAACTAATTTTAAATTTGCAAAATAATGGCACACTTGCTTTACAAATTGTAATCTAGTTATTTGTTTAGCATTATATAACTTTAATCTTACATTTAAGAAATTAATATTCTTTAAACTTGGGGGTTTGGAACCCTACGAGTTTCAACACTGTTTAGTTTAACACAACTATCCATTTGAAACTGTAACAATCTTTGAATAAAGATGTACAAAGACGGATGGCTATTACTAAAATCATCATTAAGGTGAGCATGAAATGATTCACATGCATTCGATGTACGACACATACTAGACGAGGCACATGCCCAAATTTCCGGAGGAAAAATGGCATTTTTATGTATATATACATTTATTAAATAGTAAAGTTACTTGTAGTATAATCTACATATTTGGTAATTATATCGTCTTTATATTGAATTTCTCCTAAGTCAAAAACGAGGCAATACCCCACTTCCTCGAGTTTCAGATATTGCAAAGCTTTCCGTTTACAAGAAACACTAAAAATGTTATTTTGTATTTTTTTTCTCGTCACTCCCATGATTGTGTTTTCTTAAATCCATTCCCTCAGATCCATCTTCAATAGTATATAGTTTTGCGGTACACTTTCTTGAAGTACAACACCACTTCACTTCTCCCGACTTCCAGGTAACTTTTTGAAAAACTTATTTATTATTTAGTTATTTCGCTCATGATGAATTGCAAGAACTGCAGGCAAAGGCAGAATTTCATTACTTTATATACGGCGACAACTTATCCCAACAACCAATCAAAGAAATCTTGTATTGTTTAGCTTTGATTTCGGGATATCTAATCCGTAGAATGTACTTAGTCTGAAAACTTACTAGATAAATGGATTAATGATTAAATACCGCCGCAAGGCAAGATTTAAATGACCGCTTTGACCATCATTGCAATTTACAGGTAAGATTAAAATTACCGCGTTGATCATCGCTGCAATTTACATAGTATTTCTTAGGGTATTATTAAGGGATTAAAGTTTTGATACACATCCGCATCCCCACTTATTATTTTGTAATAGATATTTACGATAGAAGTATTGTAACCTACCATTTTACGGTACGATATGGCAAAATTGTCAAACGAATTTTTAATGTAAACAATTCTCTTCCATAATTAAATTAGAAGATTTTAAATATCAGTTCTGGCAGTCTGGAGTTCTGTTAGTATTTGAGTGGTGAAGAAAACATTGATTCTGTTACAGATGCAGTAGCAAATGTCACTTTTGCAACAGTCGTGCCACTCATATTGACACAAAATACGAAAAAGAGTACAATAAATTCGATAAATGGTGTAGCTTAAAATGGTGAGCTAAAGTGTTATTTTACGGCACTACAAACGCAGGACGCTTAAACAAATGCAGAACGAACTATATAAATATGTCCTTAAAATTAATACATTTTCATAATTAACTTAATCCCTAACATTTCTTCACAGGGCCCAATTGAACGGTAGGGATTAAGGAACTCAGATAAATGGGGTCCAACTAGACTATCCCGCATTTATATATATAGGGTGCAGCTATCAATTAATATTTAATAGATTGCGCCAAGAAGGCCACCATGCTCACATTGTATTGCCACCACATAATATTTACTAGATACCATTATCATATAACGAAATTTACTAACGGAATAATAATTCCATAACAAGGGTTACGTTTAATTTGACAAAAAACATTAAAAAAATAATATATTTTTTTTTCAATAAATAAGTAATTAAGTTTTGAGTTCTGTCGCATTTTTTCCAAAAATATATCCAAAATTCCCTGACAATTTCTGTTTTTTTATGATTTCCCTGATTCTTGGCCAATTTCCTGAATATTCCCTGTTTTTCCAGTTTTCCAGGTCACTGGGTGTACCCTCTTACTGTACTTACTGATAATTATTAATAATATCCCATAAGCGAATACAACTATTATTCTGGCGAATTAATTGAATTGGGCAGTTTACTTTGTTATACACTTCCGGACAAAATTAAGGGACCACTAGTAATATTCAAAATAAATTTAGAAACTGATAACGATATTTAATGAAGCCAATAAATATATAAATACAAGTGTTTCCTTACCGTTTAGTTGACTTAAGAGCTATTAAAATTAACAAACATTAGTTTTACGTACTTGTAGAAGTAAATATAGAAATTAGACTTAAATACCAATGGTCTTCTTATGAACTTAAATCCGAATTTGTAATAAAAACTAACATTATTAATAGTTAGTGTGTATGCCCTCCTCTTGCAGCACTATAAGCTTCTAATCTTCTCGGCATGCTTAAGATTAAGGTTAGTATTCTTTCTTGGGGTATCTGTTCCCACTCTTGAACAAGAATATTAAAGAGCTCAACAAGAGTTGCTGACGGTCTCGGTACGTTTTTAATTTTTTGCCGAATTGATCCCAGAGATCCTCAATAGGATTGAGGTCAAAGCTTTTGTAAAGCCACTCTAAACATTGGATATTTGCATCTCTCAGCGCAGTTGTGACAACATTAGCTGTATGAGGTTTGGCATTGTATTGCATAAAAATCAATCCATCTTCTTGCTGTTAGCGACCTATTTCATATCAAAACCAATTCTGCACGACCATTAAATTGTATCCCAGCCCAAACCATTATAGACTCCCCACCATATTTGTCAAATTCTCGAATGGTAGATAGTGCAAATCGCTCAGATGGTCTTCGTGAGACTAGAACACGGTGATTATTCTTGTTTGGGAGGAATCTGGACTCATCCGAAAACAAAACGGAGTTCCACTAATCTGTGGTTCCACTGTTCCTTGTCCCAACTTTGATGATTTTGACAAAACTTTAAGCGATTTCTTTTGTGCGTAGCTGTGAGAATTGGACATGATGCTGGTTTTCTAGCAGACAAATTGACTTCTTTCAGTCTTCTTCTTACTGTTTAGGTTGAAATTTCTGTTCCAGTGGCTAATCGAAGATCATTTATTAGTTCACTACATGCTAGATGTTACAAACCGTTTTCTTAAACCCTGAAGCTCGTTAATACGATCTTGTCTACGTATTGTTTTTTTTCTTTTGGCATCTTGTCCATATCTTATTTTGAAACTACCAGTCCCTCTAAACCGTGCTGCGGCCCTCTGTAACACAGATTTTTGGTATTTAGAATTCCAGCAACTTCTCTTCGTGAATATCTTTCACGAAGAAAAATAATCATTTAGGATACTTCTTTTGGTCTGCAATGGTGTCTAGGCATATTTAATTAACTTCATGCAAACAAATTCAGTAATTTTTTAAACATAAAGCACGCTTTATTAATTAAATGAGTTAAAAATGCTTTTCGAGCTTTTCGTTGACTTTTCGTTTCCTAGAAGAGAATGTCCTGATATTGTTGATTATTTCATGGCACACTATTTGAATAGTGCTTAATAAACATCAATTTATGACATGTGAAAAGTCTGTTCAAAACAACTTGTAAATTGGAAACATTATTTCAAGTTTATTTGGTGGTCCCTTAATTTTGTCCGGAAGTGTATTTAGGATTATAGGGCGGATTGGTGTTCGTACGTTAATCATCCAATTTCACAATTATTGTGATAATATTACGGCGGAAATAGAAATATTTACTTTATTGGCACTCGATTATAATTTAATTGGATAATTTAAATTTGTATTTAGAACAGATTTATAATTGTACCACTTAAATAAAGTTCGATTGCAGACAAGTGTACCCTTTAGGCATGAACCTAAAGCCTTTGGAATGTTGAAATATTGATTAGCATATTTCCAGCTAAGCCGGGCATCTATTATTTAAATGGTATCCGTAATAAAGCTATTTGTGTGCTAGTTCGTCGTTTGACCGCGCATAGGGTCTCCAGCACTATTTTATATAATTGCGTGCCATATTGTGCATAATTAAAATTTTTGAAACTGATTCCGCAAATTAAAACTTAAGTCGACGTATATGAAACGTGAATTTCACCTTTAAAAAATATCAGAGCATACTATTAAATATTTACTTATGTGTCAATTACAAAAATAATATTGTAAAATCAGTAAATATTAGAAAAACAACTTCAACTAAATTTCAAAAATACAGTTCTGAGGTGCTCATTTTCCGACGACCCTAGCTAGAGCCTACTGTGCCCATTCGTAAGTACGGCTCTGCTGTTATGTGCAGAATACATGTTTATTTATTTGCAGTGTGTAGTATTGAAAATAATTTTGACGGTAATTTTCTTAGCAATTACAGTTATGTTTAAGTTTACAGTCATTTTAGAATTTATACAATATTGATGTAGTAGGTACCAAATTACAAACCTAAAACCAATAAAACTGAAATTCGGTAATTTTCCCTACGTAATTATGTATGAGGAAAATATTTAGAATAGCACTTGAATAAATTGAAAATATACATCAGCATTTAAAATTCACATTGTAATGGCCGTTGCTCCATAGTAACATTTAACGTGGAGCAGTAAAAGTTCGGCCGCCTCAATAAGAGAACAATTTTAAAACCATTAAAGTGTTAAATACATCGATTAAGTTTATTCTAATGGGTCCGGTCCGAAGCGCAGCACAAAGCCTGCCCCGGGGATTATTAGAATATAAAGGACGAGACGAATATGTTGTAACATTTAATGCTCCCGTAACGCTTTCCAGGGAATGCATCTTTACGACGGGCATGCGGCAACAATGAATGCAGACCGGAATCCGGCCTTATCCTGAAATTTATGGATTCTTTTAGAGCGGCCCTGCATGCGCAAGTTCGTCTCTCCACGGCTCATAAAAGATAGGGAGCTCGTCGATCGGCGAATGAAAGTTAGATGATGTCACGCGAAGAGAATCGCCACAGTTTTAAATAACTCATTGCGTTACGGGCTCGGCTTGCCGAAAACGTTCCAGATTTATTGCACGGATTCACAGGGAGCGAGATTATTTTTCTTATCCATTCCCCCACGTTGATTCAATAATGCGGCCAGATTTGTCGTATGAGTAACATTGATCTAAAGTTACACACTTACTGGGTTTAGCTATAAATAATATTTCTAGTGTCGAAAAACGAAATATACAGATTGACTGAGATCTGACGGTTTTGATGATTACTACGAACTTTCAATGTTAAAATTGCAGCTATGATTAAGCAATTTGGCTTCCGCCAGTGGATAACTAAATTATGTCGTTCTCCTGCCCACATTTCTTTCAGCACTTTTGCTCACTAGCGATGATTACTGCTCCCATGCACCTTTCCATACGATCCAAGAAATAAACAAAACCACGATCCATTCCACCAGTTTTTCTTTTTAATATTTCAAATACGTGAACATCCCAATTACCTCAGGACATCGTTACGTCCACATTTGGGCACGCACTCGTGGCTTTCCACGATTCCTCTGTAGGCCGATTATAAATTAGAGCGCGTCACGAAAGTCTGTTTTGTGTTGATTCAATTTGGTCCGCATTAGTGCGGCGCCCGTGGCGCATCTACCGACACCTCACACATTCGGGAATCGCGTGAGGAATTCATTAGTAATTCGTGAAGTGAAACACGTAATGACGCATAAGTGGGCATGATTCTGATTTAATAGCCCGAGAAGCAAGACTCAGGTGTGGGCAACGTTTTAATTTCAACGGTGGACGCAGTGCCGTACTTACCTCTCTGAAGGCCCAAGGCGCAAACATATATTGGGGCCCACCAAAAATTAGTTAACAAAATGATATTATTTTAAGAGACTACGTCAATGATCTATAGCGTTATAATATTTTTATAACAACATTTATTAAAAATTAAATAACAAAATGTCTACATTTTTGAATTTTCTAATAGTATTAAGTATAGTGTTTTTACTTGAAATTGAAAATCTACCTACGAAGGGTGTTTATTGCGCTCCATTGTGGGAATGGAATTTTATGACGGGTAATGGAATGAGCACTGAGTCCAGAGTGATTCAGCATTAGTGATTCATTATCATTAAATTGTACTTTTCGTTGTATTTTTAAGTGTACATATAATTAATTGTGTTTTACAAATGTAGTTATAATTTCATAGAAAATTTATATACAGTATGATTCGCGAAACAAATAACATAAGTTACCCATAACATTATTGACTTGCTCATTGCGTTAAAAAATTAACGACGTTAACATCAGTTATATTTTTCATGAAACGTAATGTAACAAGCAAATATTATTCCCCACAACTAAGCTCGCCGCTATCACTTTCACTTTGAACATTAATACTGGAATTAGATTTGGTACACTAAGCGTTCTATAATCGTTTTTAATTTTAATCACATGATCGATGCAGTTTTTCCAAATGGTACTTGAAATGTTGTTGCATTCTCGCTGAACAAGTTGAATTGTTTCTTCACTCATTTTGGGATGTGCATTATTTTTCCGCAAATTTCTTTTTAAAGCTGACCATATCAGCTCAATTGGATTGTAGATACAGGAATAAGGTGGAAGGCGCAACACTTGGTGACCAAATTCTTCTGCCATCTTATCAACCACATACGTTTTTTTTTTTAAATTTGTTATTTTATAAGTTCTAATAATGTTTTTTTCTTTGCACTTAACAAGACGAAGGGGAATAACAATACCATTTTGAATGCAAGAATCCGCAATATCGCCTTTCTTGGAAGCGGGGGTTGGGATTTTATTAATTTGCTTTGAGTGGTAAGTTGCATTACCCATTACGATTATTGAGTTATTGGGTATGTTGGGAAATAATTGATTGCGAAACCAATTTTCAAATAATTCGGCGTTCATATCCTGATGATAGTCTAACGAGCTTGATGCAATATTTTTGGCTGATAAGAGGAAACTATTTGACACAAAACCTGCGTCTCCTCCTGCATGAAGAATAACAATTCTTTTTCCTCTATTGCACGGTGCTCTGAGGTGACACTTATTTGTATTATCGACCCATCCCTTGGAAACGACGTCGTGAGGATCGAAACATGTTTCATCCAAATAAATTATCGATCTCCATTTCTATATTCGTTTATTTTAGATAAATATTCTAATCGCTCATTTTGCAATCTCGGCGATTCCATGATGTCAATTCATTTGTCTAAAGTTTTATTCTTAAAACCCTGACTAAGTAGGTATTTATACATAGTCGTTTCCTTACCTGATTTATAAGAATTGTAAATTATATTTTTAATCCTCTTGGCGATGGCATCGTCTATTTCGGTAAATTTGGAACTTATTCTTCTTTTCCTTTCTAGCGGTCCTTTCGTAATTATTCTCCAAACTGTTGAATATGATATTCCTGTCAAAATGGAAATTCTTTGCATTTTTATGCGTGTTATAAATATTTACGACTATCCTTTTAGTATCAGTTGAAAGAAAAGCATGCTTTATTAATCCCTGATTTTCATTTGCAATATTTGATGTGTCCATTTGATGATGGTTGTTTTGAAATTTATCAAAATCAATTTGAGAACAGCTTCCCTCTGTAGACTGTCGAAGGGATTCTTCAACAAAACTTTCGGAATGGCTTCTTTCCTCACATAATTGAAATAGATCGTCGAACTGAGTGTCATTATAAATTGATGAAATAATTGTTGCAGTTTCACTTATCGATTTTCCATCTTAATAAACTCTACCTTTTCACAAGTTTATAAATGATAATATGCACACGTATGTAATATGAGTACTGTTGCAATGTAAAGGTTAACACCGACTGAAAGACAGATGTAGACTATTTGAGAAAAATACCATTTGAGGCAGCCTTAACTGATTGTCTACCTGGACTGCATATTCGCCCAGCAATTAAGGTACAATAAACCTTAATCCCCCAACAAAATTTTTTCATAAGAAGAGAATCAAATGAGAAGGAAGAAAATTGGGAATACGAAAAACAATCGATGATGACAAAAATACAAGACCCAGAGAAATGAGTGGAAAGCGCAGAAAATGAAAAGAAGAGAAATAATATCGTAATAAAAGGTTTAAACAACAAACGAGAAAAAGTAAAAGAAGAGATAGAAGAGTTCCTAATAAGATAACTAAAAGTCGAAATAAAATTAAAAAGCGCATACAAAATAAACAAATACCTAAATCAAGACATGGTACTATCAGAAGTGGAAACGTGGAAGATGAAAAAATAAATCATGAAAGCCAAGAACAATATAAAGCATACTAGAATATACATAGAAAATGATTGAATGACGAAGGAAGAAAAATACAAAGGAAATTAAGTAAGAATGGATGCAGAAAATTAGTAATTAATGGAACAGAATACAAATTGAGCAAAGGGAGAAAAGGATGGAAATAGTAGAAGGGGCAAATAAGGGTCCAATAAAACTAAACCAAAAACCTAGACAGAAGACAAATAGCGGCAACACACAGGGCATGAATATCGAAAACAACGATAAAATAGATAATATAGAAAAGAACACAAAACCAGAACAAAATAGCAATAACATAATAAAATTAAAAAGAAAGGAGGAAGGGAAACAAGACAAAAAACAGAAAACAATGAAACAAAAAATAACAATGGAACATTAGAGGATACATGGGAAAAGAAGTAGAACTGGTGGAGGAAATGAGAAAACATAAAATAGAAACACTAGGAATTACCGAAACAAAAAAGAAAGGAAACGGAATAGAAAATATACATGGAGGATACTGGTTGATGAAAAGGAGTAGATGAAAAAAAGGAAGAGCAAAAGGAGTAGTAGGAATTATAATAACACCGGAAAGAAACGAAAGATGTATAATAGAGTACCACCTAATTAATAGAAACAGCTGGAACAAAATAATGAATGTAAGAGTTACAAGGCAAGCTGAAATAGAAAGTGACCACCACCTACTAAAAATGGACATGAGTTGGAAGAAAATACAAAAAACAGACAAGAGGAGAATAAAAGTTAAGGGAAAGATAAAAACCTACAGATTAAGATTATTTACCATACTTCAAAGAATTAACTGAACAGGATGAAGAAGATAACGTAACACAAGAATGGAGGGAAAAGTCGCAAGAAAGGCAAGAGATAAAAATTGAACGAATTAAAAAAGAAGAAGTACAAGAAGCAATAAACAACCAAAACAAGGGAAAGCACTAGGAACAGATGATATAACCCCGGAGATGATGAAACACATGCAAGAAGAGGGAATAACACAAATAACCGAACTAATAAGTGACATAATAAGCGGCGGGAAAACACCAAGAGAATGGAATAAACGAATAATTCTACCAATACATAAGAAAAGGGATAAAACAACATGCGAAAATTACAGGAATCACACTAACAAGTATACCAAGTAATATAATGACCAGGGTACTAGCAAAAAGGTGCGAGACAAACTAGAAACCACAATAGAGGACAGCCAGTGCGGATTCGGAAGAAGGGGAAGTACGCAAGAGCAAATCTTCATACTCAGACAACTAAGCGAGAAACTAATTAAGAAGAACAGAGACATGCTTCGTTGATTTCGAAAACGCATTCGACAGGATAAGGAAAGAGGATATATGGAACGAACTAGCAGATACAGGAATAGAGGAGGGAGTAATAAATGTAATAAAATACATATACAGAGAAAACAGAAATATATTGAGACCAAACAATGAGGAATCAAAAGAATTCGAAATGAAGAAAGGAGTAAAACAGGAATGCATGCTAAGTGCTTTGCTTTTCACAATTGTATGGGATAAGGCGATGAAGAAAGCAAAGCAAAAAATGAAAATGCTAAAAATTAGATACTGGAAAATGGAGATACCAAAAATAGCAGAACTACTGTTCGCGGATGACATGGCAATAATTGCAGAAACAGAGGAAGAATTGCAATACAACATGGAAATAATTGAGAAAGAGATTAAGAAAATTAACATGAAAATAAATTACGAAAAGACAAAACCCATGATAATTGCAAAAGACAAAAAGAAAGACGAAATAAAAATACAAGGAAAAAATCGAACAAGTAGAACAATACAGATATTTGGGAACAATCATACAGAGCAATGGTATATATTATCAATATATTATCAATAGGCCCTTTACCTTTCGGTGTGGGCTATACATGTTACATTTCTTACATTACAGTTATATTACATTGTTTTGTTATGTATTTGCAAATTCTTTCCACTCTCATCTGTTCTTTGCCATTTTTCTTTCCACTTTCACTGTCTTCCCTCTGCTGTTTATTATTTCTTCTATTTTGTTGTCCTATTCTTGTCTGGGTCTACCTCTTCCTCGTTTCTTTCCTGTTCTTGCTTCCCAGATTTGTTTTGTTTGATTTGTATTTTTCATCCGAATTAGATGTCATCACCAGTTGAGCTGCTTCTTTTCTATAAACTTTTCTATTGATTCTATTTCCAATTCCTCTCTGATGTCTTTATTTCGTATCCTGTCGTTTTTCGTTACTTGTTTTGCTCTTCTCAGATATTTCATTTCTATTGCCTGTAATCTACTTTTATCTCTCTTTGTTAGCTTCCACGTTTCGCTCCCATATGTCAAAATCGTTCTGTATATAGTTTTGTATATATTCACTTTTGTCTTTCTGCTTATCTCTTTCTTATTAGTAAGTATATTATTCAGGGCATAGTACGTTTTTATTATGTTGTTTATTCTGTTGCTTAATTTTCATTCCATTTTCCCGTCTTCTGTAAGTTCTACTCCAAGGTATTTGAATTGCTCCACTTGTTCAATCTGGTCTTGTCCTATCTGTATATTTATGTGTTCTTTCCGTTTTCCTATTATCAGTACTTTTGTTTTGCTGTAGTTCACAGCAATGGTAAATTAGATAATGAAATTGAAGATAAAATAGGAAAAACAGCAAAATATGTTAAATATGTTTAACATCATATTAAAAAACACCTTTTTTTAGCAAGAAGGAGATATCAAGAGACACAAAAACAGAACTAGTCAAAAAAGTAATTAGACCAACGCTAACTTACAGCAGCGGAAAATGGACGATGACAGGAACACAAATAAAAATAATAAATGCCATGGAGATTAGATTCCTAAGAAAAATAGAAAACACAACAAGAAGAGGTAGGATAAGGAACGAAACGCACAGGGAAAACTTAAAAGTAAAAGCAATACAGGAAAAAATAACAGAAGGCCAAATGAGATGGTATGAGGTGGCAAATGAGACGAATGAGAGAAGAAAGAAACACTAAGAAAATATACGAGACAAGAGCAACAGGACAACAACAAATAGGAAGACCGAGAAAGGAGTGGAACAACGCAATAAAAGAAGAGGCAACTAGAAAAGGTAACACATGGGAAGAAATAACGGAACTAAAGATAGGAGGAAGTGGAGAGAATATTATTAAAACTAATAATGTATGCCTTACACCAAAAGGTAGAAAGGCACAAGAATAAATAAATAAATAAACTAAAGATTTTGCGTTTTCTAGTATCTAGTATTACTAATTTAGAAGAAAATATCGAAAACGGGCTATATTTCCTATGTATACATATTACTGTTTCGACAGAATAAATTTCCGGAAAATCTAGAGATGGGGTATATTGTGATTAATGCAATTTCGAATAGTTCTAAGTCTGCTTAATAACTATGTATAAATTTGAATGTCATGAAACTACTAAAATAATGTAAGAAAATCAATTCTAATAGTTATAACCAAGGCGCGGATTTCTAGGTATTATGGTATACATCAGTTTTAATAGCAGACCATAATGACCTCGTATCTATACGAATTTCGGCAAATGAAGTAACGTGAGTAATTTTTTTTTTTGCTTTTATGCATATTTTCAGTTTTTAAGCTCATATTTGCTTTAATGCATTTTTTGTGCATATTTCCTTGTTTTATGTGCTTATTTGCTTATTTCTCAATGTTATAGCATATTATTTATATTAGATAGGAATACATTTTGTTGCACATTATTGTAATGCGAATTCAGTATTAATATTACTCCGTCACGTCTAGAGTGCTTGGTTATCACAAAATCATCAACAAAGCGAGCATGCGTACGTGATATTTGGTAAACAAAGCTTGATTATTTCGGGGATTACCCTATTTTTACGTGCACAAAACGCATCTGGGGCAAGTGTGCTATCAATTCAGTCCAATTTATCTCAATCTTCATTGCGTTGTGCTTGTGCCTTGTGTGTATTACGTGTTTATAAGTTTTCTTGTATAAAATGCCGAAAGTAAAACCTTCCGTCGATGAATGGATACGTGGACATTCTGAATTAAAATATGAGAACGGCAAATTAATTTGCAGGGCTTGTATCAAACCGGCAAGTTTTATTTTGTGTTGCTATTGGCCTAGGTACAAGCATGTATTATGTTGTAGATTAAATGCGAGAAAAAAATTAACATAACACAACATATCAAAACAACAGTTCACCTGGAAAATTTAAAAAACAACACAATTCTGCAAGCAGTACCCTGAGTACCCAGCAAACTATTTTCGAGTCTTTTGCGAGTTCTTCTACACAGAATGAAAAGGAATTTTACTTTGATTTATGCAATACGGTAGTATCATCTAACATTTCGTTAAAAAAACTAGATAATAGTATGTTTAAATATTTTTTACAAAAATACACCGGTAGACATATTCCTGCCGAATCAACCATTCGCAAAAACTATGTCGAGCAAATATATAAACACTCTATTGAGGAAATAAAAGAGATAATTGGCAACAATTGCGTATGGTTCTGTGTAGATGAAACTACTGATTCATGTGGTCGGTACATCGCCCATTTAATGATTGGAATATTAAACGAAGACACCACCAATGCATTTTTAATTAGTTCCAAGCAGTTAGAAAAAACAAATGGCAATACCGTTGCCAAATTCGTTCACGATGGATTAACACATGGTTGGATTTTGCCAAACCTCGTACCAACTTCTTATTGATGCTTTCTGATGCCGCTGCATATATGTTGAAGGCATAGTCTAATTTAAAAGTATTTTATGAGCAATTAATGCATTGCACCTGTTTGCACATGGTTTTAATCGAGTTGCTGAAACGAGTAGACTGTAATTTCCCCTGGTGAATGATTTGATAAAAAACGGGAAGAAAATTTTCCTAAAAGCTCCACTGAGGGTTGAAATATTTAGGGAAAGAATGCCAAATGTACCTCTTCCTCCGGCACCGGCTATAACTAGATGGGGTACGTGGCTAGATGCTGCCTGCTATTATGCCGACCATTTCGATTCAATTAAGGAGCTTGTGTTTGAGTTTCCCGAAAATGTGTCAGAGGCAATTAAAGAATGCCACAAAGTTCTCAAAGATAGGAGTGTTATACAAAATTTAGCATTCCTAAAAACCAACTACAGTTTCGTAAGCAAAGCGATTGATAAACTTCAAGCAAAGGACACTTTGGTAGATGCGGTTTAAATAGTTGGAGATTTTAGGAACGACGTCTCAAACGTACGGGGATCTATAGGAGAGATTATTAAAAAAAAATGTGATGCAGTTTTGTCAAAAAATGAAGGGTTTGGTGAGTTACAAAAAAATATCAACAGTTTTAAAAAGAGATTTCGTGGAAGATTTGCTGATAAATATTACTATTGTTTTCAAATTTAAATATGCACCGATTACAAGTGTGGATGTGGAGAGAAGCTTTTCACACTTAAAAAATGTGCTCAGTCATAGGATAATGGGATTTTCCGTTGAAAATTTAGAAAATCTTTTAATTATTAGTTCATTTAAAAATGAGCAGTAATCATTATTTGTTATTAATTATTATTGTTATTAATATTAATCACCAAAACTTATCTTAGTAAAATATTACTTTTGTTTTGTTTTGTTTTTGTGTATTTTCATAAAAAATAAAATATGCCTTTTCATGCTTTTTCTGCGTTTTTGTGCTTATTCTAATCTTTATGCTATTTTATATGCTTATTTTCTAAGATTTGTATGCATTTTTAAGCGCTTATTTTGTAATTTTTTATGCTTATAAATCCGCGCTTTGGTTATAACGGGAAAACTAGAGATATGATATATTCTGATTTTTGCATTTTATAATAAAATTAAGTGCACTTAATAATTCTGCGACAACGTTAATTTCATATGCCACTATTTATGACAAACATATTTATGATTTTCGTCTACATATTACGCTGACTTTAATTTTGCTTTCCAGAAAATCTAGATATGTGGTGTATTCTGATTATCGTATTTTCCAATAGCCCCAAACCTACTTAATAATCCTGTAAAATTTCAGTGACATTAAACTACCAAAATTATGTTAAAAATAATTCTAATGGTTGTGAAATGTATATGTTACAACAAATTGCTTATTATTGTTTAGTAATAATCTAGATTGCAATATTCATAGATTTGGTTTCTGTTTTGGTTTGTTTAGAACAAATTGCATGCAACTTTTAATCGAATCCCGTATCCCGCACTGTGTATGCAAACAACGCACCACACTCCACTTCAATCACTGTCGGCGTTTTAATCGAAACCTTTATAAGCGGCCTGGCATAATCGCATCCTTCCTCGCTCTGTGTTAACGTTTTAATTTACACGATTCCAGAGACAAAGCGCCCCCTTCAGCGCTCGCAGCCGACAATGAGCGCTCTTCATTCGCGGCGTATCAATTTTAAGGTTCAATTGATTAGCGCTCAAGACACAAGGCCCCTTCATCTCCGAGATGGCATAATGGGGCCATTCATGGCGACCCGATTCACTATTCACGACCGTTAATGGACTCTTCAAACCACTTGGGACGTGTAAATACTGTCGGCTGGGAAACGACTAACGCCTTCTGTGCATTATTGGCAATATATTTTTATGCTGTATAAGCAAACATCATAATATGCAATGGAAGCCAACGTGGTACTCTGAGGGATTGACCTATTTTTAAAGTCGCGTCTATCATGAGTCAAATTACTGTTGAATAAATTGTGTATACCGGTAAGCTAGTTATAGGTTACCAGATTATCATTTACCACCGAATATGCACCACAAGCATTTCATTTGGGAATATACTGCATATTAAAGGATGCACGAAATGATTGTGTAAAAAATGGTAAAACATATTTTGCAAATAAAACAAACTAACTAGAAACTTGAAATTAAACATTAAATTATAGAATACATTTCAACGTAGTCTTGCCCGCATGCCAAAGTGCTATTATATTTTAGGTTATAGGAGTACGAGGCGTTTTATACTATGCGTGATGCTTTTATATCTTTGGATGAAATATTTGAACGGTCATTGCATAAAAAGAAAAACAACGAAAGCATTGGTAATATTATGCAAGTACATATGCTCATGCGTTTAATCTAATTAGTGCTATGTATGAGCTTGTCGTCAGAGAACGTCTTGCGGTGGTGAGATAACGGCCCTCATTATGGCCGGTTATCTCGTTTTTTTGTCCCCATCCCCCATCCGTGTGGCTCCCAAACCGGAAACCGAACTGTGTTTGTTTATCAGTCCGTCCGACGTTGGCGACGCCGAGTGGCGCCCGGAAAGGGAACAGCGCCACCCCAGGTCCACTTTATTGCCACGAGGAAGCTGTAAAAAAACAGGGGCGTTTGTCTAGAACGGTTTCACCTATCTAAAATAATTGTAATGGAAATTTCCGTTGTCTTTTCAAGTTTTTAACTGGCAAAAAAAAACGATATGAACGCCAGAGTGTAGAAAACTGATGCGAAACTAAGCTCAAGTTATGGTTTGATCTACACCTATTGTATATACAGGGTGTTTCAGGAGGAAGTGCAAATATTTTAGGAAGTTTAAGTATGGATGATTCTCAGTAAAAAATGTCATATGCGCATGTGCCCTATCGTTAATAGATACTGAGATCTAATTATAAGATTTATTAGTACGAGAAATAACATTGTTGATTTTTAATAATATCAATTTAAATTAAACAAATCTACTTTGTTGGTTCAAAAATTCCACCGCCAATCTCAATACATTTAGTAATTCTATTAGTAATGCTGCTCGTTGCTCTTTTAATAGCATATTGGCGTTCCTTTATTAGCGCCGCACAATCCATGCGGTGGAATTTTGGAACCAACAAAGTAAATTTGTTTAATTTAAATTGATATTATTAAAAATCAACAATGTTATTTCTCGTACTTTAATAAATCTTATATTGAACCTATCTCAGTATCTATTAACGATGGGACCCATGCTCATATGACATTTTTTACTTAAAATCGTCCATACTACAACTTCCCAATATAATATTTACACTTCCCCATGAAACACCTCTATAATAGGTAATTATTAGGTCAGCCAAAAATATGCTGTAAAAATCTATTCTAAGCGCTTAAAATGTCCCTTATAAAAACACACAAACAAGTATGTGTGAAATGTATGAGATTTGTACATAGCACCGAGTGTCAATCATAATTAAGAAGTGTCTATGAGCGTGTAAAGCGACAAAAGAAGCAGGAAATACAATTTCACTTGAAATTGAGTACTACAAATTATTGTTATTTTTCCACATTTTTTCTATATTTTGATACAGTGAAATGTTGGTAGCTATTCAAATATTGTAGGTTTTTTGTTTTCAGTACGTACTGGTATATTTATTTTAAGTTTATTTCATTTTTATTATTTATTTATTAATATTTATTTTTGCCTGACTAGTTGCGGCTTAAATCGCCATCTTCAGTGGTTTGTTTTTTACAAAGAATACATAAAATTAGGTTGTGTTTTATGTTTTTTGTTATAATATGTTTAGAATGTATTTTTAATATGAAATTTAGTATTTTAAAGTTTTGCGTTTGTTGTAACGAGGTTATATTATATTACGAATCTATGTTATGTGCTGTTGGTTATACCGGGTGGTCTACTTAAATGAAGACATCGAAATATCTCCAAAAATAAACATCATACGAAAAAATGTTTCAAATGAAAGTTAATGTTATGTAAATACTGTGCCAATATATAAGGCACTGCCTCTAAGACAATTCTCTTTAAATTATAAAGAATACAAAGTAGAAGTATTAAGAACTTATTCGAATTATCATATTTCACTCCATCTTATACAAAACACAACTATACAAAACTTTAAAGTTAAAAAATATATCTACAACAATAAAAATAGAAACTGCAAAAATACAATAGAAAATATATAAAAAAATTATAAAACATAACACAAAATATAACTTTAATAAAAATGTACATGAACACAACACAAGAAGAAATAATAACGTACACATAATTCAATGTATATCTATGACTCATAAATATGGTCAGAGAATAAATATGCATATAAAAGAATATAATGCGCTGCCAAATAGATTAAAAAGTATAGACAATTATAAAATATTTACAAAAAAATTTAAATTGCCATTTCGGTCAAGGCAATAATGAACTACTGTGATTAATATACCACAAATAATTTTTATAATCTAAAAATATGTAGGAGAGATGAAAATATCTAATCAATAATTTTCAAAATTAATTAGCCTACTTACCTTATAAAGTACAAATAAATAATGTACGCTTAGGTATTAGCATTATTATAACTTGATATTAGATTAAGAATTAACAATCCACTATTAATGTATGTTATATTAGAATTAAATAAATTTAAAAAATATATATAATTGAGGGGGAGGCATTAACTAGTACTAAAATTAGGCTACCACCACCGCCTCTTTTGAGGGGGCATGGGGTAACTTTGGAATCTTAAATGGGAACGGGTATTGCACATTCGGATTCTATGACAAAAACTATGAAGGTTTTAATCGAAACATTGTTTTTCAATCTTTGTAGATGGCGCTGCAATCGGCAAATTTCTGACAGGTTTACAGCGGCGGAAGCCACCGTTTCGGCATAAAAATGAAATCAGATCAAATCGGCATTTAAATCATCTTTCATGTTATGTTCATATGTCAATATTATTTACATCCCGATGGTGACAGATAAGGGGACTCACAAAGAATAAGCACTTAGATAGTAAATAAAACTTATTTTTTTATTGTTGCATCACTTTGTAATAAAATACGTGGATTTTTCTTGAAAAAAAGGACATAACCAATTAAAATTATAAAAAAAATGTTTCGATTAAAAGCTTCGTAGTTTTTGTCCAAGAATGCGGATCTGCAATAAAAATAGGTGTACCCGCTTAAGATTTCAAAGTTAACCCCTGCCCCCTCAAAAGGGGTGGTGGGAGTGGTCAAATTTTAGTAACAGTAAATGTCCCCCCTTAATTGTATTACCTTTCATTTGGAACATTTTTTTGTACGTTGCTAAATTTTCGAGATATTTCGAATTCTTCATTTAAATAGACCAGCCGGTATACCGTGGAATCGATTTGCCGCTGAGCATAGGGAAATAACATGGAAACATGATTTTCCTTAGTTTGCTACTCCCCTATTCAAACTATAATAAAATTAACAGCACCATTAAATAGATAAGTTTATTGTGATTCTTATGGTAAAAAGCAATCCTCGCCAAGCAATGTCTTAAGATGTGTAGAAAGCTTTAAGATAATTAAAATCATTCAAAATAATGTTATTTTCTTTGATATTTTTGATGTTTTATGGTATATTATGGCATTATCATTATATTATTAGTATTATTATGAATTATTAACTACATTGTAAAAACTATTTAAAATAAAAATCCTATCATTATTATTATTGTTGTTGTTCACAAACAAATATCATCATCCCCGCAAACTCTTTTTATCACAGAACACACCAAAATGCTGTAATACACACATACATACACAGAATGCCTCTCAATCAACCTCTCAATCAACATAACAAAATAAATTAAATAAACACAATAAAATAAATTGCTTTAAATAACTGATTCAAACTAAACACAATAAATAAGATTATTCAAAAAATATACATAATTATAATCAATTTAAAAAACAAAATAACATACAAAATAACACAACAAATTCTAAAACACAATCACAAAACATGACAAAAAGCATAAATTATTATTCAGAATCAAGGACACATAAGCGACAAAATCAACCAAACACTCAAACAATATAACATTAAAGCTTCTTTCTCAACTAAACGCATAATCAATTCTATTCAAAACTATTCAACGCAAAAGATAAAACAAATTTAACTAATAAAAATTGAGTTTACGCAATAACCGCCGAAGATTATGGTGCAAAACATAACGGAGAAACCAGCAGACCCATAAAATTAAGAATAAAAGTACATACATATAACAGGCAAAAACATAAACACAATTGATTCCTTGATCAATTCTAAGATGAAAAGTTCATATAAACATTAACTCTCAACGGCTTCGTTTTCAAAATATAGTTTAAAGAAGTTTAAATATATATATATATATATATATATATATATATATATATATATATATATATATATATATATATATATATATATATATATATTTAATAACAAACAATCTTACAATAGATACAAGACTAAAATTCCCTACTGCTATGGAAATAATTAACCAAAGCACATTGCCTCATGCAACTGCAAATCGCAAGCTCCATAGTGGTCAGAGTAGACGCCATTACTGTATCTTGCAGCTATAGCTTTTTTACGTTGAAATTGACCACCTCCGACATCAATGATTTTATGCGCCTTGGCATAGACTAGCAGACTCTTCACGATTTCTTAATCTTAATCTTCCACATTAAGAATTAAAGTTGGGTATACCAACAATGTTAGGTTCCCCCAATTGAAGAATCCAAAGAAATCCAAAGGACTTACAAACTTGCGTGATCTAGGGGGGCACGATTGTGGTCTGGCGCGTTGTTTTTAAATATATTTTTTACTTTTAACTATATTTTAAAAATGAAGCCGTTTAAGAATTGATCAAGGAATTACCCCTTTAAGTTTGTCTACGTACTTTATTAACACCCTGTATAACCAACAATACAACATAAATTCATAATATAATACAACCTTAGTATAAGAAACACAAAACTCGAAAATACTAAATTTCATATTAAAAATATATTCTAAAGATATTATATTAAATAACATTAAACACACCTAACCTAATTAAAATTTATACCTAAGTATATGTATTCTTCTTCTTCTTTTCTGTAGAAAACAAACCTCTGAAGATTTAAGCCAAAACTAGTCAGGCAAAAATAAATATAAATAATAAAAATAGAATAAAACTTTAAATAAATATACTAGTAAGTACTCAAAACAAAAAACCTACAACATAAATAACTGGCAAAAATGGACAAATTCATAGATTATTAAAATAATCTTGTTACTACTAAAAACTTCCTACATTATTTTATATTAATAAATTTACAGATATATTATATAACTTTGAAATGAGACAATTATATAAGTTTTTCCACAATAAACGTCCAACCCTCCAATATTAATGTTTGGACACTCTGCATTTATTTTCTATGCATCGCATTCTCATGATTGTTCGGTTTGTTGTGTGAACGGGGTCGAAATCAATTTAACAGGCTTTAAACGTGCGCAACCGCGGAGGCGACTGCAATATTTATGAGGCAACCCTTCTCAGATTAGGTTTATTATTTACCGTCTGGCGTCTTTCAATCCCCCGGAGAAAATCGGATTTCCCGACAAAGGAGGCGCAGCCCGGATAAAATAAACGCTCACCGTTACGAGATCCATTTGTACGGGCCGAAACGCCGACGAAAGAATTGGCCCGATAAAAAACACGAGAACACAGAGGGAGGAAGGATGGACACAATAAAAAAGGGGTCTCCTTGTCGTCGCCGGCAGCGGGCTTAAATTGGCTGAAAAGAGTGATTTCAACGGTTTCACATCTTCAGATGATTAAATGATGGCCGTCTGTGTGAGCCCGGCGCTGGCACAATGGGGGCGATCGGCGTGCTCCTCCATACAACAAATGGCCCGGTTTTATAATGCGACCAGGACTGGGATTCATTGGAGGGGTAATTACGTGTCTGACATGATTGAGACATTAGCATTAGTAATTGTGACAGTAAAAAGGGACTAATGCATGATTACTTTGCGATTGACTCATGGTGTGTGCAGTGTAGACCATTATCAGTTCAGACTAATGCATTTTTGCTAGTTGGCGTCATAAAAAATCACATAGTTTTTTACATTTTTGTAGGTCTTTCTATAAGGACGCTCGATTTTTAAATGTAAATAAAACAAGTTGTGTGTGAGATTTTCAATTTTTTTATTTGCAAGAATATTTTATTGCAAACTATGGAAAACAACGTCGTTCAAATATTCGCCGCGGCTTTGCTTGGTGGTACGTATTCGGGAGATCCAATATTCGCTGATTTTGTCGCATAAATCTGGCCGAATTTGCTGGATAGCGTTTGTTATGTTGACTTTGAGGATTAATTGTTTGCGGTTTATTCGCATAGACCTGCGATTTAAAATAGCCCCAAAGGAAGAAATCTAAAGGCGTTAAATCGCACGACCTCGGTGGCTAGTTCGTGTCGCTGCCGCACGAGATGCCATGCGCGAAAAGTTTCTCAAACGGAGCACTGATTTTGAAAATAAAATGTGATGTTTTGCACACTTTGTTCAACGCTATAACATTCCATGGTGATTTGCCATACACTACAGAAAAATTTACAACAAATTTGACAGATGTTGCTTTAACAACATGGATGCTATAACCTAACAAAGTTCGAGCGTCCCTATTGAAAAACCCTATAGTAACAATTACAATAATTTTGGCATCTTTTCCGGAGAGCAATGAACTGACCAGACCCACCCATGTTGAAATGGCGTTTGACTAAAGTCCTGATACGAGAGTAAATGTTGCAACATTCATGGTTAAAAAGTGATAGAAATATGTTTATACTCTGACGCTAAAGGGTAAATGATTTTGCGCTAAATGAAAACTTACTGCAATTTCAAAGAATTCAGCCTTTCTAGGATTGTTTTTGACCGCGTTTTCACAGAAATTTATGTGAAAACATAAATAGACTCGTAAACGATAGGTACTTTAGACAGATAACATTTCTTAAGTCTGGCGGAGTAAACATAATGATCTACAAAAGTCTACAAAAGTTCTACAAAAATCCAAGCGGAACCTAAAAGAGCATGGATCTTAATAAAACGCATACAAGAACGCTTCACTGAAAGCGATATGCGCGATCACATCAGTGCCGTTACCGCGCAAGATGAATTTATTTGTGAAAAAATACAATTGACTGCAACCCACGCCGCATTTAAAGTAGGCATTGATTTTAAGTACTATGAAAAAATGTTAGACACAATAATTGGCCCCAAGGAGTCACACTCAGCCGATATTTTTTAAATGGGTCAGTCGAAGACCGAAACAAACATAGTACAGAGAGTCAAGATAACTCGATACTAAATATTTACTTCACTAATATACAAAGCATTCGCAATAAAATAAATGAATTTGAAGCATTCCTTCAGTGCAACAAAGACGTGTTCAACGTAATATGCCTATGCGAACACTGGCTTAAAAATGAGGAAATAGACGGCATACGTATAGGAAACCTTGTGCAGGGACCGCACTTTACAACAAGTAAATACATCCATGGAGGTGTTCTACAACTCTACAAAAATAGTGAGCCGTTTAAAATCCAGCAGTGCGCATTGACCCTCTTTCGGGAAGATGACTGCGAACTGGTATCAGCTTTCTAACCGAAACATGACCTAGTAATTTTAGTAATAGTAATTACTGTGTACCGCTCGCCATCTGGTAACTTCAACAATTTTATTTTAATTTTAGGAAACCTGTTGGATAGTGCAAACCCCAAAAAAACATCGTCCTTGTTGGCGATTTCAATGTAAAATTCCACAATGACGACCCTCGCTAAACGCATCTATGTGATGCCTTATCCTCGTTTGGACTGTTTCCTGCTGTCTTCTTCAATATCAGGAAGGGTAACTGTCTGGATAATGTGTTTTGGGGAGAATTTTGGGGGAATATGGAGGGCAATCGACTCTCTGTTCGACCATTGGACTCGGAAATATCAGATCACACCGGCCTGCATATAAGGTTGGATATTAAACCAGTCTTGAATGATAATATAACTCAGGTAATACGGCCAATCACAGCGATCGGGAAAAACCAATTATATAACTTACTTGATGCTATTGATTTCAGTTTTATCAATTCAGCAGATACTGGTATTACAAGCAAATTTAAGAAATTCAATAACATCCTACTAAAGTATACACTTGATTGATTTCCTGTTAAGATGGCCAAGTGTAAAAATAGGAAGGAAATAACCTTCTTCACCAACCACCTGAAACAAATGAGAGCACTCTTGCTCTTATGAAGCAAGTATGTAGTAGACTGCCCAACCTGAAACCAAACTACTTAAATTACAAACGGCAATACAGCCAAGACCTAAAACAATCAAGAATAGACGCAAATGAGCACTTCATTAACCATTCTAATAACAGCTCGAAAGCCTTATGGTCTCTAATTAAAACAGACCATATCAACTACAACTATAACACCACTTGCGATATTTCGGCGAATGATTTTAACAGCTTTTTAGCACTGTTGCAAATAAACTAGCGGATAATCTACCTTCACCTAACACGTATGCTATCAAACTGCTTAACGCATTCTCGGGGCATATTAAGAGCTACCTGGTGAAAACTCAAGTTAGCCCAATAGAGGTAAGAAATGCAATCAGATCGCTTAAGAACTCGCAAGCCCGGGACATATATAATATGACAAAAAACTTACTAAAATGTATTACGTATGTAATTGTTTTGCCCCTCACTAAACTGGTCAATGAATGCATACAATTTGCCACATTCCCGGACTGTCTAAAAATTGGATGTGTTATTCCAATATACAAACAAGGCAATGAATCAGAATTAAGTAACTACAGGCCCATCTCACTACTATCAATTGTATCAAAGGTACTGGATAAAATAATATCAAATCATTGCTTTTTGTGAGGAGCAAAATATATTGCATGCTGATCAGTTTGGTTTCCGTAGAGGACCGTCGACCAGCTACGCGGTCAGGGCCTTGGTAGAAGAGATTCTAGAGGGCTTTCACTCTAGATCAAATACAATGGTCAGTTTTCTTGATCTAAGCAAGGCCTTCGACTGCGTGTCCCACGGGCTATTTTTGCGAAAGCTCTATTACTACAACTTCCACCCAGCCACGTGTAGGCTTATTAGCTCATATTTACTCAACAGGCGTCAAGGCGTACTGTTTAACGGACGTTTATCGGCGGATGCAGCAATTACCCAAGGGGTACCTCATGGGTCGATTCTGGGCCCCCTACTATTCCTAATCTACATCAATGATCTCCCTATGCAGATCAATAGTAGAATAATACTATACGCCGACGATATCACTTGCTTTACTTGATCAAAAGATTTTCAGTCCGCCGTATCAGATAGCAACAGCATCAACAACCAAGTGCTTAATTGGTTTAATGCGAACAAACTAACTATTAATACCAGTAAAATTGTTCAAATAATGTTTACACTGAGAAGTACAAGTGTTCCCTTAACTTCCCTAAATAATTGTACCAAGTTTTTGGGTATATGTCTAGACTCCAAGTTAGATTGGCATTCCCATGGTAACCTCATCTCCAGAAAACTCTACCGAACTATATTCCTGTTAAGAAGTCTCGCAGACTCTCTACCTCGAGAAGCAATAAAGGTTGCTTATTTCTCATTACTTCATAGCCACATCACCTATGGAACTATAACATGGGGTCACTCTACTATAGTAAATCGCTTGTTTGCTCTCCAGCGGCGAGCTGTCCGGGTAGTATTTAATATAATATATCGTGACTGCTGCAACAGTTCTTCATAGAGCAGGATATTCTTACGTTACCGTGCATCTTCATCATGGAGTGCCTTAAACATGTTCGAAAGCACATTACGACATACATAACCAACACAGAACTACGCGGCTATCAAACTCGTAATAATAGTCACATCTGCCCGCCATACCACCGAATTTCCAAGTGTAGAAATGGTGTGAACTATTACGGGCCTACACTCTATAACGAGCTACCTACCATATTGAAGCTGTGCACGGATGAGGTATATAATGCCCTAATTAAGAAATATTTGCTGATGAAGGTTTTCTACAGTACAGAGGAGTGCCTATCCAAAAGGTTTCAGGATCTCGACATATCTCAGTTACATGAGGTGTGATATATCTTTGATTTTAATATGTTCATTAATTGGTAATTATGTAATCTTATTTTGACGTGTGTAAACTAATATAAATGTATGGCATGAAAAATAATAAATAAATAAATAAATAAATAAATGGATACATCACTGTCATTTATCTGTCATTATCTGTCATCGATATCTATTTATTTATTAAATTATGTTAATTATATCCTTTCCATTGCAAGATGCAAGATGACGTTCGATTTATTCATAATAAATAATTTAACTCACGTTTTAATAACTAGAAACTGTCGCTTGCACAAAAAATGTACACCCTGTCCGCGAATTCCTTTACTGTCCTCGGGATTGTCTTGACTCGGCCGCAAGCGGCCTCGGGGACAATTTCTCCCTCGGTTCGTGTGAATGATTTCGCGGCGTAGATATACAAATAACTATTACCTAGCATTAAATAATATTACTTTAAGAATACATTATTGGCAATCTTTTCATTTCGGTTAAAATACAGATTTACATATGTTTTTTTTAACTTGTTATTTCCTTAAAATTGTGTGCGAACCTTTCCAAAGTGCCTCCTATGTGTAAAACGCATTCAAAATAATTATTTCACATCTGATAGACATGCGCCTCAGTTGCCTAAAAGAAGTGCAATCCTCCTAAAATATTTGCGCGCGCTGAGGTATTTACTTTTGGAACACTCTAAAATTGAACATCCGCAACTTCCGTAATCACCCCGAGAATAGCGTATTTCAATGTTCAAATTTACTTTATGGCTCCCACTAGAATATTTTATGTGCGGCAATGAGTGAGGATGAAATTCGAAAGAGATTTTTTGTCAAAACTGTGAAAATGAAATGCGCCCTGCTCTCTATCCAGACTTCCAGACATTGACTCGGCGCGACGCGTCGCCGCCGTCGAGTCGGTTGGTGGCTTTACGAGTTCTTTAAACCAGTGTTTCTCAACCTGTTTTCACCCGTGGCCCACTTCGAAATGTTTATAGCCTCCCCCCCCCCCCCCCCAAAATATATACTATGCTACATTTCTAACTAATTTTACCGTGCACGAATTACAAATTAAATTATACAATTTCTTGACCCCCCGCCGCCACTATAGTGTATAGTGTAATACTATAGTGTAAAGTAATCAAAAGCGATTCATAATAATTAAAATTTTAGAAAAAAATTGACTCACCAAAAATTTTAGCAAGATAAATGCGCACCAAGTTTTCTGCGGATTATATAAATGATTTTAATGAGAATTACGCCGATATCTAATTCTAATTCTACATAACATAACATACATAAACACAGCATACTTGGCCCTTTGTCATTGCATCACATTTTATTTGCCTAGGAACCATCTATGCACCTTCCACATCGCGGCGATATCGGCCGAGGCGTTCTTGATCCGGAAATTAAACGAAATTGCAAAAAACCTAATAAAAAAAATAGTTTAAAATAATCGCAAACACATTGACCGTGGTCTCGTTTGACTCGTTTTAACCTCTTATGACGAATGAGACTAACGGCAAGCAGATTGAACCGACGCGACGGTTTTCAAAATACAAGTCTATCTCATGTTATATCACCCAATTTATTAAAATGGTAAATCATAATATTTTCGTTCGGGCGTATAAGATTGGGCGGATGTCGCATTTCTGTTTATAGATTCAAGGCCAAGTTAACACTCGACCCTTGCGAAGGGGACAAACGCCTTTGAAACGCATTAAGTGCGCGTCACCTGGCGATGCTGGCCGTGACGAATTAATAGAATAGTTTCAGTAAAGTTTTATTGTTTAGTGTCCGTATGGATAAATTGAAGGTGAGTGATTGTGTGGTTGAGTTGAGTTGAGGTTGACCCATCGTTGTTCCATTGTCTCAGAAGATAACAAGGATGTTGGGTTGACCAATTATTACTCGGTGTCAACAAATATGCTGAGTCATTGTATGGTTGTGTAGAGTTGAACTTGGGTCAACAAGTATAGTGAATCATTGTATAGTTGTGGAGAGTTGAGCTCGGGTCAACAAGTATAGTGAGCCATTGTATGGTTGTGGAGAGTTGTACTCGGGTCAACAAGTATGGTGAATCATTGTCTAGTTGTGGAGAGTTGAACTCGGGTCAACAAGTATGGTGAGTCATTGTATTGTTGTGGAGAGTTGAGGTTGACCTATCAATAAACAATTTACCAAAGATAATTGTTTCACCGTAAATAATCAAGGATATCGGGTTGACCAATTAATACTCGGGTCAACCAATACAATTGTCTCACTGAGTTGTAAACTCACGATCACTCTTCTAATTGTTACAGAATGAAGGTCGTTGGAAGGAGCAAAAGAAGAGAGCGATTGCCATATTTTATTATACGATTATATAACCTTTTATATTTTTGTATCATTAGTTTGTATTAAATAAATAAGTTTCATTGATGCAGATCCCATTGTTTATTAATCGACATCTTGACAATACAAATAATTACCTATTATAAGAGTAATACAGCAGAATTAGTATTGAAACTGTTTTTATGGATTAAAAATAATCAGTATTAAGCTAAAGGTAATTCGCCGGCCTAACAATATCTGAATTGGGTTAACAATATCAGAAGTGGCAAAAGTTCAGCTGACAATATCAGAAGTGGGATTGCTCCCAAGTGCTGTACCTAATGAACAATGGGAAGATTGTTCTAAAAATTAAAAAAAAAAAAATTATTATAAAAAAAAAACATATCAAGATTAATGGCATTCGTTCTCTCTTCGTCTCTATACGATCACTCATTAGTTTTGTTTGTGTAGGAATATAACATAATATTTTAACGGGTGTTGAATTGATGGTGCTTATTGTACAATTTGTTTAATTCTTTCAAAGTTAATAAAATAACTTCATGATATAAATGCAAAGCATTTACTCGACTGTTCGGCCGAGGAGTAAATATGTATTACTTACATTTTGATACTAGTACATAGTACATGTAAATGATTGATACCAAATGATAGTTGTGGTGGTATATTTACATTCAGCGAACAAATATGATACAGTAATACTATAAAATGGTTTTGTGTCTGTGTTATAAAGTGTTTCAGTTATTATTTATTGTGAACGGCGTAATAAAATAAATAAAGTATCGAATAACCAGACCCAGACAATTAAATATTGCCTGTGATAAGCGAAATTATAGGCATTACTAACACAGCCAAATGTTTAAGAAAAGACGGCGAAACAATTGTACAGGAGAATTTCTAAAAATAAGTGAAATCTATAAACATGTGCAATATTAATAACAAGTGCGGTTAAATATATTTAATTTATTTAGTTTGATCCATCATTGATTAACACAGTGTTAAATAAATAAATGCTTCGACTAGTTTACCGATTTCAGTTCACAAACTTCAGAACTGGAAATCGAAATAGATCAGTGCGTTGCTCACCAGTCATTTATAAAAACTGCTAATAAGTTAACGTTTTTAAAACATCAGGTTCCAAGATGTGCTCTCCACATCGATAATACTTTGAAGTGCATAGTTCTGAAGTCTGAGCAATATTTCCAAACATGACCTCCTCATTAAAGGTGGAAAGATAGTCGCCAGAGGTCACACTTGTTTGGAGTGTGAAGAAAATTGCAATCTTTTAGAGGAAAATCAGACGCCGTTGAAAGAAGATGATTAAATACTAGATGTCAGTCTTGCTCCTAATGAAAATAAATAACGACTGGAATGAATTAATAAATATAGAAAATGCTTCGCTACATTCTTTGCAGAGATATTTTGCGAAGGAAATACTAAAATGCCAATTACTGTAAGTAAAAATAAGTCAATATTTTATCGTCCATACAAGATGGCTCACGTGGAAAGAAAATTGGTAAGCAGTATGATCTCTGAAATTTAAGAAACTGGAATCATTCGAGATTCAAATTCTCCCTACTCATATTCAGTGATCTTAGTTAATAAACCAAACACGGACAAGCGTTTATGTATACATTATAGAAAACTTAATGATATATTATTGACGATCAAATCGATCAATTAAAAGTTTATAAAAACTACACTTGTTTGGATTTATTTTCTAAATATTATCAAGTAGAAGTGGAAATGGAGGCAAAATAAGAAAACTACTTTTGTAAAAATTTGTAATGGCAAATACGAATTTAATCGTACGCCATTTGGCTTTTGTAATGCGCCAAGCGTATTTCAAAGATTAGTTAATCGAGTGTTGGGACCACTTCGGGGCACAGTCGCAATTACTTGCCTCGACAACATTTTATGTTCTGGCAAGACATTTGAACAAGGATTGGAAAACCTGGAACAAGTGTTTAAAACATTACTTCAGAATGAATTAACTTTAAATCCCTGAAAACGCTATTTTATACAAACTGCTGTCACCTACCTAGGATATGAAATATCTGAAGAAGGTGTAAGACCCGGTACAAATAAGACAAAGACAATAAGAATGTTTGCAACACCGACAACAATGTACAATGTAGTACAGTTTACAATATACGACAATTTCCGGGATTTACTGGATTTTTCAGACGGTTTGTGAAAAATGATTCAAGGATTGCCAAACATCTTAAGATGTCGCTGCACAAGTTACAAGCATGGCAATGGAGTGCAGAACAAATACAGGAATGGAAGGTATGATCAGAAAGAACGTTAACAATAGAACTAAAAGACGAACTTACAAAACAAATCAGGACGATAATAGCAATACACGGTCCAAATGAAGGTGAAAAGGAAGAAATTAAGGAGACATTCTGGGAAGAACTAACAAAAGCTAACAAATACAAACACAAATACATTCTTTCAACATAAGGAAATACACCGTTACACTAGATAGATGCCGAGTAGAAACGAGAAATCGATAATAGTTTATATTGGAGTGGAAGAAAACAATATGAGCAAAATAACGGATGCAAGAGTAAGAAGAGGACCAGAAATAGGATCAGACCACTACCTGGTGATAGCAACTATAAGAGAGGACCCATTAGGAAAAGAGGTAAACCGGACGCAAAGGAAGAACAACATCGAATTCGAAGCAAGCCGTACATATAAACTACAAGAAGATGAAGTAATTCATCGTCCTGCAAAAATGTGGCACATGTAGATAAGCTAAGTAGAAACTCTATTGCCGAACAAAGTGTTTGTGAAGAACACCAAATAGAAGTCGCCAATTGGATGTTAGCTTGTAAGTTAACAAACCGAAAACTACAAGTAATAACAAAAGTTTTAAAAATGATTACGAAAGAAAAATCCACAAGGAATATAAGATGTAATGACGATGATTTAGGATATTTTTCTACGGAGAAAAATTTGCTGAAAATACTTGAAGTGTACTGGTTCCCAGAAATGTGAAAGTGTGTTGAGAAGTACATAGCATCGTGTGCGGTTGTCTGTATTTTAAAATACGTAAAGGAAAGTAGGAGAAGGTAGTAAAAAGCTATTAGCAAACTACAAGAGAGCTTTTGTGGTGCGGAGAAGGTTAACTAACGATAAGTACTTGCTCGAGGAGGTACATAATTCGGGAAGGTGAACAAAATGATTCGAGGGCTGGACAGACTAAAGAAGTTTGTGCCAGGTGATGGTGTTTCAAGCACCAGTGAAAATGAAGAAGTTTAACTTTGTCACCGGTGAAGATGAATAAGTTTAACTGTGTCTGAACGAGGACGTTCTGAAAGGTCAGGAAGGCCGAATGTTATATCACCCAATTTATTAAAATGGTAAATCATAATATTTTCGTTCGGGCGTATAAGATTGGGCGGATGTCGCATTTCTGTTTATAGATTCAAGGCCAAGTTAACACTCGACCCTTGCGAAGGGGACAAACGCCTTTGAAACGCATTAAGTGCGCGTCACCTGGCGATGCTGGCCGTGACGAATTAATAGAATAGTTTCAGTAAAGTTTTATTGTTTAGTGTCCGTATGGATAAATTGAAGGTGAGTGATTGTGTGGTTGAGTTGAGTTGAGGTTGACCCATCGTTGTTCCATTGTCTCAGAAGATAACAAGGATGTTGGGTTGACAAATTATTACTCGGTGTCAACAAATATGCTGAGTCATTGTATGGTTGTGTAGAGTTGAACTTGGGTCAACAAGTATAGTGAATCATTGTATAGTTGTGGAGAGTTGAGCTCGGGTCAACAAGTATAGTGAGCCATTGTATGGTTGTGGAGAGTTGGACTCGGGTCAACAAGTATGGTGAATCATTGTCTAGTTGTGGAGAGTTGAACTCGGGTCAACAAGTATGGTGAGTCATTGTATTGTTGTGGAGAGTTGAGGTTGACCTATCAATAAACAATTTACCAAAGATAATTGTTTCACCGTAAATAATCAAGGATATCGGGTTGACCAATTAATACTCGGGTCAACCAATACAATTGTCTCACTGAGTTGTAAACTCACGATCACTCTTCTAATTGTTACAGAATGAAGGTCGTTGGAAGGAGCAAAAGAAGAGAGCGATTGCCATATTTTATTATACGATTATATAACCTTTTATATTTTTGTATCATTAGTTTGTATTAAATAAATAAGTTTCATTGATGCAGATCCCATTGTTTATTAATCGACATCTTGACAATACAAATAATTACCTATTATAAGAGTAATACAGCAGAATTAGTATTGAACCTGTTTTTATGGATTAAAAATAATCAGTATTAAGCTAAAGGTAATTCGCCGGCCTAACAATATCTGAATTGGGTTAACAATATCAGAAGTGGCAAAAGTTCAGCTGACACTCAATTACGTCACCATGTAAAATATTTTTATTCCGTTGCGGTAAAAATAGTTCTATTCTAACTACATTTATACTCATTAGTCATGAATATGGCAATAAAAGCTATCTACATGCAATTCAACTTTCTTTGTCACATTTGATATTTGACTACTCAAATACTAAATTATTATTACTTTCAGCAATATTTGTGGCTTCCAGCCACAGTGAATCGAGGGCATTCTTAAATTGTGTGTCCACAAAAATAACCAGATATTCGTGAAATGAAGTCTTCACAGGCAAGATCCCCAAGTGGGGCAGATTTCTCCACGTTACAAACAAGCTGTCAGCTGAAAATCATGTAGGAATTAATGTAATAAACGAGCTGCGACAAATCTAATCATTATTAAATCAGGCAATATTACAAAATATTTTGCTATTGCAAATTATGGACTAGTATACAATAAAACAATAACATAAAGTTATTAAAGCTATCAAAGTTATTTAATAAACAAAATCACAAACAGAAATAAAGATTCAGAAAATATAATTAATATATAAAATATATACTTAATCAAAGCAGGAGTTGAAATGTGTACCATTTGTTTGTAAACACATTTGCACCCGTCTTCGTTTATTACTAAAAATGTTGATGAGCATTTGAGGAGTTACGATTTCTGCCATAAACTCTTCCCACGTATGCAGTCTTCTTTGGAAAACTAATCTTTTAAATAACCTAAAATAGAGTAGTTCAGTAGAGTTAGATCTGGAGAGCGTGTCGTTGACTAACTAGTGTATTATCAAAAAAATCTTGCTGAAAGGCTAACCTTTCTGTGGCTGTATGAGCTGTTGCACCATCTTGTAGGAAATATCCGTTCTGCAATTCATCACCATCTAATTGATCTACGAACGGCTGGATAATTTGTTGCCGATATCTCTCACCGTTGATTATGTCATGAAAGAATATAGGCCCAATTATTCTACGGCGAGAGACAGCCAATCAAGTTCCAACCTTATGCGGATGTAGTGGTGCTTCCAAAAAAGATGAGGGTTTTCAGCATGCCAGCACCTATAGTTTTGTAAATTGACATATCCTGATAGGTGGAACCAAGCCTTATCACTGAAAAATGTTAAATCGAGCATTCGATCGTCATTTAAATTATCCCTAAACCATAACTCAATCGGCGTTGAGAATCCACTTGCAACAATTCTTGCACCACTGAGACCCTATAAGTGTGCAAATTCAACCTCTTTCTCACAATTGTATGGCAGAGGCTCGAGGGAATTCCAGCTTACAAAGCCAATTAACGAATTGATTTTTGAGGGCTTACTTCGAGTCGTTCACGAACATCTGCAATATCCTCTCCTAAATTCCTAATACTAAGGGTCTGCCTGAGGATTTCTCTTTCTGAATACTACCAGTTTCTCTAAAACGGTACACTATTCGTGAAATATGTATTGACAAAACCGAGTATTCAAATTGGTGGTCAGGGAACTTTTGTTGAAACTCCTGAACGCACTCCGGAATTTAATAAATCCATTTTCCATTATCAGATCGTCCGTTACGAAAGTAAACCTCAACAATAAACGTGTTCTTCTGATCAGTGTATTTTTTAACAAACTATTGTGTTATTATGTTGTTTGACAGTTGACAGGTATGGTTGACAGTGACTTAGTAGACATTTTGTTTGATTCTAGCTTTTGTTTTAAATTTCAAACTTTCAGGGTGGGGTGGACTTTTTGGAATCAAGAAGGTCCAATTAGCTATGTAGGTAATGCTCCTTAAAGATAGCTTCCGAAATTTTTTCAAATTTACGCCGACATGAGTAAAGAATTAATAATTAAGGAAAAATGAAAGAAATAAAGAAGAATACGTCGATATTAAAAAAGTTTGAAGGCGTTTGAAATGATAACGCCCATGCTGCCGAGCATTTGCACAAGGAATAATTTCCGAACCGCCGTCATCCAGATCACAAAACAATCCAAAATTTAAATTTAAATTTTCAATTCGATTTTACCTGAAAACGCCTCGCTTTCGAGATTTTAGTATTATTGTCTATTATATTTTTTTAAGTGTATACGTTCTGAATTTTCGGTGAAAGATATGAAGTGTTTCCAGGATGGCTCTCCGCAAATCTTAGGTGTTCTTTTACGACAGGGTCAAAATTAGAAATTAGTTTCAACAAACCAAGTAAATTTCCTGTATTAAAATCTGACTGAAGTGACTCTCTATGGCCTCGCAAAGCTAGGTTTTGTATCGCAAGGTATTTGATGCAGTGTAAAAGTCTTTTCAAAATATTACACCACTTCTGATTTTCTCTTTGAATTTGTTCTTGAAGTTCTGCATCAATTATGCCTCTGTTATTAAGTAAATTTCTTTCCATTTCTTTCCATTGAGTAAAGCATTGTCGATGACTTTTGAAATTTTCATGAATACTCATTCTCTCAGGTGATTTCCATTGCTTAAATCCGCTTTCTTGCTCCAAACTAGATTGTTTATCCAACCGGGTAAAAAGAAGACGCAAATACAAAAGGCAGACTTTTTGAAAGTTGAATAAAGTCCTAATCCTATTTTTTTAACCAAGTTTTGATCATAGAACAATTGTTAGTGGGAATAAAAGGGCCCTCGATGTTTTGGAAATACTTAGAACCGAGTTTTATTATTTCTATTCTCAACGCATCAGTTACAATTGCCTTTCCCGATTCTTCACTAAGATTAAGAAGACCAATGTCGTGTTCTTCAATCGCTGTAGATATGGGATTTTTAATATATTCTGCGTCTTTGGACATCAAGTTTCTTTTTAAATTCTGTAGAAGTAGCAGACTTTCTAGAATCAGAATTCTCTGAATACCTTGTCAACATATTTTCTGATATCTTTTCTACATCATTAGATGCCGTAACAAAATCCTTCTCGGTTGAACTTAACCCAGCATCTTCCAATTCTTTAGAATTTGTACAATTTTCAGGACATTCTGAAGAAGTCGGGTTTTGTGCTTGATATTTAAAGAGACGACTTTAAAATGTTACTGATTTTCTCTACTTCTTTTGCTTCTAACAAGCTTCTTTTACGGCCTGTGGCCCCACTGTCTTTCTTTTTGTCAAATGAACGTTTCATAGTTCTCGGTTACTATTTTCTAAGAGTATATAAAGTTCTTTAAGTATAAAAAGAAAAGAATTATTTATAATTTGCGATTTGCGGAAAAAAATATTGTTTTAAAAAATAACCCTGATTAACAGCATCTTTTCAAAAATTACGAAATAAAGTTTTATAAGCAAATGAATAAATATATGATATTCTTCAAGAGATTCATGATATTCATTTACAAATTTCACTTCAATATCCTCATAGTAAAGAAATTATAATATTTTTTATTAATGTTCCCTCTTAAGAAGAATATAATTTAAATTTTAAACCAATATTAACTACTTAAAAAAATAAAAAATATATATTTATCTTAATTACTCTTCGAATTATAAAAAATAAACACTGGCCACTTTACCACTAAACAAATTTGTCCTTTAAAACGTAGTTCAGATATTATTCAGGATCGCAAAACTACGAACTATGTTGCGGTCGCCTCGCCTAGGGCCCCGCATGACAATAAAATAATATATACAGAAAAAAATGTTAAGTTTTCATTTTTATGGTCTAAAACGGAGGATAGTATTTATGAAATGACCTGGATGCAATTGTACTCAGCAAATTTGTTTAACATATGTTAGTAATTTAGTAAAACCTTTAGACCTTAGCCCTCTTGAGAGGTCCCTTTCAATATAACGTAGATTTATGATATTTGTTTGGGAACAAGATATTCCATCTTGCATCTTTCCATTTCTCGTAATGCCTCTCTTTTGCCTACGTAGTTTTTTAATACTCATATTTATATCTATATAAATATTTTTACGTTAGGTGTTTTTCCGCGCCCCCCTTAGTTGGCGCCCATGGCACGTGTCTTGCATGCCATACCTTAGTTACGCCACTGTACGAGATATCAAATTCATGTGTATGTACAACTCAAAATGATCCAGCGGCGTTTTGTAGCCAACTTTCAGTAGAAAAAAAAAAGGGATCAACACCTGTAACAGTAAACAAAATCAAACCTACGTTACACTTGTACTTGAAATTCTATAATCCATTTTGAATGATCTTGGGTAAATAATTGTTTTGAACATCTTACACAACTGCGATATACATAAGTCACTGAACGTCCTGGGGGCGTTCACGGGCCATAGGGTTGCAACCCTCAGATGGGCCAGGCGTCCAAAAAGAAACAATAAGTTGAGATATACGGATCGGGGGCGGCAGTTACCACCGTCGTTCATTCAAATCGCATCGATTCGCATTGGGGTGGCTGATTTATGCAAGTGATACGACGAAAGTTATCGAGCTCATCAGTATTCATGGTTATGTTTAACTGTGGAGTTTATTTGCAAAGAGTGGTTTTATCAGCCCGCTGCGTTTTGATGAAATTTGTAAATTTCAAGCTCAATATTTAAAATAAATAATCTGGCAGCTGTAAATGTGGTATATTTTATAATAATCATATTATAAACACTAAACACCACAGAGCTGAAGTGATTGGTAATTGCCATAATTACTGAACGATCCAAGATGCCAGTTTTATTATGTATCATATGAGTTAACTCATTTTTTAATCATTAATTCTCGAACTTAAAAACAAGAAACACATGTCAGCCTTTCCATACACACTAATTAGATAACACCCGGCTCTCCTCCATTAATAGCCAGAGCGTTATCTGAATTCCGATCGTCTGCCGGAGTGTACGTTTGTATCGTCCTCCTTTTTTTAGTGCACGCTTTACACCCAATAAATCCCAGAACGGGCCTTGTCACCGGGTAGCGATCAGACCTAATCGCAGACACGATCTGGACCACACCAAATCCCGTCGTCCCCGTGCATTAAATAGACGCTCACACACATCCACAGACAGATGGGAAGAGCCTAAATCTGCCAACGATCCTGCTGCAGCCGCATCTTCTCTTTAAGTGCTCTTTTATGGTCTGTTCTTGTATCCGCCATAGCGATGTTTCAGGTGGTCCATACGCTAGCCCGCGGCGCTCGGGGGTGGTTTTAAAATATTTATATTGTTAGTTACCTGGGGACGTTTAATAAATTGCGCCCCTTGGTATTTACATTTCTTCAGCGCACTTCTTTGTGGTCTGAGGGTCGCGTTTTCGCAATTTCAGCTTGTTTGCTCGTATGCGTGCCCTTTTGAAGCTGTCGATCCGGCAAAAGTATATTATCCAGAGCTTTTATAAATAATTATAAAATAAGAAAGAACCAGGGAGGACATTTGACGGTCCAGCGGGAAAAGGGGCATAAGTGATTTTTGAAAGTTTTGCAATATTAGGCATTTAAGTAACGTATACCATATATGTATTACAATTTTTTAACTGAAAGTTGAGTACCGCCATTTCTGCCTTAAACTACATTTAGATTTTTTGTTCTTGTTGTGCATTCTAGTAATTTAAAACTAGTCAAATAGAATTTTTTAATGAAATAGTAGGTATATGATAAGGTGCATAATATATCGTGCAATGGCCCCATAAACCATGGAATACAATACGTAAACCGTTGATCCACACCGTAAGCCCACACCGAAAGGTAAAGGGACTTTTGATAATAATAATAATAAAAAAAACCGTTCGTGCTGTTTCGTCCACCAAAGTTTACATCAAAACTGAAGCTGGCGAGCCCATGTACTGTTCAATAGTAAGTGCACATTAAAAATCTGATATGGGTCAAACAAAATCCATAAAGGCGAAAATCGCACGTGTGGTACATTACTCTTTGGCGACCATAATTAACCATACCAGTAGAAATACATAAGAAAAATCGAATTTCCAACTATTTTCTCATTAAAATAAAAGTTATTAATTCCGCTATTAATTAAAAATCATTAATATGAATCGGCTTAAATCGGTAGATACACTCGTGTATTTTAAAGCCGGTCTTTCCACTGAGATACGTTATCTTCCGAATAAATTTACTGTCTTGAAGGTTAGAAACTTTGTCGGCAAATTGACCCTCGGTCAGCTGTTTATTTGATATATTTAGTTGATTTTAAGTCCCATTTTTGACAGATTCAATAATAAGTTGTTACATTTTCTAAAATTAAAAATTGAAAATTTAATAAGAACCCTTATGTAGTTAAAATTATGTACTGAAATAGTTGGACGGTATAATTTAAAATAGTTTTTATTATTTATTTAAAGCGACGATTGTAGTATTATTTAGGTCTTTATAGTACCGTATCCGTATCTACCTCTTTGAAAGACCAAGGCGCCCAGCAAGATTAGTTGTAGCCCACAAAAACAAAATAAGTTAACAACAGAATTCAATTATTTTAAGAATGTACGTCAATTGCATTGTTTATTTATTTATTTAATCATTTCCCTTTCTACCATTGTTGGTATAGGGTTTTACAGTTTATTGTTTCTTCGTATAGGTTTCTCTCCATTTTCTTCTATCTTGTGTGAGTTATTTGATTCTTTCCCATGTTAATCCTCTTTTATCTGCCTGCTCTCTGATTCTGTCGCTCCAGGTTTTTCTTGGTCTTCCCTTATATGATTTCCCCGTAGGTCTTGTCTCATACACTCTTTTTGTCTCTCTGTTATCGTTCAATCGGTAAACATGCACGAACCATCTCATTTGACCTTCAGTGATTGTATCATTTATGTCTGTTATTTGTAAGTTTTATCTATGTATGTTGTAACGGGTAGTTTGCTAGAAAACTATCTGTCAGATACCCCCTCCCCTTTGTCTAACTACGCGCGTCGGTCGTCGCCGATTTTAGGTCAGTAGCTAATTATAACGCGGCTTGAGTGGCTCCTATAGTGCTCGTTCGTGACGAGGCAAACTGAGGTTCAGGACCAAAAGAGCCCACCCATCGACCCTAACCTCCGGCGGATCTGTGTGAGCGACCGGAGAGCGGCCCAGTGCCAGAATAAAGCGATCAGCTCCACCTTACTTACACCCACATCACATCTCGTGGGTGAGTCATTTCCAAACTCCCTTCTCTTTCGGGTAGTACTAATGCCCAACATTCATAGGTAACCCGGGTAGCCCTCAGGCAACCCGATAACACCTAGAGGCGGCAGGCCACGGCGTATCAGCCCAACAATCGTGCAACTCCTAGGCGGACGACCACGAGGCGTCCGTGATGCACATCCCCCCACCCCGCATTCGAGCGACGGACGGACAGGAAGCGGTATTTTGTCTTTTTTTGTTTTATTTTCAATTTTTCTTATAAAGTGCATGTCTACCGCATTGATTCTAGATTTGTCTGTTTCGATTTATGTCCAGAGTGTGCTGCTGTGGGTTAACGTTGGTCTCACTACCCTTTTCACTATTTCGGTCTTTGTTTTTAGGTATTTCTTTAGGTATTTATTTGTTTTCTAGGAAAGAAGTTTTTAGTGCATTAAATATTCTTCCGGTTTGGCTATTCTATCGCTTATTTCTCTCTTTATTTTCGCGTTGCTTTCTATTACTGATCCTAAATATTTGAAGCTTTCCACTTGTTCTATTTGTTTACCTTGTATCATTATTCTGTGGTTTGTGCTCTACTTTGCTATGACCATAGTTTTGGTTTTACCTGTGTCTATTTTCATGTTAATGTTTGTCAACTCACATTCCAGTACTTCCATGTTGAATTGCAGGTTTTCTTCTCTCTCCGCTATTATGGCCATATCGTCCGCAAAGAGCATTTCACATATCTGGGTCTCTTCCATTTTCCAGTATCCTACCCTCATGTTCTTCATCTTTTTCTTTCCTTCTTTTATGGCACCGTCGTAGTGTGAAAAAGAGTGGGCTTAATATACATCCTTGCATTACTCCTATATTTGTTTTGAAGTATGCTGATTCTTCGTTCGTTCTTACTGTGTTTTTGTTATTTTTGTACATTGTTTTTATGAGCTCAATTGTTTTTGTGTCAATTCCTCTCTTGTTCAGTTCCTTCCATATATCTTCTCTTTTTACCCTATCGAAGGGTATAGACCTTTTCTAGGTAAGGTATATCTAGGTATATTCATAGACCTTTTCAAATAATCTTTTCTTATTTATCATTATTTCGCTTAGTTGTTTTATTGTGAATATAATATCGTGCGTGCTTCTGCCCCTTCTGAATCCACTTTGGGTGTCTTCTATCGTTTCTTCTAGTTGTTATCTTACTCGCTTTTCTATTATTCTCGTCATTATTTTCCCCGCTATGTTTGTTAGCGTTATACCCCCGTAGTTCTCGCATTTTCTCATGTTTCTCTTTATATATATATATATATATATATATATATATACATCCTGCATCTTTATGAACTCCTTTCATAATCCTTCCTTATGACGTCCACGTATATTTATTTTCAGGCTACTATCATTAGAACGTCCGGTTTTCAGTGTACTATCCATAAAACGTCCTGCGTATATATTTTGTACAAACGGCCACCATGCGGCGTCAATTTGTATATATTTCTGTTCAGTTAGACGCTTTCAAGAGTCCGACGGTGTTGCCGACTGTCTGGATGCGCTGGGCATAGGATCGCCCCGATATTCAGAGGAGCCGCATCGCGCATATGTGCAATATGTGCAGCGCCCACAGGTGCCAAGGTCACAGAGCGCCCTTGCGCTTATTGTGGAGAGCCAGCGCCAATCTTTGACAATAAAATCTTGTTTGCTAATTTCCATTGCTACTTTACTACAGTAATGCCGCATCAATGTTTACGTCTATAGTTCAAGTGAATCCTGCGCTGTAAAGGTCATTCTATCAGTCAGTTTATCTATCTATCCCTACTTTATAAACATACTTGTACTCGTTCTTATTAATTTTGTTACTAATTTTATTGATGATGTTTTCACGACGTGCTCTCGGATAAAAATCGGATAAAAATCATTAAATGATCTGTTATCAAACTCTTGTGAGCAAACGAAGCGAGAAGAAGAACGAAATAAAAATATGTACAACGAATATAAAGAAGAAAATATTTTACGATCTTGCCATTATCCTATTTCAAACAATAATCCCAAAGTTTTGAGACTAAAAATTCTATTGATGAAGGTATTGGTGAATAGAACTCCAAATACGTTTCATGCGTTATATATGTATAATATAAAATCTATTTATATGTATACAGGGTGTGCCACGTAAGTTATTGGTTCAAAGATTATGTGGTTACTTTTGAAATTAAAAGTAGAAATAAATCATACACATGGTTTATCGCGATCTTCCAAAAGAAAATATGAACATGTTTCTATCAATTCTATCTATCAAGTGGCCATCAATTTTGTTATTTTAAATAGAACACGCTGCATATTTTTACATATTCGGATAACTCATTCACTTCTATAGATATATATTTTGTTAAGCCTGTCGGGCACTTATGTTTAGAAGTTTTTGAGGAAAACATTAATTTCCAATATATTTGCTCGCAACAGACGATTTAAAAAATCATTATTTATCTTATGAATGAATATAAACTTAAAATTTCTTGCATACAGTAGCAGTAGCATGGTTCTATCATTAGAATGGTTCGTACATGTTGATTTTTTCCCGGTACAATTTCAAAAGTTTATTTATTTACATGTACACGTTAAAGAGTCGCCTTTTTTTAATGGAATGGCATATACTTTTGTATGATGGGGTAATATATAAAACAGTTTTCTATACAGCAGTGTAAAACAAACCTATCGCTAAAATGAGGGGCTTGACAGTTATTTAGAGTTATTTAGAAAAGTTCTTAAAAGTAATTTTTTTTTCGGTATATAATTCTATATGTGCACGTGGCATCATAACAAGTAATACATGCTTCATGTATTTTATATTTTTTGCCATTGTTTTTCCCTTTGTTTGTTTTTCTCTTCGAATATCTAAAAATTCCAAGCGGTTGCATAACAAAAATTTCTAAGAAAATCGACTTAAATACCTGTTAAATACAAAAAATGTATAATATTAAAGACTGCCTTGGAGAACAAATGTAAAATAAAAGTAAAAAGTAAGAAAGTTCCTCCCTGGAGCCCTTATTATTGTTTTTTAGAATAAAAAGGTTTAAAGGGAAAATAACAAGATTTTTTTTAATAGCTTATTATTTGCCACAATTTGACTTTTTTTTGTTTTTCTGAGTTTACTGCCTGATAACAAAATTGTGAAAAATTAAAGATTGCCCTGGGAAAAAAAATATACCACTTAAACAAATACGTTTTATTAGTGCTAGTTAGTCAAATAAAGTTGTAAATTTAACTGTATTTGAAAGTATTTCTCAATAATTATGGTATGTTTAACAGAGATAAAATAAAACGAATCGATATTTTGATAATTTTCAGTGCGCCGAAAAAATATTTGTATAGGATATAGGATATACATGAAGTAGTAGTAGTATGTATAATTTATTTTCGATAGAAAAATACAATTTTTTTTTCGGCACCCCCTGCACTCTCATCCCCTCCTGTTTCACATAGGGCTTCGCCGTATTTTTTTAGACCCCCTGCGGCAACGGGAACACCCTTCATAAAAAAAATTAATTACATTATAATTTTCAAAAATTAATCAAAAAATTTGGCTGTAATTTTTTTTATAGGATTCCCTAATAGTTTACTAATAGCATGTTAAATTTAATTACGATAGAAAAATAAACAACTGGGTTTACATATTTTTTCGGCACCCCTGCGTCTCACCCCTTCCTGTTTCACTTGGAGCTTCGCCGTATTTTTTTCTGAACTTCCTTATTTTTTTTTACATTTATCTGCAAAAGATGACCCCTGCTAGAACGGGAACCCCATTAGTCCCAAAAGATAAAATCGTCGGGTTTTAGGTGTAATTCAAGTATTTCAAATATTAATTAAAATTACTTCCTTATAGAATTCAGGGCTGTAATTCTTTATAGGATGCCCTAATAGTTCACTAATAGTATGTTAAATTTAATTGCGATGGAAAAATAAACACAACGACTGACAGATTTTGCTCTCTCAACCCCCTCCTGTTTCACTTACGGCTTCGCCGGATTTTATCCCAGCTTCCTTATTTTTTCTACGTATGTCTGCAAAATATGAACCCCCTGCGATACTGGGAACCGCATTAATCAGAAAAGGTAAAATAGTCCTGCTGTAGGTGTAATTGTAGTATTTATTTTTAGGATTAACAATTAGTAGTACTTCTGTGTATTTAATTCCGATACAGAATTAAATAAACACAGGGTTGCCAATGTTTTTCGTCAACCCCCCCCCCCAAGACAGTTATTTTGAAAATTAAAATAAATCGATCATAAATCATAACAGACCTGTTTCAGGTTTTTTATGTTTTTTACCATTATCAATAGCATTAAATTTTAAATTTTCGGTTAGGTACAGCTTCGCTAATAGTATATTTAATGATGTATGTTTAATGATTAATTAATGAACAAATGTAGAAAATATAAATTTATTTAATACAGTATATACAGGGTCCGTCATTTCACCTCCCGTCTTCAATAGCTCAGTTACTAATTGAGTTAGGATTTTTATATTTAGCAGACCTCAGTTGAGTTCTAGGGTGTATTTCAGGAAAAAAAAATTGATTATACAAGGTGTTCCAAAAAAGTGTGACGTCATCATGATGTATATCATTTTAGATTGCATGGTATATTTTTTGTTACTTATTTGGGTGCCTCTTATAGATGCCTACATACCCATAACATTTGATTGAAATCGGTTTAGTGACATTAGCACAAAAAAATAAAAACTGAAAAATATTTGTTTTGCACTATTGGTTAAGAAAATTAATAAGGGATAAAAATAGTGCCTCGTTAATAAAACCATACAAGGTACTCATTAAATAAGGTCTGACAGTTGCGTTAACCAAGTTTTATTGATATGCATTATACAGAGTGTCCAAAATTTAGTGACAAATTTTTAAACATGTAATTCCATGCAGAATTAAAAGACAAACATTTTTCCTAATTACAACCCTATCTCAATTCCTAACACATTCAAAGATATTTGCAGAAAACTCGTTTTATCAGCAATTCCAATGGCCATTTTAATTAATCAAAATCGAAGGTGGGCTTGACAAACAATTTATTGACATTAAAGTTTAACAAGGTGACAAGAGCCATTGTTGACTGTAGTAATATAAAAAGTTTAAAACTTTTTTAGCTAAGGTCTGTATACCCAAGATACCAAAATTACTTTTTGTCATGGAAAATATGATTTTCATAATATGACAAATATTACGACCTATATTGACAAATGTTGATATGACTGTCATATTCGCATTTCAAAATATTACATTCAACCTATTACGAAGAGTGGCAATGTCATTTCATACTCGTCTTCGTTTGTGCCTTCAAGAGGGCGGAAGACATATAGAACATAAGTTCTAGCAATTAATTAATTTTAGAAATGCACAGTTATGTTATGTTTTTATGAAATTTTATTACTAAAAGTATTTTTTATACAAAACATAATACTTTTACGATGTCTAATATGTTCAGACGAAGATCTGCGAAACCTTTAATACTTTCGAGATATTAATTGTAACTACAAAACATGTTATGTCAATAAATTGTTTTTCAAAGTAACCTTCGAGTTTTATTCATTAAAATGGCTATTGGAATAGTTGATAAATCGAGTTTTCTGCACTTAACTTTCAATGTGTTAGGAATTGCGATAGAGTTGTAATTAAGAAAAATGTTTGTCTTTTAATTCCACATGATGACAAAAAAATATACAGGGGCTCCAATTTAAAATAAGAAAAATAAAGTGCTTTAAAGTTTGAAAAGTTTGACACTAAATTTTGGACATTCTGTATAATGCATATCAATAAAACTTAACGCAAACTTAACGCAACTATCAGACCTTATTTAATGAGTACCTTGTATGGTTTTATTAACAAGGCATACTTTTATCTCTTATTAATTTTCTTAACCAATGGTGCAAAACTGTTTTTTTTTCAGTTTTTATTTTTTTGAATGCTAAAATAACTGTACCGATTTTAATAAAATTTCATGGGTATGTAGGCATCTATAAAGGGCATCCAAATAAACAACAAAAATATACTATGCGATTTAAAAATATACGTCATCATGACGTCGCACTTTTTTGGGACACCCTGTATAATCAAAAATATTTTCCTAAAATACGCCACAGAAAGCAAGTAAAGTCTGCAAAATATCAAAATCCTAACTCTATTAGTAACTGAGCTACAGAAGACGGGAGGTGAAATGACGGACCCTGTATATTTACTACAGGACAAGTGTGACAGAATAATTCTTCGAACTTGCAGAAAATTTAATGAAACTTATCTTCATTTACCGTCGGCGAACAAAAATAAATTTGGAATATTGGAACAAAATTTTCTTCATGCTGGACAATTTCAGAATAAATGTACGAAAGCCGGTTTTCCAAGAGCATCCAAACGCATCGCATTGTTGTCAAGAACATTTATTTAGGCGTTGCTAATCCTTTATTGCAGAGAATTGCTTGATTAACCATGTAAGGGACCGGAATATCCATATTTTGTATGAATTAATTTAACATAAAACCACGAAAAATTACTAAAATTAATTGAGACGTTTAGTAGTAATTTTACAACAATTTCATACTCCGGTATAAATATTGAACAACACGTAAAAGCCAAGCATTTTGTTAGAATAGGAAGGGGTGATCATTTGGGGAAATAATAAGTAATATGATTAAATATGAATTCAATTTGAATCGATTACAAAGGAAATTACGAGAACTCTTATAATCACATATATAAGGGCACCCTTGTGATTTTGTTCTATTTGTGTAAATTAAATCAACATTAGCAGAACTTCAAATTTCAAACTTTTATTGAGCTTCGATTGGGATATTTTATGTTTCTTAAACCATAATAAATTCTGATGACACAAATTTCCGAATTCCCGAAAGCAAGACAGATATACAAATAAGTTGAATCTGAGACATGATAGTTATTTGACTGATGTTTCTCTTGATGTTTAATGACAACAATAATTTTAGGTTGCTTGGCAACCTTTTGTGGCCATAGCTGAGAAATTGCACTTCTCGGTCTGTTGTGTCGCTGAGAAGTTACCATTTCTCGTCCAATTGCACGAAAACGCCATTTTAAGTATCAATGTGTTTATTGGTTGCGTTTATCATTAAGACGCTTCGTTGTGAACTTGATATACAAAACCAGAGCGTTTTTCTTAAAGCCACGACTCTTACCTATAAAATTTCATTCACTACAAAGAGCCGCTACTGTTGATGTAGCGGCTTGCGTATAAAGAGAGAAACGTAATTCGGTTCTCACTCTTACAACACGATTGAATAACTAGCTGAAAGGAGCAGTCTCGATACAGTGTTGCCGTCAGTCGGATGCTCTATGGTCGCATAATGAACATTTGTATATCAACTTTTCAATATACGCTTCCAACTACAGCGCCACCAATGTCAATAACGTGAACTAATATATACAAAAATATACAAAGAAAACCATGTGGCTATCCATACCGCGTCCAAGTCGATTTTCGCCAATCGATTCTAAATGGTGCATAATGGCAATAGAATTTTTTTAAAGGCGATACATTAGAGCGTCCATATTCGGACGTTCCAAAGCGAAGGACGCCGTAAAAATAACAAAATGTCAATGTGAGGACGGCGTAAAGATAGTGGGATATATATATATATATATATATATATATATATATATATATATATATATATATATATATATATAGGTAATATTACTCCGGTGCTCCAATCTTTAGGTATATCTTCGCTCTTTAGTACTTCATTTATCAGTTCTGTTAATTGTTCTGTTCCTTGCTTTCCCATATACTTTAGAATTTCCGGGGTGATGTTGTCTTTTCCGGCCGCTTTTCCTCCTTTTAGTTCCTTTACTGCTTCTTCTACTTCTGTTATTGTTATGTTTTCTATTTCACCTTCAGCCATTTCTTCTCTTTATTCTTCTACTGTGTCTGTCATTTCCTCTGCTTTTGTCAATTCCTCGAAGTATTCCCTCCATCTTTGCATTATTTTATCTTCTTGTGTTATTATGTTTCCCTCCTTATCTTTTATGTTCATCATATTATGTTCTTTCTTTTGTTTCAACTTATTGTTACGTAGAACAATTTCTTGTTTTCCCTGAAGTTTTCTTGTATCTGTTTCCCAAATTACTACTTAAAATACTATATTAGCTGCGCCGCAGCATTCTCTTGCCGTGTTTAGTAGAGCGCTTTTAAATGTATTCCATCCTTCTTCGCATATGTTCTGTCTTACTTGTTCTTTAAATTTTCTTTCTAGCGCTTCTTGGTAGATGTATTTGTAGTATGCTTCCTTAAGTTTGTACGATTTTACTTTTTCCTTTGTTTTTCTTCTGTTTTTATCTACGTTTGTTTCGATGTTTACCTTCATGTCCATCTTTACTAGGAAATGATCGCTTCCTATCTCCGCCCTTCTGGTTACTTTTACATTTTTTGTTTTTCCAATTGTTTTTGACTATTAAGAAATAGTCGATTTTTGATGCTTCGTTTCTGGGGGGCTGTGCTCTCGTATACTTATGTATGTTTTTATGTTTGAACTTTGTGTTGGTTATTACTGGGTTGTTTTCTATACATAGCTGGATTATTCCGTCTTCATTGTTATTTTTGGTTTCCTCTCCTTATTTCCCCATGAGTTCTGCTATCCATGTATTTTTGTTTGCTACTCGTCCATTTAGGTCCCCTATTATTTTCACAATTTTCTGTTGCATTATTAATTTCTTTTTGTATATCTTTGTAGAATTGGTCTTTCTCCTCTTTCTTTGCGTCTTCGTTTTCTCCGTATGCTATGACCAGGGACCATGTTTCCTTTTCTGTTATGTTCATTACTATTGTCATTATTCTTTCGCTTACATATTTTTCTCTTATAATCTGGTTTATTCTGCTTAGTGCGATTATTAATCCAACTCCGCCTTTCGCTCCCTGACCAGAGCATCCAATATCCCTTATGTATTCGTTTGAGTGCCTTACTTTTTGTTCGTTTCTGTGATTGCCATTATGTCCACTTCATTTTTTATCATTTCATTTACTAGTTCTTCTTCTTTTCCTTTGATGCTTCTCATATTCCATGTGCCTATTCTGATTTTTCTCTGTTTTTCATTGGTTTTGTTGTACATTCCTTGTAGTTCTACTGATTGTTTTGTTATCATTGTTTTGTTTTTTATTTTATCTAGTTTTTTACTTGCTTTATTACTTTTACTCATTTCCATTCCAATTGCCAGGTCCTTGTCGTTTCTCTCCATTTTATGTAATCTTAGTTTTAGTATTTGTAATATGTTTCATTATCTTCTGTTTGGAGCTCTTTCATAAAGAGCTCGTTTCTTTTTGGTTCATAGACTTCGTTATTTATATCTAGCTTGTTGTATCTTATAATTGCCGTATATCCTTTGTTCCTTGCTTCTTTTAGTTGGGGTATTAGCACTCTTCTCACTGCTTGAATGTTTTTAGGGAAGTCTTCATCTATCCATATTTCTGTTCCTTTGAGATATTTCCTGCCATTTAGGATATTAACTCTGGTGCTTGCTTTTGTAAGTTTCATTAAAATCGATCTGTCCCTCTGCTCTTTGTAGATACATATTCTTCTAATTTCTTCTATGTCTTTTGTAGTGTCGATGTTCATCCCGATTTTTTCTATTAATGTGTTAAATGTTTCTATTAATTCGTTTTCTTTTTCATTCTCTTCATCAGTTATTCCGTTAACTACTATGTTTTTTGCTCGTAGTTCTCTTTCTATTCTAACTATTCTGTCTTCCTGTTCTACCACTTTTTCTTTTAATTTGATATTCTCTTCTTTAATTATCTTCAATTCGTTTGTTATATCGTCGAATTTCTTGATTAATCCGCGCTGATGATCTCGTTTATAGTCTGGACATCTTTTTTATTTCTTCCATATTTTCCATTTCTCTATATACACTGATTGCGAAAAGAACTGGGGATCCGGTCAGCCCGTCGTAGTCCACAGCCGTATCAACCAGCGGCTCAGACACTAGATGGTTTATGAGGATTTTTCGTCGAGTCTGGCAAAGTCGCGTTTCAATTTGGGCGGCTCACGTCGGCGTTCTCGCTTCGACTATCGTTGTTATTCTTTATCGCTTTTAACCTCACTTCTTTATTTTTATTAGTTTTATTCTCCTACCTAATCACCTGCCTAGTTAATTCTTCTCCAGTATTATCCACTGTTAACTTATTCTCGGTTTGGTGATTTCCCGTGACTTATTTTTCGCAATAACTCTCTATTTTCGAGTGTATTATAGACGTTCAACAAATCACTTCTTTATCCGTACACCGTTCCCAACTCTCCCATCTGTATCTCCCGTATTGCATTGTAATATTTTTAAAACAATATATTGATGGTGTAGTGCGCAAAAGTGCTAAAATAAACCTTAAATCTTTTGTGCATAATTTACACATTTTTGCATGGTATCAAAGATTAATATACAATAAAATTTTGTTATTAGTGGAAATAAATTAGGTTGTGAAAGAAAATAATTGAATTTATTTATTTGCTCATTAATTAAAACATTTTTACGTATTTAACACAATTTCATCCGAAAGTGTACTTACAAGATTGTGCACTTCGATGATTTGAAATTAAATATTCGGAAAATCTAGATATGGAATATATTCTGATTTCTGCATTTTTTTTAGTAGTATTAAGAATACTTAATAACCTTGTTATTAAGAAAATTAAAAAATTAAATTCATGAGCACAGTTTTGAAAAAAAAATCATAAATATTCAATATTTCCTTCCTAACTAGGAATTAATTTTCCTGTAAATCTAGAGATAGGGTTAACCATATTTTCATATTATACTATTGTACCTAAATATCATAACAAATTTATTAATTACTTCTTTATATTGGTGATTAATTAAGCCACTTTGGTCCTGAATTTGCTATTAATCTCTGATTAATTTATATATAAATGTTATCGCGATATTTTAATCTGATTGTAATATTTTATTGTCCCTGAGTTTTATTATACAGCGAGTATAAAAAAGCTGCTCGAAAATATGTTTTTGTTACAAATCACTTTCAGTATAGCTCTAAACCCGTTGTTAACTTTATAACTACCGTAGATTACTGAAAATTGGTTGGCCGCAGAAATACGACCCTCTTATAGTTTTAAACGGCGCCAGCGTCTATAAATTCGCACAAACAATATTTATAATGTATAGTAAAAGCGGCTCGGTGTTTCGCCTAAGTAAAATATAACGCACTTACATTTTTTAACGGCTCAGAGAAATCGATGATAAATCGCACAGCCCCGGACCGGTTAAGTTTCTGGCGTTTTTCGATATATAATAAAATAGCTTTTCGCCTCGGTCCCGGGTGCTTCGAATTTATGTGTTATTTTCCGGTCGATTATAATCGCGGGATCCCGCAGTAAATTCAAATTTCACCCGGATAACGTCCCAAACCACATTTTCAACCCATTTATATATATAAATTTTATAAGTAGTCGGGCAATATGCGAGGGGTTTGGAGATTTTTTACATTACGACCTCTTCTTGAAAATTAATAATAGTGCCGGTAATCTAAAAATACCCAGCATTTTATGGAAATAGAACTGTTTATTTCTTAAACATTAAATTTTATAATTTCGTCTACCATTACCTCTTCTTCGTCCAACCTGGCATGGGCTGCACGTCACTTTCTTCGCGTTTATTATTACGGACATATTCATGAAATGTTTCTTCATTAAGTAAAGTCGCGTTAAGATAAAGTTAAAATTAAGTTTCCACCCTGTTAAAATAAAATATTCTCATATAATGGAACAGTATCTTGCTGATTTGAAAACATACTGCTTGGATCAGGTAAACATATTCCAGCTTTGTCTTACCACCAGTAAACGTTTCATCAAAAGAGCCAGCACTGCAACAACAACTAGAATACACCGTGTACACTACTCAAAACAATTATCACATATTCATTATAATTAATAATGATTATATGTTATTTCAATTATGAAAATGCATATTATTAGTATATAATCGACGTTCCAGAGCAGCAACGATGGGACTACAACATGATGTTTTGTTTTTCAGAAAAACAGAAAAGCAATTGTAAATTAGTGAGTTTTAAAGAAGAGAATACATTTTATTTGTAATTATTTTAATGTATGTATATACCGGGTGATTCAAGTTTTATTACCTGGCCAAAAATCGCGACTTCTAATTGAAATAAAAAATCCAATCCGGTAGTTATTTCACAAAGAATTCGTAATTTTATTTATATAGTTTTTGTCAGAACATACTTTAATGCTATTCCAAACATTCCAGTGTAATCCAAGTCAAAAAAATTCCACCAATTATTGAATTAAATGAATTTTTATATTGCAACAGTAAGATTTATTACTAAATAGTAAAATATGACGGGTGCTACCACTAATAGTCCCTATAATGGATTTTATGGGTTTTATGATAGGGCCGTACCCAATCCGTCCTGCAAGGACCGTTCAACCCACGGGCGACTGGCGGAATCATAAAAAGTCATAAAACGTTCCAACCGCACCGGCGGTCAATGCTTTGTAGGTCTCTTGACTTACAAAATCATAAATCATACCGAGGAAAGTTGGTCAGTAATGTAAAAAATGCGGTAATTTGAAATCATCATTTTCGTTAATTTTTGATTTCATAAATGGGTTCTATAAATAAAATATAACAGTTTAGGGCGAAAAGAGTTTTTTTTTAAATTTATATCTGTCTATATAATTATTTCGAAAAAGTCAAACTACCTTTTCGTAGATTAGTATCAGACCTATATAAATCCAAATTTTCATATTTTTTGGGCAACTCCAAATGCCTAATAAACACAAGGTAATAAAACTTGAATCACCCGGTATATAATTAATTTTTAAGAATATTTTCTGTACCTACTTGTAATTCAAACAAACATACTTGTACATAACAATATCTGCGGCAAACGTCCACTTACTAAACTTATTTAGGGACTCGATTTCAAATGCCTAAAAAACCCATGGTAATAAAACTTGAATCACCCGGTATACTAAAATTACTACCAATAAAATATATTCACTTCTTTAAAACACACTAATTAACGATCGTTTTTCATCTCTCCTGGAAAATTGATTTTGCAGTTGCGTCATTGTTGCTCAGGTACGGCGATATATTTATTTGGAATATGCGATAATTATTTTAGGTAATGTATTAAATGAAACATCAAGTGATAACTGAAATATTCCTTTGGTTTGACTAAAGCTCCGCGCGGTCTTCTACAATAAAGTAGTTCAGCTTTAATGAATGTTCTTTTGCTGCGATGCAAGAATCATCTGCTGATTTGTAAAGGATCCATGGTGCAAAACCGTTAAATATCTACGCAAATGAATAATATCAAAAATTCGACGATATTTGTCACAAATCCGCCAACCACCTATACATTCATTACTAAGGGGCATTTTGGCATTCGTGGTTTGTATGGGAACCGCGTGCCTTTGTATGTACCCCAAGCTTCGTGCTCTTCGCAAGGGTGGTGAATTTACGTCGCCGCACGCCCATTTCCAGAAATCCACATTACCACCCATTCTTCGCCCTTTAAATCGGAAACTTTGCTGGACGTCTTCCGCGGAGGGTCTCTTATTTGTTGTCTAGGTTACACCCCTGGCCTGCCACAGAGGGGTATGCACCCCGATCTGCGGCGTGCTCCTTGATTCATCGAGTCTAACATAAGCAGCTGTCTCTGAGGATGGCATTAAAATAAAAAAAATCAAAAGATGTGACCCCACCATGATCAGTGCAGAAATAAATCATGGAGCTTTAAAAGATATTAGATAGTCATCAAGGGCAAGAAATTGAGGTGGGCAGATTTTTGTTTTGGTTGTTATGGGATGGTGCTTATAAAATTGCTAATTTCTCTCTGCTAATAATAATGTACGCGAAAAATTTGATTATACTGCAGTAACTGCGAATATAAAGGCTGGTTTACATGCAGTTTTCGACGACATTTTTTAAAACATATTAGCTAGCCAATTTAAAAAAAACACAAAATAACTTTTGTAACATCCTTAACCTCTAAATCTAGAAGCTCTAAAAATATACAATAAATAAAAAATCAAAAATCTACGATGCAAGGATCATTTTTAATGTCTGTGGGGTTCTTAATTCTGATGCGCTCCAGAAGTGAATCTGAATGGGTGTATTGAGGAGGGCGCGGCAGGACGTCGAAATGAGATGTATCGTTTTCTACCGAGTCAGTGCGGTCCATTGTGCGGACTAGACCCTGGAAATTGTTAACAAAACGAGAGGATGAATGCGCTGGTTATGGCTTTAAAGGAGGCATGTGTTCTCCTCGCATTGTAAATTCGTACCGCTCGCCTTAATATTTTAAACGTGTCTTATACTTATTATTTGAGAGTTTACTGGTCGTTTCGTAAAATTTAGAGATGGTCACCATCTTCCAACTAACAATACAAAATACTAAATACTAAAAACATAAGATTTTTAAACATTTAAAAAATATTTATAAAACAACCATATTATAGATTGTATGAATCGGTGGTTAATACTTGGTGAAACATGTTTAAATTAGTATAAATAAAGCACTTGGTTAAGTCTCACAAATTTTGAATAGAAAAACTCTACAATTGTTTCGGTCTCACGACCATTATCTGGTATCTAAGGTACCTGAACTTTACGGTTTGCCAAAATTAAATAAGGTGTATATTCCAATCAGACCGGTAGTTTCGTACATATATGCACCCACGTATAAAATTTGCAAATTACTTAACAATATTTTACCCAATTTCATCAAATTTGAATCTAAATATGCCATGAAAAATTCATTTGATGTGATAAATAAACTAAAAGACTTAGAGATCCCAGATAACGCCAAATGAATCTCGTTTGATGTTGCAAGTTCTATTTCCATATTCCGATATAAGAATTAAAAACTATTTTACAGAATAAAATCAAAAAGAGCATTCTTTCTGAAAGCGGTCAAATAGAATTACAAAATTTATTGTAACCCCGATATTGTACCCCCGATGGGGTCACCATTGTCCCCCCTTTCGGCAGAAATTTATATGTCAAATTTTGAGGCAATATTTTTTGAAAATAAATCATAGTCTAAATATCTAAAAATCTGGACAGGATATGTGGATGATATTTTAGTAATATGGAGTGGAACTGAAAGACTACTAAAACAATTTTTCACTTTTATAAATACAATCAACAGCAACATTAATTTTACAATGGAGATGGAAGACGATAAATCAATTAATTTTTTTGATCGAAATTCAACTAATAATAAGAATAAGATTTTAGAGTTTAAAATTTTTAGAAAACCCACATTCACTGATACAATAATACCTGTAAGTTCCTATCAATCTATGTCATGTAAAATGCCAGCCTTTCATAGTTATGTGTTTATATTACTAAATGTCCCTATGAATAAAGTTAATTATGAAAAAGAAATTAATACTATCAAATTTATTGCCAAGAATAATGGCTGTGATAGTAATTTAATTGATATTTTAGTTAAAAAACACAAAAAGAAAATAGCGGAGAAATTATTATTTAATGCAACAATAACATATTTTAAAGAGATGAAATATTATTTCATCAACTTTGTGGACAAAGTGAGTATTAATATTACGAATAGTTCAGAAATTAGGAATAAAATGTGTACTGGTTAATAAATTTAATTTAGAAAGTGCATTATGTAACGCAAAAGAGAAATTTACCTAGGCGAACTAAGTGGTGTGTAGAAGATAAATTGTTCGGAATGTGACGCATATTATATAGGTCGAACAAGGCGCAATCTGACATGATTCAAGGAACACACAAAAAAAGTGTTGGACAACAAAGCATCGACGGGAATCGCTGATCACTGTATACATGAAAATCATTTCATTAACACAGACGGTCTTTTCATTCTCCACGCAGGCAATAAAGGGCGAAGAAAGGACTTCCTGGAAATTCTAGAAATTAAAAAAGCAATGGGGAATATTGTGAATGACCAGATCTATTTTGAAAATAATCCGATGTTCATTGGGATTATTGAAAGCACCTCATTTCGCAAATCTAGAAAACCTTAATGGGATAATAATGTTACACTAGTATTTAGGTTATATACAGTCTGTTTGATTTATTGTGACACAGAAAATATTTCTGTTATTAGTACAGATAGAAAAACAAGTTATAAAAACAAGTTTTAGTAGTTTTTTCGTCTATTTAATCCTAATTTCAGAAGAACAATTGAAAATCAAATAAACACGAGAAAGCTTTAAGCTTCATTTTCTTTAATGGAACACCCTGTATATTTTGGTTATTTCTAATAAGCAATAACATTGGCTTTATAATGATAATACATAAGTACACCTTTATTATACAAATAACGCGACAATTCTCAATAAATGAAATTTATCAGTTGCCCTGAATTACAATTGCATGCTGGCGTAAAACAATTTGCTATTAGAGATGGGTAATAATTATTATACTAACGATGAAAAAATGGATATGTTGAAGGTCTTCGTTAAATGCAACGATAATTCTAGAGAAGCTAGTATCACTTATGGAAACATGTATCCAGAAAGAAGACAACCACATTATCGCACTTTTGCAAGACTTGAACAAAATTTACCGCGAAATGGCTGTTTTAATAATACATTGCGAATGGCAAGAAATGAACGTGAAGGAAATAATTAAGTTTTGATATTGGCCTATTTTAGAGCACATCTACGAAATTCAATACTTGAAGCAGGGCTGCTTTAGGAATAAGCCAGTATAAAATATTTTCTATTCTAAGAAAACATAAAATGAGACCGCATAAAATTAAATTAGTACAAGGTGTAAGAGATGGTGATTCTGACAGGAGGATAATATTTTATAATTGGCTTAACAATAATCAACATTTATTAAATTTATTTCTTTGGAGCGATGAATCTAACATCAACAACAACGGAATCTCCAACCGAAAAAACGACCATTGCTGGGATTCTGAGATTCCATGTCAAATTCGGGAATGCAGATTCCAACACAGATTTGCAGTTAATGTGTGGCTTGGTGTGTTAGGTAATACTATAATTTATCCTTTTTTTATCAAGGAACATTGAGTGCGGAGCGATATGGCAACTTTGTTTTGACAGAATTCGAAGATTATTTGGATGATACCGCCCTAGAAATACGTCGTGATATGTGGTTCCAGCAAGATGGAGCTCCTCTCCATAACGCAAGAATTGTCAACGATATTTTGGAAAGAAAGTTTGGTGTGAAATTGATTGCAGATGGTAGCCCAAGAAAGTGGCTAGCAAGATCGCCAGATCAGCCTATTATAGATTTTTTTATTTGGGGATTTTTAAAGCAAAAAGTGTATGTTTCGTACAGAAAATCTAGACGATCTAAAAAATCGAATTCGTAGGGCATATGGCCAAATAAAACCACGCATGTTGCAAAAAGCACAACGAAATATAATAAAGAGATCTAAATAATGTATTGCATACAACGGAGGTCACTTTGAACAGACACTTCAAAGTGTAATTCATAGCAACTGATAAACTTCCTTTATTGGCAATTGTCGCTTTATTTGTATAATAAAGGGATACTTATGTGGTATCATTATAAAGCTAATGTTATTGCCAATCTGAAATAACCGAAATATACAGGGTGAAATATACAAAATGAAGCTTATAGCTTTCACGTGTTTATTTGATTTTCAACTGTTCTTCTGAAATTAGGATTAAATTGACGACAAAAAGTACTAACACTCTTTTCTTCAATTTTTTTGTCTATCTGTACTAATAACAGAAATATTTGCTGTCTCACAATAAATCAAACGGACTGTATAGCGTCTTTCATGAATTTGTATTCAGTTTTATTTGTCTATTGATAAAGGTCGTGAGACCGAAACAATTGTAGAGTTTTTCTATTAAAAAATTGTTAAACTTAACCTCGTGCTTTATTTATACTAACCATATCGCACCCTTGCGACAAAAGTGACACAACTCAAAAAACTTTTCAGAAAGTTTTTCAGAAATTGCTCCAACTTAAGATGATGTTTTATAAGAGTCAGAAAGAACTGATTGAGCTAATGTTATGTTAAAGTAAACGAACAATATAAAGTTATTTTACTTAATGTACTTTTCAACCCTTTGAAACCGCCCTTTTGACTTATGATTTTTATATTTTCTTCTGATCGAACATTGAATGAAATATTCTGAGTTGTGACACTTTTTATGATTTTTTTAACCAAGTTTGTGATATGGCGTTTTTCGTGATAAATAGTGAAAGTTTGTTAGAGTTGTGACGGTTTCAAATATTGATTTTGAACCCAGGAAATTAAGTTTCAGATAATTAATTATTGTTTGCTAAATATTATGTTTATCAAAGTAAAACTAGGTAATCTAAGTACTTATACAGACATAATAATACTTAAAACTACACACCTACTTATATCAAACATGTCAAATGTAATAAACGTAAGTGAGAAAAAAATTGAAAAAGAATGAATTTATTCTTTCGTGAATAGAAAAATGTGAATAATTTTTTGAATTATTATGAATAATTTTAGTGACAAAATAAAATGCTATTTAAATACCTAATAAAATTAGCCAAATTAGAACTAGGTAGATTATAAAACATACTATTATAAATAAAACTTAACTTATAGATAGGAAGTTAACACAAATCAAAAATATTCTTGTAAAACAGTTCAGAATGGTGCCTTTTAATTATATTTTTTCGCACAGAGATTGTAGAGGTTTCTTTTTGATATCAGTTAACGGCAACTTCTTTGAATATGCGGGAACTAACTACATAGAACTGAAATCTTCTTGAGATTTTTTCGATTTCGTTACAATTGCCTTTTTCAATTCGGTGTCTGCGTAAGACGTTTTATAAAAAAAAATAGAGAGGGTGTTCTTTTTCGACTTTTAGTATTTTAATATCATGCTACTTCACTTTTGTTTCATCGATGGCTATGGTAAAGTTATTGCCCCATTCTGCCTGTAGGAGCTTGAGATAAAAAAGTCCTATTAGTAAGGTCGTGTACGCGATATGGAGGGCCGTTGTTTTTGGCTGTGCGAATGAGAGTAGAATATTGTTTATGTATGTATATATGTATATATTATCTCTCTCATTTTCTGAGTGCCCGCAGATGAGAAATTTATGTTCAATACTACACACGTTACATTTTTTTTAACACATATGCGTAAGTAGCAAGTAAATATGTATTTTTTTTGTTGGCCACAACAATTATCTGAATAAAATATGATGTTAACTTCATTTGGTCTGTTTACCTTTTCAGCCAACATTCTTATATAGGAAAGAACACATCTGCCAATTTCGACAGCACCCCTTGTATCTTCTGTTTCATTCCAGAAAAAAAACAATCTATATTCTTGGCATGTAGGTCACTGATAGAAGGTTGACACAGTTTAATTTACTTGTGTAGTAAAATGATAAGACCAACCCTTTTGGTACTGGCGTCACGGCTTGAAGGTCGTACACTGCAAGATACGTTCCATTTTGATTGTTTTTGTCAGAGTTCTTCTCATTACGGGATCATTCTTTCTCGCTTAGGTGATTATTATAAGCAACAACTAATTCTTGTTTTTCTTCATCGCCAGCATTTTTATAGGACTCACACAGATCGCACTGATCTTTCTTTGGTATGTAGAAAGAGATGTTGAACTGTTCGTTAAATATGCGATGAAACATAACTGAGTGTGCAAATGATAACTCCTGTCTCTCTCTCTCTCTCTCTCTCTCTCTCTGTCTTCTTTGTAATCTCTGTACAAATCGGCCAACGATTTACCACCTTCAATATATTCACGTTTCCTTTGAGCTCTCAAATAATGGGACTCTATTCGGATGTAGCGTTAATAAATTTCTTGACACTTTCTTTGATTTCAGGCTCAACAGTAGGATGTTTATCGTGTTTTCTTCTCATATCGCAAGCAACAAAACCAGTATAATTTTTCTTTAATAATGCGGTCCGAATAGGTCTGTCAATAATATCTAGTGTTGCCTTAAATAGTTATTTAAGCATTAAGGGAGGTAAGTATTGTTTACCAGTCGAGGTCGAGTTTGCGCCCGAGCGATAGCGAGGGCTACCAATAAAGTACAAGACTGGTCAAAACTTATCTCTCGAATTGCTTATAACTCTTTTTCCACTCCTGAAGTTGGTTTAATTGTTTGTGCTTGATTAATTTATTTTTGCAACTTGCAGAAAATATCCGTGCGGCTTTGGTTGGTAAGACTATATTTCAAACAAAGTGTGAGTGTTAGAAATTGCATTCGTTCAGTTGTAAAATGAATTCCAATGAAAATAAACAAGAAATGGCAATTGAAGAGGCTGCAGATGCTGCCTGTTCCTTCCTACTGCCGAAGAAGTCGAATAGGCGTTATCAAAATGCGTATACTCTAATTTTTCTAAACTGGCGTTCACGTCATCAAAATAATAATCATAATAATGATGACACAATTTTACAAGGTTGCTAGCTGTCCTGGGTATTTTAAAATGGCTGCAATCAGCTGTTGCACCCGTGCAATCTTGTGCGACAGTGCGCGGTTCGTATCAAATTCGTCAACTTCTCTGCCGTTTATCATACATATATCAATCTTGTGGTTATGGTTTAACATCTACAATGGCAAAATATGCATTGTAATAATCGATCAAATGTAACGAGTTAAACGTCAAAGAAGTTTGGTTATACACACATGTATGAGCATGTGTTAGTGAAAAAGATCGTCGCCTAAAAAATATCACGGCTGCCAACATAACAAGATTTATTACATTATTGGCAGGCGAAAATTGTGCCCGCGGTTAATACATAGATTACCTATTCATAAGCACCGGTGATGAGTGTTATGAAACAAATGATCCTGAGATTAATTTCGATTCTTAAACTATTGTTATGCATATTCTCGAAAACAATCACGTTGGTACGAAAAAACCTCCTCACACAGCTGTTTGATGACGTGAACACCAGTTTAGAAAAATTAGAGTATATAAATGTTTTTATAAGTGGTGCCAGAGAAAGAACGCTACAGAAAACTTTTTACTTACTTCCCTGAGCGAGGTAAGTTTTTACTTACCTCCCGTTGTTCTTAGTAACCAAAGCTTTATCGGTAAGTGGGGCTTACTTCCATGAAATCAATGCCACAACAGTGTACTTACCATGTAGGGAGTGGAAAAAAAATTACATACTCAGATGCGATTATTATTTACCTGAAAATAGAATGCAGAATTCAAGTTTCTAAAATTTTGGGTGCTCGAGTATCGGTATTTGGGTTTTATAACTACTGTATGCCTAGTAATAAATTATCGTTGCAGTTGCAGATAAGCAAGTTTTCAGTAATTTTTCCTGTAAAATATTGCCGGTCTTTCCGAGTCCATAATCTTCTTGCTACAACCTAGTCTACAATTTTCTCCGCAAGGAGGACGCATTTTTCAGGCAGAAACATACATAATTGATACATAAGGTTTACCACTGTTCCTCGTCAATTGAACTTTTTTACCTATCAATTTTTCAACACATCGCATCTTTTTCTTTCCTTTCTTTTCATCCGGATCTTCGACTTCAGATTCAACAAGTTCTTTAGGGCTGTCTGATTCACTATTCCAACTACTGTCACAAACGGCATTCAAATTTCGATTATTAAAATCCGGGTCGACGTCGGAATCGTCGCTTTCGTTGCTGTTAATGGGAGAAATGTAATAATCATTTTTTCTTAGACACTCTTTTCAAAAGCAATTTGGTAGGGCTTCACATCAGAGGAAACATCATAAACTTTACCCTCTTTATTTGATTCTTTGTCTTGAGAACTAATATTTGTGGAGTTCATAATATTATTATGCACAACATGTTTATGAGGTTCATCAGAACCTGAGGTTAAACTTTGAGCAACGTACTCGTAGAGTTTAGTTGGTGGAGTTTCATTCAGTACTGTGTAAACACTACCTTCTTTGGCTTGGGAACTAGGAACTGTGGGAGTAATAAAATTATGTTCAGAAGATTCATTTAATCCTGATGCTAAACTTTTAGTAACATTAGGTTTTGTTGGCTGAGCTTCAACGACTTCATTTAGAACAGTATACATATACCTACTATTACCTTCTTTGTCATGAGAGCTAGGAATCGTGGAGTTCGTAAAATTTTGTTCTTCAGAATTTTCATTTGGATCACATAAAGCTGATGCTGGGCTCCCATGTGCATTATGTTTAGTAAGCAGAGATTCATTATTTAATTTTAGTATAACATTATTATTAGCACCATTTTTTGTCGTAGAATTCGATCTTAAAATTTTAGCCGAGCGACTTGATGGGTCCATTACAATACAAAATTTATACCTAAAAAAGAATAACCTATCAATAAAATTAGTAAACAAAAGTGTCCCAATTCAAAATAATAATCAATAAGTAGCTTACCTAGTCGGCTAAAATGACATAATTCAAATTGAAGCAATTTATTGGAGATGTTATATACAAAACTGTCACAACACTAAATGTTACATAAGGAAAACTTTTATTTCCTCAACTAAAATAACACAACTCGAAATAATACAATTTTATATACCTATACGCACGACTTGCCTTTACAAGGTTCGAGTTCCAACTCATGATGCAAACTTTAGTAGAATGGATCAAACTTAACCTGAAACGTGAAAAACGACACAACTGCCACCATACGGTCAGAGGATGAAGTTAAGTTAATACGGTTTTGATGAGTGATGGGTAATAATTTTTCCGCCTACCTGCTCTGAAAGTTCATTTTTATCATTGATGCATCATATTGCTTGTTTAAAACATCGTGTAGCGTGCATAAAACAGGCTTTCAAAAACGCGCGTTTCCTGTAAAGGTTTCCATGGATACAAATGGAATGTATTGCCCACATTGTTGACGCCTTATAGCATGTAGACATTTTCTGCATGTAAGCAAGAATCATTCTTTCATCTACAGTTTTCACCTCCTGTTCGTCCATCCATTTTACCAATTTATCGTATTCCTTCTTATATGCCAATTCCGATTTTTGGGGAATTAAACGCCTCTCTGCTTCGGAGCTTAATTGATCAATGTTTCGTTGCATTTTCAACCAAAATCAAAACTGACGCCAAATTGAAAGATTGTTACATACGATATTCAACACTTTGACAACCAAGGCTAGAACGATTGCATAGTATCAGCCGCCATGTTAGCTAGTTATTTATTCAGTATCTTAGCAACGATACTAAAACTGTACGGCAAAATCGACGGCACATCAGATAGAAATTATAATTACAAATGTTTAGGCCAATTTACGGCATCAATGATAAAAAATAGCGTAAAGTATGCGTGGATATCTGGCCTTTCAAGCACTCACTCTATTCAAAAAACCTCCCCGCCTCCCCGCTGCGCGGGGAGCGACGGGTCGGTTTTTTGAGAAACGTTCGTGCTTGAAAGGCCTTGATATCCACTTATACTTTAATATACTATTTTCGGTCCTAAATTGCAGGCGGAAAATGAGATCTAGAGGCTCTAGGGCATCTAAAATTTTTCAGAAATTTTCCTATAGATGGCAGCATACTTTTCATGACCAAATGTGACAGTGACAGATATATTGTACTTATTCTCTAATTAAAAAAGTGTATTAAGTGCAATGGATGTTAGCAGCGATGAAGACTTGGCTTACACCACTCGATATAAGGGAAGTTGCCGATGCCGTCACCGCTAACCTAATTAACTAATAACATCTTAGACTCGGTATGTACTCCAATATAATAAGTTTTGTAGTTGGAAACGGCCAAAAAGTTAAAAAATTTACAGAAAATACAGTACTGGCGTATATAGCAGAAATAAGGAAATAATGCTACATTGGTTGAACATTCAATGTTGAAGTCGGTTATTAAAATAAAACAAAATATTGACATAAGAAAAGTCATCAAAGTGCAGCTGTACCTGAATCGAAATTCGGTTGATTATAGAGCAAAAAAATCAGATATTGTAGGTAGGCGGAAAAATAGCGTGTGTCCCACAGGACGAAAGACTTTAGCAGCCTTTCGTTTCTTGGCGCCCTCGCTCGCTCCGCTCGCTCATGCGCCAAACAGCGCGATCTGCTAAAGCCTATTTTCCGCCCTTGATGCACATTATACTACTTAACCACTTGTTGCCGGGGGCATCAATTCATTCATAATTTTGAAAATACTTTTGTTTTTTCGATTTATGGGTGTGATATTAAGCCAAAACGAAGTTTTTATTTAAATTTTGTTAATATTTGTAAAAAAAAAATAGTTTGATAATATTGGACTTTGAAGTACCAACAGGCTGTGACAACTTGTCAAAGTGATCTGGGGAGGTGCGCTAAGATATTAAAAGTCAATGTTTAAAAACCCTCTATGTGGACTAATATTACTTAATTAAGTATTTCAATTAATATAAACAATTTACTAAAAATTACACATTTCATGAAAATTAAGAAAACAATTTTGTTTTCATTACAAAATAAATAGACTTTGCATGAGGTGCATTTTGAATGCGGCTTTGATTCTATCTTCTGTATTGCACAAACTTCACAGCGACCGCTTGTTTTTCCAAATTCAACAAAGTGTGATTAGATATCACACAAAGTGTGATAAGTAGATAATTCTGAAATCTGGAGATATCGAATACGATCTACGGAGTTTTTTTTCTATTGGTGTTCGATGTTAAAGGAAGAAAGGATGAACGACGATTTTTTTTCAACATCCTTGTATTATATGTCATTAATCCGTTAGCAACGGCACGGCGAAACTCAAGAAGTGATGTTATTTCGGTTAGTTGGTAGTTTATTATGTAGGAATGAATAAAGGCAATGTCCAATATTCCCCAGAAGAGTCGATGCCACCATTTTTTCGATCTTATATTACGAGCATAATGGTTTCGTAGTTGATCTGCATGATCTACACTGAAAATTCTTTAGATTTTCCATCTTTTTGTTTCCTTTTGATGGTGGATTCTTCGCTACCATGAAAATTGATAGCAAAGTTTACAGCTTTGTTATCTTTCCATCTATAAACACCTACATCCGAATTGGAAAATCGATAAACATATTCCCCACGTTTTAAAGTTTTGTCTTCTTGTAAAATCGGCAATCCTTTTTTATTAGCCCGAATGGTCTCACATGCTAAAGTATTTTCTGCTCGTAATTTCTCTAAGAGGTTGAGACTGGTAAAGTAATTATCAAAAAATACTTTTATAAATTTTCCCCATTGTTCTTCAGTTAGGCTCAAAACAACCCTTTCGCCAAGACCGAAGTTTGAGAATTTTTCTTTAACCTTGGCACCTTTTCCTTGATAAACTTCAAATTAAAGGACATAGCCCTTTTGATCCGCCAAACACCATAGCTTGTAACCCCGTTTTATTGGCTTCATGGGGTTATATTGTTTAAGGCTGGATCTTCCTTTAAATAATATCATGGACTCATCGACACTCACTTCTCTTGTTCCATGATAAACTGTTGAGAATATTCCATTCAGTTGGTCTATTCGAGGTCTACTTTTAAACAGTTTGTCTTTATTTTCTTTGGCAATTAGGGTGTTGTCGTTTATATGGAGGTTGGAAAGAATCTGGTCAAATTGGTCACGGGGCATAGCTGCCCTTATACTTTCTATACCTTTTTTTTTTTTTTTTATTGTGGCTGGGGGAAGCTCTGCCAGCCTGTGTGTGGAGCTCTCATCCACTAAACCCCTAATCCACTTGACGATTTGTGTCCTACCCCGGAATCGTGATTATCGTCAGGGTAGGTCGTTCGGGTGATTTCTCACCCTTGCTGTTGTCACTGCTTCTTTTCATCCTCCTCGATGGTCTTTATAACTTCTCGAATATAGCTATGGATGGCCTGCCATTTTTTCTCGCTGCTTATCATCTGTCTAATAATATTTTGGGTTGTTAGCCCCATTACCCCTATTTCATTGCACAGCATCGCCCTTTCCGTGCTCCATCTTTCGCAGTTGAGAACCGCATGCTCTGCCGTCTCTACCTCGTTGCAGTGGGCGCACCTGTCTTCCGTCCGTATTTTAAAGCGTTTAAGGTACGCTTTGAAACAGCCATGCCCGCTGAGGAACTGCGTTAGGCAGTACTCCACATTCCCATGCTTCCTGTTGATACACTCATCCAGGTCAATGATGAGTGTCTTGGTCCACTCCGCCTTTCCCGTTTTCTTTTCCCAATTCCGCTGCCACTCTGCTAAGATTTCGCTTTGTATTTCTTCCTTTTCGTTCTTTGGTTTTTTATATGCTCGTCTCCTTTGTTCGACCATCAGCTGAATCGGGAGGATAGAGGCGATGACCTGGATGGCTTCTGTCGAGATAGTGCGGTACCCGCTTGTATCGGTTCGAACCCAGGGGTTGTACAAATTCTCATAATTTGTAATATTTATTATTCATTTGCATTTATTTAACTGCAATCCATCCTTAAATGCAATTGGATGCATTTGATTTCTTTAACTGCATATTACATGAATTCTTATAATTCAAGTAATTGATTTGGCTCGTGATTTACAAATTCTCGTAATTTGTAATATTGATTTGGCTCGTGATTTAGTGGCAGTAGTCCACGTTATGTTTGATTTTTAAATCAAAATCGTGATAACTCAGTTTGGTTCGTTTTATGGGTAATGTGTCTGTTAGTAATTTTTGTTAGCAAGTAAAACACAGATACATGGATTTCATATGATTTATTCATTTTAAAAGGTTATGCAAGCGACAGGTAAATAAAAGACAATTTTGTTACTCTAATTGGACGTTATTTATTTAGTTATATTTATTTAAATTTTGGAATAGATTTGTTTAATAATTATTGAAAACTTATTATATTCTTTGAATTTGAATGATTTATTTTATTTTGATAACAGAGTAACTTATTAACACTACGGTTAGAATTACAAAGTGTTACTTAGCGACTTCATGCACCACAATCTTCAAATTGTGCCGAGAAGGATATCTGATACATGTCATCACTGCATAGAAATTCATTAGCACGGTGCCTACCAATGTATTTCAACGCCACCTTGTGGATAGGAACGAATCACATAACTTCACATTAAAGTACTTCAAGCGATTCCAGTGCTGCAATCACCCAATGTGTCCTCATTCGGAGATATTGCTAGTATTCGCGTTTACCAACACTATCAGCCATGTGATCGTAAAAACTTTAATAGGTATTGTTATTCAAAATTGATTATAGATTAGTATGATAAAGCTCTATTCTACTTCTACTTTTCTATCTACTTAAGCACATACAAACATTCGTTTCATTCATTCATAATTCTGAGATTTCTTGAATATCGGAGGGCTGAGCAAGTTTAATTATAAGATTTAATTACAAATATCATTGAATTGTTTATACGAAATTATTAAGTTATGTTTCCCTGACGCAACTTTTGATTTAACTACCGATTGATTAATGAGGCCACACTGTTTATCAAATGTTTGCGACGAGGAAAGGAAGGCATATTACAATATTCTCCTGTCAGTACGAAAATATTGTCAGGACAAGGTATAAAAATGCAGTAAGGTTCAACTCCGCAGTGGCGTGAGGCTCCCTACATTTCATACCCTTATTAAACTTCGTTCATTACCAGCGGCAAGGCGCGGTAATATCACTAGATAGGTTACATTATTATGGATAAATTACTTTAGAATTGTTAGTGTGAAAAGATGTTTGATCAAATGTTTTGCGACGGCGAAAAGGAAGGCATGTTACAATATTCTCCTGTCAGTACGAAAATATTGTCAGGACAAGGTATAAAATGCAGTAAGGTTCAACTCCGCAGTGGCGTGAGGCTCCCTACATTTCATACCCTTATTAAACTTCGTTCATTACCAGCGGCAAGGCGCGGTAATATCACTAGATAGGTTACATTATTATGGATACATTACTTTAGAATTGTTAGTGTGAAAAGATGTTTGATCAAATGTTTTGCGACGGCGGAAAGGAAGGCATGTTACAATATTCTCCTGTCAGTACGAAAATATTGTCAGGACAAGGTATAAAATGCAGTAAGGTTCAACTCCGCAGTGGCGTGAGGCTCCCTACATTTCATACCCTTATTAAACTTCGTTCATTACCAGCGGCAAGGCGCGATAATATCACTAGATAGGTTACATTATTAGTATGGAATTGACTTTGGAATTGTTAGTGTGAATTACATTTGATAAACTTGTGTTATATATTCACCTGAGGAATTAATGTTTAAAGTATATGAGTCGTCGTCGGACAGCGTGACGTTCTGTCTCGATCGGTACATCTAACTGGCTCCGTTTGAGTTCCGCACTTCTATTTATACTGGTATACTGGTCCCCCACTTTTTACTCTTCTTCCCCCGTCCTATAATAATTTTGCTCACCGCTGCAAATTGACGCCTTCCCATACGCGTCACCGAATTACGCAATCGCCGTTTCGAGTTCCCGTCGTATTCCCACGACCTATTTCTCTGTGTCATCATTTTGATCGTGTGCTTATTTACATTTGCCCAAAACTACGAAGTCAGCAAAATGAATGTACTCGCTTGGGAAACGCGGCGTCGGCCGCGGCCTGCTATGATATTTACGCAGTTTTGTTCCGACTCGTAAAATTATGGATTTTAATATTATTAGGTTCTTACATTCGCCCCATTTCGTTATTCGTTCTATTCTAAAGTGATTAAAAATTGCTAGAAATGAAAAACGAAAATACCCCTTTGTTTTTTTTTTGTTTTTTTTTTATTACACGACAAAAAGGCATACCCCTTAAATCTTAACAAGTCACGAAATTCAAATTAGTGATATCGACGTAATTCATATTCGTACACATGCATATTCATATCATTAATCACGCAACATGCTTTCCATACACGTACTGGATTCTGTAACAAATTCAAAGAAACAAACAAACGAAAAATCAAAACCAACAGCATAGGCGCCAAATAAAATACCAATATTATTTAGAGTCTTTTTAGTAATGTCTCTTATTCTTGGGGCGTCCCCCATTTGTTTTACCTCCGCACACTAAACCGCAATCGCATCTCACGATCGAAAACACTATTCGCGCACCTCATTTTACCCGCTTTCTTCTTTGATGCTGCTGGCATTGTTTTTGCAATGCAACTTTGCAATTGCTGGGTTGGGCTGCCTGCTGTATACAGCATTGCAATTGTTGTGTTGGTCGGTCTGCTATGTTGTTCTCCTAGAAGTCAGGACATTGGATGGCTTTCCTCCGCATCTCCCCATCTAGTTGTCTGCAATTGACTGCCTATGGTACAGGTCGGCAACCCCGTCTCCAATAATTGGTCATGTCTGCTGTTATCTAAACAATGATTGCATTTCGAATTAGTTTGATAACTCCATGTTGAGGCTAATTATCAAGTTTTTATGCAATTGTTATATAATCAGTCATGATTACATGTATGTATATGCAGATACAGATGCAGATACACACATCTACGATCCAATAAACTCAAACATCATCGATAAACAAAAGTTTTCTTTGGTAGAATTATACTAACCTTTATTGACACCTTACTTTAACCTTAAAATTCTGTAATGGCAACCTAGTGCCAATGACTTGCTGTTTTGTCGCCCCTATCCCAGAGTTCCCTGTAGTTATATGGCATCCTGGTTTGTCGCCCCCATCCGAGAGTTCCCTGTAGTTATATGGTATCCTGGTTTGTCGCCCCCATCCGAGAGTTCCCTGTATTTATATGGTATCCTGGTTTGTCGCCCCCAATCCGAGCGTTCCCTGTAGTTATATGGTGTCCTGGTTTGTCGCCCCCATCCCAGAGTTCCCTGTGTATATTGTATCCCGGTTTGTCGCCCCCATCCCAGAGTTCCCTGTGTATATTGTATCCCGGTTGTTACTTACATGAAGTTGCGTTAATATATTCGAATAAAAAAATCTTATTTCGTCAGCCCGTGAATATTTATATTTATTTAATTAGATTTATTGACACCGCAATGTTTCTAAAAATCAGCATTTCCATTATTGATGCCATTATTATTATTATTATTATTTCAAACTGTCTCAAGTTACATTTGCTCAGCTTCAAATATAACAACTTGTTCTGTCATTCGTATTAAGGATGCATTTGCTGTTTAGCTCTTAAAACTTATTAATATTGTTATAAGATATGTTGCTTCAAAGACAATCCAATATATTGATATGAAAATATTTTTAAAAATGTATGTATTATAACATGTTCTTTGTATGAAAAGCAATATTTTGTGTATATACAGGGTGTTCTCGAAAAAAAAAACACTATCTTCTCCCTAGAGGGCACAAAACATCTTCATTTAAGGGAAAATATGTACTAATTGTCAACACTGTATTTTGATTCACAGTGCTAATTATTGCAAATAAAATTCCAAACTTTAGTATTCTGAAACGAATGAATATAGTTCATCCGTTTACTTATTAAAGGCGGTAACATGGCATAAACTTAAGTGACAATAATTTTGTTGATGTGGAACAAAAGAGTTTGAAACCAATTATTATATTTTGTAATTACACTCAAGTAACAATGTAACATTGACAGATTTTATTATCATAAAATTATATTGTCAGAGCATGCCATGTTGCCAATTCAACTAACTCCCTGAGTACGTGCCATCTATAAGCCGCAAATGAATAAACCGGAACCCCGTCTGTTTTAAACACCCTGTATATATATATATATATATATATATATATATATATATATATATATATATTTCTTTATTTGAATCTATTGCACCAACTTTATAAGATTGACAATAATCAGTTATGCAATAATATTATGGCTCTTATTTAATCATATTCATAGAAAATTGAAATCGTTTTCTAAATCTGTTTGCCTTTATTTAGTGTTTTATAAATTAATATTGTCATTCCATCAACATTTCACTATTTATATTATCTATTAATACCCTGACAATACTTTTTCGATTTTTATTAAATCCTAGAAAACAATGATAAAATATTTTAGTGAACATTTGTCAACTCTTCCATATCTGTACTTATACAACAAATGTTTCGATATCAGTTTCTACACGACTTTAATCCAATAGCTCTACCATACAATTGCTACGTCAATGCAAATTATTCATACCAACAAACAAAATCATACACCTTCCTTATATACCATACGTAACACACTAACTATCTATACTACCAGAACAAAACTACTGCCACCAATTCTCCAAGCAAGCCTCTACAGTACCCAATATTGCCTTGCTACCAAACATGCATATTTATTTTATCATTAACTGATATCAAAACACCTTTCATATTTTATTCCAGAATTTTTCAAATAATTTTGAAATTATTATATGAAGTTAAACTGAAATATCTCCAACCGTCCCTTTCCCGCACTCAATATTTCTATTGTTTAAACTGATAATATATGTTTATTTTTATAAAATGTTATAGTCTTACCATTTTATTTTATGAATTTATTCAATTATCCCGACCTCTCTTTGAAACAACACATCCATAAATACAGTCAGATAGCTGCTCAAATGCACCCGTAACTTCTCTCAAACTGGTTTTACTGAACTGGAGTAACTTTAAAATTACTATTTCCACGTAAATGTTCAATAATAAAATGTTAAGAAAACATTTTTTTAAATAACATTCCATGCACCGTCATTTTTATGCAAATTAAATTTTGAACGTGACTGAATTCTAAATGAATATCTCATCCTTAATGGATAACTTTAGATCAATTACGGTAAATGATATTTTGCGATATTTGCTGCCAACTTGTTATAGACCCTCTTACGTGTGCGAAGCTCTTCTGTTCTCCTGTTCTTTTCTGAGGAATTAATTATTCGACATACATTCCGTCCCATCGACTGTTTACTTATAACGCCCCTATTTCCAAGCAAATTTACTCGTTTGTTTTCAATTTTATGGATTTTAATATATTTTTTTTAAATATATATATTTTTTTTATTTCTCCCTTTTTTTTACTATTTTTTTTTTAAATATTTTTTTATCTATCATTCGTTTACCCTTAAATTTACACTCTCGCTTGCACTTATTCCCTATTTATAATTAATATCTGGTTACTAACAATGGTTAATTACCCACAGACACATTTTTTTAATAAACCCATATCTTGGTCACTAGACAACAATGTGGTGTAATGACCAGAAAAATAATCCTGGTCACGGCACCAATGTAACGGTTCGAACCCAGGGGTTGTACAAATTCTCATGATTTGTAATATTTATTATTCATTTGCATTTATTTAACTGCAATCGATCCTTAAATGCAATTGGATGCATTTGATTTCTTTAACTGCATATTACATGAATTCTTATAATTCAAGTAATTGATTTGGCTCGTGATTTACAAATTCTCGTAATTTGTAATATTGATTTGGCTCGTGATTTAGTGGCAGTAGTCCACGTTATGTTTGATTTTTAAATCAAAATCGTGATAACTCAGTTTGGTTCGTTTTATGGGTAATGTGTCTGTTAGTAATTTTTGTTAGCAAGTAAAACACAGATACATGGATTTCATATGATTTATTCATTTTAAAAGGTTATGCAAGCGACAGGTAAATAAAAGACAATTTTGTTACTCTAATTGGACGTTATTTATTTAGTTATATTTATTTAAATTTTGGAATAGATTTGTTTAATAATTATTGAAAACTTATTATATTCTTTGAATTTGAATGATTTATTTTATTTTGAAAACAGAGTAACTTATTAACACTACGGTTGGAATTACAAAGTGTTACTTAGCGACTTCATGCACCACAATCTTCAAATTGTGCCGAGAAGGATATCTGATACATGTCATCACTGCATAGAAATTCATTAGCACGGTGCCTACCAATGTATTTCAACGCCACCTTGTGGATAGGAACGAATCACATAACTTCACATTAAAGTACTTCAAGCGATTCCAGTGCTGCAAGCACCCAATGTGTCCTCATTCGGAGATATTGCTAGTATTCGCGTTTACCAACACTATCAGCCATGTGATCGTAAAAACTTTAATAGGTATTGTTATTCAAAATTGATTATAGATTAGTTTGATAAAGCTCTATTCTACTTCTACTTTTCTATCTACTTAAGCACATACAAACATTCGTTTCATTCATTCATAATTCTGAGATTTCTTGAATATCGGAGGGCTGAGCAAGTTTAATTATAAGATTTAATTACAAATATCATTGAATTGTTTATACGAAATTATTAAGTTATGTTTCCCTGACGCAACTTTTGATTTAACTACCGATTGATTAATGAGGCCACACTGTTTATCAAATGTTTGCGACGAGGAAAGGAAGGCATATTACAATATTCTCCTGTCAGTACGAAAATATTGTTAGGACAAGGTATAAAAATGCAGTAAGGTTCAACTCCGCAGTGGCGTGAGGCTCCCTACATTTCATACCCTTATTAAACTTCGTTCATTACCAGCGGCAAGGCGCGGTAATATCACTAGACAGGTTACATTATTATGGATAAATTACTTTAGAATTGTTAGTGTGAAAAGATGTTTGATCAAATGTTTTGCGACGGCGGAAAGGAAGGCATGTTACAATATTCTCCTGTCAGTACGAAAATATTGTCAGGACAAGGTATAAAATGCAGTAAGGTTCAACTCCGCAGTGGCGTGAGGCTCCCTACATTTCATACCCTTATTAAACTTCGTTCATTACCAGCGGCAAGGCGCGGTAATATCACTAGATAGGTTACATTATTATGGATAAATTACTTTAGAATTGTTAGTGTGAAAAGATGTTTGATCAAATGTTTTGCGACGGCGGAAAGGAAGGCATGTTACAATATTCTCCTGTCAGTACGAAAATATTGTCAGGATAAGGTATAAAATGCAGTAAGGTTCAACTCCGCAGTGGCGTGAGGCTCCCTACATTTCATACCCTTATTAAACTTCGTTCATTACCAGCGGCAAGGCGCGGTAATATCACTAGATAGGTTACATTATTAGTATGGAATTGACTTTGGAATTGTTAGTGTGAATTACATTTGATAAACTTGTGTTATATATTCACCTGAGGAATTAATGTTTAAAGTATATGAGTCGTCGTCGGACAGCGTGACGTTCTGTCTCGATCGGTACATCTAACTGGCTCCGTTTGAGTTCCGCACTTCTATTTATACTGGTATACTGGTCCCCCACTTTTTACTCTTCTTCCCCCGTCCTATGATAATTTTGCTCACCGCTGCAAATTGACGCCTTCCCATACGCGTCACCGAATTACGCAATCGCCGTTTCGAGTTCCCGTCGTATTTCTCTGTGTCATCATTTTGATCGTGTGCTTATTTACATTTGCCCAAAACTACGAAGTCAGCAAAATGAATGTACTCGCTTGGGAAACGCGGCGTCGGCCGCGGCCTGCTATGATATTTACGCAGTTTTGTTCAGACTCGTAAAATTATGGATTTTAATATTATTAGGTTCTTACACGCTCGATACCCTCAGTGCCATGGTTCTCTGCTGAGATATTAATAGGTTTAGGTATTTTTTATACCTTAGAGCTTCTCCCCATATCTGGGCTCCGTAAAGCATGATGGAGTGCGCCACCATGCTTAGAATTTTCCTCTTCGCAGAAGACGGTCCATGCGTTCGCGGCATGATCTTTACTAGTGCCGATACTGCCCTTCCAGATTTTAGGGTTGCTTGCCTGACGTGCTCTCTCATGGTTAAGTTATGGTCAAACCATACTCCGAGATACTTCAGGCACGCTTTCGTCTTGAGGGTTCTTGATCCCAGAGCTAGGGAGACCTCTTTCAGTTTCCTGCCCCCATACAGAATCACAGCCTCAGTCTTGTTCCATTCAATTGCTAACTCCAGTTCTTCGATTTTGCTAACCGTTCTCTCAATTGCATATTTTGCCAGTCGGATTAGCTCGCTCTCGGTTTTAGCCCACGCTACTATGGCCGTATCATCAGCGAAACCAATCACTCTTACCCCTATGGGCATCTTCATTTGTAGGACCCTGTTGTAAAAGATAATCCACAGTAGTGGTCCCAGGACTGACCCTTGTGGTACCCCGCAAGTAAGTATAATTTCCTCAGTTTCACCTATCAGTACCTTTCTGTTTTGGAGATAGCTTATGATTATCTTTGTCAACATCCGGCTGATTTTCATAACCTTTATAGCCTTTAGCAGTTCATCCCACTTCACCGATTTGAACGCATTTTTGATATCAAGTGTGATCAGTATGCAGTACCTTCTATTTTTCGTAGCAAAATCTTTGGCTGCGTTGACGGTTTTTTTTACTTCTTACATTGCATCGATGGTCGACTTGCCTTTTCTGAACCCGAACTGGTTTGGGTGTAACTTTTCTTCCATCTCAGCTCGCAGTCTTCCCTCTATTATCTTTTCGAAAAATTTTCCCATGGAGTTTAACAAGCAAATGGGTCTGTATATTTGTTCCTCGCCCTTTTTCCTCGGTTTCTCGATGAGGACTAGCCGCGTTTCTTTCCACACATCCAGGAAGTTGCCCTTGACCAATTCTTTGTTAAAAATTTCAAGTACTTTCTTTGGTGCGGCTCTGATCATTTCTTTGGTGACGTTGGTAAGTATAAGATCTGGGCCGGGAGCTTTGTTGTCTTTGCACCTTTTGAGGGCATTTTCTAGTTCTTACAATGTGAGTGGATCTACTTCCTCGATGTTAACGGTTTCCCATATTGTGGGTTTGTGTAAAGGGAACAGTTCCAGCGCAATTTCCTTTTGTCGCTCGTCGTTTAGTGTGGCTCTTTGTGCTAGGTTTAGCTTTTGTGTTACGATCTTATAACCTAGGCCCCATGTGTCGTTCTCCACGTCATCGCATACCCTCTTCCAAGCTAGCTCTTTGGCTTTCAGTATAGCTTTTTTAAGTTTAGACCTTTCCTCAGCATATTTTTCACCCAGCTCTTTTTTGGTTCCTGGGTCTACGTTTCCTTTGCCGTTTGCTCTTAGCGACTCCCTCCTTGCCAGACAGCACTTTTTTTTAGCTGTATCCAGTTCCGTGCTCCACCAGTAAACTGTGTTGTACTTTCTTGTTTTGCCTTTTTTGGAGAAGGTTTTGTTCATTACTGGTTTTATGATTCGCATGAGTTCTTCCGCAGTTGGTTCTTCTATGGCTTCTATTTCATTGGCGAACCTCTCCTTGAGTAGTGGTACTCACACTAGTTTTATTTTCCAGCCTTTCTTTTTGGTTTTTAAGTTCTCCTTTTTTGGTTCCCTCAGGTCAAAGTATATGTTCTGGTGCAGACTGAGGTTTTCTTCTTCATCCACTTTCCAGTTTTGTATATTTTCTGCTAGGTTAGTTGAGCACATTGTAAGATCGATATAAGACTTTGAATTACCCCTGACAAATGTGGGTTTGTCCCCGTCATTAACAATTGTTACGTTTAGTTCGGCCATGAACTCCTGGAGAAGCAATCCCTGTTTTGCGTCCCGTGAGTCTCCCCAGAGCCTCGCTCTAGAGTTAAAATCCCCTGCTATTATAAACGGTTTGTTTTGCCGCTTGATGCTTGCGCCGAGTTTACTGAGGTATGTTCCATACTCTGTTAGTGTTTTGTTGGGTGACCAGTAGCATGAATATATAATTACATCCTCCACATCCACCCATACAAAACCTTCCTCTTCTTGGTCCCACTTTGTTGTTGCCAATTGCTTGTTATAGACACGTATTGCTGCATCCTGCTTTTTGTCGGCCAGCCAGGGCCCATTGGTAATCATATTTTTGTTTGGCTCCGAGACAATGCAGATGTCTACCTTGTTTTCAGTAGCCGTTTTATGTAGGAGATTCATGGCCGCTCTACCCCTTCCCATGTTATATTGGAGGACTCTCATCATGAGCATCTGTTTGGTCTTCCTTGGTGCTCTCTTCCTTATGTCTGCGGCTACCCTTGTTGGTCCTCAGCGCATTCCGGAATGCCAAGCACTTGCCAGCGCCGGCTTGGTGTCCCTTAACCTCACATAGCGGGCATTTTTCTTCGTTGATACACTGGCCTAGTGTGTGACCTTCTTCTCCGCATCAGAAGCATAGGTTTGTTCTGTCTGTTCCTTTGCAGTTCGTTGCATTGTGGTCGTATATCCAGCATTTAAAGCATTTTTTCAGCCTCGTTGTTTTCTCCAGGCTACAGTTGGAATAACCCACCCTTATCAGGCCCGTTTTTAGTAAATTTAAGGCCTCCCCTCTTACCATTGTCAGGGTTGTTGTTTGCGTGTCCCTGTTATTTTCCCTTAATGTCCCTATATACTGTATACTTTCTATACCTAGATCTGGCGCAGAGGACCAGTAATCCCTTCAGCTGGGTAATCTATGGTAACTCATTAGGAAATTCATACCAAAAAAGCCTAAGTGTTATTATTTCTTTAGATTGAGTGTTTTATTTCTTTGTATGGAGTAAAGGTTTGTCTGATAAATAACACCATCTAGCATAGTCTCAATGATTTTTAGAAATATATCTGTCCCTATGACACAGCCAATAAAATAGTCTTTATTGCAACTTTCCGGAAAGGTATATTCGCAATCGAATTGCTCTACAACTTTTTTTCCAATGCCTGTCTAAATCTGGACTTATTTTATTTTCTTATTTTTGCTTAGGATATTTTACTTGTCATTTTCATCATCCTCTTCCTACATTAAATTATCTTCAGCCTCTATAAGGATATTATTATGTACATTTTCTCTATCATCTGCATTTTCGATAGTTCCAAGTAGATTCTGTTCGAAATATTTGTCAAAGTTAGCTAATTGTACATCAAGATCATCTTCAATATCAGTGTCGAACTCATCATCCATCGGAATATCTTCCAAAGTTATATTCTCAGCTTCTTCTAGGAGCTGCTTTTCTGTCAAGGGAGGAATGAATTTGGACATCTAGACAGAAAGTAGGTTTATTTAGAAAGACAAGATCTGTCCAAGTTTATAAATTTTAAAATCCGCGCCAGAAAATAACTGCGAAAATAGTTAGACCTTCTAAATTCCCGCCGCTTCTGTAGCCTGACGGTACTTACAAGTCCCTTGAAGAATGTGTACGTTATTTCTGATAATATAAATAAATATTTATTGAACTATTGTTATAAATGATCCTAAAACAATATTCTTTCATAAATAATAAAAATTAACACTTACCTTTCACTGATTTGATTACCAAAACATGGGAAGTTCTGTGTGTGAATTGACATGCAGTCACTAGTACACTGCTATAATTGAAACAATAATACCAGCTCTAATATATGCAACCAAGACTGCACAACCATTTCATAACGTTTTGTATTGAAGGACTTTAAAGAGACAACAGACTGTACGATGATATCTATTCAATATGTATTTTATAATGGCAAATAAAGTTTTTGGACTTTAAAGTCCCAACAGTCGACAAAGGGTTAAGTCCTTTTACCGATGTTAACTCAAATATCACGTTTTTGAGTTGTGTCACTTTTGTGGCAAGGGTACGATATTATATTTTACATTTATGCAACTATATTATAATAAAAATTGAAAATGATTTCAATAATTACAAATCTTTATTCTCTGTTCTCTGTTCTCTCTATTCCATGTTTCGCGTCCCAAAACGCGAACTAGCGCCTATTGTTACTACGTGTAAGTACGACTCTAGTCCAAGATCGATCTACCACAGTTATAAGTGCGCTATGAGCATCGAAAAGTTTATTTGTGCGTATGGCAGGATGTTTAATTGCAATCGGTATCAACTTCAAGCAAGCCTCCCGCAGTTGCTCGTGCATCCACGCAATCATCTCCTTCGGTTTCCATTTCAGCTTGGTACCGTGAAAAATTCGATCTCTGAAATCCGCTTTCCTCTGTCCTTGTATCTTGGCCAGTGGGGCGCACCTAAGCCCCCGTCCCCGGCGGAAAATCCCGACCTCTTTCAGGCCTCATCATCAGACGGACTGCGATAGCAACGGGCAGACGGACGTATCCCTCTGTATAAGAGGCTTATGTGCCCGACCGGTTCATTTACGTCCTTTTTTTCTCTTCTTCAGTGCATGTGTGCTCCTATGAAAGGGTGCGAGGGCGCACAAAAGCCTATGTCTCCGGGGCGATTCCTCGCCAGACGGGGGAACACAGCACACGATAAAGGGACTGTCAGTTTTTTAAGCGGTCCATTCACTCGGCGCTTCATTTTTTATATTTCAATTTGAGCCGCGGACAGTTTAAGCAAGGTACCCAACCAACTTTAGTTATAAAATTCCTTGACTTTTCCCGGTTTTCCAGGAGATCATATAATGAAAATTCCTGCCATTATATTAATAATATTTTAATATAAAATGAATCATAAAATCCAAATTTCCAAACAAACAAACACAAATGCGCACTATTTACTGAATGCTAATATATGTACAGTAGGGAAGATGTGTCATGAAACACATTGAAACACAACAAGGGACATTTTTGTTTTAAAGAGTAGTAAATAAATGAGGAAATAATTTGATCATTGGCGAATAGAATTGAAAACTTCAATTATTTCACTACTGAAAGAAAATATAATAACACACCTTTTTTATTCTTAGATGTAACTATATTTATTCATTTAAAAAAGTGTATTTTGTTCCTTTCCTCACTAGACTGCATTGAAAGGGACACAGTAATTTATGCAAGGGACAATGCATAATAATAAGAAAAATCACCTTGTACCTACTGGTATTTTACATTACACACACAAAATAACTAGTATACGTACACGTACACGATAAGTACGTGAACTGTTAAGCATCTATACTTAAAAATCACATTTTTAAAACTAGTCCTGTATTTTTTTCTTACAGATAATTTAATGAAATTAACACTTATACATACGTTGTATGAGTAAGTGATTCAGTAGGAAATTCACTCAGAGTCTCAGAGTTGTTATCATTTATCAAGTTAGAATCCGTATTTGGTTAACTGTCCCTTTCATAACCGTTTGCTTTGTCCCTTTCATAAATATCACATACAAATTAAATACATAACTTCTAAAACTATAATTTTATCTAAATGGTACTTTTCGTTTTCCAATAATTGTATATACGACTAATTATATACAACGACAAACAGATCAATAAAACATTTACAACACTTCATAAAATGTTAGTAACGAATTACAAAAAAATTACTTTTGGAGCACGAATAAAATCACAAGCATAATACATCCGTCTATGAAATGACGGATGTATCGGGGAGACTTGTAATTGTCGCGTAATTTGAATTGTCCCTTTCAATATGTGTCCATTTGATGCAACTCCCCTATGTCCCCGGATTGGGTGTACAAGAGGGATTTATTTTTATTTTCAGCAGGAACTGAGAAAGAAAGGAACACGAAATAATGAAATTAACCGAAATATTTGTAAGAACGAAAACGAAAACGGAATTCATATTTTTCGTTCAAAATCGAAAACGAAATATATAATTTTCTAATACCGGTTATTATCGTTCTTGTCCGTTTTAAAATGAAAAGTCTAATTTAATCGCCAACATCTAGTATTTATATCGGCAGCTGTAGGCAAAAAAAGTGTTATTGCGAGTTAGGAATTTTTACACAACGGTTTTGCCCGGCTGGGAAAAAACGTGATTTTTTACACGAACACGTGTGCCTGGGCTCGGCTGGCTCGTCAAAAAGCACTAATATATATTCGTATACCACTGTCTACAATTCACGAGAGAAACTAATCGTACGATTGAAATAATTTTAAATGGTGTGAGCCCTTCTTTGAGTAAAGTTCGTATGTGAACACACGTTCACATTTATGTAGTTTGCCACCACGTCTGCTTTTGTTTTTGTGAGTACAATTTAGTGGTGCACTTCGAATGTAGGCGTGCCCGAATATAACTTCAGTGTGCGGTCAGTACTTAATTGTTGCAGTGTTTAGTTTGTTTAGTTTTGAGTTTTGACTAATTAAAATAGTGTCCAAATTGAGTACATTGCATATTTACACTAAAAGGTAATTTTGTTTTTAATTATAACATACCCAATTTAAAAACAAAAAATGTGTTTATTTAAGTCTCTGTACAATGGGACGACACCAAGAAAATCAAATCAAGAAATATTTTGAACATAACGCAGTGACAAATATATCAACTTGTACGAGTATAGGAGAAAGTTGCAAGACATTGGTAACAGGACACCATGCAGGAAATATGCAGCGGCATTTACAATGTTGTCATAAAAAACTTTATGACAATACTTCTGTAGGGCTGCAGGTCCATCAAAATCGGCAACACCAGCTAAAAAAATTATGCATTCTATTTTAGATAATATTATTACAAAAACACCGACAAATATTTCTGTAAATATTACTCCCGATTTATTGACGGCAGTATGTACAGAATTAGTAACAGTCAACGGATGTCCGTTTAGCATTTTCAATGATTCGTGGGTCAGAAAAATTATTGACCGATTATTGAATGGCTTAGACAACAAAATAACGATTAATCCAGAAAACATGAAAATAGGTATAGCAAACCTTATATCATTATAAAGAGAAAAAAAATGTCCTTTTTAAAAATGTCAAAGCCAGCTATGACTGTCATTAAAAAAAAAATCAGTTTGTATTATAACTCAAAAACTATGTTTTTTTAAAAAAACAAAATCATATCTTCTTCCCTCATTTAACTGAATCTCTATGTTTTATGGTTTCCGAGATCCCAATACTTAAAATGAAAATAAAAAAACTCACCCTGTATAGATTTATAAGTTTTATAAATGATTTACAATTAAAGTTAATTTAAGTGTTTATCAGTTTTTGCTATTGTTTTTTTATGATTCGCATTGGAAAAATCAAAATTATTTTAATCCCATTCGCAATAAAACCCACGAATCATCGCACAAACGTTTAAACTCTAAAGTTTAGAGTCTAAACTATATCAGTACCATATTCGGCCAATTCACTTTCACATAAATCTAGAGAATACTATTAAAACAATTTGGTTCATATTGTATCTAACAAAAAAAAAATGTTAAAACCGGTATTAACCGCTATTTAAATTCTGTTCACGAAAACAAAAACGTAATTTTTTGTGTGAGTACGTAAAGAACGAAACGAAAAATTTCGTTTTCGTGCGGATGAGAAACGAACGAAATATTATTTGTTTTTAGTCCCTGATTTTTAGTTTTACGTAAAAATGTTATAAGAATTAAATATTCTGCTTGATGTAAAACTACCACTTCAGTTATTAATACATTGATTTATTTATACAGGGCAAATTAAAAATATTTTAAATCTTATTTTGACACTTATTTATTTACTATTTGCTAAAAGAATTTAAAATCACTTTTAACAACATTAAAGAAAAATAACATGAGTAAAAAAAATCCCAAATGCAGAAAATAATACTGAATTTTTTTTTACGAGAGGCAGGTGCATCCATAACTATTGAAAAAATCCAAGACAGTTTTCAGGAGTTGCATTTTTCTTCAATCAAATCTGCTTGTCTGTTTTTTAAGAGTTTTGTCATTAAAGTTTAATTTCAGCAGTTTGCTCAGCGAACAATCGTCTTCAGATTTTATAAATCGCTCTATAAAATTTGGGATTAGTACTTCTATATCATAAATAAATACATATAATATATATATATATATATATATATATATATATATATATACAATATATATTTAGAGGCTTGATTATTATAAGGATGAAGGGCGAATTGCTTTTCGAAAATTTAGGTTTGGGTTAAGGTATTGTATGTACGTACAGTTGTGTTCAAAAATGTGTTGTACACAGATAATTGGCTCTCGTAAGTCGTATTTAAAAATGTGTTGTTCAGTAATAGGTAGATGGCTGTATATTTTGTCAATGGTAGATACATTTCAGAACTGTGAATGTCACTTTCATGTCACTAACAGTGACAAAAATATTATTATTGTATTCTTTATATGAAAATTAATTACTCTAGATCTTTAGTGTATTATTCATTCTGCAATTAAAAGTTTATATTTTTAGTCGACAAAGGTTCCTAGTGTGTATATAATTTCCCATTTTACTTTCAAATTTTTGTATTATAAAAATTGTATAATTAATCTATACATTATTTAGAAATGTTTCGTACAAAATATATAAGGGGTGATTTTTGAAACGTATCCACCCCCGATTTCGTAGAAAAGAAGGGCAAAATAAAAAAACCGTCAATTTTTAATTTGAGGGGACATCTTTTGACGTATGGTTGACGTGTGTCAGTTCCCCCCTCCCCACCCATAAGCACCTCTCGAAAATTTTAAATGGGATGACTCACCTTGTGACACCGCAAAGGCCTTTATGTCAGTAATATAGCTGTGCAAGTTTATTTTATTTTTTAAATAACTATTCAAAATAATATATATTTTTTAGTAGTAAAAATAATTTTTCCTTAATAAACATTGTTGCTTGCGTTTTTTCAACGTTCTTTGTTATTTTTCTCTTGCGCGATCTTTAAAATAGGGAGCACCACGTTTTTTATTGCTTCAACATTCTGGGCATAAAGTAAAAATAGCGTCTAAGAGCCCCATCTGGTAATTCAATCGTTTATTTCAGAATCCCGCTAAGTGTACTTTTTCAAATTTTCGGAAAACAAGGAAAAACACTATATCATTCATATTTAATGTATTGTAATTAAATATCCCATGAAACCGAATATCATTTGACGGGATAATACAGAAATATATGCGTTCTGAATATATTATATTGGTTATTTAAATTTTATTATTGAATTAGTTTCATGCAAAAAGGACAGCCTTAAAATGTATAACTATGGATAACGTTCTTTATAAAGTTGCCTGGTTGCTAATGCATTGCCGTTTAATAATGCAGGAATCGTTTCTTAAAGTTTTTCGCAATATTAAAGAATCACCCTATATACCTATTTAGCAAGAACCTTATTCCGACAATAATAGAACAAGTCGGCACATTCCTCTTTAGTCTGTGAAACTTTGGCGTTCTTTAAAAAATCTTGAAAACTAGAAGGAATAAATATACTTATTTCTTTTGGAACCCCCCAGTTTGATCATTATAGATTTATATTCTTCTTGTAGGTGATGAATTATACATTTAGGTTCCTAAATCCCTAATAAAATGAATTTTGATATAAGTCGACATTAAAGCATGTGACCACAGAATTTACATGTCAACAAACGTACTAAATATTTCCTTGAACTTGCATTGTACCCTGAAAATATTTAATGCCCGACAGTAACGTAATATGTTAGCACATTAACGCGGGGCAATAATTAGTAGTAAGCGATAACACAATAATATATGATTATATACAATGTCAACTAGTCGATGCTGGTTAACATGGATATAATTCTGTACGTTAATGTGCAACAATTTAACTCAATTAGCGTCCAATATTTTCACAATACATAACCAAATCGTCATATCGATTTGCAGAGTGCCTGAAATCCATATATTATCCCTCGCAACTCACAAATTTCACAATTTAATCACCACACGAGGAACATTTAAGCGCACCACTCGATCAACACATTGTGTAAACAGTAAACACCACAGTGGCGACCGCAGTAACTGACCCCATCGATGTGTTCACATTCAGTAAGCAATTTATTGGGTATGCGTTGGCATTTAAACTTCCCAGGCATTTAAAAATCGGCAAACATCAAGCAAATAGTTGTATCAACAGCGTGGCATTTATAGGACGTCTCTTTGTAAACAAACTTGAACGCGTTGATGATTCCAATTTGCTGCTTAATTGCTACTTTATGTATATCATGTAAACAAAATGTCCCAAGTGTTGCACTTGGTCTTTATGGATTTATAAACAGCTGCTTGGAATGCATGAGCTCAGGCTCTTTGCATATCGATTTCCCTTGCATTACACATTTTTGGGAGAGCATGATGGAAGTTTTAAAACAATCCCCCCTTAACTCCACAAGTTGTGTACTTCCTGTGGGGAGTGCTAATTTATACGTTTCACGACAAAATAATTTTTCATTTGTTGCAAAATATTGCAAATTACATTTTAATGTAAATCAGTTTTTGAAAGTTCTTCGTCCAATTTGCTCATGCGAAAGCTTATTGCAAGTTTTCAGTTATAAACTACATACGTTGCTTTAATAGTTATTTTTGTTGCAATTGCATGCAGGTGTTTCGATGATGTTATTTGGGTGTCACTGTTTTAAGACCTGATATGTATGTATGTCCAATTCGCATGACTGATGACATTTTATACATATGCCAATCTATTATAAATTTATTGAGTAGAACGTAACGTTACGAAACACAGATGATCGATTATAAAATCACCCCATGCAGACGACAAACGATTGCGATAAACGATAAAAAGATAAATGGATTGACACGATTGCCGTCGGTATTACTGCAGATGGGTGTATTAGAGGAGGGTGAATATTATACATCCACACATGATAATCGCTGGTTTAAATCACATTTTTCAATCTGCGCAAACTGCTTAATGCCTTTTCCGTATATTGTTAGATCGGTGAGTGTGAAACGTGAAATAATAACTTCTGTGATGATTGCCTTCTGTGATTACTTTTATGTAGTGGCGGATTTAATTCTTTAGAAATTCTTTCCAATTCATCCAATCCAATCCAATTCAATCCAATTTTTAGACCCTCTAAATATTTTTAAGTAACAATTTTACTATTGAATTTGGACGCAATAATTCAAGAAAAATATTTTCTTAAATGTTATTAAAATCTTTCTCGTAGTCACTCCTGGCAGTTGGATTTAATTTTGAGCTGCAGTAAGCGTTGTATGAATAGGTGATAACTGAGCGAAATAAGATTTTTATGAGTTTTTTATTTGTAGGTAATGATTTATGTTGCATGTTAAAGTATATAACGGTATTACGCCGATATGGGTTAAATAACAGACGAGGTTAAGATACTGTAAAATCGAGGCGAAGCCGAGATGTTATAATCAACCGAGTCTGTTATATCCATATCGGCCGTATGTTGCTTTATAGTTTTCGTGATAATAAAATAAAAAGGATTATATTTTGAAAAATTATTATCTTAAATCTTAATGACATATTTTAAGTATGCTGTTATGGTTGTGTAGTAACGCTTGTGAACACCAAAATAAATAACAGTCCACGGCTGTTAAATTTTAACGGCCGTGGCTGATATCAGTTAAATAACCATGGAGAACCAGTGCCGATACTATGTAATTACAATCAAGTGTCACGAAACAAAAAATAATGTCTATATTTCTTCTCTTATTACTTATTTTCATGATCATTTTTATTGCACTCTGTTTCTATATCAGTCAAGCTGTTGCTAATCTATGTTGGGCCCTATTTGTTCCTATGACTGTCCAGTTGTTAGAAATTTTATATATGTTGTTCCTCAAATCAGTTTAATTTCTTCAAATTAATTTCTAAAGCTAAGGTGACACCGATATATAGGATTTACGACGTGCTAGAAACATGACGGCCCATGGTCCACAGATAAGATGCGAATTAAGAATTTTGCACGGTAGTTATTGGTAAATAAACGAAGCTCACAAATTCGGTGTGCTCCCATCCTCAAGTCGCACAGTGATAAATTGGAGTAGTTATTGATGTGTTATTGATGTGATGTGACTGATATATTACGGAATCTCTCAATTCAATCGAGATATCGTAACATTAACGGCGTTGCGAACACTTATCTCGTATACAACTCGTGTACACCAGTTCAGAACGTAGGCGAGCGTTTTGATCCGCTGTAGCGGTACTTCAAGATTACAATTGTCTTATGTTCTCTGTCACCAATTATTACAAGGTTCTAATAGTTATTATAACATATCGGTTTTAATTTTGAAATTTGTACTAAAGAAAATAAATATACAGATTATAAAGTATTAAGACCTGGCTTTATTTTTCCCCTGTACAAATTTTCGAAAAACGCTTCAACAGGTCAAAATGATTTTTTTTCAAACAAATATTTTGAGACCATTTTCAATTTTCCATCTCTCTCCGTTTTGAAGTTGTGACGTCGGAGCCTTTTTTTAAATGATAACCTATATTTTTTATTATTGATTTTGATAGTACTTTTTATTATGTTTTCAACAACATGACATGTTCAATATGTAACATTTGAAAAAAAATGAGTAAAAGTGCGTTAAAATTAAGCTATTATATTATTATTTTAATGTGCAGAATGCATCTAGTTACCATTCAAAACAACGTCAGTTAAAACAATATTAGGAAAACAGGCTTGGATTTTAAATAATATAAATTTTAAATTTTGTTTTAACTCACGTTGTTTTGAATGGTAACTAGATGCATTCTGCACATTAAAATAATAATATAATAGCTTAATTTTAACGCACTTTTTCTCATTTTTTTTCAAATGTTACATATTGAACATGTCATGTTGTTCAATTTTCATCATGTCATGAAAATTGTCTCAAAATATTTGAATCATTTTGACCTGTTGAAGCATTTAAAAAAAATATATACAGGCGAAAAAATAAAGCCAGGTCTTAATACTTTATGCGCTCTCTGTATGATATGAAAATTAATTCAAAAAATATCTTCGTTTTAGTTCCGAAATTATTTGTCAAAATATTAAATATTTGAAAATGAAACATTATTTTGAGAATAAATACGTAAGTGTTGTGTATTTGATGTTGATGGACTTTTCTCTCAGTAGTTGATAGATTTTCAGCTCCTGAATGTATTTTTTCAATTCATGTCAACTCGTACAATGTTGTTATTAGAGCAAAATTTCAAAATCAGGTCAAAGTTTGACATTCGGGACAGACTATTTTTCAGATTTTGATAACTCTTCAGCTTTTTACTTTAATATATTTTATTTTTAATTTAAATTTTAAATATTGTAATTTCGTATTAAAACGAAATTCAAAAACGTAGGTTAAAAATCTGAAGATTGATCAAAACACTGAGAAAATACTTCTGCAGCAACAAAATGCTGATAATTGGGTTAAAGTTTATACTGACGAGTGGTGACTTTTTCAGATTTCAACTCTTTAACTTGTTAGTCAATTCTTTTTATTCCTATATTTGTGTTTGTGAATTTATTGTTATTCAGGGTGCACCTCCACGAGGAGGCGAACTAACTTTACACAATAATGATACAAAAATGGAAAAGGATAATAATTTGTAAATTAAAAAACTTTAGAGGTTGTGATGAATGAAAATGGTTTTCATTTCGAAATTACTGCTAAAGCAAATCGAATATTTGATATGAAGATTAATTTAAGAAAAAAACATGTATATTGTAAAAAAAAAGACAATTTTGAGAATCAATACTCCAGTGTTAGTATAATGAAACAGCAACGTTTCAGCTGACGAATTTTTCTCTCGGTGCTTGATAAATATTCAACTTGTAACCCTTTTTTTCTTCCTTTCTCCTTCCTTCTTCCTTTGTTGTTGATGTTCTGTTCGCCGTTCAACTCGTTAATTCGTTAATTATTCCGAGAACGTAGGCGGAAAGATACTATGAGGGGTCGATAGCCAAATAAAGAGTGTTTCTCTCTCTACCGAGAAAATTCTTCTGCAGCCAATATATGGTTGATGATTGTTTTTTAAATCAAGTACCTAATTACGAATCTACTCAGTAAATCAGCGAATAATTGACATGCAACTTAATTTTAAAAAAATCGTTGGATAAACGATTGGGGACTGCTACGCTTTCGGAAAGTCATTTTTTGGGTATTTAATCAAAATATTTGATTTCTATTAACCCTTAGGCGCGCTATTTTTTATCACTTAACTTGGCGCGCTGTGAACTTCGTTCAGATCATCAGTTTTTCGATGTTTTCGAAATAAGTTATTGAAATATATATGTTGTTTTACAAGAAGCAAGATGTAAAGAAAACCACAACATACCTTTGAGCAACAAAACAACATAAATTATATTATTACTATAAAAAACATAACAATTTAAACAAACATTCTAAATATGTAGTTCTTTATTCTCTTTATTCATTAATTATATTACACACAAAGCACACTACTTCTGAATGTATTTTACAAACATGTTTTTTACATTTGGAACATGTTAAAGTTATAACTGAATTATTTTTCGGTCCACACAAATGGCAACGACACCTGCGCTTTTTAGTGGTAGTTGTTGCAATATTTTCTTCTTGGGGGCAAGAATGGGCAATGTTACCTGGAATTGAAAGATGCCCTTGAATTAAATTAAGTGCTAAGTTTTTTAAATATAAGCGTCTATATTTTTCTTTGGGCACAAGTTCAGGGTGGGCAGCATTGTATAAAATTTGTGAATTAATCCCTGCTACGTTCACCAAAGAAAAATATAATGCCAATGGTCATATTTTCATTCGTCTTGATACAGAATATGTGCCACATAATTGGTCGACTGTTTATACTCCACCTTGTGTGGCATTATAAAATGTGACGATGTTTCAATTCGCTTTCTTCAATATCCTCTTCTGACTCAGCGGACTCTCCTCCACCAACTTCATCATCATTTAGTTCTGCGATAATACGTTAAAACTAAGTTTGAGTTAAAAACTTCGACATTCTGTAAGCACACCTAAAAAAATAAAAATAATGTCAAAATCTCTATTTCTACAAATTAGATTGATTCGCGGTTATTTACAAATCGTTACTTATACCAATGAGTTAGGGGATGATGAATATATTACACTCTTAAATTTATTAGCATTGCTGATTAAATTTTTACGTAAACAAACATCAAAATAATAGCCAAAGTAAAACCCATGTAAAGTAGAATAATACTTACGTAATTAGGCGCGCTGTGAACTCCGTGCACTTTTTCACTTTGGCACAACTTGTACACGCGACAATCAATCGTATTGTACTTAAACTGAGGACCAACGTAGATTATAGTATTTATGACAGCTATACTGAAAAGCATCTGTTCGTAGATACATTTTCTTCCATTTCCTGGCCTATGCCGCACCGGAACTTCATGCATAGGCGCGACTAACTAAGGGTTAAATTTCTGTAATTTTGAAACAGTAACAGATACAAAAGTGAAAAGAGGACCAAAGATTGGAAGCGACCATTACCTTGTAGTGACAAAGTTAAAACTAAAAGATATAGGAAAAGAAACAGAAAATTCCCCAATAGAAAAACAACAGTGCTAACATATAAAAGCATACAACTTGAGAGAAGAAGAAACAAGTAAGAAGTTCACAAAAGCAATTACAAGCAAAGTTGCGAATTGCAAAGAAATACACAGATATGGAGCTATAGAAGAGAAGTGGAAGTATTTAAAAATCTTATACTAGACACAGCGAAAACAATTTGCGGCACAAACAAAAGAAGCAATAACAAAAAGCAAACTGCATGGTGGACGGAGGATATAAAAAAATAAGTTAGAGAAAAGAAAAAAGCGAGGAAAGATTACCTATCACAAAAGACAGAAGGTAGCTATAATAAATATAAAGGAAAAAGAAAGAAAGGTAAAGAATTAATAATAGAATCAAAGTAGGAAACATAGAAAGTGTTTGGCGAAAAAATGGAGCAGGATAGTAAAAGGAACCAGAAACTCTTCCATAGAGTACTAAAAAATTGCCGAAAAGAGAAGAGATTCAACACCAGACAAATAAAGAACAGAGAAGGAAAGCAAATAAAAGATGGAAAAGAAATTATAGAAAGGTGGAAACAGTATTTTGAAGAGCTTTTGGCACATCGGACAAAATCACGGCTGAAATGATAAAGAATATAGGGAGGAAAGGGTCAGAAGTACTTTGGGAACTGTACAACTCAGTGTGGCAAAAAGAACAAATTCTGAAAGACTGACGAACTGCACAAATAGTTCCAGTATATAAAAAAGGGGACAGAAAAGAGTGCCAAAACTACCGGGGAATAACATTACTAAACACAACTATGAAAATGCATGAGCAAATCCTAGACAAAAACTAATAACAAAGATAGAACCAACATTGGATGAATCACAAAGTGGCTTCAGAAGGGGACATAGCCCGCAAGATCATATTTTCATGATTCAGCAAATAATAGAGCAATAAAAAATACAAAAAAAGACGTCTAGTTGGGTTTTATAGATATGGAAAAAGCCTTTGACTTGGCGAGTAGAGAAAAGCTATGGGATATACTTAAAGAACGAGGAGTCAGCCTCAAACTAATCAGAATAACTAAACAAATCTATAACACAAACACAAACGTGATAATACATGGTTATCAGCAATCACAACCGTTCAAAACGAAAGAAGGATTAAGGCAAGGGGGAGGCTTGAGCCTAACATTGTTCATCGTCTACATGGACGAGATGTTAAAAAAAAGCACTCAGAAAACCAAAAAAATACTGATTGGATACAAAAATATGCAGTGAGTGGAAATCTCGGAAGGGGCATTCGCGGATGATGTAATAATAATAGCGAAAGGGGGAGACGATCTACTATACAGCCTAAACATATGGAATAAGGTACTAAAAGAATATGGTATGAAAATGAATATAAACAAAACAAAAGTAATGATAATCGGGGAACCTACAAAAATAAACATTAGAATAGACAACACAAACGTAGAACAAGTGGAAACCATGAGATATCTGGGAGTAGAAATAAATAAGGATGCCAAGTAAGAAACGGAGATAAACAGCAGAATAGAAAAGACAATGAAACTTACTACGCGATGAACAAGATGTTCATAAATAAACACGTAATATCCCGTCAGACAAAAATAAAACTATTCAAATCGGTTTTTAGACCGATATTAACATATAGCTGCGAATTATGGACACTAACCAAGAAAGAAAAGAGCAAATTACAGGCAACTGAGATGAAATACCTCAGGAGAGTAAGAGGCTTTACAAGGAGGGACAAAATCAGAAACACACAAATCAGAGAAGAGTTGGAAATAGAATCGTTAGAGGAATTTATGGCAAGAAGAAAACTGAGCTGGTGGGTCATCTACAAAGAATGAGAAACACAAGGCCAGTTAAGAGAATATGGGAAGCCAGACCAGGAAGACGAAGAAGCAGAGGAAGACCAAGACAAACATGGATCAACTCCATAAACGAGATTCTGAAAAACAGAGGAAAATCATGGACAGAGACAAGAACAATAAAAACATTAAAAAAACTGTATTAGACACCCTACACCATTATATAGTAGAAGGGATACTTATAATATATATATATATATATATATATATATATATATATATATATATATATATATATATATATATATATATATATATATATATATATAATTTTATTTTTAACTTTGGGTTTTTAAGGCATTTGGAGTAGCCTAAAAAATATGAAAATTTGGATTTATATAGGTCTGATACTAATCTACGGAAAGGTAGTTTGACTTTTTCGATATAATTATATAGAAGGTTATAAAATAAATAAAACTCTTTTCGGGCAAAATTCTCTATCGTTATATTTGCCCTAAACTGTTTTATTTTATTCATAGAACCCATTTATGAAATAAAAAATTAACGAAAATGATTAGATTTCAAATTAAAGCATTTTTTACATTACTGACCAGCTTTAAAATATATCACAAAGTAAACGCCACCACGATACGAAATGTTCATTGAAATATTGATTGTAGGTACATTAATAAATAATGAGAGTCAAGTTCTGCCCAGATCATCACATTTCGTTATTCTCTATTATATTATTTAAGAAAGATTTCGATTAGAGTTGGATGAATTGGGATTGAGCATTCGATATGTGTGGCCTAAGCATAAATAAATAGTAACAACTTCGTTTAGTAGTCTTATTAAATTTTCCCACTTTTCGATTGACGTTCTTCAACTGGACGAGTGATTCTGACGTGGCGCTCTTTACATGCAGTAAATTACACAATAATCATTAATTTAAAGTCTTTCATCCACGCAGACCACGTTAAGCTCCCTTTGTGCTTACTTGGACGCTTCAGAATTATAACATCATCATTAGTCATAATTTACATAAACGCGGGTCATTATGATTTGTCACCGATTAAACGCCGTTCGTGAATTATTCACGGCCATGGCTTCTTAAGGCTAATGAATAAGTAAAAGTGCCATGGATAAAGAGTCATTGTACACCCCAGGGATTAACACATTATGTTCGCCAGCAACCAGCAGCGACTGCACGCTAGGGATTAAGTACCGTAAGTGTTTAGGCCGAAAAATGTAATATCTGCATTGTAGGAATCAGTTAACAATGTACGCGCTTCTTATGAAACACTACTTGTAGAAAATAATAAATATATCCAGAGTATATCTCATTTCTGAAAGGTTTAATTAGTTAAGAGTCAATTATTTAAAAAAAAAAATTATTCGTATTTATAATTTTTTTGGGATTCACAAATCGAGGTTCAAGTGAGGATCTGGCGAAACATCTTTTAATATAGTCACACACACAAACACATGTATTTCTTCAATAATCGTTATAATTCCATTTATATTTGAATGCAAGTCAACAATTTCTTCTGGCTGGGTAGATTCGTAGAAGTGTTCGTTAAATATTTGCAACCGAAATCCATTGTAGCCTTGTGATGCATGGCTTTGGAAATGATATGAATGGCAACCGTGTGGCATTAAACGAGGGCAAGTGCACAATGGGCGAGTCATTTCCATTGAGGCGGTCAGTGAAGAGCGTTCCAGTGCCCAAGTAAACTAGGGTCGATGAGCGATGCAAATCGATTTCCAAGCTATGAAATTGCACAGAAAACACAAATGTTGGGCCAGCCATTAGGTGTGGTGCATCAGGATCAAACCCCCGCAAAGGATTTCGGTTACGTGTCTTGGATTGACTAACAGGTACAGCGGCTCATTATGGCTTCGTGGGGCCCTGGACAAATTTGAAATTAGCCCCCCCCCCCCCCCCACACCATGTGCAGTGTTTTTTTTGCGTTAAATAATGAACAACATCAATTAAAGTAACTTTTTTTTAATTAAAAAAATGTATGATATTGATTTGGGGCCCCTCCGGGACCTCTCTGACGTTGGGGCCCTCGGCAAATGCCCAATTTATCCAATGCAGGATACAGGATTACACGCCACTGAACAGGTATATTGTGAATATTATGAATTTGTGAGTTTTCGCGACATTTATCCATATTAAATGGATTTTGCAAATTTGTGACTTTCAAACTCCCATGTAAGCCCATAATAATCTACGAATCCGATCTTACAAATAGGAACAATAGGCAATAGCTGTGGGCTTCAGAATGGAAATTTGCATTTATTTAAATTTAAAAGGTGTAGTTTTTTTAATTATTTATTGATTTTCATTTTTAGTATTTTCGATTACTCGCAGCACTTGCAACTTATTCGCAGCCCTATTAACAATTATACGGTATCAACGAGCTGGGGTGGTTTTATATAGCTATTCCAGAATCGATCAATATCCTCATTGATAGTAAAAAATTCACACCTCATTGTTTTATGTGACGGCTTCCTTGATTTAGATTCCTTGACCTTCCAGTAGTCGCGCTATAATTTGTATCACGGGTAGTCGCGACGGTCTCATAGACCGGGTATATTTTTTAACTTAGCAAAAAAAACAAAAAAAAATAATAACACAGGAAAGATTAATAAATAAATTACCATCTGGCGAATTTAGAACTTTTTTTTTAATATTCAAGTTCTACATTTAAATAAAATCTAATTTTGTGTAAACCAACTACTTACAATTGTCAAAAAAACAGTAAAGAAAAATAAGGACAATCTGGGTTTTTGTGATAGTTGAAACCTGTTGAATAAACCAACATAACATTAACTCAAATTTGCTATCATATTTGGCGAAGCACATATTTTTTACAATTTAAACACATCTTGTTTTACAATATTTTTAGTCATAATATGCACATTTACATTTCCCAACCGCAAAAAGGCAATAATCTTAGTTTTAGGTTTCTGTTTGACAATTGACAATTTAATGAATACGTAAATCACTAAATTATGGGAAGACTGGGAAACATGTGATATTTCACATATCACATGTGAAAGTTTTTTTAACTCCAAATCTTTTCTGGCAAGAAACGAATTCAAAAGATGGACAAAAAATAGAAGCTAACTCTTCCGTGGATGTTTCTTCAGCGAGGACAAGTTTTTTTTTCTACACGAAGCAGCGTAAATTGTCGCCAAATTGATGTAGTTGAATTCACAGTATTGGGAGGCACATTATTGTTGATGGCTTTTTCAATTTCTCCAATCGAAGACTCCCAAAATCGCGACATTTTCACAGATTAGATACTTTTCTGACAGCGTAAGTTTGAGAAAAATTTATTTACAATATTGGTTGTCATGACAGGGTTGCTAGGGATCGATGATGCAGACCTACTAGAATCAGTCGCTTTCAAACGTTAGGTTCTGTTTTGTCGCTGGAAAAGTTACAGCAAACTTTTTTCACTGCCATAATGACAAAAACACCGCCGCTTATGGGATTTTTAGTGTATGAATGAATTGTCGATATAAGTTATATACATTGTACGAGTTCCCCATGCAAGGGCTCCTTATTTCTGGCAACCTGTATAATTCTATTATTATAATATTTTCTCAATAGGTATACAGGGTGTCTACGCTAAACCGTTCGTTAAAAGTTTACAGGGTTGCCGTTGTACTAAAAATTTCAAAAAAATCCTCGTCACACGGTTGAATCAGTTATCTTCATGTGAAATATTTTCAACTTTCTAACACTTCCGGTTCCACCGGAAGTAGCACCAACTTTCTTATTTTAAATGGAACACCCCATATATTATTATATTTTTGACTTCCTCGCTTAAATTGGAACATATTTTGTAAGAACATATGTACACTTATCTCTTTTAGTTTTCAAGAAAAAAAATGTTTTCTAAAATTTTGACCTCTAAAAGGTAGCCTGAAATCTGTCTATAACTCCTCTTAGGAATAAGATAAAATTATGAGTGAAATTTCTAATTGTACCTAGAGGGTGCTTCTATGAGTAAAATAATTGGAAACTGTCAATTTTGATAATAAGTGTTTATAAAAGGTCAATATCTAAGTGCTTCCTTAAATATGTCGTAATTCAATTTTTTTAAATGGAATGACGCATTTTTATCACATAACACGATTGGGAGCAAAATTTACTACAAAAAATTATAATACAACCATACTCCTAAAGCAAGTATATTTTGAATTATTTCGAATATTAATTTTTCGTCCTATTTCTGCAAGGTATAATTTCGAATGTCACGAGTGCACTTTAGTAGGCATGTGGTATGCTTTTGTTTCGTCGCTATTGTAATGCAAACTGTCAAATAATAAAACCATTTAGAATAAAGTATTACAGAAATCAAAATCAACAAAATGAATCATTACACGAATCAAAAAATTATCAATTTATTCTTTATACATGGCAACTGCAATAGAATTGCTCTAACATGTAGAGTATTAAATACAACTTATCCACATTTGCCGACAACTATACTCCTAAAACAAGTTTAGTTTTCAATTACAATAATTGTTCGAAATGTTTACCATTAACATTCAAGCAATGCTGCAGACGTGAGGCGAAGTCGTTTGTTGTTGCTCGTCGTATTTCTGCGGGGTTTAATTCCGCGAATGCTGCTCTAACCCGCGCTTCCAATTCTTCACGTGTATTCACAACGGTTGCGTAAACTTTATTTTTTGTATGTCCCCAAAGATAAAAATCAAGAGAAGTAATATCAGGAGATGTTGCAGGCCAGTTCCATGGTCCTAACCTCCTGATCCATCTATCCTCGAACATATCAGTTAGTTGGTGAGATACCTCCTGGGAGCAATGAGCCGGGGCCCCATCGCATTGATACCAACATACTATTCTTATGTTCAGATGTAGTTAATCTAAAAAGTCTTCTACCACAGTCCTTAGAATGTTTAAATATCTCTCACCAGTTAAATTTCCGTCGTATATAAAATATTTTACACGATTGTCCATCAAAATGCACAATATATTAAAATTGAATTTATTTTGAAAATTCCTAATTCTTATTGCATGTGGATTTTCGTTTGCCCATAAATGATTATTTCTTCTGTTAAAAATACCTACACGAGAAAATTTTGCTTCATCGGTCCATAACACATTATTCAAAAACTGATTATTTTCTTGCTGTTTCACCAATAAAAATTCGCATAAATGTATCCTCTGAACAGCATCATCCAAATACAGTTCTTGCACCAAACTAAATTTGAAATTGTGCATGCCATGTTTTTTCAAAAATATCTGTACTGAAGATTTATCAACGCCTAAATCCTCTTGAGCACAGCGGATAGATGCTTGTGGATTAACCTGAAAATAGGCTAACACTATTTCTTGCACTTCCGTATTTTCCATAACAGCCTTTTGTCGATGTCTTATTGCATTCACTTGTCCAAATTGAACAAAGTTTGAACAAAATTTGATTCCAATGTTCTAAATCTTGTTTTATTCATCGGCGGCAAATGTGGGTAAGTTTCATTGAATACTCTACATGTTCGAGCAACAATTCTATCGCAGTTGCCATGTATAAAGAATAAATGGATAACTTGTTGATTTGTGTAATGATTCATGTTGTTGATTTTGATATCTGTAATACTTTATTCTAAGTGGTTTTATTATTTGACAGTTTGCATTACAATAGCGACAGAACAAAAGCATATCCCATGCCTACTAAAGTGCAGTTGTGACATTAATTATACAATGCAGAAATGCGACGAAAAAGTAATCTTCGAAATAATTCAAAAAATACTTGCTTTAGGAGTATGGTTATATTATACTTTTTTGTAGTAAATTTTACTCCCAATCGTGCTATGTGATAAAAAATGGGTCATTCCATTTAAAAAAATTGAATTACGACATATTTAAGGAGGCACTTAGATATTGACCTTTTATAAACACTTATTATCAAAATTGATAGTTTCCAATTATTTTACTCATAGAGGCACCCTCTAGGTACAATTAGAAATTTTACTCATAATTTTATCTTATTCCTAAGAGGAGTTATAGACAGATTTCAGGCTACCTTTTAGAGGTCAAAATTTTAGAAAACATTTTTTTTCTTGAAAACTAAAAGAGATAAGTGTACATACGTTCTTACAAAATATGTTCCAATTTAAGCGAGGAAGTCAAAAATATAATAATATATGGGGTGTTCCATTTAAAATAAGAAAGTTGGTGCTATTTCCGGTGGAACCGGAAGTGATAGAAAGTTGAAAATATTTCACATGAGGATAACTGATTTAACCGTGTGACGAGGATTTTTTGGAAATTTTTAGTACAACGGCAACCCCGTAAACTTTTAACGAACGGTTTAGCGTAGACACCCTGTAGTGTTTTCACGTGAAATTGAAAATGTACCTGCAACGAGGGTTTATTACGGTCAAGGGTTCTCCACTGTATGGCGTGCTGCGAAGAGGCGGGCGTCCAGGAATGTAACAAAATAATTTACTTTCGACGAAGATGCTACTTAATTGTTTTCTCTTCGATATATACACAATTATATCACTATGATCATAATATAAAAATGATTTATTAATTAAATTGAATTCAATAATCTTACAACTATCTACATCGTTTTTTATGAGTTGGCGGACGTAATTCATTTTACAATTTTACAATTCGATATAATTACAAGACTACAGACGCCAGTAGATGATTAAGAGCCGTCACCTAGGAAACGGTTTTAAAAGAATTATACATTCGCCCATGCAATTAAGGTTCATTGTACCTTAATTGCTGGGCGAATATGCAGTCCAGGTAGACTATCAGTTAAGGCTGCCTCAAATAGTCTACATCAGTTGGTGTTAACCTTTACATTGCAACAGTACATACGTGTGCATATTATCATTTATAAAGTTGTGAAAAGGTAGAGTTTATTAAGATGGAAACGTCGTTAAGTGAAACTGCAACAATTATTTCATCAATTTATAATGACACTCAGTTCGACGATCTATTTCAATTATGTGAGGAAAGAAGCCATTCCGAAAGTTTTGTTGAAGAATCCCTTCGACAGTCTACAGAGGGAAGCTGTTCTCAAATTGATTTTGATAAATTTCAAAACAACCATCATCAAATGGACACATCAACTATCGAAAATGAAAATCAAGGATTAATATAGCATGCTTTTCTTTCAACTAATACTAAAAGGATAGTCGTAAATATTTATAACAGCGTTATAAGCGAGAATCATGCATCTCCACTGCAAAGAATTTCCATTCTGACAGGAATATCATATTCAACGGTTTGGAGAATAATTACGAAAGGACCTCTAGAAAGTAAAAGAAGAATAAGTTCAAAATTACCGAAATAGACGATGACATCGCCAAGAGGATCAAAAATATAATTTACAATTCTTATAAATCAGGTAAGGTTCCCACGGTCCAATTTATTTTGGAAACTCTTGAAAATGATTTTCCATATAAGGAAACTACTTTGTATAAATACCTACTTAGTCAGGGTTTTAAGTATAAAACTTTAGACAAACGAATTGACATCATGGAATCGCCGAGATTGCAAAAAGAGCGATTAGAATATTTATCTAAAATAAACGAATATAGAAATGGAGGGAGATCGATAATTTATTTGGATGAAACATGGTTCGATACTCACGACGTCGTTTCCAAGGGATGGGTCGATAGTACAAATAAGTGTCACGTTAGTGCACCGTGCAATAGAGGAAAAAGAATTGTTATTCTTCATGTAGGAGGAGACGCAGGTTTTGTATCAAATAGTTTGCTCTTATCAGCCAAGAATATTGCATCAAGCTCGTTAGACTATCATCAGGATATGAACGCCGAATTATTTGAAAATTGGTTTCGCAATCAATTATTGGCCAACATACCCATAAGAACTCAATAATCGCATTGAAATATTCACGTTCCCACTAAAGATTTCAAGACCTTCTTCAGCAAGGTACTAAGGGCTTGAGAAGCGAGCACTTTTTAGTTCATTATTGTCTGTCCAATTTCAAGACGAAGCTAATATAAAAATGGTCATATGATCGGCGACAATTTACAGGGCCGATTCTACGCAACACAAGTTCAAGACTAGTGTGGCGATCGCAGTAAGAAAATAACCATAAGTCGGAGACTGCAGCACGACCAATTGTAGGCTTATGATACAGTGTTCACGCGGGAAACACGCATGTAAGAAGTTTATACAAGCTTCGTCTTGAAATTGGACGAACTATAATAATATTCATTTTTGTATCAGCCCGGAATCAGAGACCGCGCGACTACTGGAAGGTTAATAAGCATGGGGGTTACTGGTATCTTCCATCATCGTGAGCAAAATATGACAATATGCCAGTATGCCAGATCAGCGGTTCCCAAACTTTTTTTACCGCGGAACCCAGATGCGATTTTCTGAATGCTGCGGAACCCTTGACATACCTTTGTGAAATATGCCACAATAGCACTTTTATGCAGGGTGTTTTCAGTCTTTTGATTTTATTTTTAGGGTATTTTTAACTTAAAAGATGATGATAAAACATAAAACGCCTGTTGCAGAATAAGAGTGATATGATATTATTAAATAATGCCAGTATTTTTTTCCTTCTATCAAGATATTGAGAGATTCTGGACCAATTAATTTAATCCACGATTATGAATTTTATGTGATGATCATATAAAATCTGACCCTTAAAAATATAAATGATTTTAATTAATAATTTTTCTATAAACCAAGTCAAAAATAAACAAAAACTATTGATAGTCCTAGCTAGGAATAAGTAATAAAAATAAAGTTTTTCTTTCGCCCAGGCCGAATTCCACAAGTGCACGAGCTGTGAAACCGAGTTTTACTTAACAATATTTCTGACGGCCAAAAAACAAAATACTATCTGTTACTGTATACAGGGTGTCCTAACTAGAGTAGGATTGCATGGGTATCTTTGTTATTATGAAAGCTAGAGATCTCTTAAATGGGCAATGTCATGCAGTTTTGTATACTGGTTCAAATTATGTTGAAATTTTTTTTAAAGTACGAGCAGTTCAGAAGTTATTCTAAAAAAACTAAAAATTGCGATTTTCTAAAAACTACGATATTTCCATAATTATTAAAGATGCTGAAATAAGTTTCACACAAAGTTACTTGGTTCGATCGCACAAACTTAAGAATCAAGTCAAAACAAAAGTCAAGATGGCGGTTTCCGAGATATTAATAGCAACTTCCTAATTTTAAATGGCCGCCATATTTGATTTTTACACTGCTAAATCGACTTTTTTTTCTCTTTTCAACGATGTATGACAAACTATGTTAAAATAAAAATTATGGGATATATCAATTGTTCTAATTTTTATTTTTATTCTATAAATTATTTTTAAAACAAATGTAAACAAAATAAAAAATCGTAATACAACTTAGTAGATAAAAAACAATAAATTATAAAAAAAAAATGCTCAAAATGCTGAATGTTAAAATAAGCTATATACAATTTACAGCGTTTTAGAATATTGCCAGTTACTTATCGCAATGTGTTACGAATAACGCCTTTTACTGCCTCTCTCATTGCTTCACGAAGTTCATCTACAGTATTATAATTGAAGTTACTTCCATAAATTTTGTTTTGTAAGTAACCTACTAGTAAAAGTGAAGAGGCGTCAAGTATGCAGATCTGGCTAACCATTGAACACTTGTATTAGTCGCTGTTACTTTGTTATTAAAATGGCCATTTAAATAAGTAATAACATCTCTAGCATTGAGTGGAGGGGCGCCATCTTACTGGTACTATATTTGAATATTTTGTGCCAAAGGTAAATCATGCAATAAATCTTATAAGGTTGTTTGAAGAATTTCCAAATGACGTTGTGCACTTAGAAATTGCACAACCATACAATAGCACCATACAAATCATTTCCCAATATGCACTAAGAATAGTAGCTGCAGCAGAAGATATAAAAGACAAGAAGCAGGCAGGTCTTGCAAGTGTCTCTTCTAATATTAAAACATGCTGTCGGGATTGCGTTCCTGTGAGGTGGCCATTTTGAAAATCTAATTTAGGCCATCCCTTGTTGTATCATTGTTTGTTGTTTTATTTTTCTTGTATGTTTGTTTGTTTCTAGTTCCTCTTGTTTAATTGTCTTGTTTAATGGCAGTAAGCCTACTTTATTTTAAATGATTGTTGCAAAAAATTACAGACAACTGTTATAGGATAGTTCAAGGATTTTATATGTTTTATTTTCAAAAATCGATCGATTGGTTTTCAAAATATCTTGCTTTGAAATTTTTGATCGGTCGCCATTTTGTTATTTGATAAAATAGAAAATAATTGTAAATACAAATGTTTTAGAGAACCGAAAGCGCTGCTGATCTTTTTTGTATTTTTTAAATATTCCTTAAAATAAGGGAGTAATGACGATATTTCGAAAAACAACAGAACGCCAATAACTATGAACTTGGGCTCTAATTCAAAAATTTGAACTAAGAAAAGTTGTTTGTGTCAATGAGTTCTAACTGGCATATTCGGGTGTTACAACTTAGTATTAACACCCTGTATATGTTAATGGGAAGAATGCATCTGCTTCTTAGATTTTATTATCCTTTGAAAATTTGGTGAAATTTCGGACAACTGAATTCGCATATCCGGTGCAGCATCCAGTTTGTTGATATATTTTGTTTTTGTATACACATATTTAGGAACGCCTGATTCACATACGTACGTAGTAGCAAATGGTAATAGAACTCGAATGACTCGTTTTGATAAATCTGGATATTCGTCAAATATATCACTCTTGAAAGTTGATAATGAAACCTCTTCGAACTTGGCGTTTAACCGAAAATCAGAACTAATATCAATTAAATGTTCATAATCTACTGATAGAAACCTTTTTGGGGGCTCTTTTACGTTGAAGGGAAACTGTACCCAATAATTATCTACATTCTTTAAATTTTGATAATACTGAGATAGGGATTCCAACAACTGATATACACTATTTTTAAATTCATTGCGTACTTCCATCTTTAAAATGACTTCAGCTTCTTGCTTCCTTTGTTCCACTGCTGATATCCAATATTGAATTTTACTGGGTAAAGATATCAATTTCTCTTTTGCTTGAAATATAGTCAATTCATTTCCTTGCAGAGATTGGCAAATTTCATTAAATTTTGCGAATATGTCAGCTAAGTATGAAATCTTTGACAGCCATGTTACATTTCTTAAACTGTCTGATAAGCCACAATTATTATGGTCTTTTAATTACACCAACAGTTCTCTTCGCTGATCAAACATTCTTACAAGAACTTTACCTCGCCAGAGCCATCTAACATCGGTATGTAAAATTAAAGTGTTATTAATACTGTAAGGACCTAATAATATTACATTCCATAATTTCCGAGTTAAAAACAAGACGGCGTAAATATCGCCGCAAGCCGCGCGCCGATGTTGCGTTGGGACCGAGCGAGGTCATTCATTTCGGGCGCGCACATATTGAGTTTACGCTGACTTCTAAGTTTTGGATAAATAATTTAAATAAGCACACGATCAAATGATGACACAGAAATAGGTCATGGGAATACGACGGGAGCTCGAAAGGGCAATTGCGTAATTCGGTGACTCATATGTGATTGCGTCACTTTGCAGCGGAACGCAGATTTAGTATGGGACAGGGGAAGAAGAGTAAGGATCGGGGGACAGTACAAATATAACTGCTGAAATTAAATAAAACCAGTTAGATGTACCGATCGCCACAGAACGTTACGCTGCCCGACGACGGCTCATATACTTTGAGCATTAATTCCTCAGGTGAATATATTACACAAGTTTATCAAATGTACTTCACACTAACAACTATAAAGTCAATTCCATGCTAATAATATAACTTATCTAGTGACATTACCGCGCCTTGCCGCTGGTAGTGAGCGAAGTTTAATAAGGGTATAAAATGTGGGATCCTTACGCCGAAAACTGCGGAGTTGATCTTAACTGCATTTTATACTTTGTCCTGACAATATTTTCGTACTGACTGGAGAATATTGTAACATGCCTTCCATACCTTCGTCGCAAAACATTTGATCAAACATATCTTCACACTAACAACTCTAAACTCAATTCCATACTAATAATATAACCTATCTAGTGACATTATCGCGCCTTGCCGCTGGTAGTGAGCAAAGTTTAATAAAGGTATAAAATGTGGGATCCTTACGCCGAAAACTGCGAAGTTGACCTTAACTGCATTTTATACTTTGTCCTGGCAATATTTTCGTACTGACTGGAGAATATTGTAACATGCCTTATTTTCCTCGTCGCAAACATTTGATAAACATTGTGGCTTCATTAATCAAAAACGTAAAATATAGTTTTGATTCGAAAAGTCTAATAATGATAACATATATGATTTCTTAAAGTCGGTTGCAGATTTATTTGCAATCGGTAGTTAAATAAAAAGTTGCGTCAGGGGAACATAACTTAATAATTTCAATATAAATAATTCAATGATATTCTGGGTGATTAAATCGTATAAATAAACTCCGATATTCAAGTAATCTCAGAATTATAAATGAATTAAGCGAATGTTTGCATGTGCTTAAGTAGTTAGAAAAGTAGAAGTAGAATAGAGCTTAATCATACTAATCTATAATCAATTTTGAATAACAATACCTATTAAAGTTTTTACGATCACATGGCTGATAATGTTGGTAGACGTGGATATTAGCAATATCTGCGAATGAGGACACATTGGGTGCTTGAAGTACTGGAATCACTTGAAGTACTTTAATGTGAACTTATGTGATTCGTTCCTATCCACAAGGTGGCGTTGAAATGCATTGGTAGGCACCGTGCTAGTGAATTTCTATGCAGCGATGACATGTATCAGATATCCTTCTCGGCACAATTTGAAGATTTTGGTGCATGAAGTCGCTAAGTAACACTTTGTAATTCCAACCGTTGTGTTAATAAGTTACTCAGTTTTCAAAATAAAATAAATGATTCAAATTCAAAGAATATAATAAAGAGTCAATAATTATTAAATAATATCTATTCCAAATTTTGAATAAATATAATTAAATAAATAACGTCCAATTTGAGTAACAAAACTGAATAAATCATATAAAATCCATATACCTGTGTTTTACTTACTAACAAACATTACTAACAGACACATTACCCATAAAACGAACAAAATTGAGTTGTTAAGATTTTGATTTAAAATCAAACATAACCTAAAGTACTACCACTAAATCACGGGCCAAATCAATATTACAAATTACGAGAATTTGTAAATCACGAGCCAAATCAATTACTTGAATTGTAAGAATTCATGTAATGTGCAGTAAAGGAAATTAAATGTATCCAATTGCATTTAAGGATGGATTGCAGTTAAATAAATGCAATGAATAATAAATATTACAAATTATGAGAATTTGTACAACACCTGGGTTCGAACCGTTACAGATGAAAAACTCATTTGCTAATTGATTTCGCAAAACACAGATGACAATAGCATTGCCTCTGCACTGTTTTATAGTATATTTTTTAGTCAGAGTTTTTTAGAATGATTATTAAATTAATTAATATATACGCCTACAATTTTATGCTCTGCAATTCTATTAATTCTTTAGTGTCGTGCTTTCATAATTATGTACTGATTTTTGTATTAATCTTCGCGATAAAGGGTCGAGGCACTTTTGTCTCGCGGAACCCTATTTTTTTTCCGCGGAACCCCAGGATTCCGCGGAACCCACTTTGGGAAGCCCTATGCCAGAGGATTTAACTTAAGATTAGATAAAATGAGTAGGCATTAAAGTAAAGTATATTATATTTTTAATTACAACCAACGCAATGAATAACATTTCTAGTTTATATAATTCATACAAAACCCAACATATAAAATACTTTGGCTTACAAACTCTCTAGGTAATTGAGAACAACATTTAAAAGCGGGATGAGAATTGAGTTGTAAGAGAAGATGGAAGCAGTCAGGTACGTCATATATTTGATGACGAAATGTGCCCAGGCAAGTCTGAAATAATAAAATAAAATAATCAGCCATAATCAAATCCTTTGTCTATAAGACAATTCCGATTGTCTATAAGACAACTGAAGAACTGAAGGTCTCGCAAATTCACTGGTATCCAGAACCTAGTAGGCACTGTACACAATGTTCAGCTATCTAGATACTATAAAGTATCATATGGAGGGGGTGAGAAGCCAAGGGGTCCAAGTAACATTTTCCTTAAAACCGAGCTAAGTGCATATTTGACAACTAGATATACAATGTTCTCAATACTAAAGCTGCCATCTATGGATATGTTATCAAATGTTTGTATAATTTTACAGTACTTAAAAAACTTTGAACTTAAATATCTCAGAACACATATTTCAAGGCTTCTCACCCCCATAATAATTGATTTAGAGGTTTTTTTCAGCCGTAATATAATATTTACTTGAAGGATTTAGGTTCTCAATTTTGATAGGTTTCTCGGTTTTTTTATAAAAATTGGGAAACTAAATCCTTCAGTAATAATTAATGTTATAATTATGTTATAATATTTATAATTAATAACAAACATTATTAATAATATCAATTTTCTTACAAATCAATGATTCTAAAATATTTTCTGTCCAAATCTGATAAAGTTTAGCTGTGCGGTATTATCTGCAACCATTCTTTGAATAATATTCAAGTTCAATTTGCAATCATTCATTAATTTTCTCTGTAAACGAAGAGTGCTATAGTTTTCGTCCCTTCATAAAATGCACAGTTTAGGAACTCTAATTGTGTTTAGCTTTTTTAAAAGATGTAATAAAGACGTAATAAAGAAAAAATACGCACAGTTTATGTCTCATCATGAGTTTTTCCGGATCAGAGATGTCTTCTTTCAGGACGAGCTCGGAAGTCTTCATTGTGGAAATGAGGAAGTGCCTCCTAAAGTCGTATTCGTGGAAGATCATGCGAAACGCGTACACGTCCTCTGGCAAGAGGTAGTCGTCTAGTTCGAGATACTTGTCGTTGCAGAATATCCACTCGTTGGTTTTGAAGTAGTCAACCTGTTCATTGGCGTGAAGAATTTTCCTCTGTATCCTCATGGCGCTAGAAATGATAGTAGATTGAATGGATGTTAGCAATTACATCCCAGCACACCTCCTCCACAGGCCAACTGAAGACAAGTTTCGACTTATCAGGCATGCTCGGTTCAGTGTAGCCGGGAGAAACTAGTTTGAGGTTAATTTAAGAGCAACTTTGTTTGCGGTATAAATTTAATTAAAGCAGAGAGACAAATTGCGGATCTGTATTCATTATCTCCTCTATATCACTTTAACGAAAGTATGCTACTAGTTTTAGTTGAATGTCTGAATTCTTACTCTGTGATATTATTTATATTATATTATATAATTGTATTTATTATTTTAATAAGTTTAGGTGATTTTACTTACATGGGCTTTTTTCGTAGTAACTTGAGGACGTTGTCTACTAAAAATGCAGGAATCATTTGGAACAAATACACTCGAAGGTAGAACAGAAATATACTATTCGTTCGAAACGTGGAATAGTGCCATATTTGATTCATACATGGCTGTGTGGCAATGTATTTGCCTGCATCGAAGACGCTGTCGGCGCAAAAATCTTGTATGTTATTGCAGGACACGTTATACACAGCAATTTCATTTTGGCTGGAGTAAAATAATTAATAGCATTATTTAAATACAAAGATACGGAATGAGATACCTATAGATAGTATAAAAGTTGCTGTAAACATCCATGAAAATTAAAAAAAAAACTATTTCTGAGAAAGATTTTGTTGGAATTAGTAACATAGTAAGTACTCCTATTTAATGGCAAAAATTACTACATTACTGTAGGAGAATGTTTTTGAATTAGAAGTAATTCCCATAGAATTGACAATAATTGGGCCAGAATTATATTTCAAAACATGACAGTAAGCAATTACGCCACAGGTGAATTATTACTATTATTAACAAATAGCAAAGCTACATACTCCAAGTAGGAATTAATCCAACTAGCTTTAATCAACATCCTTATTAATTCGTCAACAGGAACCAGATCATACTTTATCTCTTGGCAGCTGAAAGTTCTTAAAATGCCTACAAGAGAAATATTTTACATTTACAGGCAGAACGTTTTATTTTGCTAATTTTACCCTTTTTCATAGCAGTAAATAAAGCTACTGGACCATTTAAATTATCTATCCAACCTTCCATCGGATCCATCTGTGTAGAAGTAACTAAAAACAATTTTAATTCTTTTGAGTAGTGTAGTTATTCTGAATACAATGGGCCTTAAATAGAATATCATAAAAAAATAAAAAAAATCCGGGCTATTAAAAAAAAAACAAAAGCTTGAGCAAAAATATGTTGTCCGCGGCTTGCACCCGCGCTTCAATCTGAATTTTGTACTTATAAAGCTTAATTTCTATTCTGGAATGAATACTTATTGCGAAACCATACCTATCGTTGGTCGAGCGATTACAGTAGGTACTTTGCCCAAACACATGTCGGAAACACAACTCTCAGCTAATGACTTTGAGAAGGTGTACGTATTTGGAAAGCCTTCTATGTATTTCGAAGTGATAGCCTTGATGTTTTGCGGATTCATGTTTTCAGCAATTTCGATGGCTTGCTCCCAATTACCACGAGGACTGTATGTATGCTCGTACACTTGGGATTCGCTGATTTGACAGTAGGCAGTGGAAACATGTATGAATACCTACAACAATAACGCCCTTACATCGGTCTTTCCATTCACCGATATAGTTGGAAGTTGCGAATAGGTATTTGATGGTTTATAATGCTGTAGATGAATATGTAATATGATTGAAGTTGAAAAATATAATCGGGTAATTCCTTTTTGTATAAAAAATAATCTTTGTAGTCGACTAACTTCATAATGCTATGTTTGTTATAGAGAAAATCATGCATAAGCACCTACTTTATGGCATTGTACAGTAAAGCGTGCCATAAAGTAGCCATAACACCAAATAAGCACAGTCAAAGATTAATCAGATTTATTGATATTAATATGAATAGTACATTTGGAATTACCGGATATTGTCATACCCGAAGAAACAATGCTAATCTGTCCATTATCAGGTCCTGATTCAGATCCAAGGGTTCGAGCAATCTTATTCTTAGTCTGTAGCGAAAGTGTAATATAGCCCTGTGCAACTACATCTCTCTTCAAATCTCTTTTTTTCTTTGAGAAAAATGATTACCATAAACAATAGCTTAGTAACCGCATCAATCAGATCATCATAGAAAAACTATGTCAGCACAGGCCACCTTTTATCAGTTTTTTATGCGCGGATTAGTTTTGAACAATTTTTTATCAAAAATTTATAATAATGCTCTAGTCGACTACAAAATAGTATATGAAATTAGTTTGTAATTCATATGATCATGGCATGAGTGAATGGTTGGCGCATGAGCCAAGCGAATGCGCTAATTTCACGTAATTATAACGATTTATTCACGAATAATATACTATTCTCAATAAGTAAAGCACAATTTATCTTGGCAAAAATAAGCTATAGAAGATGGCTACATATGAATGAATAAATCTGTTATTTGTGAAAGAGGAGATAAAGCTTTTCTAAGCTTCCACCACCAAAAAAGGGGATAAATGACATGGTATATTTACAGCAATGTTCTTCACTTCAGTAGCTAACTGACACATTTCTCTGGCACTTCTTGTGTTATAAATAATTGCATCTTTTAAAGTCGTATCAAAGTTTACAGTAGCCGCCACATGGTATATAATGGACACGTTATTAATTATTTCACTTCTGAGCTCCTGAGATATACCTAGAATATAATATATAATTAATAATGCTAAGAAGCCATTAATAATAGTATAGGATAATGTTGATTAAGGGTGTAACTGTTATCCGCCTGACGGTATTGTTTAAATGATCAAACGATCATGATTTGATTTGATTTAGAGAACTGTTATTATTTATATTGTTATCAGCACAATTGTCATTATTATAATTACTTTTATTAGAACCATTTATAAATTCCCCATTCTTGCGTTAAAAATTCATAAGTTATTTATTATTTATTTGCTTTGCCACTAATTTACTTTTTTTATTATCAAAATTTTAGAATAACTATTATTGCAATTATTAGTATACCAATAGATAAGATATTTTTATATTATTATAATCATAGAATAGAAAAATACATTGATATTAACTATTTTAATTATACATTATACATAAAATAACGTACCCATGCCCAATTCTGCAAAGTCGCCGGTCACAGGAATAATTTTTTTCAGTGCATTTACATTCGTTGACTTAATGGTATCAAAAAGCTGCAAAGTAAACATTGACTGGGGTTTAATCATAGCATCATTTATTATTGTCGTCTTTAGTTTATATCAGTGGTTTTCAAACATTGAACAAATATAATATGAATATTACAATCACCAGCAGGACTACAAGAACTCCAGAAAACCCTAGTTAGATTGTAGGGGCGTGTTAATTGAGAAAATAAGGCAACATAAACAACATAGTACAGTATGTATAGTATGTATGTAGTATGTATAGTATGTATAGTAGAATATAAGCTTACACATTTTTAGTTTAGTTTTAAAAATATTATAATAAGTAACGTTATCAATAAACAAATTTTGGAAAAACAAATTCCAAACACGTGAAATTTAAAAACACTTTTCTTCGAGTATGACTTTTTTAAATTTATTTAATTTAAAATTTATTAATAATGTATTTGTAAAACTCCCTGTTAAAAAGATTATATTGATGTATTCATTACAATTGCACACATCTTCTCATTACTTTTTCATCATTTTCTCATTACTCTCTCATTACTTCGCATTAAATAGATCCGTAGTCAAGCTATTTTTAGCTCAGAATCCGTAATTATTATTTTACAATTGATGTTCGCATATTCAGTTATGATAAGGTTGAATGCAATGGCAATCCAAAAATTTCTAGTTCATACTTGAGTCTTACAAAAATTAATTTGTTTGGTACGTACTGGTTAGGGTTTAGAGTTAAAAAAAATGTAGCAATGTTCCATGAAAAACTCCTACAGGGAACAAATAGATTATCAAAATTGTAAACAGACATTCTTAATTTTAATTCATCATTCGCACTTATCATTAAAATTATGTGAAATTGCATATGTGTATCGACTTGGAACATTGTATTTACTGGAATTTTCCATCATTGGTTATATTGGTGAAACATTTTTAACGAAAACACCTCATCACAACTGCTATTTCAAAATAAATTTTCATATTTAGATATCATAAATATTGATGAAACAGCATTTTACAGTTCATAAATTTATTATTTGCAATAGAGGTGTGAAAATATATTTGAATAGATTTTAATAGAGTGAAGCAACTTCTCAATTACCTACAGTCCAATATTGAAATTTTAAATTATCGTCATTTACAATATTGACGATTTTCGCTATATATACAGGGTGTCTACACTAAACCGTTCGGTATAAGTTTACGGGGTTGCCGTTGTACTAAAAATTTCAACAAAATCCTCGTCACACGGTTGAATCAGTTATCCTCATGTAAAATACTTTCAAGTTTCTATCACTTCCGGTTCCACCGGAAGTAGCACCAACTTTCTTATTTTAAATCGAACACCCCTTATATTATAATATTTTTGAATTTCTCGCTTAAATTGGAACATATTTTGGAAGAACGTATGTACACTTATCTCTTCTAGTTTTCAAGAAAAAAAATGTTTTTCAAAAAAATTTAACCTTTAAAAGGTGCCTGAAATCTGTCTATAACTTCTCTTACTAATGAGAAAAAAAAATGAATTACATCTCTAATTGTACCTAGAGGATGCCTGCCTCTATGAGTAAATAATTGGAAACTGTATTTTTGATAATAAGGTTCATAAAATGTCAATATCTAAGTGCCATCTTAAATATCTTGTAATTCAATTTATTAAATGGAATAACCCATTTTTTATCATATAGCACTATTGGGAGAAAAATTTACTACAAAAAAGTATTATACAAACATACTCCTAAAGCAAGTATTTTTTTTGTTATTTCGAAGATTACTTTTTCGTCCTATTTCTGCAGGGTATAATTTCGTATGTCACAAGATATATGCTAGATGTATTATTGCATTCACTTGTCTAAATTGAACAAAATTTGATTCCAATCTTCTTCTAAATCTTGTTTTATCCATCGGCGGAAAATGTGGATAAGTTTCTTTGAGTATTCTACATGTTCAAGCAACAATTCTATCGCAGTTGCCATGTATAAAGACAAAATTGATAATCTGTTGATTTGTGTAATGATTCATTTTGTTGATTTTGATTTCTGTAATACTTTATTCTAAATGGTTTTATTATTTGACAGTTTGCATTACAATAGCGACAAAACAAAAGCATATCACATGCCTACTAATATGCACTTGTGACATGCGAAATTATACTCTGCATAAATGCGACGAAAAAGTAATCTTCGAAATAATTCCAAAAATACTTGCTTTAGGAGTATGGTTGCATTATACTTTTTTGCAGTAAATTTTTCTCCCAATCGTGCTGTACCATAAAAAATGGGTTATTCTATTAAAAAAAAATGAATTACGAGATATTTAAGAGGGTACTTAGATATTGACATTTTATGAATACTTATTATCAATATTGACAGTTTCCAATTATTTTACTCATAGAGGCATCCTCTAGATACAATTAGAAATATAATTCATAATTTTATCTTATTCCTAAGAGAAGTTATAAACAGATTTAAGGCTACCTTTTAGAGGTAAAAATTTTAGAAAAACATATTTTTCTTGAAAACTAAAAGAGATAAGGGTACATATGTTCTTACATAATATGTTCCAATTTAAGCGAGGAATTCAAAAATATTATAATATATGGGGTGTTCCATTAAAAATAAGAAGAAAGTTTGAGCTACTTCCGGTAGAACCAGATGTGATAGAAAGTTGAAAATATTTCACATGAGGATAACTGATTCAACTGTGTGATGAAGTTTTTTTTTAAATTGTTAGTACAACGGCAACCCCGTAAACTTTTAACGAACGGTTTAGCATAGACACCCTGTATATCTGTATATATATATATATATATATATATATATATATATATATATATATGTATATATATATATATATATATATATATATATATATATATATATATATATATATATATATATATGTATATATATATATATATATATATATATATATATATATATATTTATATATATATATATATATATATATATATGTATATATATATATATATATATATATATATATAAAAACTAAGATCACTGATTTTAAGTAGTGAAAATTGTATTCAATGTAATTTACGATAAATATTCTTGTTAATTTTCTATCATTCGGTACAATTAATATTTTTAAACTTTTATTAGACTTACCACATTTTTCAAAATCTCGTCCACTCTTTCTTGCACACCTTTACCACGCTTCTGTCTAATAAGAACGTAAATATTCCCGATATCCGGACAGCACCTGAGCAGCTTCTCAACAAGAACCTTTCCAATAAAACCAGAGAATCCGGTGATAAAAATATTTCGCCCAGAGTAGAATTCAGGTATTGTCTGGTCAATCTCTCTCAGCACACGCAGTCTTTGGGCCATTTTGACTTATGAACCAGGCCAAGCAACCGTGCCTGTGTTTATAGGCCGCCGAAAAAATACTTAGTAATTCATATATTAATAACTTTTGTGACTATGATAATTGAATCGTACGTTTCGTCACTGCTCGAATTATGTACTAGTAGTATAATTTAAATTCACGAGCATTGTTCGCGTGCGTTATTATACTATTAAATTATATTGGGAAAGAATAATGAATCAATGCATTGTACAATTGTAGTAGCTAAATTTAATAACTGGTTACTGCCATCAAGGACTTTACAATGTTTAGGCAACAAATTATAAGGGGCAATTGTTCCATGTTGACTATCATCAAACCAATATTGTATAGTCTCTAATCGTCTTTAGAAGTACATAACTTTTGATAATTGTTAATCGAATCATTTCAAATGAGTCTCATAAAGTTTTAATCTGTTTTTTTTTTCTCGTAAAACCGTGTCCATCTGACTATTGTGAAGTATCGACATGAACTGATGGACACAAGAGCGGAAAGTAAAATGAAGAAAAGAAGGCGAAGAATGAGTCACGTAACCGGAAGTAATGAACCAGAAACAGGATTTAACAACAATCTTTAGTTATTATTTTATGAATTCACTAACTTTCAGTTTCGTCCTCCAGTCTATTAATTGCAATTATACAATTATCGCAATAATAATAATTTATAAAAAGGCTGAGACCCCATATGGCATCGATAGCCTAATAAAGATCGCTTACATACTTATATACCTACATATAATTTAAAATAAATAAAGTAACGAACAGAAAATTTATTTGAAATACAACATACACCCAGAAGAAAATTTTGAAATCATATAATGTACTGTCTACAAAATGAAAATCGCAGTTTATAAACCATCCAAATAATCCAATGCACAATTCAATAATGGAACCCCGATACAATTGTACGTGGAAATGATAGCAGCCGTATACGTAGTGTACTTTATAATAAAGTGTATCCATTGCAACCTTAAACGGGAAATAGAATTAAAACAGCAGATGCCATTTTCAACATAAACCTACCTGAACTGTTTAGTTTTAAGTCTTTTTACATCAGAAATGTCTTCTTTCAAAATGAGCTTTGCGACCATCTCGCCTGCTTCAATCCAACTTTTCTTCATATCGAAATCCTTGCAGACCATACCAAAATCATATTTGTCACTTGGCACGATGTGATCGTCCAACTCCAGATATTTGTCATTATAAAAGGTCCACTCGTGATGGGTGAAATGGTGAAATTGATCATGGTGATGTTGAATCTTTCTTTGAATCTTCATAGCACTACAAAGATGCCAGATTATTTGTAAATGTTTTAATTTAATTATAATTTAATTATTAAACTAATTAATAATTGAATTGGGTTTTTATAATCCATTCAGTCTCCATGAGTTGTTAGTTAATCTATGGAATAATTATAATTAATTTTATCATTTGTTATTAAAATTGTTCGTTTTTATTTTGTTTAAGACGTTGACGGTAAGCAGTGGACTTAAACCATTACTTTTACTTAGCTGCTCAGTAAATAGGCGAGAAACAGGGAAATTTAAATATTATTCAAGAATCAAATGATGTAGATTAAAACTTCAGACCGACACTCAATGCCCCTTTTACACATGATACATTCATTATAAATTGCAAAAAAATAACTCACATTGGTTTCTTCTTTAATAATACAAGTATTGTATCGGCTAAGAATGAAGGCAAAACTTGGAATAAATAGAAACGTAGGTAGTATAAAGCGGTACTATGTGTACTGAATGCAGAATAGTGCCATACTTGGTCCATTACAGCTTCGTTTGCAACGTCGGCGCCTACTTCAGCAATCCTTTGGATCGTAAAATCGTATAAGTTGTTACATGAGATATTATACACATTAATTTCATCTGATCTGTTGACAAATATTTAAATGGTTATTTTGCAATTCATACTGTACATGCAAATTGCGTGAAAAATAATAAAATGTTTATTTATACTTCACGTAAGACTGGAGCCAACTAGTTTTAATCAGTGTTCTAACTAATTCATCAACAGCAATAAAGTCCAATTTTATTTCTCTGCAAAGGGTTGCCCTCAGTATACCTTGAAATAAATTTACAGATGTATTTATACCATTGCTCTCATATATTTACCTTTCTTGTAAGCTACCATGACACCTACAGGACCATTCAAGTTATCTACCCATCCTGGTATTGGATCCGCTACCATTAATGTGACTAAAATCAGTACACCAAAAAATATTCCGTTGCAATAATTTAGTATGACGATATTTTATTTCATGAATTATACTTTCATGAATTCATGATTTTATACTCATATAATTCATGAAATAATCAATTCAGTTACTAAAAAAACATATAGAATTTTTAGAACTGAAGTAATTTCAATTACCTATTGTAGGGCGAACTATCACCACAGGTATCTTGCCTAAACACATGTCGGTCACAACACTCTCAGCTAACGACTTCGAGAAAGTGTACGTATTTGGAAAACCTTCTATGTATTTAGCGGTTAAAACTTTTAGGTGCTGCTCATCTATGTTTTCAGCAACTTCAATTGCCTGCTTCCAGTCTACAGACGAGCTGTAGGTACGTTCATATACTTCAGGTTCAAAGGTCTGACAATAACCAGTAGAAACGTGGACAAAAACCTATCAAATTATTGGAAATAATTTGTTATAATCAGTACATAATATATAAAATATATAAAATTATTGTTCGACTGCATGTACTTCATGTGGCAAAATTACATTATAGCAGTAGTAGACTATATGTTAGGGATATTATCCCTGAATGGCTATCGACCAACAAGTCTTTATGCCGTGTGATTTTGTGTAAGTGTGTGTATTTAGTTAGGGCTTGTTACTTTAAAAATTTGTCCCCGATTTCTTGTGCGTCGTTGATGACCTCCCAACGGCGAATGGCTCAAGTTTCTCAGTACAATTATATTACTTGTACTAGGGCTCGAACCCAGGTCTTCATGCATGCCAAGCAAGCGTTCTAACCAGTCAGCCAAACTAGCGGTTAATTACATTATGTTTTTTTTAAATATTATAAAGTATTAAAAAAAGCATTTATAATTATTACTGAGTACTATAGTCTGTCCAATTTCAAGACGGAGCTGATACAAATAAATGTACGTGAATGGCGACCGTTTACAGGGCCTAGTCTACACAACACTATTCCAACACAGTGTTCACGTGCCGATCATGCATGTAATAGTGTTTATATAAGCTTCGTCCTGAAATTGGAAGGACTATAATAGAATAAATAGAAATAAATAGAACGACATTATTTGCTAAAATTTTAGAAATAACTAAGAAATTTACTTAAATAATATGGTTAAAAAAGTAATTCTCGTGTCATTGTGCATCCGATTAATTAGTTTTATTAATTTTAATTGATAATCTATTCTATTTTTAATGATATAAAATAATTAAATAATTAGCGAATCAATCATTTAGAAAGATTTTGTAAGAAACATTTCCTAATATTATTTTTTTAAAGATTTTTTATAACTAACGTATTTAGACAGACCTTTAACATTGAGTCAGTATGACATTCTTAAGAAAAATAGCATATTAATGTAACTAAGGCGATTAGCACTTAAGTTTTATCAAATTCAAAACATATTTAAAACCAAAAAAATCGGGACTAAAGCGTTTTGAAATAAAAAGTGCCTGTCTAACTATTGCTTTTGCACTAATGTTGTGATCATATTCATGCGCAAACACTGCGGCGGAAATGATTAAGGAAAATGACAAAAAAAATATATATTCCATCGCTAAACTGGTGAAAAAACACGATGACTCACATTAATCCACAGAGTTGAGCAATGGTCAATTCACAACATTAGCATATTTTGGCGAAACAACAGACAAAATAGCACACATTCTTCGACAACAAAATCATCAAATCACTTTTAAAGCATGCAAAATTATCATATATTATTTTTAATGCCAATATACACCCCTACTTGAGATCGAGATAACAAAACTCCTTACAACATAAACACCATAAATCAATCAAATTTAATTTAGAAAAAAACGTAAAGCAAAAATATGCAATGCATTAGTGTTGGGTAAGTACTTGTACTTTAAAGTACTTAGAAGAAGTAAGTTCTTTAAGAAAAACTTACAAAAACTTACAAAACAAAATGAAAGAGGCCTACGTCTAGGAGTGGACAATTGTACTTTGTAATTGTAAGGAATCGGAATCTCCATATTTTGTATGAATTAATTTAACATAAAACCTTGAAAAATCACTGATATTAATTGAGACGTTTAGTAGTAATTTTAAAACAATTTCATACTTAGGTATAAACATTGAAAACACACGTAAAAGCCAAGTATTATGTTAGAATAGGTAGGGGTGATCATTTGGGGAAATAATAAGTAATATGATTATTGATTAAATATGAATTCAATATTAATAGATTACAAAGGAAATTACGAGAACTTTTATAATCATTAATATAAAACGTGGTCCATGCGCGGTGACGCAGTTATATAAATCACAGACGCGGCACGAGCAGGCTGATGACGAATCATAACAGTTCTGTAATTTTGTATCAGTATCCTTGCTATAGGGCACATGTGAGATCACCGGAATGCGAATTAATGTTAAGGGGAATCACACAGAATCGCAGAGTGGGCGAAATTTTAATATAAATAGCATCGTGTTACATGCGAAAAGTTTAGTTGGTTCCAGATTCGCGAGGCGACAGGCCGTTATTATCTTCGTTAATAGTATACGCGAATATCATTATAAAGAGTATTATGCGATTTGAATTATGATTTTCGAATTATTTCGAAATTGAGTACTAATATTTAGTGCATTCCTCCCAAAGTTACGAAAAACAAATACCCCATAAATTATTTATAATTTGCGGTACCAAAATCATGTTCCTTCTCAATAACTATATTGTTGGCATGAAAGCTAAAAGCGTGGCCGTAACAATATATGCAGTTCTTAGAGAGCTTTATTAATTTCTGGTATACGCTTTATAAGCGTTGCCGTGGAGGTTAATAAAATAATCTTTCCGGTTTCATTCTCGTTCAGACAGGAGAATGCTATCATCTCCAATTGTGTTTACCTTAGTAGACATGATTAACAATTCCCTTCACAAGCTAACAGAAGTCATAAAAATATCAATTAAAATGAAATGCGTAATATATATAAAATACTGTCATTATAAATTTAAAATGAAGTATAGAGAGGATAATACTCTTCAGGGAATAAGTATAAATTATTAATATATAACCTACATAATATCTCTTCGCTAAAGTGGCAAAACATTGTTTAATTATTAGTAATTAATAACATGAATTTGAATCAAATGAAGATTAAGTTTAAATGAGAAACGTTACAGAAATAAAACTAGAAGTTAAAGAAATGAAATCAATAAAATTATCGAAATTGCTTGTTTAATAAATCTTATTCTAAATTTAGAGCTGAAATCTAAAAACGATAATGTTTTACAGGGAATAAGTATAAAATAGTAAGGTATTATTTACATAATAACTGGGGTGACATATTTCATGAAGTGGTGACATGCATTGAGCAGTTTTGCGGGCACGTAGAATTGAGCAATGTGTGTACTTCGTTTATCCAAAACTAACTAATTCTTTTTGAGTCAATAAAGAAAGTCATTAAATTCAAGTTGATGTTTAATTATTTTTGCAAAATCCTTCATAGTGAATAACGTACACTTAATCCATAAATATGTGTCTTTATTTCATTAATATTATTATTACTAACACACGCATTACCTCTAAAAGAAATTGAAGTTGACACGATAATGATTTAATATCAAACATAACGTAAAAAAGTACTGGAATTATACGATCACACAAAATAAAAGTAATATAGATAAATCACGAGCCAAAACAAATATCATAAATTATAACAATTGATGATTACAAGTAAAATATACCTAATTATTAAATATTGGGAAAACCGAAGTCTTACATAATTTCTGGATCATTATACCCCAGGTAGGGTACATTTGGGAAACAATTTATCCTCCACTGATAAGTTGCGATAAGTTATCAGACGGTGTAATATACTCAGAAGGAGATCTGAAAGGCATTGGGTAAGCAGTTTCTAACCTAGTCATAAGTATATCTATCCGGTAGATAACTTACCTTAAACTTTTTCAAGACCAGTCGTATTAATGTGTAATAGTATATTGTATAAATTCTCGAGTGCGTAATTGCCGAACAACTCAAATTGTGTACACTATATCTTCGACTCCCAGTCGTAATAATGAATATTAAGCACAAATTGATATATTTTTGTTCTGTCAGTTCTTATGGCATTATATGATATGGACCGCCATATAACTATTTTAACAATTTCAAAAGTGCACGTCACAATATTGTCATTGTGACATTTCTTGCACTTCCTCATTATCTGTGACCGGATTACATACATTTCTTCTACTATTCAATTGCCCAATATGAAGAAAATTTGATTTTTCGTTCATTGGTGGTAAATGTGGATACGTTTCATTCAATTTTCTGTAAGCTCGAATAATAATTTTTTCACCCTTGCTCTGTATATGGAATATTTTATTTTATTTTTTATTTGTGAATTCATTCACCATTAAATTATTTACTATTCATGAAGCTAAACCTAACATAAACTTTAAAATTCAATGCGATTGATAATGCAAAAAAAATATACAATACGTGAAGCATGCCTACTATGATTCACGTGCGCAAATAGAAATAAATGCTGCGAAAAATGTTACAATCATTTAAACTACTCATTTTCAGGATAGGTTTGTTTTGCACTTTTTTTGTAGAAAATTGTTCTGTTTGTTTTCTAATGAATTATGACATTTTGAAGTATATCATAAATAATTAAACTTTTGAATTAGGACTAGTAAATATACTAGTACTTGTGTAGTTTTATAAATAGGTGAAATAATTGAAACAATAGAGGTAGGAGTAGGTCATATAAAGAGTACATGGCTTAAGAAAAAAAAAAAAAATTAAAATTTAAAAATGTTGAGTTGAAATATTTTGAAAACCTGATGATGTGAAAGGTCGAAACGTGCGCGGTTGGATAGGGGGAAGTTTGGTGCACAATAATGTATATTCATCTTTTTATGCTCAGATTATTAGTTTCGGAGGTATAAATTATTTTCTACAAGGTAGTTTGTTATTTCGGGTCTATTTATTTTTAATTGAAAAATTAATTCCGTAAAAATATTAATATCTTTAAAACCTGAAGACATAGAGTGACGAAACTTGTTTGGTTGTACGTGTCGAATAGAGTTTTACAAATTTGCATACTTGTAAATATTTGCTCAGATCAATCGTTCAAGACCTATTAATTATTTTATGAAAATCAAGATGTTATTTTATTGCTATCCGCCATTTTGGAGAATAAAAACGATGTGATAAATATACTGCGTCATATAAAGCGATGTAAAATTTTTGTTTAATGAGCTATCGACTTTATATTTTCACACGATATGGGGATAATATTTGAGAAGGCCCATGGTGATTTTCATTAATCCCCGAGTCTTCTAACCGTATGAAATAAATAATTACCAATTGCACAAAAAAATATATAAAATGCATTTTTTCTCAAAAACAGCTAAAGATATTTGAGAAAAATAAACGGCAGAGGATAGCACTACAATGTAGGTACGAATAAGTCATATAAGGATTACATTGTTATTAAAAAACAAAAAAAAAATTAAAAAAATTTGTTTAAATATCTTGAAATACTGATATGAGAAAGGTCAAACGTGAGCGGTTGGAAGGGAAGTTTGGTGTACAATTTTGCATAGACTTCTTTTTCGAATTGGGGACGTTCCGCTACCTTCCGGGGCGTTCCGTTACTTCCGGGGCGTTCCGCCCCGGACGGGGCCATTCTCGTCCAGCGCACGGCTCGTCAGCAAACAGTAACCTAACCTAACCTAACCCAACCTAACCTAACCCAACCTAACCTAACACAACCTAACCTAACCCAACCTAACCAAACCCATCGTCAGTGCGATATTCTTGTACAGAAAATCGAGGTGCTTCGTGTGGTACCACGGGAGCGGCAATCGAACGATTCAAAGTGACCGAAAAAAAAAATGATATGTTGAATTTATAATTTTTTGCGCGTTAAACTGGTCATATCTCAAAAACCTAAAGTTGCACAGTGCCGAAACTTTTTTTGTAGACGCACCAAAAAAAGGCAAAAAAGTACGTGCCTCAGTTGTTTTTCGCTCCGAGTAACGGTTTGGCGGTGATAAATTAATGTGTGTTCGCGGATCGCCTTTTCGACTAAATTTTCCGGAAAATTATTTAATCGTATCGCGTTGGATTTTTTTTTCTCATAACGAAACTTATTCTTTTGTACGCCTCAAATATAGATAAATATTTTTGCATACTTGTCAAATTTCGCTTAGATTAATGGTTTAGGAGTTTTAATATTGTTTGTAGGAATAAATGTATTGTGTTTAATTTATCCGACATTTTCAGCGAAAAAATTTACCTGTAAAATTAAGTTCGTCACATGAACTGCTGTAAATTTTTTGATCGAAGAGCTGCCGACTTTAGATTTTTAGACGATGTAGGGACAACATCTGAGAAGGTTCACAATGAATTTCATTGAAATGTAATGCTTGTAAGTGCACAAAAAAAAATAATTACCAACTGCACCTAAAAAAATATATAATTTGATTTTTCTCAAAAATGGCTAAAGATATTTGAAAAAAACAAACGACAAACTATGGATCGCCTGAAGCCCTATAGATTTGATGTAAAAAGTTTTTCTCTGCGACGCATATTTTTTGAAGAATTAAATTTTTTCTCTAAAAATTTAAAATCTCCAAGGGTATGGTATGGAATTTTTTTTTTTAAATCTCGACAACTCGGATTCGGCCAAAAATTACATCACAGGTCCATTTTAGCATGGAGATTTCGAATTTTGCATTGGTTTTTTGATAAAAAAAAACCCTCTGGTGCAGGGCCGTCTGAAGTGCAAATAAAAGCAATAAAATCGTGGTGTTTAATTTTTTATATTTTTTTCTGGCCCCCCGAAGAATCGTCAATGCGATATTCTTGTAGAGAAAATCAAGGCGCTTCGTGTGGTACTACGGAAGCGGTAGTAAAACGATTGAAAATGACAAAAAAAAAATACTGAAATGTTAAATTTTTAATTTTTTGCTGGTTATACTGGTCATATCTCAAAAACCTAAGCATGTACGTTGCCGAAACTTTTTTTGTAGACGCGCCACAAATAGGCAAAAAAGTTCGTGCCTCAGTTGTTTTTCGCTCGGAGTAACGGTTTGGCGGTGATAAATTAATGTGTGTTTGCGGATCGCCTTTCCGACTAAATTTTCCCGAAAATTATTTAATCGTATCGCGTTGGATTTTTTTTCTCATAACGAAACTTATTCTTTTGTACGCCTCAAATATAGATAAATATTTTTGCATACTTGCCAAATTTCGCTCAGATTAAGGGTTTAGGAGTTTTAAAATTGTTTGTAGATATAAATATATTTTTATAATTTGTCCGACATTTTCAGCGAAAAAATTGACCGGTAAAATTAAGTTCGTCACATAAACTGCTGTAAAATTTTTGGTTGAAGAGCTATCAACTTTATATTTTTACACGATATAGGGGCAACATCTGAGAAGGCTCGTAGTGAATTTCTTTGGGCTGCGACGTTTGTAACCGCACAAAAAAAAATCAATCCTAATTGCACCTGAAAATATATATAGTTCGATTTTTTTCGAAAACCCCAAAGAATATTTGAATTTAACAAACGGCAAACGATAGATCGCCTAAAGCCCCTCAGTTTTGAAGTAAAAAGTTTTTCTCTGCGACGCATATTTTTTGAAATATTAAATATTTTCTCTAAAAATTTAAAATCTCAAGGGGTATGTATGGAATAATTTTCAAAAAATCTCGATAACTCGGATTCGGCCAAAAATTACAACACAGGTTCATTTTTGCATGGAGATTTCGAATTTTGCATCGGTTTTTCAGAAAAAAAAAATCTCTTTGGTGCAGGGCCGTCTGAAGGGTAAAAAAACGAAATAATAGTGGTTTTTAATTTAAAAAAAAAAAATCCGTCCATCTGAAGAATCGTTAATGCGATATTCTTGTAGAGAAAATCAAGACGGTTCGTGTGGTACCATTGGAGCGGCAGTGGGACGATAGAGAGAAAGCGAAAAAAAATACTGAAATGTTGAATTTCTAATTTGTTGCGCGTTAAACTGGTCTTATCTCGAAAACCTGAGGATGCACATTGCCGACACTTTTTTTTTAAACGTGCCAAAAGAAGCCAACAAAATGAGTATCTCAATTGTTTTTCGCTCGGAGCAACGGTTGGGCGGTGATAAATTAAATTCTGCTCACAGATCGCCATTTTGACAAAATTTTCGGGAAAATTGTTTAATCGTATCACGTCAGATTTATTTTGTCTTGACGAAACTTGTTTCATTTTAGTCCTCAAATATAGATAAATATTTTTGCATAATTGCCAAATTTCGCTCAGATTAAGGGTTTAGGAGTTTTAAAATTATTTGTAGATATAAATGTATTTTTATAATTTGTCCGACATTTTCAGCGAAAAAAATGACCTGTAAAATTAAGTTCGTCACATGAACTGCTGTAAATTTTTTGATCGAAGAGCTGCCGACTTTAGATTTTTAGACGATGTAGGGACAACATCTGAGAAGGTTCACAGTGAATTTCATTGAAATGCAATGCTTGTAAGTGCACCAAAAAAAATAATTACCAACTGCACCTAAAAAAATATATAATTTGATTTTTCTCAAAAATGGCTAAAGATATTTGAAAAAAACAAACGACAAACGATGGATCGCCTGAAGCCCTATAGATTTGATGTAAAAAGTTTTTCTCTGCGACGCATATTTTTTGAAATATTAAATATTTTCTCTAAAAATTTAAAATCTCAAGGGGTATGTATGGAATAATTTTCGAAAAATCTCGAAAACTCCGATTCGGCCAAATATTACAACACAGGTCCATTTTAGCATGGAGATTTCGAATTTTGCATTGGTTTTTTGATAAATAAAATCCCTCTGGTGCAGGGCCGTCTGAAGTGCAAAAAAAGCAATAAAATCGTGGTGGTTAATTTTTTATATTTTTTTCTGGCCCCCCGAAGAATCGTCAATGCGATATTCTTGTAGAGAAAATCAAGGCGCTTCGTGTGGTACTACGGAAGCGGTAGTAAAACGATTCAAAATGACCACAAAAAAATACTGAAATGTTAAATTTTTAATTTTTTGCTCGTTATACTGGTCATATCTCAAAAACCTGAGCATGTACGTTGCCGAAACTTTTTTTGTAGACGCGCCACAAAAAGGCAAAAAAGTTCGTGCCTCAGTTGTTTTTCGCTCGGAGTAACGGTTTGGCGGTGATAAATTAATGTGTGTTTGCGGATCGCCTTTTCGACTAAATTTTCCCGAAAATTATTTAATCGTATCGCGTTGGATTTTTTTTTCTCATAACGAAACTTATTCTTTTGTACGCCTCAAATATAGATAAATATTTTTGCATACTTGTTAAATTTCGCTTAGATTAATGGTTTTGGAGTTTTAAAATTGTTTGTATAAATAAATTTATTATGTTTAATTTATCCGACATTTTCAGCGAAAAAATTGACCTGGAAAATTAAGTTCGTCAGATAAACTGCTGTAAATTTTTTTGTTGAAGAGCTATCGACTTTATATTTTTAGACGATGTGGGAACAACATCTGAGAAGGCTCACAGTGAATTTCATTGAAATGCAATGCTTGTAAGTGCACCAAAAAAAAAAATTACCAACTGCACCTAAAAAAATATATAATTTGATTTTTCTCAAAAATGGCTAAAGATATTTGAAAATTACAAACGACAAACGATGGATCGCCTGAAGCCCTATAGATTTGATGTAAAAAGTTTTTCTCTGGGACGCATGGTTTTTAAAATATTAAATATTTTCTGTAACAATTTAAAATCTCCAAGGGTATGGTATGGAATTTTTTTCGAAAAATCTCGACAACTCGGATTCGGCCAAAAATTACAACACATGTCAATTTTTGCATGGAGGTTTTGAATTTTGCATCGGTTCTTTGAAAAAAAAAAATCTCTCTGGTGCAGGGCCGTCTGAAGGGTAAAAAAACGAAATAATAACGGTTTTTAATTTTTTTAATGTTTTTCCGTCCACCTAAAAAAATCGTCAATGCAGTATTCTTGTAGAGAAAATCAAGGCCCTTCGTGTAGTACCACCGGAGCGGCAGTAGGACGATTCAAAGTGACCGAAAAAAAATAATGAAAAATTAAATTTTTAAATTTTTGCGCGTTAAACTGGTCATATCTCAAAAACCTGAAGATGCACAGTGCCGAAACTTTTTTTGTAGACGCGCCTTGAAAATGCAAAAAAATAAGTGCTTTAGTTCTTTTTCGCTCGGAGCAACGGTTTGGCGGTGATAAATTAATAAGTGTTCGCGGATCACCTAATTCACAGAATTTAGCGGAAAACTGTTTACCCGTAATGCGTCGTATTTTTTTTCTCTGGTCCTGTTTGCAGCAGGGACGCGAAAAAATTAGAGGTTATACCCAGATGTCCGGGGTATGTCGCCGTTAAATAAGAAGAGAGTGCTCCTAACGGTTTCAGAGAAAAAAAATAATAATCAAAAATCATCAGTTTTGACGTTTTTCCTTTGAAGGTCAACAGCTCCGAAACGTAGGGCCTAGGCTCTTAAACAACATGTGCGTTGAAAAGCCCGTAGAAAGGCGAATCTTTTGGTTGTGTATAAACGCACTCGAACAATCATACGGCCGCGGAAAAAAAATATTTATCTGAAAAATTACCTGTTTAAAAAATCGAAAAAACGTCTCATCTTCAAAACCTGATGATGAGCGGCGGTGAATTTTGTTTCATCCGATGCGCGTTTGGAAGGCGCAAAATAAACTGCTCTTGGTGTTTTTCGCTTAGACGGACGGTTCGGCTGTAATAATTTTTTTTTGTGGTTTTGTTAAATGTTGAGAATTTTTTTGTGAAATTTCGCGCCCCGAATTGCGCGCCCCTCTTAAAAACGGAGGTACGGCCCTGAAACTTTTTTTAAAAGAAAGCCCCGCCCCTCCCGAACGTTTTGTTCCACAGGACCCCCTACCGCACTCCCCCCTGAATGCCCGTTATATAAGCTTTACTTTCCTCCCTGGGTGGGGGGTCGTGGGGGGCGCAGGGGGGTCAATTTTTTTTTGTCATGCTCCGGACGATACGGCGCATCCTCTGGCGTTCACGGCGTATTTTTAGGCCCCCCCGTGGGAGAGAAAAAAAATTCAGCAAATATGATCAATTTCGGCCGATTTTTCGGCGCCATTTGCAAGGGGGTAAATATCAAACGTGGGGGGCGTAATTTTGGTGACAGGTGCGGGACCCCTTGGGCTTGCACCAAACCCGATTAGGTTCGCAAATTTCCCCCCCGTTCGAACGGCAGACCGGTTTGAACGGGATTTTTTGCGAGGGGTCTGGGGGGCGCCCCCCACCTCCGACGGACGTGCGCTTTGGCGGAAACGAAAGACCGATAGTTGTTCTATGCGTCGATAAAATTTAGTCAATTTCTGACAATCCGTTCGAAAGTTGTGGGTATTCGTTTTCGGCCCTCGAAATTTTCCGAAATATATGGGTTTTAAATGGGCAATTTTCGAAGGTCATTTTTGACAATTTTTTTCTCGGCTCAGGGGCAAAAATTCAAAAATTCGCGCGGCAGTCTCATGTAACATTTATCTGGCCATCTCCTGAAAAAAACTGGACTCGATTCGTTAAAAACTGTGGCCCCAACCGTCCCTACCGTCAGAATGTTTTTTTCAAGAAACGGTCGAAAAAAGGTGCAAAACCGCCATCTTTGACTGGCCGTCACGGGGGCCCCCGACATCGCAGGGCCCCCATCAAAACGGCATTCAGATGAGAAAATGTGGTTCTTTCGATCGCCGCAAACGCGGTTGTCGTGCGATTTTTTTTAAGAAAGTCGAAAAAATTGATTCTAACCTAAAAATTTTTTGCACGATTTGATTTTGAAATTTCGACCGGATTCGGATCCCACTCGGGGCGCTGAATTTTTTTCATATTTTTCCACAAAAAAATCTGAATATGGTACATAGAGTTGGGCATTTTGAAAGTCGTGATAAGTGGCAAAAACGGGTTTTTGGGGTCACATCCAGGGGGTCGGAGGTAGGGGGTTGAAACTCAAACTGTAGATGGTCCCCACCGAGATACGTCTCGGGTTCAATTTTTGTAAAAATCGGTTCAGTAGTTTTCGAGAAAATCGATTTTAAAAATTGAAAAATTTCGTTTTCAATTGAATTTTATTCGGTTGGTAGCAATGATTTTAAATTTTTTTAAATCTGAAAAGATCTTAGATTTTACCATATTTATCAATTTTGTATTGAAAAAAAAATTTCAATGAGCCATTTTCTTATTTGAATTTAAATTAGTATATATAAAAATAATAAAAATATGAACACGTATGAATTATTGTAATGACAGATCCATGCTTGAGCTACAATATGCAAAACATGTTTAAGTTTCTAATTTATATATAAGAGATATTGAAGCAAAAATATTGGAAATTATATTTTTATTCCAAAACTACTGACGATAAATATTCAATAGGCTTAACAAAATGTGTTAAGAATCTAACCCAATTAGGAAATAATTAGGAACCCCAAAAACCTTTAACCAATGGCTTGCGTTGGACACCAAGTATACAGGGTGTCCTCAATTCCTAAATTGAGTAGGATTGCATGGGTATCTTTGTTATTTTTAAAGCTAGAGATCTGGTTAAATGTCATGCAGTTTTATATACTGTTTCAGATTATGCTGAAATTTTTTTAAAGATCCGAGCAGTCATGAAATTATTTTTAAATAAATAAAAATTGCGATTTTCTAAAAACTACGATATTTCCATAATTATTAAAGATTCGGAAATAACTTTAAAATAAAAGTTACTTAGTTCCATCGCACACACTTAAGAATCAAGTCAAAACAAAAGTCAAGATGGCGGTTTCCGAGATATAAATAGCAACATTCTAATTTTAAATGGCCGCCATATTTGATTTTTACACGGCTATATCGTTTTTTCTCTTTTCAACGATGTATAACAACCTATGTTAAAATTTAAAAAAAATGAGATATATCAATTGTTCCCATTTTTATTTTTATTCAATAAATTATTTTTAAAACAAATGTAAAACAAATAAAAAAACGTAATACAACTAAGTAGTAAAATAACAATAAATTATAAGAAATGTTCAAAATGTTGACTGTTTGGCTAAATGGCAAAAAAAAGATAAACACAATTGTCAGCGTTTTAGAATATTGTCAGTTACTTGCAATGTGTTGAGAATAACGCCTTTTATTGCCTCTGTCATTGCTTCACGAAGTTCATCTACATTATTATAGTTGAAGTTACTTCAATAAATTTTGTTTTAAAATACCCTACAAAATAAAAGTCAAGAGGCGTCAAGTATACAGGTCTGGCTAACCACTGAACAGTTATATTAGTGCTATTACTTTGTTATTAAAAGGGAAATTTAAATCAATAACAACATCTCTAGCATTGAGTGGAGGGGCGCCTTCTTACTATATTTGTTTTGAAGAATTTCCAATTGTGCAGTTAGAAATATTATAGCACCATGTAAATCATTTCCCAATATGCCACAAAATACATTACAGCAGAATCGCAATTGCATTTGCCATGGAATCACTATGTGTGGATTGTCCTGAGCCCAATAGTGTTCGTTATGGTGATTAAATAATCCACAATTAGAAAAATAGGATGCATCTATCCATAAAATTGTATTTATAAAATCACCATTTTACGTAATTTTGTTGATTGACCTTCTGCAAAATGTTAATCTACGGATGTTATCATTTGCTTGTAAAGTTTGAGAAATATGCAATTTATAAGGTAAAACTTGTGCTTTTTTCAAATTGTTGATCCTCTAGATTTAGATACGTTAACTTAATTTTCTATTTGCCGAGTTAAATGTTCGGATTAGCGGACATTTAACGTTGTCAATTGTTTTTGGCCAATAACTGTCAGAATTTTAAGCATTTTCTATAATTCATTGTTATTTTTCTACTTAGTTAAATTACGTATATTTAAAAAAAATGCAATTGTTTTAAAAATAATTAAAAAATAAAAATAAAAATTGGAATAATTAATACGAGTATTTCACATATTTTTCATTTCGACATAGGTTGTTATACATCGCGGAAAAGAGGAAAAGAAAGTCTACTTAGGCGTATAAAAATCAAATATGGCGGTTATTTAAAATAAGAAAGTTGGTATTAATATCTCAGAAACCGCCATCTTGACTTTTGTTTTGACTCGATTCTCAAGTTTGTGCTATCGAACCAAGTAACTTATATTTTAAAAATTTTTCCGTATCTTTAATAATTATGAATATATCAGAGTATTTAGAAAATCTCGATTTTTAGATTATACATCGCGGAAAAGAGGAAAAGAAAGTCTACTTAGGCGTATAAAAATCAAATATGGCGGTTATTTAAAATAAGAAAGTTGGTATTAATATCTCAGAAACCGCCATCTTGACTTTTGTTTTGACTCGATTCTCAAGTTTGTGCTATCGAACCAAGTAACTTATATTTAAAAAAAAATTCCGTATCTTTAATAATTATGAATATATCAGAGTATTTAGAAAATCTCGATTTTTAGTTTTTTTAGAATAACTTCTAGACTGCTCCGAGTTATTAAAATTTTTCATCATAATCTGAACCAGCATATAAAACTGCATAATGTTGCCTATTTAACCATATCTCTAGCTTTAAGAATAAGAAAGATACCCATGCAATCCCACTCTATTTAGGACACCCTGTATATTACGTAACATTAATGACTCTCAATGCATAACAGTTTTACATAATAATTGATTTACTAGCCATGAAGTCTGTTTGTAATTGACAACTTATTCATGTGAGAGTAGAAAACATATTTGATTATATTAATTTCATTATTTAAATATTTATTACAATAAATATTATCATTATTAAATAGTTACTCTACTAATATAGAATAATAATATTATTAAATTTAAATTTAAAGATAAATTATATTTTTTGAACAGTGTTCTGAAATGTGGGGCCAATCATAGTTTTGCTTTTTTAACATAATTAGAACGAAAAGTTTTAGGATATATTCAAATTATAAAATATACCTTAAGATTCTTCATCTCATTAACCAATCGACATACATCTCTGGTACCCCTTGTATTTTGAAAAATCGCATCTCGTAATGTCAAATCAAACCTTACAGTAGCAGCTATGTGGAATACAATGGATACTTTATTAATTAATGTTGTTCTGTTCTCATGCGATAGACCTGAATAATAATTTTTATATTACTGAAAAAATAGTCTTTTTGTCTTTTTCTTTTTCCCTTTTGTCAATTGCATATCACAATTTGACAAATAACTTTGCACTTTATCAAATGTCAAGAGGTTATATGTCAAATTACATTGCGTTTTTGTCACACCATTTGTCATATGACTTTCCAGTTTATCAAATATCAAAATACATTATTTCTTTAACAAATCACTTTCACTTTATTCCATATGCGTTTCCTATATTTAAATAACATATTACTTACATATAAATATGGATAACGTATTTAATACAAACTATACAATCTGACAGTGATTTGTCAAAGAAGGAATTAATTTTACATTATCTAATAAACTGAAAAGTCATTTGACAAATTGTGAAACAGAATTGACAAAAGGAGATAAAAATAATAAAAAGACTAATTATTATTATTATTGAAACGCATGTTTTATTTTTAATTACATACCCAAACCTAGTTCTACAAGGTTGCCTTCAATGGGAACTATTTTCTTCAATGCATCTTTGTTTACTGCTTTAAGGGTATCGTAGAGCTGTAACACAAAAATAGTTTTGAAAGTGAGGCATCTCATTAAAACTTTGATTGAAATTTTAAAATCACAAACGTAGTGAAAATTTGTAATCAGTAAAATTTAATTGAGGCATATATTTTGTATTAACTAATTGACAGAAAAAAAAAACACATATCGTGGAATTGCGATAAAACTAGACTACATGACAAACACTAAACACTCGGCAGAAATCCAAATACATGTTTGCAGGAAAAGTATCGATCAAAAGAAATTTTGTCAACATCTATTTTGTGAAAAGTCTATTAACGTCAACTATTTATGCCTGTTGGGGCAAATTAGATTCACGGTTAGTTTTTAGAAAATCAAATTTCGAAAGAAAACGCAAAAAAATTCGAAACCGTATACTTCAAAAACAATATATAAAAATGAAATAAGAAATAAAAGTTATCTCTTGCAATATTTTATTAAAAAAAATAATGTTACTTTTAATAATCATAAAAAATTATGCATCAACAATAATTCCCAATTAAATAAAAAATAAATCACCATAAAACCGCAATTATACCTCTTAATTTTCACACTTCTAAAATAAACTATAAGAAATAAAAGTTGTCTCTCTTGCAATATGTTCTTTAAAACGTTAATGTCACTTTAAATTATTATTATAATTTAAGCATTGATAAAACAACTCAATTAAAAAAAATCAACATTAATACCTAAATATGTAATTTTATCACTTTTTTACACTTCTATAACAATGTATAAAAATGAAATTACTGTTATTTTCTTGCAATTTTTCATATAAAATTTAATGTCCTTTTTCAATTAATATACAAATTCAGGCATCAACAATTGTAATAGATAAAAATTTAAAAAATCATGGTTAAAATATTAATAATATCAGTTAAAATATGATATAAATTAAGAAATTCGCAATGATAATACGAAATTCTAAAAATGATACGTAATTCTACAGGAAATTAAAGAATTTATAAAGTTTTATGGCAATTTTTTCGTTGATTAATTATTCTGTTTCAATATATTTAAATTCGTTGGTAAACTTACCACATTCCCAAGAATCTTGTCAAGTCTTTCCGGGATACTTTTTCCAGGCTTTTTTCTCATCAGTACGTAAATGGTGCCTATATTCGGGCAGCTTCTCAGCAGCTTTTCTACAAGAGCTTTACCCACAAACCCAGTGAATCCTGTGATGAACACATTTCGTCCAGAATAGAATTCAGGTATCGTCTCATCGATGTCACTACAGACGTTTATTCGTCTTGCCATGTTGATGAATAAAGGATATTAACGGAAGGGTTATCATTTATAGCTGCACGTATGCAAAATTATAATTTCAATGGGATTTCTCATATGGTAATCATAGCGAATTGAATTGATTCGATTCAGCTTCGTACGTACGTTATTAATATATAATGTGTTGTATCAACAACTAACCTACTTGTAAATTCAAGGATATGCAACAGACATGCATGCAATCAGTACGTAAAGTAAGTCTTTAATAAAAAAAAATTAGATATTTATGCATTAAGGGAGATATGGATGTTTGTTTCCTGAGGTTGACAGGATTACAAACCGAGGGCCTTTGGCCCGAGGTTTGTAAGTCAACCGAGGGTAAAAAACATCCATAGCTCCCGTGGTGCATACAATATTTTATTTTTTAGAAACATATTGGTAAAAATTTTAGGTATTGTATCGATCCACAATGTTTATTTCCGAGGTTGCTATGAGTTGTTTGACAGTATATAAAAGTCATAATAAAAATGTGACAGGGGTTCAGTAATTGTGGTGCAGATTCCGGACACTAAAACATTGGCAAAGAGATCCTTCACTATAGTTGAAGAGGAGAGACTGAATGCGTTGTCGCTTATCAGAGAATACGTGTGCTTGCGTCCTGCAGGAGTCTCAAGGTTTTTTTTATCGTACAGAAACAGAAAATGTACAGTGCAACCTGTTGGGAAAAACACATTTGGCAGCATTCCGTCAAAAATTGCTGTCTACTTGTGTTTGCCGAATCCGAAATCTTTCACAGGTCACTGTTTAAGACGAACATCTGCAACTTTGGCAGCTGATGGAGGAGTAAGTTTGACCAATCTGAAGCGTCTGGGTGGATGGAAAAGCTCTACAGTAGCGGAAGGCTACTTGGCAGACAGCATGGCATCCAAGAATAAAATTTCACGCGTGATTGCTGGACTGGAAGAGACTGAAAAAGTAAGATCGTCGGTATCTGCTAGTGGCAGTGGAGGCCATGAGCAGACGCAAAATTGCTCATCTTCAAGTACCGTCTTGAATGGAAAATTTGTCAATTGTACGATCTATTTGTCAAGTGGTCATAAGGTTGAAGGAGAAAAAAATGTGATTGAGGGTGAAAAAAATTGACATCTCCCTAGGGAGATATGAGTTGCTTTTCATAGATTGTATCCATGACGAAAATAAATAATATCATGTTTCTAAAAAATAAAAGTTATTACGTACACAGCGATTGTAATGCAAAAACATTTCTTAAGGTGTACAAAAACCTATTTTCTCCAACCACACGAGTACGACACTGTACGTTTATTTTGTACAGACATTGTTTCGGGATGTACTGATCATTGTAACAACTGTACAAAAAGTATTTTATTTTTTAGAAACATGATATTATTTATTTTCGTCATGGATACAATCTATGAAAAGCAACTCATATCTCCCTAGGGAGATGTCAATTTTTTTCACTCTTAATCACATTTTTCTCCTTCAACCTTATGACCACTTGACAAATAGATCGTACAATTGACAAATTTTCCATTCAAGGCGGTACTTGAAGATGAGCAATTTTGCGTCTGCTCATGGCCTCCACTGCTACTAGCAGATGCCGACGATCTTACTTTTTCAGTCTCTTCCAGTCCAGCAATCACGCGTGAAATTTTATTCTTGGATGCCATGCTGTCTGCCAAGTAGCCTTCCGCTACTGTAGAGCTTTTCCATCCACCCAGACGCTTCAGATTGGTCATACTTACTCCTCTATCTGCTGCCAAAGTTGCAGATGTTCGTCTTAAACAGTGACCTGTGAATGATTTCGGATTCGGGAAACCCAAGTAGACAGCAATTTTTGACGGAATTCTGCCAAATGTGTTTTTCCCAACAGGTTGCACTGTACATTTTCTGTTTCTGTACGATAAAAAAAAACCTTGAGACTCCTGCAGGACGCAAACACATGTATTCTCTGATAAGCGACAACGCATTCAGTCTCTCCTCTTCAACTATAGTGAAGGATCTCTTTGCCAATGTTTGAGTGTCCGGAATCTGCACCACAATTACTGAACCCCTGTCACTGATGTCTCCAATTTGCATTTTGACCAATTCGCCAGTTCTGCAAGCGCCAAACATACCCATAATTACTACCACTTTAAACATCAAATTAGTGTCATTCGGTGCTTCTCGTAAAAACATATCAACCTGTTCACGCGTCAAGACCTCAGACTTCTTGGGTTCATATCCTTTGTTTTTTGGGTGCCTGGCTAACCATAGAAAGTCCGGCCGCAAACCGTAATTGCCCAGAATGTTCAGGCGCAAACTTCACATTTTATAAACTCGGCAAAACGCAAACCATCGTACTGAACAGAATGGAAATATACAAACTGCGTATTTCATAGAAACGTAAAATATCGAACGCGGCTATGTCCAGAATGGGTCTAGAGCAGAATGTTCAGCGCCGGACAAACTCAAGGTGCTACTAAAGGCCGCTTAAGCAAAATTTGTAACAGGATGACAGGAACCAGAGGATATCGTCACGTTAATAGAAATTTATGGTGTCGCCAGGACCGTGTTACCAATACACCGCTGATATAAACAGCATTTACAGTGTCTCAATGTCAGAACGCAAAAAGTTTATTAAGTATGTTCTGTTGAATAGTATGATTGTACGTTTTCAATCTCCAATATAATTTTGATGATAGATAAGAATCAATATATTTGTAATAAAATTGATTTGTATAAAATATCATATATATGAGTTGTAAAGGTAGTAACTCAAAAATAAGAAAGAATAATATTTATAATAATTTGTGGAAACAATGGTATTCAATATTTTGAATTGTGGTGGCGTTTGAATTATGGATCGTTAGTTTAAGACACTTTAATTAATAATGATTACCTAAGTAGCCGAAACTATAGTCACAAATAAATTAATTTATGTGATACTCACAAAGTAACTTGTTTTATTTATAAATGATATTTAAATTTTATCAAGTTGATTAATTTTAGACAATTGATGAAATAAATCATATTTTGTATGAAATAGTTAGTTTATTGGATTTTGAGCCCTAAGTTGTAAGTTCACTGTATTGAAAAACGTTGCTTAAGAAATTACAAATATTTTTGGTTAGTATGAGTTAGAAGTTATTGACATTTTGTTTAGTGGGAATTGCCAAGTTTACGTGTTCTCAAAAGGTCTGTAGTACCTAATATTTGAGGATTCATAATTATTTTGATTATTTTCTATAATATAAAAATACCAATACGGTTCAATTTAGTTCCACAAAATTGCAAAATAACACTAGAATATTTTAAAATGTCGAATCACTTGAAAATGGAGAAAATGCTTGAATTTGAGAATGTAAAATTTGTAAAAACGTAACTTAGCAAAGTGGTTAGAAGTTGTGGTCGGAAGTCGAAATGTATTTAGTTCACAACCATGGCGAGTAACTTTTTGATGTATGTTTTTAACTTTCTTTAATAATAGACTATAATATACTGGGCGGTGTGTTTGCCACAAGGTGGCGTTGAAATGCATTGCTAGGCACCGTGCTAGTGAATTTCTGTGCAGTGATGACATGTATCAAATAATCTTCTCGGCACAATTTGAAGATTTTGGTACGGGAAGTCGCTAATATCACTTTGTAATTCCAACAGCAGTATTAATTATTTACTCTTCACTCAGTTTTCGAAATAAAATAAATCATTCAAAGTCAAAGAATATAATAAATATTCAATAATTATTAAATAAATCTATTCCAAATTTTGGATAAATATGTGTAATTGGTTGTATGATTGTGGTATTTTGTGTGTTTCCTCAAATGTTGAGGAGATGCATAATGTGCCGCAGCTGTACAACCAATATTTAAAAATGTGAAACATTAAATAAATATAATTAAATAAATAATATCTAATTTGAGTTAAAAAACTGTCTTTTATTTGCCTGTCGCTTGCATAACCTTTTAAAATGAATAAATCATATAAAATCCATATATCTGTGTTTTACTTCCTAACAAAAATTACTAACAGACACATTACCCATAAAACGAGCCAAATTGAGATGTCACGATTTTGATTTAAAAATCAAACGTAACGTAAAGTACTACCACTAAATCGCCAGTAAAATAAATATTACAAATTATAAAAATTTTATAAATCGCAAGCCAAATAAATATTACAAATTATGAGAATTTGTAAATCACGAACCAAATAAATATTACAGATTATGAGAATTTGTACAACACCTGGGTTCGCACCGTTACAACTGGTAGTCAAATGGAAACTAAACACTTACAAATTCTGGTCCATTTTTATATTATTTAATAAATTTTATGAGACCTAGGAGAGGTCCCAAAATCTGTACCAGATGTTTGGTGAAATTTCCGTACCTACCTCCTCTATTAATGTAATTTTACTGCAGTACTTTGGATTTATTTGCTGTAAAATACCCTTGAAGTGTAATATTATTCTAGGACTAAAGTACACCATATCAAATAAAGAAATATATTACTATGTGGGAGTAGATGGCATTAATCTGCCGTGATTAATGTGTGACAAAATCAAGTATTGTATGAATATTCATACTATATTGTATTGTTGTACAAATATAACATAATACAACATTAAACCATCTTGTAGAATTATTTATAGTATTGTAAATTATTTGTTTATTTAACGACGGCCTAATTATGTCGCTATAGTTAATTAATGTGGCCAACAGTACAAGGAATCGAGAGTTTATTTCCTCTGCAAGGTCACGTAACTTTGGTACAGGATTTTACTCACTCATAAATTCTCTGGCACACGAGGTTCGAACCTATGACCCTTGGCGTGACAAGCTAGTGGACTAACTCTTTTTTTTTCATTATTTTTTATTATTTTTTCAAACTCAAATTTCACCGAACCGTTTCTTTGTTTTAACTCTAAATATAATACTACTGTCATAAAGAATTGATTCACTTTGACAAAATGTTGACATATATGTCACGTTTGTGACAAATAATAGTTGTTTATAATTTGAATTGTTGATACCCTCTTCATGTTATTTATTGATGGAGAGCAAAGAGAATCAAGAACATTTTTATAAGGACCCCAAATTAATTTCAGCTCTAACTCAACTCGACTCTCAATATGAATATGAATATTATTGAATATTATTGAATACTATTTTGCATATTAAAAGTAACTTGACTTTACAAACTAGTTTTTATAACTATGGAGTATGGACTAATAGTAATAGTAGTACATTATTTATTAGACTAACGCCCCATTTATAATGGTTATAATGGAATACAAATGGAGAATAAAAGTATTATACATTTTTTTCTAATATGCAGTTTCTGAGAAAATGCATGCCTAAATTTTTATCACGATTTAAATAATACTACTATGATTTTTTTAGTAAATCTTCGATTTTATTTTATCGCACTACTGCGTAGTCTATCTGATTTCGAGCGATTTATATGTTTTGGCGTCCCATAAACAAGAATTGATTATTAAAAAAATGTCTGTGTATCTGTATCATGTGATGGACCAAATATAGAAGAAAAGAAAAATATTTTACTTACAGCTTTTCAAAACAATTTAAAAATATTTTCTTCAAAGCAAGGTAATTTAGGTAAATAATTATTTAAATAAAACATTTTTTTTTAAATCATTGATTCTGGAAAAATCATGATTTTCATCAACCCTGATACTAACACTATATTTCACTATACTGACAATTCAAAATTTCAAATTGCAAACTAACTGGTAAACGACTGGAACATGGAAAATCAATCAAGGAGTATCGTATCCCTTAAGATGCAGATATTATTATATAAATAAATTTCAGTTTATTAATATTTTAAGTAACTAATTTATATAAAATAACGATAAATTTTAAAAATCCTATTAAACTGAAAACTAAACCGGTTTCTAGAAATGATTAGACAGCTGTTTTAGTAGGGAAGACGTTAATATTTCAATATAAGCTATGATTGGTTATCTAATTAATTAACCAAATTAACCATATAGTATAAAAATAATATAACTTATATTAAGCAAATTTATGTGATGTAACATCTTAATATAATCAAATTTACTACAGGGTCTCCTTCTTAATGATAACATTAAGAGGGAAAACTAGCAGGTTACTTTGATTTTAAATCACTCTCGCTGTTTTGCCCCCTAAACTATCCCGACGAAATTACTATTATTGTATAATATATTTCGTCTCTTTAATTGCCAATTATTCATTGTAATACTTTAATATTTAAAGCTCCGATATCTAATAAAAGTAATGAGTTGTTCGTTTATATCTTACAAGAATTATATTAATGTTAAAAATCCATATTACAATTAATAGTTTCCTTAACTGGAAATATTAAAATTGATGACTTGTATCACTAAATTGTCACTCTATCACTTTTAATTATTATTTCATATCCAACATCATTCAAACAGTAACTAATGGAATGTTATTTTTCATTCAATATTCAGTTAATGGTCCGTTTCAGTATCTTTAAAAGGTTGAAAAGCAACAATGGACCTGGCTGTACGAGAGGGCCGTACATTCGCCCCTAGTCGCCCTTATGTTACGATGCGTTTGGAGATGCGTTACGATGCGTTTGGAAATCCACACCGCCTCGCAATCTGGTGTGGATTTATACCTCCGCTGACATCTGCATTCCTGGTACCTAAATTCTGTTTTTGACCAGTTTGGGATTTCACTCGTTTGGGTTCTAGCGCGTTTGCCCAGATGTGTTTCTTGTGAGTTACCCGGTTTAGGTTTGACCGGTTTGCTTTTCCCCTGGTTTGGGAATTGCCATTCCGTGGCCGAACTTTCTGGCGCATGAATTTCCTGTCTTACACGCGGTCCCTGTTTTTTCTTTTAAGGAATGTTTCCAATTCGTGGTAATTTGAAATATCAATGCCATCTCTCAATAATAACAAAGATTTAATCATCGAAAGCTTGCTCCACAACGTATTCGGACTAAACGAATTTGACAAATCTTGAAAATACCCTTATAACTGTGACATCATTTTTTAACATCCACTCATGCAATCGATCATATTCTTTTGCGTATAAATGTTCCGACTTTTGGGGTACCAATAATTCACGGGCTTTTTTGGCTTTTTCATTTACATTTTGAGGAATAATACCTTCTGCCATTTTTATTATGACTTTTATATACTGTCAAACAACTCATAGCAACCTCGGAAATAAACATTGTGGATCGATACAATACCTAAAATTTTTACCAATATGTTTCTAAAAAATAAAATATTGTATGCACCACGGAAGATATGGATGTTTTTTACCCTCGGTTGACTTACAAACCTCAGGAAAAAAACATCCATATCTCCCTTAATGCATAAATATCTATTGTTTTTGTGCACGAACAAGGATTATTCGATAAGGTAGGATTCAAGATATCATCGTAAAACTCATCTATTTTCGGATCATCATTTAAGAAAAATTTGCCTCATTTGGCAATAACATTTGGAAATAGTATATTTTGCAACAAGAGATGAAAACACAGTTTTATTCGAAAATGGACAGTTGTCCACGAACCGCGCTAGCGGCGAGTGGGGCAAGTCCACGAACGAAAAAGAAAACGTATTTCACCTCGAGTGGGAATGCTATTTTTCTACGATAATGCAGTTTAGTAAATATTAGATATTAGAGAATTTTCAAATTCAAAACTTTCTAGTTCAATTTAATTCAAGTTTATTTTAAATTAAATTGAAATTGTCACTGTCACAATGCAAATTACTGAAATTAATATTTGTAAAGTCGTTTCCATAGAAATTAATACATGCTACCATTTAATTTTACATGTTTATGTTCATCTCTAGATGTGAAAATATGTTCACATCTAGAGTTAAAAAGTATCACGTAAAAAGTATCACTTTCATGTGTTTGTGAATCCTGTGATGAACACATTTCGTCCAGAATAGAATTCAGGTATCGTCTCATCGATGTCTCTACACACGTTTATTCGTCTTGCCATGTTGATGAATAAAGGATATTAACGGAAGGGTTATCATTTATAGCTGCACATATGCAAAATTATAATTTCAATGTGATTTCTCATATGACAATCATACCGAATTTAATTAATTCGACTAAGCTTCGTACGTACGTTATTAATATATAATGTGTTGTATCAACAACTAACCTACTTGTAAATTCAAGGAATTGCAATAGATATTTATGCAATCAGTACGTAAAGTAAGTATTTAATAAAAAAATACGTTATTACGTACACAGCGATTGTAGTGCACTTTTTTTAAGGTCTACAAAAACATATTTTTCTCTAACCACACGAGTACGACACTGTAAGTTTACTTAGTACAAAAATTGTTTCAGGATGTACTGATCATTCTAACAACTGTACAAAAAGTATTTAATTTTTGTGCACGAACAAGGATTATTCGAAAACGTCGGATTCAAGATATCATCGTAAAACTCATGTATTTTCGGATCATAATTTAAGAAAAATTTGCCTCATATGGCAATAACATTTGGAAATAGTATATTTCGCAACAAGAGATGAAAATACCGTTTTTTTCGTAAGTGGACAGTTGTCCACGAACCGCGCTAGCGGCGAATGGGGCAAGTCCACGAACGAAAAAAAAACGTATTTCAACTCGAGAATCGATGAAAATATTTTCACATCTAGAGGAAAAAAGTATCACGTAAAAAAGGATCACGCAGCCGTGGAAAAATTGCTACATTCACATATATGAGTAGAAAAATGATATTTTTTATGTTACTGATCACTATAGCAACTGCACAAAAGCCATTATTTTTTTCTACAATCGTTAGCCAAAATAGACGCTCAATAGAATTTGCGCTCGTAGTTGACAACGCTCACTACGATTTTGTTTTGTTCAAATCACATGTACCGTGATTATTGTAACAAGTGACAACGGACAGAACAGAAAATTGATTTACCGGTTTCAAGATATTAAACATCTGTTTACATTTATAAGTGTTGGCTGGTAATAAAATATTGAAAACCAATATTCAGCTGAAGTTAATTACAATTAACTTACCAAATATGTAGCCCAGCAAAATACATCTTCGCACATGGAGCCTTCGTCAGTTTCTAATTTTAATTTGCCAGGAATTGCGATTTCCGCTTTGAAAGATTGCTTTACTAATGTTTATTTTGACGACGACAAAAATCAGTTGTAACTATGGTTTTCTTTCTCATTGCCACTTTTTTAGCTCTACAAGAGAGTTTTTTTTTTATAAATGTTCAACCATACAACATTTTGAATAGGTTACATAAAAAAAAAATCAAGAAAAACGGCCTTAAAATTAAAAAAAAAAAGATTAATGAAATTAACCGACTAATCCTAGTTATCGGGGTTTAAGACCAACAAAAAAATATTAAGGCTTCGACAATTGCTGTAAATGTCCAAGCTGATGACCCTGCACTATCTGGCAATACCCAAACGGTAATAAAATGCATTCACCACGTTTTGAAGCATTCGTTATTAACCTACACTGATGCCGAATTCTTTCTTTAAGGTGCTCTATATCATGTTTTTCAAGTGCCCCCATAGAAAAAAAACTTATGACGTTAGTTCAGGGGACCTAGCCGTCCATTCAACTGGATCCCTTCTTTACCATCTTTACTTTTGTAACTTTAAGGCCGTTTTTGTATTTTTTTTTCTAATGTAACCTATTCAAAATGCTGTATGGTTAAAAACAGATTAAAGGGCTCTACCGAAATAAAAAATAAAAAATGTAGGTTGTCATTTAAAAAAAACATTAATGACGTCATAACTTATAAAATATTTTCATATGCGTAGTAATTTATATCGCTATCTTCCTTTTAGATTTTTGGTCTCTCATACACATTAACGGAGTTACCGAATTTATCCGCTACTTAATTTCCACACTGTATACAAATAAAATTAGTCATTAGACAGTAATTCTAGAAAACATATAGCACATACAATTTAAAACTGAAGCAAGTCTAATAGATTTTGGCAACATTTTCAATGCTATTGTGATGGTCAGTGTTTTAACACCATATGAACAATTAAGAAATATTTAAAAAATATTCACATTCATAGTCCTAAAGAGATAGAAAATGTCATCAAGTTGTAATATTTGAAGGACTATATTAAATAATCGAGACGGGTCAATTGTAACCTCATTGCGTTTCTATTATAAAGTTTTATATTTAATATGCTGTAATTTTACTAACTTTATGAGTAAATTAAATTAAACTTATTATTTAGGATATTTATGACCCCCGTCATAATGTCGTACAAATTTTCATAAACACCAACATTTTTCCTCTTTCTTGGCTAATAATATGAGAGATTGTTCCAATAACTTGGTCTACAATTACAATCAAATAAAAAACAAGCAAAAAAGTGTCACGTCTGTGCGTCGTCTAACATTCTTGCTCGTAATGTGCGGTATATTTTCACAAATTGCTACACTTTACAACATTATTTCTTAATCTATGCATTTCTGAACTCGTTCGTGTGGTTGGATTTCGTAAGGTAATAATACTGAACTAATGGGGAGGAGATTCACTAATGCCGTGAAATGGCCAAAGAACTGCTCGAATCCGCACGATCGCCAGATGTAAGGTGATCCCTGTGAATCGAATCGGTGGTTCCCAAAATGTGAACGATTTTCATATTTTCTATTTTCTATAAATGCGAAGAATTTTGTAGCAAATAACAAAATTTAAATTGACATTTGACATCTCCCTAACAGATTTAAAAAAATTATTGAAAACTGCACGAAGCCTTCAATAAGAATTATATAATTTATATTGTAAATTGCAGGATTACAATGAATATTGCAAATTTTTATTGGTGATTGCAATTTTTTTATCGAAACTAATTTTTTTATGGAAATACCCAAGCGGTCGTTATACAGGGTGTCTCTAAATTACGTGAACATGGCTTAACCACAGATTAGAGGGATCATAAAAGAACGATTTAACAAAACTTATCTATATACAAATGCGTTTGGTTTAACCCGTGTTCAGCTTCAAAGTGAATTTAAAAAAGCAAAATTTGCTTATAACAAGAGAACGTTTACATTGATTTGGATGTGGTTTGGTATGACACTCTATACGGACATAACTCATATTTTGACATATTATTGTTATTATCAGTAGCCCGGTTGTGTACAAAACAAGGGTGGCCCAACATTAATATATTCATATTTTTTAATGACAATATGCGATATTCCTCAACAATATGCGATTTGATAATATTTCTAATAGTTAGCAATATTGCATTCAAAAATAATAAAATATAAAAATTATAAATATGAAATAATAAACTTCTTTATTTAGTCTAAGTTCGACAAATATTACGTTTACTCGTAATTTCTAATTCACACGTTATATCTTTGACATTTGAAATTTATCTAATATTGAGCCATATACTCGTATATCACTCAACCACTCAAATCGCTTAAAATGTTGGGTCTACCGGCCCAAAAGTCTTCCAAAAATTCTGGGGCCTGCTGGCCCAAATTTTCCATTTTCCCGTATGGTTCATCTGCCCCTGGATTCATGTGTTTTCATTTGTAAAGTTACTTTTTATATATATTTGTGTAAAGCAGTATACGGTTTTCATAAGTCGGGTCACCAGTTGTAGTATGTTATGTAAATACTACATTTTGTAAATATAAAGAAATATAAGGTTTATTTGAATTAGAATTTATAGAAATTTGCAAACCTTTTAATGGAAATAAAAAAAAGATGATAAATTAAACATTTAAATAGAAATTTTCTATATTTCCGTTACAGAAATTTTATTAAAAATTGCAAAAAAATCATCAAACCACAACATTGTTATTGAAATTGTAACATTTCGATTGTAAATTACAATGAATGTTTTACAGACATTTTCATTACAATTTTTTATTACAAATACCAACATTTTCATAAATTATAATGATTACTGAAACCCTCCAGTTTTTATTTAGAAATTATAACGGCTTACCCCAGAAATCATATTCCTAACAAAGTAATTAAACATTTCACAAAATTTCCAAAAAAATATAAAGGAAGGTGTAAATTGTTCATTTTTTTAAATATTTAATATAAACTACTCCTATGATTTTTTCGTTATTATATTGATACATTACAAAATTTCTTCGCATACCCCATTAATAGTGACAACATTACGATGAATATTGCGAAATTTTTATGTATGATTTCAATATTTCGACAATATTTCAATGAAAATTTAAAAAAAAAAACAATTATTAGGTAATAAATAAGTTTTATTGGAATTATGCAATTTTCGTGGTAACTTATGTAGTTTTCGTGGCTTTATGAAAATTTTGTTGCAAATTGAAAGATATGACTATAAAACATAAAATATCATTAGCAATTCCAGCATTCGTATTATAAATTAGAAATTTCAGTAGCGATTATTAAAACGTTTTTGTTAATTGCTAAAACTTCATAGCAAGGGTAAAATATCATTGGCATTTACAAAATGGGTATTAAGTTGTTAAAATTTTCGTAGTTAATTGTAGAAAATATAATGAAAATGAATTTAATTGGAAATTACAAACTGTTCATTAGGGATTACAAATTACGAAATTTTATTTCAAAATGCAAAAAGTTCATCAACCTACAAAATTGTCATTAAAAGTATTACGATTGAAAATTACAATTAATGATGCATTTCTATTGGAAATTTCAACATTTTGTAAATTGTAATTTAAATATAAAACGGTCCCCTTTATTTGTAACTATACCTCCATGTGGTAATATTTTTAAACTTCAGTTTGTGTAATTTAGATTTAATCATTAATATGTGTTTTAATCTTTTCAGAAACCTCTATATTAAATTTAGTGCAACGTAATTATCATAACCTGCCTAATTATTTACGCATTTTCTTGTCTAGTGCCGCATTTGGCATCAAGCAAATAACACCGTTGTTATTAGATGAATATTAAATTATGACTGCGATTTACTGCATTATGGTTTTACATTTTAATTCTCATATTTACGTGTTGACTGTGTTTAAGTAGTGTTGTATGCAACAACAGTACCAAATAATTAAATGTACATTTCTGTATTAGTATTCCACATAGTTCCACGTAGACGGGCCTCAAACAATAGAAGGCTTGGTAATGGACACGTGGGCAGTTAATGACGATAAGTCCTGCTATGTGTATGCTAACAATGTTTTTTCCTATTTGTAAAACCATTTAAGAGTTAAATTGGGTTTATATTTATATTAATCGTTTGTTGATGTAAAATTAAATTATCATAATTACAGTTGTGCGCAGTAGCGGGCTTGCAATCTAAACCGACCCGGGAAAACTTAGTAGACCAGCCTCATAAAAAATCCGTGAACACGTAACTGTTTATTTAGTTATCAGTAATAGAATATTAATTATTCACCCTTCCTATCAAAACTGTAGAACATTTTTTGTATTAGTTTCTATAAGGTATAAAATTTACCATTTATCATTGGTTAAGCTACAAAAACTTATAAAAACTACACCTTTTACATTACAAATCACATTTAAATTATAGCCCATTTACCTAATGAACTTAATTCCTCCCTTAACATTGATGACATTGGTGTTTTTCAAAATTTTAATAACATCCTGCCTACACTTTCCAAAGAATTTTCTTGGGTAACGATGAAAGAGATATGCTTAAGATTAAGATCTAAAAAAGAAGGTGTTAGTTTGTGTTGTTTGCACCTTATTAGGAAATTTTTTCTCGTGTTGAGTTTGGTCATCTTCGTTCTTGTGTCCTGGTACTTGTTTATTGTAGCTACTGTAGTGCTGTCATAGTCTCTTCTTAGTTGTTGGTATGAGAAATGTTCTGAGTTGTGTTGTTAAGACGTTAAGACGTTAAGACGTTAAGACGTTAAGACGTTAAACAACAACGATCCAGAAAATATGATTAAACGTATATACCACAAAAGACTCAAAAAATTTGAAACAAGCACACCTCACACCAATCATACACAAAACACATCAAACATTGACACAACCAACACACCACAATCACCACAGAACGCAAATAAGATAAACAAACCACCCACATACATCTCCTTACCATACACTACTGAACTGTCACAAAAAATCACAAACATTTTCAAACCACACGATTACATGATTGCACACAAAGTAGCTCCTACCACCCATAAACTACAATCAAAACTAAAAACCAAAACTGAAAAGAACAAACAATCAAACGTAGTATACAGAATTCCTTGTAACGATTGTGATGGCACTTACATTGGTCAAACTTCCCAATATTTAGAAAATCGCATTAAAAGCCATAAATACACAAAAAACGCTAGCACCGCCCTTTGCAAACACACCACAGCACTCAAACATAATTTCAATTTTAACAAGGTTGACATCCTAGAACAGAAAACAAACTTAAGCAAACGCTCCGTTTTTTAAATGATACATATCAATAATGACCCTAATAGTATCAATGATCGCAAAGATATCCAAAACCTTAGTAGTATCTACAAACCATTACTCTTGTTGGCCAAACAATGTTAGCCAAACAAAAAAAAACCCTTGTAACACCACCAACCAAAAAAAAAAAACAAACCCTCATTACTTTAATATTATTAATACAAACTCACAATCACGCACGATTAAAAAAATTTTTCAAATAAACCGCCACAACCATATAGGTTGTCACACGCCTGTCAAAGCGTACCAACCTTGCTTTTATAACTATACTCATGCATGTGCCTGCTAACAGCACACTATCACAACGTGCCTTGGCTTCTCTCTGACCAAACCATGTTACAGTAATTTATCATCCACCAACATCGCAATATACGACAAGGTGATTGTCTACGACACACCTTGCCCGTCGAGGGATTGGCAAACCAGACGTTAAACAACAACAATTTATCCAAACCACAACTATATTATAGAAGAAAATAAATCGTAACCAAACAAAGGTTATCCACATGGCGCTCATCAAAACACATGTAAGATATAAACACAAACTTTACCTGTTATAACACACAACAACCAAAAATCATTTTTTTTCTTTTTTTAGTTATTGTCGGTTCTGATTTGGTTAACGATATATCTCTTACAGTTGCTGTTTCGCTGTATATCCCCACATCACAGGATAAATAATAGATACTCAAACCACTTTCATAATTGAATTACTACTGTACAAAGGGAAGGGAGGAAAAAAAAGAAAAAATATATAAACATTTCTCACATTAAGTCAACTAAACACTCAAATAATGAACATTAGTCCGAAGGACAACATACAAACTGTTTGTTGTATCATGGCCCTCAGCTTAAAATATCATGAACATATTGTCTATATTACCCTTTAAAACTTACTAAAAATTTTGTTTAAACTAAATACGAAATAATATGTTTTACCTCACCAATATTTGTAACCATGACTGTTTCAACCCTTGTGTTGATGCATTTTTTACCCCTTCCACTATTCCAGTCGTCGCAAGTTTGAAAAAGGTGCACTGTTAAGCACCGAAACGTCACTATATAATATTATTTTTTAAATTGATCAAATTTTCTGCTTTTTATACTATCATTAAATATACATAATATGTACCTAGTACATTAAACTTAACCAGGAAATTGTTTCAAACTCACCTGACCTACCTAATCCCCCCAAAAAAACAAAATATTAAAGAAAAACATAAGTTTTCTAACAACTATGGAAAACCACACCATATTCTATATATATATATATATAGCAGGAGATCTAAATGCAAGAGTTGGGAAGAAAGATCAAGTGCACACGACAGCAATTGGAAAATATGGAGAAGACAAAAGAAACAACAACGGGAAACGCCTATTGGAATTCTGCACACTACATGACTTAATAATAGCAAATACCTTCTACGAACACAGGGACATTCATAAGTAGACAAGAGTGCAAGTTAGCAGACGTGAACAATCAATAATAGACTACGTAATAATAGAAAGGAAAAATCGAACAAAAATTAAAGACGTGGTAGTCAAGAGAGGACACGAAATATATAGTGACCACCACCTAGTAGTGGCCGACATAAGAGTACAAGAAGAGAGAGCAAAAGTAGAAAAGTAACGAAGAACAAAAGAGCACACTGAAACAGTAAGAACATACAAGCTAAAAGACAAGTAAGTAGTGGAGAAGTATGAAGAGAACATATCGAGGAAAATGGAAACAATAAAGGGGGAGGCCGAAGACTGGAGTCTAGAAACGCTATGGGAAGTATTTAGAAATTTGATAACCGAAGCAGCAAGAGAAGCATGCGGAGTAGCCAGACAAAACAAACACAAAAACATACAGTGTGGCGAACAGAGGAGGTTAAGCAAGAAGTAAAAATTAAAAAGAAAATTTGGCAGACATACCTACAAAAGAAGACCACAAATAGTTACAAATTTTACAAGGAACAGCGAAACAAGGTAAAGAATATGATAACAGAAGCAAAACAAAAAGCTTGGGCGGAATTCGGAGACAAAATGAAACAAGACAGAAAAGGCAATCAGCAACTGTTCTTTAGAGTAATAAAAAAACTTAAGAGGGAGCAAAAAGACAGACAGAGTGACAAAGACAATGAGAGGAGAAAAAGGAGAACTACTAACAACACAGAAAGAGGTAATGGATCGGTGGAAGAACCATTTCCAAAAGCTACTAGCAGGCAAAGAACCGGAAAAGCACGTCCCAGAGGAACCACAAACCAGAAACAAGAAAGATGGAAGGAAGGAAGAAGAATCTATTAGAATGGAAGAATTAGAAGAAGCGATAAATAGAATGAAAAATGGAAAGGCACCAGGAGAAGACCATATAACAGCAGAAATGACAAAAGCAATGGGGAAGAGAGAAACAGAGCTATTACTAAAAATATGTAACAAAGTATGGACACAAGAACAAATACCGAAACAGTGGGAAATAGGTCTAATTGTACCAATACTAAAAAAGAGAGATAGATTGGACTGCTCAACTACAGGGGTATAACTCTATTAAACACATGCATGAAGCTAATGGAGCAAATACTGGAGAAAAGACTGAGGAAGCAAGTGGAGCACACAGTAGAGGAGGAGCAGAGCGGGTTTAGGAAAGGAAGATGCTCACAGGGCCATATATTTGTGATTAAACATATAATAAACAAAACACTATCGAGAGAAGAATCCGCAAACATAGGTTTCGTTGATATGGAGAAGGCGTTTGATATGGCACCAAAAGGGGAGATATGGGAAAGCCTAAATAAACGCAAGGTGGACGAGAAGCTAATTAGAGTGATTAAAAGTATGTACAAAGAAACAAGAAGCAGAGTGATAAGCAAAAACCAGAAATCGGAAATATTTAACACCACGGAAGGAGTAAGACAAGGAGGCAGTCTGAGCCCGCTGCTGTTTATCGTTTTCATGGATGAGTTAATCAAAATGGCCAAGATAAAAACAAGACCACTATATATAGGGTACAGGAAGTTAGAGAAGATAGGAATAGCGGAGTGTGCATTTGCGGACGAGATAGGGATATTAGCAAAAAACAAGGAAGATCTAGAACACAACCTGAAACTATGGAACGAGATACTAGAAAAGAACGGAATGAAAATGAACAAGAACAAAACAAAAGTTATGTATTATCCGCAAAGAAGGAAGTTATTGATATAGAGATAGCAGTTGAAAATATAGAGCAAGTAATAGCTATCAATACTTAGGCACCACAATAGTCGAAGCAATCAAGAAACGGAAATCAATAAGAGACAGGATAAAGTCAGCAGGGTAAACTACGCATTGGGGAGGGTATAAATGAATAACAAGGAGATAAATAAGCAGACGAAGATGAAAGTGTACAGAGCAGTGTATACAGGGTGTCTACGCTAAACCGTTCGTTAAAAGTTTACGGGGTTGCCGTTATACTAAAAATTTCAAAAAAATCCTCGTCACACGGTTGGATCAGTTATCCTCATGTGAAATATTTTCAACTATCTATCACTTCCGGTTCTACCGGAAGTAGCACCAACTTTCTTATTTTAAATAGAACACCCCATATATTATTATATTTTTGAATTTCTCGCTTAAATTGGAACATATTTTGTAAGACCGTCTGTACACTTATCTCTTCTATTTTTCAAGAAAATAATGTTTTTTTTTTCAAAATGTTTCTCCCAATCGTGTTATGCGATAAAAAATGGGTCATTCCATTAAAAAAATTGAATTACAGGATATTTAAGAGGGCACTTATATATTGACATTTTATGAACACGTATTACCAAAATGGTCAATTTCCACTTATTTTACTAATAGAGGCATCCTCTAGGTACAATTAGAAATGTAACTCATAATTTTATCTTATTCCTAACAGAAGTTATAGACAGATTTCAGGCTACGTTTTAGAGGTCAAAATTTTTGAAAAACATTTTTTTCTTGAAAACTTGAACAGATAAGTGTAGATACGTTCTTACAAAATATGTTCCAATTTAAGCGAGGAATTCAAAAAAGTAATAATATATGGGGTGTTCCATTAAAAATAAGAAAGTTGGTGCTCCTTCCGGTGGAACCGGAAGTGATAGACAGTTGAAAATATTTCACATGAGGATAACTGATTCGACCGTATGACGAGGATTTTTTTGAAATTTTTAGTACTACGGCAACCCCGTAAACTTTTTACGAACGATTTAGCGTAGACACCCTGTAGACCGATACTCACGTACAGCTGTGAAACATGGGTGTTCACAAAGAAGGACAAAAGGAAGTTGGAGGCAGCTGAAATGAAACTGTTAAGAAGAATTAAGGGGATAACGCTAAGAGACAGACTAAGAAGTGAAAAGACAAGAGAAGAACTGGGAATCGAGGCAATGGACGAATTTATAGAAAGAAGGCAACTTTGATGGTGAGGACATCTACAGAGAATGGAGGAATCTGTGCCAACAAAAAGGATATGGGAAGCAAAGGCGATAGGAAAAAGGAAGAGAGGAAAATCGTTTAGAGAAGCCAAAGAACTGGCGCTAGATAGGAAAATGTGGAAGGAATTTATTAAGGGCCAATAAGGCCAAACACCCTACACCCCATAGGGGTAGAAGGGCATCTGATTATATGTATATATATATATATATATATATATATATATATATATATATATATATATATATATATATATATATATATATATATATATATATATATATATATTGTGATGGTATTTGTAGTATTTATTTAGATTAATTAGAATAGATTTATTGTTATTATCATATAGGTTTTAGATAGAATTATAATCTTTAGGGCACAAGCTAACAAAAATTATTGTAAATATTGTAAATGTGAATATGAACAAGTATGCACAAATATACAAAGCAATCCACGGATGGAGGTTGTTGATCGGTTACCACGGGTGACAGGTGACTTCGTACATAGACGCTTGGGGAATTGAATAATGGAAAGTCGAAAATAATCAACAAAGAGATTGACGAGTGGGGGAGACGCGTGTGGATCGCGGGTGGAGATGTTGCGATACTAATACGAATACATTACAAAATATTAACGGGGTTTCAACGATTGGACATAGGACTGGAAGAAGACAGTCAACCAGGAGAGGAGTTCAACAAGATAGGAGCCGTAACGGAGATATTCAAAATCAGGACTTCAAGCCGCTCAACTTCGCACACAAAAGTAGATGTTTACTTTTGTGGGAATCAACAACGGATCAGAAGGAAAAGCAGGGACAAGAGGACGATTTTATCAAGTTTTCAAGAAAAAAATGATAGAAGTAGATAAATGAAAATATGATAGATAGTTGAAAATATTTCACATGAGGATAACTGATCCAACCGTGTGACGAGGATTTTTTTGAAATTTTTAGTATAACGGCAACCCCGTAAACTTTTAACGAACGGTTTAGCGTAGACACCCTGTATACACTGCTCTGTACACTTTCATCTTCGTCTGCTTATTTATCTCCTTGTTATTCATTTATACCCTCCCCAATGCGTAGTTTACCCTGCTGACTTTATCCTGTCTCTTATTGATTTCCGTTTCATGATTGCTTCGACTATTGTGGTTCCTAAGTATTGATAGCTATTACTTGCTCTATATTTTCAACTGCTATCTCTATATCAATAACTTCCTTCTTTGCGGATAATACATAACTTTTGTTTTGTTCTTGTTCATTTTCATTCCGTTCTTTTCTAGTATTTCGTTCCATAGTTTCAGCTTGTGTTCTAATCAACAACGGATCAGAAGGGAAAGCAGGGACAAGAGGACGATTTAATCAAGGAACCACAAGAAGAAAACTGCAAGTAGAAAGTTTGCGTAAAGTACAAGAGTCATATTATCACATAAGTTGGCTTGTGTATGTAGGATTTATTTTGTTAATGTTGGCCATAATTTATAATTTATTTAATAATTTTGTTTTCTATTGTTTTTGATTTGTTTGTTTAGTTCAGTTTATATTAGACGTTATAATAATTTTGGTTATTTTCAATTCATTAAAGTATTTGAACAAAACTCTATTTAGTTATGATTGAACCTACTATTGAACCTGAGATAAGAGAAAGAACAAAAAGTTACAAAACAAGTAAATGCTTAAATGTTCAACACTAATAAAATAGGCAGAGTAAACAAAAACGTAACAATATATATATATATATATATATATATATATATATATATATATATATATATATATATATATATATATTAATTCATTTAAAATTCTTGTTAGCAGTTTTTTAAATTATTTTTAACCGCGTATCCCTTCCTTTAAGAAGACCTCCTTTCATTTGTCCATTTTTGGAAATGTGTCAAAGAAAATATATTTATTACACTTAGAATACTATATAAATTGTAGGTACACGCAGAAGTTAATTCAACACTTACAATTTATAAATAATAATTATTACTAATTACAATTCATTAAACTAGTTTAATCTATACATTTTTGTATTATTTACGCCATAGGTGGAGGAGAAGTATGGATTATTATTATTATTATTATTGTTATTATTATTAATTAATTAATTTTATTACGCATGTTATACAAATTATATTACAAATTATATTTGTAATTTTGGAGGCTGGAGTCCATAATGATTTTATAAATGAAATATATTAATTAAATGTTCTCTTGTATGTACCTACATTTGTAATATTTTGCTTCACAAACAATCCTTTTGAACGTCGCGTTTTTTGCCTCCGCCTAAAAAGCTAATCAAAATTTATCGCAATATAAATCCGATACAATTCCGTCTCTTCGACGCGCACAAAAACCGCCGCAGCGGGGATGCCGGTCCCCCGGTTTTTTAGATGTATTAATAAAATCGCAGTCAACTTTGGCATGCTTTAAACTCCAGCCAGCCCTTTTTTCCCCGGGCTTATGCACGCTGCGGGACAATAGGTTTAGAGACCGATATGTGAATTCGAATGCGAATTTCGACCTTAAACAGTTCGTACTATTTAATTCCTTTGGAAATTATGGTTTCATTATTTGATTGCTCCATTTACAATACTTAAAACAGTAATTTTATAATTAAAAGTTATTAACTATTAAATATACTTGAGGATTGGACTGTGGTGCACTTTCAGGTTAAATACGGGTACTTTCAGGTAATTATTTAACATGAAAGTGCACCAAACTCCAACCCTCAATTAATAATTCAGGTTGGATCGAAATACATGTATCCAGAGTGTCCCGGGAGAAAGGAAACGCCCCAAATATCTACGAATATAATTTGTTTTCACGAAATCGCTTAAATACGTCAATTTTTAATTAAAGGGGGATAACTTTTTGCCGAAAAATGACAACAATTATTTAATCCCCTTGCCGCAGGGGAAGTAAGCCCAAATTTGTTTTAAATGATGTAGGTAGCTCAATTGAAAGCATATTTAATTTGTAATATAATGCTCTATTACTTTTTAAAATCTGTCAATTAGTTTACAACAAATTAATTTCTTAAGATGAACAATGTACATTCCTGCAACAAAAATGTACCCAGCAACAATAGTACAAAGTACGAAACTGTCAATTTGACAGTACTAAGTTGAGTTAGATGACTAAGATGACAGTACTAGCTGGGGCTAAACTGCAGGCTACCAGGGGGGTAACAGGTGATGGATAGTGAACGGCCTCTAGATATAGAGGTTAGTTGCGAAATGACCATAGAATATGACGAATAAGCAATGCCCAATCAAGCAAACCGAGCTGTTAGCGGGATAAGAAATACACTTCTTGCTTAGGGAAGAAGAAGGGCACCCTCTTGCCCTGGGGGCGGGGAAAAAACCCGAAGGCATAGGACCGGATAATATGGTCAACGGCTTAGGATGTAGAAGGCAACGGGAAACCACTACATTAAAGATCCACATTGATATCCCCAGGAAAAAATCATCATGGCATCATTCAGTCCTAAATCAATATCCGGAGGCTCAATTCCCGGAGGGGGGTGGGAAGTATTGAATGGCGTCAATAGAATAAGGTCATTGAATGTTAGAAGTTTATACCAGGCAGGAAAAGTACATAATGTAATAGCGGAAATGCAAAGGATGGACATAGAAGTCCTAGGTGTCAGTGAGGTTCAATGGCCAGATCAGGGAGAATGTTCCATCAATACCTACCACATGTACTACCCAGGAGGATCCGATACACATCACAGGTACGGAGTGGCCATAATAATCTCACAAAAAATCAAGAAGACAGTCTTGAACGTTATAAACCTATCAAACAGGATTATAATAGTGCAACTCAAATCCCAAACAGGAAAAATAAACATCATTCAAGTGTATGCACCCACAGCGGATAAGAGTGGGGAAGAAATAGTAGAATTTTACAACCAATTAGAAGAAATAGAGAAAGTAGTCAAGGAATCAGATATGACTATTGTCTTGGGGACTTCAATGCCAAAATAGGATACGGAAATGAAGAGGATTGTGTTGGCCCATATGGTCCGGGCGAAAGAAATAAGAGAGGAGAAAAACTCATTGGATTCTCTCAGATTCAAAATCTAGTTATTACAAATACATAGTTTAAACTGCCAAGAAGAAGGCTATACACCTGGACAGCCCCAAGTCATACATCAGACAAAATAGTAAGGAACCAAATAGACTATATTTTAATCAACAAAAGATATAGAAACGCTATATGCGCAGTAAAAACCTACCCTGGCGCTGACGTCGGGTCTGATCACAGTCATCTTGTTGCCACCCTGCAAGTGAAACTCAAAAACGCTCAAGGAAAACTCGAAATCACTAACTAAATACAACTATGCTCCGAGATGAAGAAGTAAAACAAAACGTGAAGTCGAACATCAACGACAACTTCGGAAGCATTGTACAGGAAAATGTAGACAGAAATGTAAATGAGTCTTGGAAAAACACAAAGAAAGCTATAATAGATGGAAGCAAAGATAAATTGAAATCTAAAGAGAATTCCAGACCTCCCAAACAATTAATAATGGATGACAGATGACATTTTGCCAATCATGAAAAAGAGAAGACAATACAAAGACCAAGACAGGAACAAATACAAAGAAATTCAGAAAGAAATAAGAAAAAAAAATATATAGAAGCCAAAGAAACGTACATGAAAAAAGAATGTGAAGAAATAGAATCCCTGCAACGGAGGTTTGATTCATTTAATTTACATAAAAAGATAAAAGTATTCACTGGCACTGGAAGAAAGAAGCAGAATGGTATAATAAAGGACAACAAAGGAAATATTATAGTGGACATAGAGAAAAAGATTAAGATATGAGAAGAATACATACAACGATTATTTGAAGATACTAGAAGTGAAACATACATAAAAGAAACTTCCCACGGACCCTTAATAACAGCTGAAGAGGTAACATATGCTATCAGGAACTCAAAAGATAGAAAGGCAGTAGGGCCAGATGAAATACCAGTAGACCTTTTTAAACTAATTGAGGACGACATAATTAACATCAAGGTTAATCTATATAATACCATCTACTCGACAGGAAACATACCAGAAGAATGGCTGAATTCAACATTCATCCTACTACCAAAGAAGAACAATGCAAGAGAGTGTTCTGATTTTAGAACAATGAGTTTGATGTGCCACACCTTGAAGGTTTTCTTGAAGATTATTCATAGATGTATATACAAGAAGTTAGAAGCTGACATTAGCGGGACCCAGTTCAGATTTCGTAGTAACTTAGGCACAATAGAGGCCTTATTTGGAATGAATGTCACAATACAACGATGTCTCGATATGAACGCAGACCTATTCGTCGGCTTCATCGATTACGAGAAAGCCTTCGATAAAGTTAAACACGATCGGCTAATGAAACTACTACAACAAAAAGGCCTTGACTATAATGACATTCAAATAATAAAAACCTTGTACTGGAATCAGGGAGCTGTAATATATGTTGAAGGACATGAATCTGATGAACTAGATATCCAGCGGGGCGTTCGTCAAGGATGCATACTATCGTCGGTCCTATTTAACATGTATTTTGAATGCCTGTTCAAAGATTAATGAAAACTCCGGTGGAGTAATCATAAACGGTCAAACTATCAATAACATACGGTATGCAGATGATACCGCGATAATAGCAATAACCGCCCAAGATCTTCAGAAAATGCTGCAAGACATAAACACAGTTAGCCAATATTATGGGCTCAACATGAATTTGAAGTAGACAAAAATAATGGTGATCGCAAAAGCCAATGACAATAATATCCCACCCATACTAATAAACAACACCATAAGCGGAATGGTAAGAAGCTACCAATACTTAGGGTCACAAATTGTAGATAACAGTGATCAAACCACAGAAGTTAACACACGCACAGAAATAGCCAGAGCCACGTTTGTCAAAATGAAAACACTTTTCATAAATAGAAACCTCAGCCTATCACCGAGAGTTGTCTCAAGGCTATTATATGGGATGTAAGCATGGACGTTCAAGAAACATAACATAAAAAAATTGGAGGCGTTTGAGATGTGGATTTATTGCCGCATACGTAAGATACCCTGGACAGACCGGTAAACAATGAAGAAGTCGTGTGAAGAATGCATAAAGAAAAGGAACTGATCCTTACGATTAAAAAACGAAAGCTAGAGTATCTGGGACACATTACACGTGGAGAGAGATACTCGATTTTACAACTTTTTATGCAAGTAAAATCTAAGGCAAAAGCTCCACAGGGCGTATCAGAATTTCATGGCAGAAGAACTTAAGTAAATGGTATGGACAAACATCGATCCAACTATTTAGAGCTGCAGCGTCGAGGGTCAAAATTGCCATGATGATTGCCAACCTCCGATAGGAGACGGCATAATAAGAAGAAGATGACTTATTCCATTGAGAGCGTTTAGATGTATTTATGGGTATTATGTTGATTTAAAACAAGAGTTGGGATTCTGGAACAATCATTGTTATTAAAATGAAGGCTCAAAATTTCAAAACGCTCTTCAATGGAATAAACCATCTTAGTACTGTCACATTGACCGTTTCGTACTTTGTACTTTTGTTGCTGGATACATTTATGTTGCTGGAAGGTCATGTTAAAGTAGTAATTCTTGCGTAGATACTAATCGACAGATTTAAAAAAAATATATTCTCTCACCCCCTCACTCACCCCCTATTCTAGTTTTTATAAAATGGCTTACCTCCCCTGTGACAAGGGGGTTAAACACCTGAGCATCAATTTCATGAAAATGGCGAACAAAAACAAAGTCATGACAAATAATATAAATAATTATAAGAATTGATCAAAACGGTCGCCTTGGCAACGAATACAAGTTTGTCAACGAAGTATTAAGAGGCCTCTTTACCCCAGCCAGTATACAGGGTGTCCTAAATAGAGTAGGATTGCATGGGTATCTTTGTTATTTTGGAATCTAGAGATCTGGTTAAATGGGCAATGTCATGCAGTTTTGTATGGTGGTTTAGATTATGTTAAAAAAAAATCAAAAGTCCGAGCAGTTTAGAAATTATTCTAAAATAACTAAATATTGCGATTTTCTAAAAACTACCATATTTCCATAATTATTAAAGATGCGGAAATAAGTTTAAATAAAAGTTACTTGGTTCGATCGCGCAAACTTAAGAATCAAGTTAAAACAAAAGTAAGATGGCAGTTTCCGAGATATAAATAGCAACTTTTTTATTTTAAATAGCCGCCATATTTGATTTTTACACGGCTAAATCGACTTTTTTTTTCTTTTCAACGATGTGTAACAACCTATGTCAACATAAAAAATATGGGATATATCAATTGTTCCCATTTTTATTTTTATTCTATAAATTATTTTTAAAACAAATGTAAAACAAATAAAAAAAAACGTAATACAACTAAGTAGTAAAATAACAATAAATTATAAAAAAAGTTCTCAAAACGCTGACTGTTATTGTCAATTGACACAATTGACAGCGTTTTAGAATATTGCCAGTTACTTATCGCAATGTGTAGCGAATAACACCGTTTATTGCCTCTTTCATTGCTTCACGAAGTTCATCTACATTATTATAATTGAAGTTACTTCCATAACTTTTGTTTTTTAAAGAACCTTACAAAATAAAAGTCAAGAGGCGTCAAGTATGCACATCTTGCTAACCACTGAACAGTTGTATTAGTCGCTATTACTTTGTTATTAAAAGAGCCATTTAAATAAGTATTAACATCTCTAGCATTGAGTGGAGAGGCGCCATCTTACTGATATTATATTTGTTTTGATCAATTTCCAAATGACGTTGTTCACTTGGAAATATTATAGCACCATGTAAATCATTTCCCAATATACCACAAAATACATTAAAGCCGAACCGCACTTGCATTTGCTATGGAATCACTATGTGTGGATTGTCCTGAGCCCAATAGTGTTCGTTATGATGCTTAAATAATCCACAATTAGAAAAGTAGGATGCATCTATCCATAAAATTGTATTTATAAAATCACCATTTTGCTTAATTTTGTTGATTAACCTTCTGCAAAATGTTAATCTACGGATGTTATCATTTGCTTGTAAAGAATGAGAAATATGCAATTCATAAGGGTAATACTTGCACTTTTTTAAAATTGTTGATCCTCTAGATTTAGATACCTTAACTTGATTTTCTATTTGCCGAGTTGAAATGTTCGGATTAGCGAACATTTGTCAATTGGTTTTGGCCAATAACTGTCAGAATTTTGAGCATTTTTTATAATTTATTGTTATTTTACTACTTAGTAGTATTAGTTTTTTTTTTAAATTTTACATTTGTTTTAAAAATAATTTAAAAAAAATTAAAAAAAATGGAATAATTAATATTTCCCATATTTTTCATTTTGACATAGGTTGTTATGCATCGTTGAAATGAGGAAAAGAAAGTCTATGCAGACGTATGAAAATCAAATATGGCGGCCATTTAAAATAAGAAAGCTGATATAATTATCTCGGAAACCTCCATCTTGACTTTTGTTTTGACTTGATTCTCAAGTTTGTGCTATCGATCCAAGTAACTTTCATTTAAAACTTTTTTCCGCATCTTTAATAATTATGAATACAGTGTGAGTCAATAGGACGGGCAGGCTCGATTACACCTACTCCGTTAATTATATCGAAATGAACCAAAATAGACTGCAAACGGGATGCCAAAGTGCAGTTTGTAAAATTATTTTGTCATATAAGGGTGTTCCATTTTTGCAGGGCAGCCTTCGACCTAGTTGTTTTAAATGGCACCCCCTGTATAAATTTACATATTTGAATTTGCCCTTTTTGGGCTTTATAAATCCGTTTAGTTTTTGCAATTCCCCTTATGTTGTTCACGTTTTTCTAAAAATTAATGCGTTTGCAGGCACTTATTAAAAAAATCGCAGGGCACACTTTCTGGGATATCAAGTTGGGACTTTGCCTGAGCCTAAACAACTGACTGAGGTATCTTCTGGCGGTAAGACCGCCTATATGCATTGTGGCATCACCTTGATGTGACACATTAATTTTGGTAAACTTTGAAGTGCGATAACTTGATTTTTTTAAATGGCGCACCCTATATTTCAGTACTTAGTCCTATTCAGGGTCTCAGTTTACATCTTTATTGCCCCTTATATTTTTTTCTTAAAAGTTGATAGTTGAGAGATAATTCTGATTTTCTTAAAAATGTATACAGATCTCATCGATATAAACTTAGCGAGCCATGAAAATCACTTAATTCTGTCATGCCAATGTCAAAGTGACATTTATTGTATGATACGTTTTATTTTTCTTAGCGCATTTTCTTAATGAATTTTTCTCATAATGAAATAGTTGATATGGTTTATGTACACGCTGACAGCGCAAACCGTTGCTGGTGACCAGATTCTATTGAGGCATAACAAATCAATAGCAAAAACATTTGAATTAAACTATTTCATCATGCGAAAATTTCATGTTCACGACAAAAATTACAACGTGTCGTACAATAAATGACACTTTGACGTTGACATGACAGAAACAATTTATATTCAATGCACGTTAAGTTTATATCGATGAGATCAGGGTTCAGTTTTCAGAAAATCCAAATTATTTCTCAAACTATAAACTTTTAAGAAAACATATAAGGGACAAAACAGATGTAAAATAAGATGTTCTATACGACTAAGTAATGAAATATAGGGTATGCCATTTAAAAAAATCAAGTTATGGCCCTTCAAAGTTTACCAAAATTAATGTCCCACAGCAAGTTGATGCCACAACGCAAATCAACAATCTTGCCGCCAGAAGATACCCCTTAGACAGATGTTTAGAAACTGGCAAAGTCCCAACCCGATATCATAGAAAACAAGCGCACTACGATTATTTTAATAAGTGCCTGTAAATGCATTAAATTTTAGAAAAACATGAACAACTTCTGCACGGTTAAAGCGAATTCTAAAGACTAAACGGATTTATAAAGCCCAAAAGAGGACAAATTCAAATATGTAAATTTATACAGGGAGTGCCATTAAAAAAAACTAGGTCCAAGGCTGCCCTGCAAAAAATGGAACACCCTGTATATGGCAAAATAATTTCACAAGCTGCACTTTGGCCACTAGTTTGCAGTGCCGTTTGTAATCGAGCCTAACTTCTAAACGAATTCTCGAAAGAATAACTTCTAAACTCTTCCGACTTTTGAAAATGTTTCATCATAATCTGAACCAGCATAATACTGCACAATATTGCCCATTTTACCATATCTCTAGCTTTAAGAATATGAAAGATTCCCATGCAATCCCACTCTATTTAGGACACCGTGTATACATTATAAGTAAGTGATAATCAAGATAATTCATGACCGGGTTAACATAATTTTAATCGGAGACCTGATTAGGAAAGTTTAGACATTTATCAACTATTAGACAACGTAGTTTTAATAAATAAATAAAAGGTGATTTATTATTGATCTCCAAATCGTATTTATATGTAGACAAAAATACTCCATTTTAACTCGATATATGGGAACAAAACAAAAAATAAGGTCGGTCGAAACAACATTAACTCCAAGTACGCCTAGGGAATTTCGATTATATGTCCCCTGTCTTAATAAAATATGTCGGTTACTAACAATTCCCTATAGCACCTAGGAGTAAAGAGGCCTCTTAAGGAATTGTAAATGTCCTGAAATATATGTTTATTCTGGATTTCTTGAACAGCATTAAAATGCTGTTCTATTGAATTAATTTCGACAGCATACACGAACTGTTTCAAATACCACCACAGGGAAATTTAATGGATTTAAATCGGGAGACCTTGGGAGCCATTCAATTAGACCTTGTCGAACAATGAAATCTATGAATTAGCCTTAATACTTCCTTGTCGAACTTGTATTCGCTGCGAATGCTACCACTTTGCAACAATTCGTATAATGATATATATTATTTTTCATGATTTTGTTTTTGTTCGCCTTTTTCATTCCAAGACCTGTTATTCTTAATAAATTAATTTTTTTTAACCAAAATTGTAACCTCATTAATTCAGAAACGAGGAAATTTGTAAAAAGTTTATTCTCGGATTTCGACTCAGAAATGCACACGTCACATCATTTTTGCACAGCTGTTATAAACACCCTTTATATTGCACCGCGTAAATTTAATTCATAAATTATGTTTAAATAATTTTTTAGATGACGTGAGTGATATTTTAGTTTGCTGCTTACCATTTTATATTTATTTTTGTGAAGTCTTGTGAATGTGTGTATGTGTGTGCGAGTGTGTAGGTGGGTGCGTGCTGTTGAATCGTTCCACATCCGCCGCCGAACAACCGTCGCCGGCCCTTTGGAATTCCTCCCTGGGACGATTCAATCGGGCTTTTTTGTGCAGTTTATCAATCCCAGAAAGAATTGCTCCTGAAATTTAGTGTGACCGGCGGTGTGATGGCTAAGCCAACGGTCCCGGATTCCATTGTTGCTCCTGTTTGGTACTTTTTTCCGCCCCAGAGAACAAACGACGGTCTCCACCCCACACCTCGCACTTTTTCACCACCGACGAGATATAAATTGGGTTGATTTACTGCATGCGCGATTATCTTTTTCGACAATACAAGTGACCAACAGCCACTGCGGCGATAAAATAGATATTAGTGCAATTAATCATTTATAAGTTATAAGATTAAAATATATTTTTGCTCGTGGCTCACTTTTAAATAATACTCTCTCCCTTCATATATATTTTGCTACATTTCTAAACTCAGACCTAATTTTACCGTGTAGGAATTACTAACCAAATTTCTTGACCCTGCGCCTTCACCATCGAAAGATAATAAAAATTAATTAATAATAATTTTAAAACTTATTAAAAAAAATCATTAATAATTTTAGCAAATTAATTAGGTCTAAAGGACGCCCAATCAGTTTTTAGCTAATTATTTGAATGTTTTGATAATCACGTCGACATAATTCTACATAATAATAACATTACAACTTACTTCGACTTTATCTATTTAATCACATTTAATTAGTCTAGAAGCCCTTTATGTACCATCCAAATCGCAACGATATCGGTCGGGGCGTTCTCGATCTGGAGATTCATCAAAATGGCACAAATACACGAAATAACTGAAAGTTTAGAAAATTTCAAATTATCGCAAATACATCAGCCTTGATTTCGTTTAACCCATAAGAGCCTCTTAAGCTGAAGAGACTAACGGCAAGCAGATTGGACCGACGATTCAAAAAAAAAATGAATATGTTCTATTTTTACTATTTTACTTTTAAATTCAAAACTTTGAGGTTGCATATATCGGGAACTGCCGGAGCGAGTGAACTTTTTGGACTCAGGTCCAATTAGTCATGTGGTATCTTAAAATTCCCTAGCAGTCACTTGAAAATTGGCATAACATATTTTGGCGATTTTTTTTTGTGTTTGTAGGTACAGGCTTTAAACGATGATAAATTCATCTATAAGTCATTTCTAACAACTTTATTATTCCTTGTTCGGGCATCAATACATACATCGTTAATTTAATTAATATAATTATCACGGATGGTCGATTATGTAAAGTAAGTTATATCATTAATGTGATTATGGCCATTGCCGTTCGCTGTGAGCGGAATTATTTACAACCGTTTTACGGTAATTTCATCTGGACACTCGGAGGAAATTCCGCGTAGCAGTCTTGAATTACTGTGCACTCTTCGTCTCGAATCTAATTAGAACACCTGCACACACAGTGCAGTAAAATCTGCAGAGTGCATTTTATACATATTTGATTACAGTAATAAATTATTAATATGACACAATTAAATTCTCATTTTTCCAACTACAGGCAAATCTTTCCAAAGTCAGATTTACTAAGAGATTAGAAATTATAAAACTATCAAATATTTAAAAAAAAACATATAACATATAAAATGCCATAGAAGTTTAGAAGATGATGAGAATGATTTTTTTGTTATAATTATAAAAATTAAAAATCTGTCATATTCACTAAGAGATTACAAATAAAAAACGATGAAATATGCATAAACATATAAAATACCGCAAAACGAGGTTACTTTGCTAATGTGGGACATACATTGCTCCAATTTCTGACTTTACAATTTTTGCTACACTGTGGTAGTTGAACAGCTTAAAAAGTGGTAAAGTCTGTTTTCCAGTAGAGGGCACTCCGATATGCATCTAAAATAACGCACTTATACTTCTCCCCACTTGTTGACCTTCGAACACTTGCTTGTTTGAAACCACCCGTTTAGACAACAATTGTGGCCGGTAAAAATCATTGTGTATAAGAATCAATATATCAATAATAAGGTAAGTTGTATTTTGATTTAATGTATTATCATGTTAGCTCTAGAAAGTCGTGTGAGTTGAACAATCTTAAAACGTATTTCGATTTGTTTCGTAATGTTTACCGTTTTGAGGTTATATTGCGCCGAATATAGGGATACTTTGGCCCCCCTAGATTTTTTTTGAGCCAAGTTGCCCCAAGCGATACTTGTTTATTTTATTTAGTTATAAATTTGGTTGCAGATATGCCAAGAGTCTATAAAAGAAAACTAGGCTCTCGGGCTTATCAAAATTATATCCAAGAAACTTTGCAACAATGTTTAGAAGCAGTTAGAAGTAAACGAATGACGCAGAGAAAAGCTGCACAAGACTTTAAAATTCCGCGGCGAACTATCATTAATAAACTTAAAGGAAATATACTTAAAAAGCCTGGAAGACCCGCGATATTTTCCGAGGTTGAAGAAACTGGATTTGTAAACTGTAAGCTTCAGCACATTTGGTTTCCCACTAGACTCTTTTGATTTGCGCATGATCGTGAAATCATTCTTGAACCGAGTTGGTAGAATTGTGAGAACATTTCAAAACAATATACCTGGTCGTAAGGGGGTCTTAAATTTTTTGAAACGCCATCCAGAGCTCACTGTACGATTTGCTAGTAATATAAAATGCAGTAGAGCATCTATAACTGCTGAAATATTAACGGAGTACATCTCAAATTTGGGGGAAGTTGTGAAAGACGTGCCACCAGAGAACATTTGGAACTGTGATGAGTCGAATCTGACAGATAACCCTGGCCAAAAAAAGGTGATAACCAAACGTGGTTGTAAATATCCTGAAAAGATTCGTAATTCATCCAAAACTAGCATTTATATTATGTTTGCTGGTAGTGCTGCCCGAGAACTCTTGCCTCCATATATAGATTACAAATCTTCTTGCATGTGGACAACCTGGACTGAGAATGGGCCCAAAGGCTGCCGTTATAGCAATAGTGCTAGTGGCTGGTTCGATGCCAATAGCTTTTTAGACTGGTTTGAAAGCCTAATGTTACCAAAATTAAAAAAACTTCAAGGCAAGAAAGTTTTAATTTGCGACAACTTATCCTCCCATATATCAGTACATGTTCTAAGTCTATGCAGAGATAATAATATATCTTTTGTATGCTTGCCACCAAACAGTACTCATTTAACACAACCGCTGGATGTGGCATTTTTTCGGCCAATGAAAATTGCGTGGCGGAAAATATTAGCAGACTGGAAATGTGAGACTGCAGATGGTGCCAAAAACCAGTTCTACAAAAACAACATTTTCCATTTTCCCTAAAACAACTTATGGCTGCCTTAGAAACCAATCCTGCTGCAAATTTAATTTCGGGTTTCAGAAAATGTGGCATTTATCCAGTTAATGTTCAAGAGCTTTTGGCAATGATTCGACGATCTCCAGGTGACAATAATACTGCAGAACATTCATTTCTATAATCTTTAGAATCAAAAAGATTAGAATTAACCGAAACAAAAACCAGGAGGAGAAAGAAAATTACTGTTGCTGCTGGTAAGAGTATCGGGCTTGATGTCCATGATGATGATCAAGCTGGCGAAGAACCACAGACATCAGTGAAGAAATGTCGCAAATCAATAAATGAGGTAGCGACTTGTCAAATGATGAAATACATTTGCGGGATTCTCCTGAAGACGAAGATTTTGTGGGAAGTATATTAGGAGAAACCGCGGAGGATGATGTAACTGAAATGGTCGGTTCTGGACCAAAGAGCATTAATGAGCATTGAAATTTTATTATGGGCAGAATTCAAGAGCCAAAAAAGGTCTCGAATCGGGGATTCTTTTCTGTTCCAGTCTTAGACAGACTGTGGGGTAGATAAAGGATTAGATGTGCTTCAGATAATTGTTTCAAACTTACTTTGAGTTATTTTAGTACCTATTGTAAAGGTTTTGATTAATAAGTTTGTATTAATAATATGACAATATATTTTTCCGGCACATATATTCCATATCTAGATAACCTACATACTATTTTGTATGTGGTACATTTACAACCCATAATATAGTCTTACTATGCTCCAATACAGGTTGTAAAGCTGAATAACTTACAATGTCTTCGTTCGTGCAAAGTATCCTCCCCCTATGAGGGAACATTGCCCCAAACTAAATAATAATAAAACAAAAATCTTTAATTTTGTTTTGCAAAATGAATCTCTAGCGTCCGTTATCATACGTTGTTCTAGCAGTTTCTATATTATCAACATTTTATGGAATGAAAAGGTAAGTTTTGTAAGTACTATTTAAAATTTCAGTTAAAAATGGAATAAAAGTAATCTAGTTTTACGGTACGCTACAGAAGTTTAGAGAAAGATGAAAATGAAAACTTTTGATTATAATTAAAAAATTAAAAAGTAATTTTCAACATTATTACTTACAAATTTAAATTTTAAATTGCAACATGTTGATCCCTCAATTGAACCCTTATTTGAACTATTCAATTTATTAATTAATGATTGTTAGTACAGATGTACATTTCAATTAACTTTGTCGTTTATGATATCACATTAGTGAATCTAAACTGGTTTCCTGAGAGTGCATATATCTTTTATTTTATTCAATTTATATTGAAAATGATAATAATAATGTTTATTAGTGGGAGAAGCTACGTAATAAACACAAAAATGAATAAATATAAAAAATAGTAAATTACAATGATTATTGCAATTATGTTATTGAAAATACAAAATTTGCGTTTTCGAAAATCGTCGAAATGTTTATTATACTTAAATACCAAAATTTCAATGTAGAATTGAAACCTGAAATTTTTAGTAGAAATTAGAAACGACTTATCTTAACAAAGAATGTCACTCATTCGTAGTGATATGCTTTGAATTAATAACCTAATGTTGCATTTCTATTGGAAATTACAAAATTTTAATTCGAATTTTTTATTATAAATACCAAAATTTTCATAAATTACAAAGATAAATGGAACCTGTGAGTTTCTAGTTGGAAATTATAACGGCTTTTCCTTAAAAGTTATTTTATACTTTAAGACTGCCGTCCTGTTTCTGTGATAATATTTTATTCCGCATGTGGCGCTAAATGCGCACTCTCCTTCCTTAAAATTCCCCTGATACCCCTGACACACTACTACACAGATATGTACTTCATGCAAGCGCTGTGTTTTGAATGGTGGAGGGGAGACAAGACCTAAAAAACCTCGCGTACGGCTATGCATCAGCGGTTCGACTCGGCGTTTTTTATGTTCGGCGCGTTTTTTTTTGTAGCTAGACGACGTAGAATAATAAGATTATACGTGCTGTGTCTGTATACCTAGCAAAGTCGAGAGGCTGCCGATATATTGCAATTTTACTTTATAGAAAATATTACTGGCAATTATATTTAAACAAATCGCTGCTAAATATTGAATAGAATTAATAGTTTCTATAAAATTTTATGTGGGTGTAATAATTTATAAATACGCACAATTATAATATATCTTAGTATTTTTCTACGACCTAGAACTATATAAAATATTATTACTTTATCTCCACATATTATACTAGTGAAGGTAAGTGCCATTATTTCATATAATTTTTTATTATAATGTAGACCATTTTTTGTTTGTTTAATATTTAGAGCAAGTTATAAATATTAGTTCATAAACATGGGAACAAACCTGGTGTAAAGTTAACATAGTCTTTTTATTATTTTGTTACATATTTTGCGTTTGCAAACAGTGATACCTTTTTAGACATACACTTATTTTGTCATTATGCCCACTGGAAAAAAGAGTGAGTCTTCGAAACGTACTACTCGGGCAAAATCGATTAAACATTCCTGGAAAATGAGAAAACAAAATGCAAATTGGTCCAACTTTTTAAACATGTAAGAATGTGTTTTAACTAACGCAGACAGTGCATATAAAAAATGTTTGGCAATTCTAGCCGTGGTTCCGAAATTGCACCCCCAATTCAAAAAGAACTCATCGCCCAAGAATCATCCTCTTCAAATTCTTCTATGTTACTTGAGTTGGATAACTATTTATCATCTAGTAGCATGACAAGTGATGATGAACATATGGAATTAGGATTATCTTCAGGAGTAAAAAATATTACTTCTGCATTTTCTAAAACATCCAGTAACAGCACAGGCGTTGAACATAAAAATGGATCGGCAGAAACTGCACCACCAACAATAGCCAATGCATTGGCGTCTATGACCGGAGATAAATACCCATCAATACCATCATCATCATCATCATCATCAGATGTATATGATTTCGAATGTATCCCAACAGAAGAGTACGAAATGTAATTACCTTATATGTACAGGGTGGCCCAATTTGGATGTTTCTATAGGGGATCTCGGTAACTAGAAGAAATAGAGAAAATCGGATGGCGTATCCTCGATCTCTTTTTTCAAGACAAACTCGATGGTGAAAATAAAAATTGGCTATCGTCTTTTGTTGCCTAGTTATGGCCAAAAACTCATTATATTCCATTTTTTATTTTTATCCTTTTTTCATTTATTTATCATTTTATTAAGATACGAGTTGCATGTTCTTGAGCCACTTTTTTACGGTGAATTGAATGAGTTTTACAGAATTTTGATATCTTTGTTAATAACCAAGATACAATACAAAGTTTTGTTTTTTTAAATAGAAGTCGTAGTCGGCTTTAGTCTTAATAAATAGGTTATTTTTCTCTGTTTTCAATGATGTATCACATGTGGATGATATACTTGCATTTTTGTTGAAATCTATTAAAATTGTATCAAAACGTCATATATTCTCTTATAGGGCATAGTATGTTTGTTTTCTTTAAGTTGTTTGATTGTCAAGCTAACACATTTGACGTGATCTTTATATTTCGAAGTGTTTAACAATGCCGTACAAAAATTATGAAATATTTGATGTTAGATGCTTTATTCAAAGCAAAAATAAATCACTATTTGACTTATAAACATATTTGAATCGCTATCCGGAAAGAAAACAACCGGATAAATCAATATTTCAAAGACCGAGAAAATATTATCAACCACGGATCTTTCAAGTAGCCAAGATCAAGGTCTTACAATATTGTAGACGCCGATGAAACTGCTACTAATATAATTTCAGCCGAAATTGTGAATCCAGCAATTTCCAGCCGGCATATTGAAGATGCATCCGGAATTTCGAAGAATCGAGCACTTAGAATTTTGAAGAAACATAAATTTAGACCATACATTATTCAAAAAAGACATCATTTGAACGACCAAGATATAGAACGACAAATTATATAAAATGAGAAATGATAATATTAATAATTTACAACAAAGTTTTATTGATTGTATAAATTCAATTTCAAATGTTCACATTCATAATGCTTACAGAATTTTTATTATAAGATGCAACATATGCATTTTGAATAATGGACATCAATTGGAACATTTATTGTAATTTAAATATTGTGCATATACATTTCAATGCTTCATTGAAGGGTTTTTCTTTTAATATTGGAAAAATCTATTTATTGGGTTGTCTGCCTTTTACATGATAGAGCCTGTAATATTCCCAAGGCAATAAGATAATTGTTTGATACTTTACGATATTTAATCTAAATTAATTAATCCTATCAACCTATCAACTAAATTTATAAAATATTAGGGTACCTTTAAAAAAAGTCGTTGACTCATAACTCAAAAATGGATGATCGCAAAATTTTATAATATATAACAATATGTGTATTCTTTAAATCTAAAAACGACTTGCCCTAGAATGTTGATTAAATATTTGAAATTTCCCCAAATACTGAATGTATTCCAGACTTTTTCAGCACCCTGTATATATATAATATATTAGATATTCCTATAATATATGTTTTAACAATTACAGGTAACACCAGATGAAATAAACAAAATTTCTGTCGATACAGTTGGTCAATTCAATAATGTGTACTATATAAATCAAAGAAGAAACCGATTAACAGCATCATCTTTTGGCGTAGTTTGTAAAAGAAGACTGAAAACTCCGTGCCACAATTTAGTTAAATCAATTTTGCACCCATCAAATTTTAAGTCAGCTGCTACAAATTATGGGAAAATTCATGAATTTGTTGCGAAAACAAAGTTTTCAAACTTATTATCGTTAACAATTGAAGAATCCGGACTATTTATTGATGTAGAATATGGATTTCTGGGTGCTAGCCCCGATGGTACTAATTGATCATTTTTATTTGAATATATTATTACACCAATATATTTTTTAGGATTAATAAACGAGAGCAACAGCATAGTGGAAATTAAATGTATATACAAATATTCCAAATTAATTAATATAAAATTGATCGAAATAATTCAGAAAGACAAGTCATTTTGTCTGGAAATATTTGAAGGACATATCAGGCTAAAGAGAAATCATAATTATTACTATCAAGTAATGGATTACATATATGTATATATATATTTTTAAATTAATTGTGCATATTTCAGATACAAGGCCAATTGCACATTACACGACGATCCAAATGTTACTTTGTCGTATTTGTTAATTCAGATGTGGATTTATTTTACGAAGAAATAAATAAAGATGACGATTTTTGGAACGAAAATATGCTCGAAAGATTAGTTCAGTTTTACAAACTGTGCATCGCACCAGAAATTGCTCTGAGTAGAATTAGTCGCGGACTAAAGTGCCGAGATCCACAAAAGAATACTTGCACATCATGATATTACACAAAATAATACTCCTAATAAATTATTAAATGCTCAGATAACTTTATTTTTATTATCTCTACCCGTGTTTTCATAATTGTCAAAATTTCTTGAGCCAGAAAGAATATAGTATTTTAGCTTTATAATGTGAAATACTATTCACTGGCTCGTGTCACTTTTACATCCTTGCTGCATGTAATGGTTACCTTGCCCGGCAGATTATATTATTCCCGAGGAATATTTACGAACCGAACCGCGTAAGCGGTGAGGGAGTAACATTCCGATGTTATGTTTGTTGATGGTTACATAACAAATGAAGTCGCTATAGCCTTGGGCGCTTTTTGTAATACACACGGTATATGGGAAATAAGAAAAGCTCCCAGCGTTGAGTGAATTTTACGTGCAAAACACTCACTGCAGCGTGCATCTCCCGTGACGATACCGGTGGTGGGGTGGTGTATAAAAGGTGGCCTGAATGTGATCGACCGGCCGGGTCAAGAGTGGGGACTCAAAAATTAAATATTAATGAATCTGGGGAGATGTTCATCTCTGTTATTTTTGCAAATGACAAAAAAATATTTCGATTGTTCGATTTTTTCTCTATACAGTGATATAAATTTCATAGCGAAAAACAAATATTTTAAATGTTGTTTATAGGTTAATAAATATAAATATTGCAAAAAAAGGAAAACAAAATATGTCACTTTATAAATAAATATATCATTAATGATTCCTGAAAATTTCATGTTTCTAAGTAATGTAGTTTTCCTAATGAACATCTCCCCAGTTTCACACTACGAAAACCGTAGTCTTAAAGTTATTAAAGATTTCATAGAAATTTTCAAAAAATATAATGGGAGGTGTAAAATTATGTTTATAAAGTTTTCTTAGTAATATTAAGTGATATATTTCCAGCCGTTGAATTTAAGTGAATCAATATTAAATGCCTAACTTGCGAGATATTCTTATTTTACTGTAATGGTGTAATTTTTTTTGAGATTTTGAAGAATTATGAAATTATATGTCAAAAACTAGCGTATCAATATCAAGCATTTTTATACATCATATAAGGTGATACATTGACAGCCATTTAATTTAAGTGAATCGATATACAATGTATAATTCTTGAGTTATTATTATTTTACTGTAACAGTATAATTTTTTTGAGTTTTTGCAGAATTTTCAAATTATATCTCAATAACTAGCGTATCAATATCAATGCAATTTATTGTTTATAGTCAACAATAACTTATTGATGAACGGATGTATATAATTAAAATCCAAGCTCCATTCTTGAGATATTCCCTTGTAATGTAATCGTGGGATTTTAGATGCCGATGGAATTGTTCTCGAAAATTACTCATACCTAAATAATCATATCTCTAATGCTAGCGTGTCAAAACTAATCCAATTTATTTCTTATATTGAGTGATGTGTTGTCATTTATTTTATTTTATTAAATTATATTCAATGCATAATTCTTGAGATATGTATTTTTAAGTGTGATTTTTAGTGATATTTGAAGTATTATCAATTTATACATTTTGAAGAATTATCAAAATATTTCTCAAAAACTAGCAAACTAACAAATTTTTAACTCATGGCGCTATTGATTCTTTTTAAATGGTATTCGATTTTTTTTTATTTCACAATATTTGTGTAAATTACTCATACCTAAATAATCATATCTATAATGCCAGCGTGCCAAAACGAATCAAATTTATGTCTTATATTAGGTGATGTGTTGTCATTTATTTTATTTTATTGAGTTATATTCAATGCATAATTCGTGAGATATTTATTTTTAAGTGTGATTTTTAGTGATATTTGAAGTATTATCAACTTATACATTTTGAAGAATTATCAAATTATATCTCAAAAACTAGCAAACTAACAAATTTTGAACTCATGACGCTGTTGATTCGTTTTAAATGGTATTCGATATATTTATTACACAATATTTGAAGAGATTTTAATTCTGATTACAGTCACATCGTTTTTATTTATTGAATTAGTTATCTTCATGTGAAATATTTTCAACTTTCTATCACTTCCGGTTCCACCGCAAGTAGCACCAACTTTCTTAATTTAAATGGAACACCCCATATATTATTATATTTTTGAATTCCTCGCTTAAATTGGAACATATTTTGTAGGAACGTATGTTCAAATATCTCTTCTCGTTTTCAAGCAAAAAAAGTTCAACAATTTTTACCTCTAAAAGGTACCCTGAAATCTGTCTATAACCTCTCTTAGGAATAAGATAAAATTATGAGTTACATCTCTAATTATACCTAGAGGATGCCTCTATGAGTAAAATAATTGGAAACTGTCAATTTTGATAATAAGTGTTCATAAAATGTCAATAACTTAGTGCCCCCTTAAATATCTCGTAATTTAATTTTTTAAATGGAATGACCATTTTTTATCACATACCACGATTGGGAGACAAATTTACTACAAAAAAGTATTATACAAACATATTCCTAAACGATTACACGATTGTCCATCAAAATGCAAAAGATTGAATTTATTTTGAAAATTCCTAATTTTTATTGCATGTGCATTATCGTTTGAACATACATGATTATTTCTTCTGTTAAAAATGCCTTAATGAGAAAACTTAGCTTCATCGGTCCACAACACATTATTCAAAAACTGATTATTTTCTTGCTGTTTCACCAATAAAAATTCGCATAAATGTATCCTCTGAGCAGCATCATCCAAATACAATTCTTGCACCAAACTAAATTTGAAATTGTGCATGCCATGTTTTTTCAAAACTTTCTGTACTGAAGATTTATCAACGCCTAAGTTCTCTTGAGCACAGCGGATAGATGCTTATCTATTAACTTGAAAATAGGACAACACTGTTTCTTGCACTACCTCATTTTCCATAACTGGCTTTTGTCGATGTCTTATTTCATTCACTTGTCCAAATTGAACAAAATTTGATTCCAATCTTCTAAATCTTGTTTTATTCATCGGCGGCAAATGTGGATAAGTTTCATTGAATACTCTAGATGTTCGACCAACAATTCTATCGCAGTTGCCATGTATAAAGAATAAATTGATGATTTGTTGATTTGTGTAATGATTCATTTTGTTGATTTTGATTTCTGTAATACTTTATTCAAAATGGTTTTATAATTTGACAGTTTGCATTACAATAGCGACAAAACAAAAGCATATCACATGCCTACTAAAGTGCACTTGTGACATGCGAAATTATACCCTGCAGAAATGCGACGAAAAAGTAATCTTCGCAATAATCCAAAAAATACTTTAGAAGTATGGTTGTATCATACTTTTTTGTAGTAAATTTTTCTCCCAATCCAATTTCCAATTATTTTACTCATACAGGCATCCTCTAGGTACAATTAGAAATATAACTCATAATTTTATGTTATTCCTAAGAGAAGTTATAGACAGATTTCAGGCTACATTTTAGAGGTTTAAATTTTAGAAAAAAAAAATCTTGAAAACTAAAAGTGATAAGTGTACATACATTCTTACAAAATATGTTCCAATTTAAGCGAGGAATTCAAAAATATAATAATATATGGGGTTAAATTTAAAATAAGAAAGTAGGTGCTACTTCCGGTGGGACCGGAAATAATAGAAAGTTGAAAATATTTCACATAAGGATAACTGATTTAAGCGTGTGACGAGATTTTTTTTAAATTATTTTACGGCAACCCCGTAAACTTTTAACGAACTGTTTAGCGTAGACACCCTGTATAGCTTTGACCCCTATAGTTTTAACACAGTGAGTGTAAAGTACAATTTAACATTTTTTTATTATTTAAAAAATAATTTTTATTAGTTTATAATTATTGTAGTGCAATTATCATATTTAAATAAATGTATTAAATAGTAAAATTATAATTTTCAACAAACATTTTTTTAGAACACTGATAAAGCTTACTGACTTAATTAAAAAGTATGCACTGTAACATTGCATAAATTAACTACGAAGTGTGTTTTATTTTTATAATCAAAAGTGACGAATATTTGTGCAAAAATTTACGAGTATTTTGTATTAATAAATTGTCACACTTGTTCATAATTTGAGTAGTTGTGCACAAATAATTTCCAGATAATTTACTTTTCCACCCAATATTAAAAAAAAAAATGACAAAAATTGCATGCACCTAATATAAAAACCATATATTTGTAGTGATTTTTATATTGTATGTAAACATATCTTGTAAAATGAACAATTTCCATTGCATTGTAATAGACAGGTATTCAAAATGGTCATCTGTAAATTTTTCAAACAACCTTATAATTATTGGATGATTTACCTTTGGCACAAAGGTATATTACTATATTCTTATATATTATATTTCACTATATTCAAATATAGTACCAGAAATGTTATTACTTATTTAAATGGCCGTTTTAATAACAAAGTAATAGGGACTGATACAACTGTTCAGTGGTTAGCCAGATCTGCATACTTGACGCCTCTTGACTTTTATTTGTAGGGTACTTTTAAAAACAAAATTTATGGAAGTAACTTCAATTATAATAATGTAGATTAACTTCGTGAAGCAATGACAGAGGCAATAAAAGGCGTTATTCGCAACACATTGCGATACGTAACTGGCAATATTCTAAAACGCCATTAAGCCATTAACATTATAATTTATTGTTATTTTAGTACTTAGTTTTAAAAATAGTTCTTATTAAATAGAATAAAAATAAAAATTGGAACAATTCATATTACCTATATTTTATGTTTTGACATAAAATTTTCGAGAGGTGCTTATTGGAGGGGAGTGGGGAACCTGCACAGATGTCACAAAATATGTTCCTCTCAAATTAAAAATTGACTTGTTTGGGGAATTTTTTATTTTGCCCTTATTTCCTGTGAAGTCCGGGGTGGATACTTTTCAAAAAATCACCCTGTATATTAGATATGTTAGGCGTAATGTTATTTTGATGTTAACTAATTTTTTATGGGCCTCAACATATGTTTGCGATTTGGGCCTTCAAAGAGGTAAGTACGGCACTGTGTCCGGCGTACTCATTACCCCAAGTTATAAATTTGGACAGATCGTCGACACCTTAATTTCTATAAAGGACCCTGTGCAACCTGTAACTCCACACAAACTATTCCCTACATATTCTGGCTTCTAAACTCCCCGATTGCACCAGTTAGCCAATAACAGTCACCATTTTGAGCATTTTTTCTAATTTATTGTTATTTTACTACTTAGTTGTATTAAGTTTTTTATTTTTTTTACATTTGTTTTAAAAATAATTTATAGAATAAAAATAAAAATTGGAACAATTGATATATCCCATACTTTTTATTTTGACATAGGTTGACGTACACCGCTGAAAAGATTTAAAAAAAAAGGTCGATTTAGTCGTGTAAAAATTAAATATGGCGGCCATTTAAAATAAGAAAGTTGCTATTAATATCTCGAAAACCGACAACTTGACTTTTGCTTTGACTTGATTCTTAAGTTTATGCAATCGAACCAAGTAACTTTTATTTTAAACTTCTTTCTGCATCTTTAATAATTATGAATATATCGGAGATTTTAGAAAATCGCAATTTTTAGTTATTTTATAATAATTTCTAAACTGCTCGGATTTTTGATAATTTTCCAACATAATCTGAACCAGTATATAAAACTGCATAACAGTGCCCATTTAACCAGATCTCTACCTTTAAGAATAAGAAAGATACCCGTGCAATCCTACTCTATTTAGGACACCCTGTATAAAATTTTAATAATAAATATTTTTGTTATATTTTTTTGTTATAATTCACAGGAAGAAAACAATAAAAATAAATATTTTTTTTATTAATATTTGAAAAATGCTAAAATGATCATCATGTTAATGATTAATTTTTGTCGTATCTGTAGAAATTAATAACTTTGTAATTGTAACTTTGAATAAATAGTATTAAGCATAATGGGAAACACGAATATTAAAAAATGCAATTTTAAAAGTTTACTAGTTGAATGTATCAATAAATTATTACATTTGTTCATAATTTGTGTAGTTTTGTCAACGAATATGTTCCAGAAATAAAGAATTTTTCAACAATATTAAAAAATGATAAATGAGAAAAATTGCATGTAATATAGAAATCAGTGTTGGAATAAATTATGATTTTAAAAAAATAAAAAATTATGTTTTTTTTTAATATTTCTGATCAGTTTCTGCCAGTTTTTATGTAATTTATATCGATTGATTTACGTCACGATTTAAATCATATGATTTTTTTTCTAATACAGTTTTCGTTATTTTTATTACAAATCAGAAAATTACTAGGAAACCGAATGATTAATATTGCGAAATTTTGATGATGGATTTCAATATTTCGATAGAAATTATGGAATATTAATTGTAAATTGCAAAATTTCCGCGAAATTTGTGAAAACCGCTGGAGTAAGGAATTTCATTCAAGGATTTTTTTTTTTTATAATATAATAATATTGTAATTATTAGAATAATATTCTATTATATTATATTAAAATATAATAGAAACTATTTTTAAAGCGTGTAATTATCACTTCCCGAGGGTCAACAAGCTCTCCGCTCCCCGCACAAACACAGAGAGTCCCATAACGTCGCACACACCGTTAAATGTCACTTAATCTCTAATTAGGATGACATGAATGCTGAGCGATAGCCAAACGCGAAGATAATTGCGGCGCAAACGCTCGGTGGATTTAAACTTCCGGCGGAAGTGAGCGGACATAATTTATCACCGGGAGATCGCCCGAAGAGGACTCGGAATTGACGAGGATACGATCCGCAGTTTCTGGTGACTGGCAATTTTGCGGGAGTATTCCGCGGATCATCGCCGGGATGATTGATTGATAATGGGCGGCGGTCAGGCTTGAGTAATCGGCGGTTCATGGCCGTCTGGAGTAATAAAATTGGCGATGAAATTTTACGCTCTGTGGAGATCACGATGGTCAAGCGCATAAACTCGTTTTCACTTTTGTTGTTACCCGAATGGAGCGACGTTTATTAGCCCGTTATCGAGCCGAATCAAAACGGAGTGATTTTGATTGCCGAAGTACCGCTGGCAATTGCTATTAAATACATATTGTTAACGGCAGAAAACTGCCCTATAATGGTCGCTGCTGTCATAAATTTGTCAAATAAGTATTCCTATAGAATCAAAAGGTAACTTTTAATACTTTGTAAGACTTCGGTTTCCCCAATATTTAATAATTAGGTATATTTTACTTGTAATCATAAATTCTTATAATTTATGCTATTTGTTTTGGCTCGTGATTTATTTATTTTACTTTTATTTTGTATGATCGTATAATGGCAGTACTTCTTTACGTTATGTTTGATATTAAATCATTATTGTGACGACTCAAACTTCTTTTAGAGGTAATGCGTGTGTTAGTAACAATAATATTAATAAAATAAAGACAAAGAATTATAGATTAAGTGTAATTTATTCACTTTAAAGGATTTTGCACCAATAATTAAACATCAACTTGAATTTAATGACTTTCTTTATTGACTCAAAAAGTGTTAGTTAGTTTTGGATAAAAGATGTACTTAACGTCAATGACTTTCACACATTGCTCAATTCTATGTGCCCGCAAAACGGCTCAATGCATGTCATCACTTCATGAAATATGTCACTGTTTGTGCCTTCCAATGTCATTTTTCATTTTATCTGTACATCAGTTGGAAATCTTTAGTAACGTCAATGACTTTCACACATTGCTCAATTCTACGTGCCCCAAAACGGCTCAATGCATGTCACCACTTCATGAAATATGTCACTGTTTGTGCCTTCCAATGTCATTTTTCATCTATTACTTCAGGATTCACTAACTAGGTTTTGATAGATACAATTTTGTTAAATACGTCCTGTAAATTGTTCGTATGACTGATATTAATGAATTTGCATTAAGATTAAATAATGCTTCTACTCATTACACAAACAACCAATAATTTGCCACAGTATTGCCCAGTTATGATGTAAATTATATCTTAATATTTCATAATTATTCCCTGGAGAACATTATCGTTTTTAGATTTCATCTTGAAATTTAGAATGAAACTCATTAAATAAGCAATTCTGATAATTTTATGGATTTCATTTACTTAACCCTTTTTTAGTTAAAATTTTGTAATGTTTCCGATTTAAACTAAATCTTAATTTGATTCAATTCCATATGATTAATGATTCATAATTAAATAATGTTTTGCCACTTTATCGAAGAGATATTATTTAGGTTATATTTTAACAATTTATACTTATCCCCTGAAGAGTATTATCCTTTCTATTTTACATTTTAATTGATATGTTTAGAAGAATTGTCAACTTGTTAGGAGAATTGTTAATCATGTCTACTAAGGTAAACACAATTATAGATGGTAGCATTCTCCTGTCGGAACGCGCATGACACCGGAAATATTATCTCATTAACATCCACGACACCGCTCATAGCGTATGCCAGAAATTAATAAAGCTTTTGAACAACCCACGCATGTGTAACCGGAACGATTACCTCATTAACATCCACGACACCGCTCATAGCGTATGCCAGAAATTAATAAAGCTTTCGAACTTCCCACGTATGTGTAACCGGAACGATTACCTCATTAACATCCACGACACCGCTCAAAGCGTATGCCAGAAATTGATAAAGCTTTCGAACATCCCACGTATGTGTAACCGGAACGATTTTATATATATATATTTCACGGGGTCTTCGTTTTTGGTACTTTAGTAGGAATGTAGTAATTATTGCTACTCAATTTCGAAATAATCAATACCATCCTGAACACAGTCACTTTCAAAATAAATCGGATAATACTCTTTGTAATGATATTTGCGGATACTATTAACGAAGATAATAACGGACTGACGCCACGCTAATCTGGAACCAACTAAACTTTTCGTATGCAAAGCGATGCTATTTATATTAAAATTTTGCCCACTCAGCGATGTTGTGTGTGGTTCCCCGTAACATTATTTCTAATTTCGGTGATCTCACATGGGCCCTATAGCAAGGTTATTGACTTAAAATACTAAATTGTTATGATTCGTCATCGGCCGACTTGGGCGCCTCTGTTTTGTTTATAAAATTGCGTCACCACGCATCGAACGCGTCTTAATAAGTGATTATAAAAGTTCTCGTAATTTCGTTTGGAATCTATTCAAATTGAATTCATATTTAATCAAATTACTTATAAAATCCCCCAAATGATCACCCCCTTCCTATTCTAACACAATACTTGGCTTTTACGTGTGTTTTTCAATGTTTATACCTGAGTATGAAATTGTTATAATTTTATTTCGAACTGTTTCAATTAATATCAGTCATTTTTCGTAATAATATATATAGATTAATTCATACAAAATATGTGCATTTCGATCCCTTACAACTTGTAATATTAAATTCATCTATCAATGCAGCACCAATTTAAGACCTTGACAACTATAACTTGAAAAGCCATTACATTAGAAATATCTCAGTTAATGCTTAAATTATATGACATTTCCTTCCCTAATGGAGAACAAAACTCAAAAAGTGCATTGCATATTCAAAAACTTTCGTAGTCAATCTCAAATACGTTAAAATCTCAAATGTCCAATTTTTGTGTAGGATATAAGTTTTGTACATTATTATCTCAGTTTTTTAATCAAATCAGCAGTAAAAACAATGTTGCTAAATACTGCCCTATATTATGGGATCTAAAAGAACCTGGTACAAAATATATGGTTTCAAATGGAATCATATAAATAAACGCATGTGTGCTATAAATCCAGAGTACTAAATAAACATGTAATGTATAATACAATAGCAAGAACGGAAACGTTAACGAAACTGTATATGCAATCAGAAAATAGTTTTCAATTGAAACAATAATATGGGTTCACACATATAATAAAAACAAGGCTCACGTACAATTAAATTTATCGACGAGGTCTATTGTTTCAGGAATACAAATTTTAACTCAAACACATAGCAAGAAAGGACAAACAAAAGTTACAGTAGGCAATATTTGCATGCCGATTAAGAATTGCGACTTGGTTCATAAGTTGAACATTTCTGTAATACCACAGAGCTCGCTAAAGTTTGACAGAGTTTATAAATATTAGAAATTATTTGATTTTTCGTCCGTTATTTCACATCCGAATTGTACAAATGTTACACCATTTCCCAATCTTTGTATGCTGTCTACGAATATCGCCATCATTTTTCAGTAAGGCAATTAAATATTGCTACAAGGTTTTCTATAGTGTCGCAGATTACGTGTAGTAAGTGGTGTAAGTGGATTAGTTATTTAGGAACAAATTGAAAAGTTTCTCAATTCATCTCATTCAAATGCACATTAGAACTTGCCATGTAGGCATACTAGGTAAGAATTGAGTACCAAATTAATTGTGGATAAAATGAATAAATTTTCTATAAATATAAACTCCACATGACTATAAAAAAAAACTGGACCAATTTAGGATACATTACGAGGAGCGAAAGCAAAATGACTATTGTATTATCTAATCTATTACGAAATTAACAAATGCGGCTGATATTTTTTTAAGGTTTATATTATACAGGGTGTATCAGCCAAATGGAATAAATTCAATAATAAATAAATGGGGGCGTGTTCGAAAAAACGCTCGGACACGTCGATTGTTATTTTTAGTTGCGCATATTTTTCAACAAAAACTTTTTATACAGGGTGTGTCATGTGACCGTGGCCAATACCAACTTTCTTATTTTAAATGCAACACCTGGTATATTATTCAATTTTTGGATTCTTCAGAAAATTCTAGACATATTTCATGTACAATGTCCTATACTATACAAAACTAAACCCCTCGACTTAGCTGACTTAAGAAGACGAATAATGCTTGCGATTAGATCGGTCACGCCTGAGATGTTGAGTAACGTTAGAAGAAATTTCTATTTAAGATTACGATGTTGCCAAGACGTTCACGGCGAGCATTTTGAACATCTCCTCCATTGAAATTGTTTTTTTTTGTTTTTTTACATTATCAAGAAATAAACAGTATTACTTATTAGTTTTTGAGTGTGTTGTAACGAATTTCTGTAATCAAATAATTTTCTTTTTTTAATGTTAATTTTTGCAATAAATCTGAAAACACTTAATATTTCCGAAACAGTTGAAGATAGGTATAGGACATTGTACATGAAATATGTCTAGAATTTTCTGAAGAATCCAAAAATTGAATAATATACCAGGTGTTGCATTTAAAATAAGAAAGTTGGTATTGGCCACGGTCACATGACACACCCTGTATAAAAAGTTTTTGTTGAAAAAAATGCGCAACTAAAAATAACAATCGACGTGTCCGAGCGTTTTTTCGAACACGCCCCCATTTATTTATTTTCGAATTTATTCTATTTGGCTGATACACAGTGTATACAGGGTCCGTCATTTCACCTCCCGTCTTCTATAGCTCAGTTACTAATTGAGTTAGGATTTTGACATTTTACAGGCTTTACTTGCATTCTGGAGCGTATTTCAGGAAAATATTTTAGATTATACAGGGTGTCCCAAAAAGTGTGACGTCATGATGATGTATATTTGTAAATTGCATGGTATATTTTTTGTTGTTTACTTGGGTGCCCTTTATGGATGCCTACATACCCATAATTTTTTTAATCGGTTCAGTCATGTTAGCAAAATAAAACTGAAAAAAAATCAGTTTTGCACCATGGGTTAAGAAAATTAATAAGAGATAAAAATATGCCTTGTTAATAAAACCGTACAAGGTACTCATTAAATAAGGTCTGACAGTTGCGTTAACTAAGTTTTATTGATATGAATTATACAGAATCTCCAAAATTTAGTGTCAAACTTTTAAAACTTTAAAGCACTTTATTTTTCTAATTTTAAATTGGAGCCTCTGTACATTTTCATGTCATTTCATGTCGAATTAAAAGACAAACATTTTTCCTAATTACAACTCTATCGCAATTCCTAACACATTAAAAGTTATGTGCAGAAAACTCGATTTATCAACAGTTCTAATGGTCATTTTAATTAATCAAAATCGAAGGTGGGCTTGAAAAACAATTTATTGACATTAAAGTTTAACAAAGTGACAAGGGCCAATGTTGACTGTAGTAACATAAAAGTTTAAAACTTTTTGAGCTAAGGTCTTTATACCCAAGATACCAAAATTATTTTTTATTCGATTGCATCATAGGGTAGTATTTTTCGGTATGAAAATCTGGACGAAAACGCCATCATTTTGTTAAAGACCATAGTTGCTAGGTAACGGTCTTTTTGTTCCTAAGCAGAAAAATATTTTTCGTCAGCAAAAATAAAAAAGTCAATGGTTGATTAATTTATGGCATAACATGGCTCTTACCATAGAATAGTGAGACCATACAGTCGAAGATTTCATTTGTTGAAACAAATTTGAGAAATATGCCAGTAAAACATTCTCAAACGAGTTTTCTGCAAACATCTTTTAATGTGTTAGGAATTGAGATAGGGTTGTACTTAGGAAAAATGTTTTTTAATTCCGCATGGAATTACATAAAAATATACTGGGGTTCCAATTTAAAATAAGAAAAAAAAAGTGCTTTAAAGTTTGAAAAGTTTGACACTAAATTTTGGATACTCTGTATAATGCATATCAATAAAACTTGGTTAACGCAACTGTCAGACCTTATTTAATGAGTACCTTGTATGGTTTTATTAACGAGGCACTATTTTGATCCCTTATTAATTTTCTTAACCAATGGTGCAAAACTGATTTTTTTGAAATCACTAAACCGATTTCAAGAAAATTTCATGGGTATGTAGGCATCCATAAAGGGCATCCAAATAAGTAACAAAAAGTATACCATGCAATCTAAAAATATACATCTTGATGACGTCACCCTTTTTTGGGACACCCTGTATAATCAAAAATATTTTCCTGAAATACACCCCAGAATGCAAGTAATGTCTGCAAAATATCAAAACCCTAACTCAATTAGTAACTGATCTATAGAAGACGGGAGGTGAAATGACGAACCCTGTATAATCATACTCCTTTTACCACAGAATGGTGTAGGGATCTGTTTCCTGTTGTTACATATTTGATTAGTATAAACTATTTCATATACAAATTTAGTCCATTCTTGTTTCTTGATAGTACTCTTGCTTCCGTCCAGGTGTATCCTCTTTTCTTCAGTATCCTGACCATGTTTTGGTCCCATGTTTTCCTCTCTCTCCCTCTCCCTTTTTGTCTTCCACCTCTTGCTTCCCATACTTTCTTGACTGGTCTTTCTTTTCTTAACCTTTGTGGATGACCCCACCAGCTCAATTGTCTTTTCTCAATAAAAGTTTCTAAAGATTCTATTTGTAGTTCTTCCCTGATGTCAGTATTTCTTATCTTGTCCATCTTTGTTACTCCCCTTACTCTTCTTAAAAACTTCATTTCCATTGCTTGTAGTTTGATTTTCTAAGTTCTTGATAGGACCCAGGTTTCACAACCGAACATTAGGATAGCTCTGTATATAGCTTTAAATACGTCAATTTTAAATTTTCTTGACACTTCCTTCTTACTTATTAGTATTTTGTTCATTGCATGATATACTTTGTGTATTTTCTCGATTCTGCTATTTATTTCCTTTTCTTGTTTACCTTCCATTTCAATTTCTACTCCTAGATATTTATAAGCTTCTACTTGTTCAATTTTTATGTCATAAATCGTTATATCAATAGTTGATTGTTCCCCTATCATTAGTACTTTTGTTTTGTCTTTGTATAGCCTCATTCCATAGTCCTTTAGAGTTTAGCTCGATATACATAGGCTTTCCTGAAGGTCTACCTCTCTTTCTGTTATTAATACCACATCGCGAAAGCTCCTTTTAATATTGTCACTTTGTTCATGTTTCTATGTCCGACTATTAATTTTTTTTTTGTCTTTTTGATGCACTCTTTTATAATTTCGTCCAACAGTAATGGACTCAAGCCTCCTTCCTATCTTAGTCCTCCATACGTTTTGAATGGCTGTGAGCGTTGGTTTCGGTATATCACCATGTTTGTACTTGCATATATTTGTTTTATTACTTTTATTGTCTCGTGGTTTACTCCTTTGTCTCCAATGATTTCCCATAATTTTTCCCTTTTAACACTGTCGAAATCTGTCTCTATATCGATGAATCCCAATCATATCTTTTTTTTCTGTACTCTGGTTTTCTCTATGGTCTTGTATGCTTCGTCCTTTTCTGAACCCGCTTTGCGATTCCTCCAGTCTTGGTTCTACGATTTTCCTGATTTTTTTGTCTATAATGCACTCAAATATTTTCATCAACATGTTTGTTAGCGTTATCCGTCGATAGTTCGTGCATTCCTTTCTGTCTCTCTTTTTGTAAATAGGTACTAGGAGTGCTTCTTGCCATTCGTTTGGAATTATTTCGTCACTCCATGCTTTGCTGTATATATCTAGCAGTAGTTCTGTTCCCTTTGTTCCCATCTTTTTCATCATTTCTGCGGTGATTTTGTCCGGCCTTGGTGCTTTGCTCCTTTTTTTTGGTTTCTTAGTACTTCAGTTAGTTCTTCTATTGTTATTTGTTCTTCCGTTTCCTCCTGTCTTGTTGGGTTTTGTTGTGTGATTTCTCTTGTTATTTCTATTTTTTTTAAGAGGTCTTTAAAATATTCCCTAAATCTCTCCATAACTTTTCTTCCATTGTTAACTGTTCTTATTTCTTATTTTTTATCTGGTTTGAGCTGTTTACCTTTTCTTTTCTGTGTGCTTTGAGTACATTGTGGAAGAGTTTTTGTTTTTCTTTACTGTCAGTCTTTATTTTGTCTCCAAATTCTGTCCATGCATTTCGTTTTGCTTTTATTACTAGTTATTTTGATTTCTTTCTGTTTTCTTTGTATATTTTGTATTTGTTTTGTGTTTTTTGCGTTAAGTATTGTTCCCAGGCTTTTTTCGTTATTTTTGTTGCATCTCCGATATCTCTCGTCCACCATGCTGTTTGTTTCTTTTCCATATTCCTCTTTTTGCTCACGCCACATAGTGTTCTTGTTGTTTGTAGTATGATATGTGTAAGTATCTCCCACATTTCTTCTATGCTGCTGTTTTGGAGTTTTTGTTCTTCTTTCTCAATTTGTTTCTTGATCATTTCTTCGTATTCCTTGCTTATTCCTTCGTTTCTTATGTTCATACTGTATGTTATCTTCTGGCTTTGTTGTAGTTTCTTGTTCTTCATCTCCTGCGCGCTTTATTGTTGCTATGACCAGGTAGTAGTCACTCCCAATCTCTGGGCCTCTTCTTACTTTGGTATCTGTTATTGATTTTCTATTTTGTTCTTCGACTAATATGTAATCAATGATTGATCTTTTATTTCTGCTCTTTACTTCCCTTGTGTATTTATGTACCTCCTTATGTTTGCAGAAGGTGTTCGTTATAATCATGTTTTGTGTTATACAAAAATCGAGTAGCCTTTCTCAATTGCCGTTTCTTATTACCTCTCCTTGATACCTATTACTCTATTATATACTTTATCTCTTTGTCCCACTCTGCCGTTGTAGTCTCCAACGTATAGATTGCTCCTTTTGCCATTTCGTTTGCTAGTGTCAGTTGTTCCCAAAATCGTTCTTTGTTATTTCTTGTATCGTTTTCTTTTGGACCATATACGGTTATTATGGTTCTTCTTACACCCTTAGTGGTCATTAATTCTACTATGAGGATTCTTTCCGACCAGGCTTTCCAGTTCCTCGGCTTGGTGTTACAAGGTTGTATGTCCTAATTCATAAATTAGGGAAAATCGATTCTAAATATTGTGGTGTTACAAAAAGTCCCGTACCATTCCTATTCGTTTGATTTCATTTTTTGTTTTGACATTTTCATAAAATTTCAGTATTAATAATCCCGATATTTCAAGCTTCCAACATTCCAAATTTTTGAGTTATGAAAAAACAAAAATTACATACAACTCTGTTATATAATTTTTGTGTTTTCGTTAGTAACATACAACTATGCAACTTTGAAAGAAAATACAAGTACGCAATGTTTACAAAATTAGAAAATATTTTATTTACTAACACATTTAATGGGGCCATTAACTCAATAACTCAATAAAAATATTTCAAATTTGTTAAATTTACTTAGTTTTTCTTCCATTCTTTCCTTTTTTGTCACCAGTTTTCGATTTCATAAGAATTGCGTCCAAATAGTCTTTATCAACTGAAGGCATCCACCGGTACATTGACTTGATTGCATCAATCTTATTTTACGGTATCTTATTAAGAGTACCCTGTGCTTGGTTGGGGACAGGGAAGTCTACCTTAGTTTGACCCGTTGACACCCTTTTTTTACCAATAGCACGTTTTATGCTTTGTTCGACAAATTCTTCGTCAGCATGGGATGTTTTGTAGTAAATATTAAATACAGATCCGTAAAACTTAATTTGTTGAACCTTTGTATACGGCACTAGAGTATAGTTAAGTAAAGTTGCGCATTCTTCGAAGTTCTTAAAATGAATTGCCTGCATCTGCATTATTTTGTAAGGTTTGATCATCTGGGGAATAATTACGATCTTTTATAGAATCATCAGTCTCATAGTTTTTACAAATTTGATCCATATTTCACAAGACTCTCAAAACAAAGTCGGTTAGAGTTGTATGCATCTACATACAACTATGTTACACTAAAGTGTAAGTGCCAAATTTGACATACAACCTTGTTTGACAGTTAATAAAAATGTTTAAACAAGTGCTGCAATCTATTAGACCTTTGGAAAAGATAGCTTATAACACATATAATCTTATAATACCAAATACTCAAAATCTTACAAAATGTTACATACAACCTTGTAACACCAAGCCGACGAGTTGTCTATTTCTTGTTCTATTCTTTTGTGTATAATATTTTAATCATGTCCTTTATTTAAGCATTGAGTGTAATTTTGTATTCTTTCTTTTGTCCTTTGTGTTTTAGTTTTTTGGTACCAGTTTTTCTGGGTTTTTTTTCCCAGAGGAATGTCTTGTCTTCAATTATGATTTGTTGGTACTATTAACTTGTGTCCTTTGTCTTTCTCGTCTCTTGCTATATTTCTCAAGTTTCTTTGTATTTCCAGTTATTGTAGGGTCAATCTATGAATATGTCGGAGTTTCTTAGCTTATTTTTGTTTTTCATGACCTTTACTTTATCTTCCCAATTTGCCATTTCTACCTCTATGAAAGCGTTCTCTGTTTTCCCGATTTACATACCGACATACACAAAATACAACACAAAACAACAAAATGTTAAATAAATAAATGTATTATTGAAGCAGGGCGGAAAGACCCCTTCTGGGGACGATATATATATATATATATACAGGGTCCGTCATTTCACCTCCCGTCGTCTATAGCTCAGTTACTGATTAAGTTACGATTTTGATATTTTGCAGACTTTACTTACATTCTGGGGTGTATTTTAGGAAAATATTTTTGATTATACAGGGTGTCCCAAAAAAGTGTGACGTCATCATGATATATATTTTTAGATTGCATGGTATATTTTTTGTTGCTTATTTGGGTGCCTTTTATGGATGCCTACATACCCATAAAATTTTATTGAAATCGGTATAGTGATATTTGAACAAAAAAATAAAAACTGAAAAAAATCAGTTTTGCACCATTGGTTAAGAAAATTAATAAGGTATAAAAATAGAGCCTCGTTAATAAAACCATATAAGGTAATCATTAAATAAGGCCTGACAGTTGCGTTAACCAAGTTTTATAGATATGCATTATACAGAGTGTCCAAAATTTAGTGTCAAACTTTTCAAACTTTAAAGCACTTTATTTGTCTTATTTTAAATTGGAACCCCAGTATATTTTTATGCAGTTTTATGCGGAATTAAAAGACAAACATTTTTCCTAATAACAACCCTATCTCAATTCCTAACACATTAAAAGATATTTGTAGAAAACTCGTTTGAGAATGTTTTACTGGCATATTACTCAAATTTGTTTCAACAAATGAAATTTTCGACTGTATGGTCTCACTATTCTATGGTAGGAGCTATGTTATGCCGTAAATTAATCAACCATTGACTTGTTTATTTTTGCTGCCGAAAAATATTTTTCGACTTAGGACGAAAAAATCTAGCAACCATAGTTTTTCACAAAATGATGTTGTTTTCGTCAAGATTTTCATACCGAAAAATACTACCTTATGATGCAATCGAATAAAAAATAATTTTGGTATCTTGGGTATAAAGACATTAGCTAAAAAAGTTTTAAACTTTTATATTACTACAGTTAACATTGGCTCTTGTCACTTTGTTAAACTTGAATGTCAATAAATTGTTTTTCAAACCCACCTTCGATTTTGATTAATTAAAATGGCCTTTGGAATTGTTGATAAATAGAGTTTTCTGCACATAACTTTTAATGTGTTAGGAATTTCGACAGAGTTGTTATTAGGAAAAATGTTTGTCTTTTAATTCCACATGGAATGGCATAAAAATATACAGGGCACCAATTTAAAATAAGAAAAATAAAGTGCTCTGAAGTTTGAAAAGTTTGACACTAAATTTTGGACACTCTGTATAATGCATATCAATAAAACATGGTTAACGCAACTGTTAGACCTTGTTTAATGAGTACCGTGTATGGTTTTATTAACAAGGCATATTTTTATCTCTTATTAATTGTCTTAACCAATGCTAAAAAACTGATTTTTTTCAGTTTTTATTTTTTTGTGCTAAAATCACAGCATAGATTTTAATAAAAATTTATGGGGATGTAGGCATCCTTAAAGGCCACCCAAATAAGCAACAAAAAATATACAATGCAATTTAAAAACATACATCATCATGACGTCACACATTTTTGGGACACCCAGTATAATCCAAAATATTTTCCTCAAATACGCCCTATAATGCAACTAACGCTTGCAAAATATCAAAATCCTAACTCAATTAGTGACTGAGCTATCGAATACGGGAGGTGAAATGACGGACCCTGTATATACGAGGGCGGTTTGACGGAAGAGTGACTTTTCAAAGGTTGGTAACACTTTCGCTATAGTGATTATGTTACTAGTTCCTGAGGTCTTTCGGACGTCTACTGTCAAAATTTGGCAACAATCTGACAGATAGATTATGTTTTATACTTATTTGAAGAAAACTGTTTTCGTTGTTGTGTAAATATGGAGAAAAAATAATTTCGAGTGTTGATTAAACATTATTTTCTACGTGAAAAAACAATTAAAGAAACCGAGGAAAAGTTACGAAAATATTATCCAGAATCTGCTCCGTCCCATGGAATGATTTGTAAGTGGTTTCTGCTTTTAAAAGAGACCATATGAGCACGGTTGATGCAGATCGTCCTAAACCATCATTTACTGTAACTACTCCAGAAATGGTTAATAAACTCCATGGCCTTGTAATTGGCGATCGTCGAATAAAAGTTCGTGAGATAGCTATCGAAGTAAACATCTCAACCGAACGGGTATACAATATTTTGCATGAACATTTCAATAAGAAAAACCTATCCGCGAGATGGTTGCCGCGTTTGCTTAATTGCGATCAAATGCGCGCTCGCATTAAGAATTCAGAAGAATGTTTGGTCGTCTTCAACATAATTCAAAGGATTTTTTTCGTTGATATGTCACTATAAATGAAACTTGGATACATCATTATACTCCAGAAACAAAAATACAGTCTAAATAATGGATTTATCCATGCGAACATGCTCCCAAAAAGGCAATAATACTTTTGTCGGCCAATAAGGTCATGGCCACAGTTTTTTTGGGATTCTAAAGATGTAATCATTAATAATTGTTTACAAAAAGTAAAAAACGATAACTGACCAGTATAATGCTGATTAGCTGACACGTTTTGATGCCGAACTTGAAAAAGAACGACCGCATTTGATGAAGAGAAAAGTGTTGTTCCATCACGATAATGCACCCTCTCATTCGTCTGCAATTGCTACAACTAAATTGGCTGAATTGCATTACGAATTAGTGCCTTATCCGCCATATTCGCCGGATCTGGCCCCCAGTGATTTGTTCTAATTTCCAAATTTTTAAAAATGGCTGGGTGGAAAAAGATTTCAGACAAATGAAGAGGTGATAACCGAGACAAATGCATATTTTGAAGACCTTCCGAAAGATTACTTTTTGGAAGGTTTAAAAAAACTGTAATCTCGCTGGGCTAAGTGTGTACAGTTGAAAGGGTATTATGTTGAAAAATAAAATATATTTTTAACAGAAAAATAACGTTTTCATTAAAAAGTCACTCTTCCGTCAAACCACCCTCGTATATATATATATATATATATATATATATATATATATATATATATATATATATATGCTGTTTTGGTTTGAGTTTGTATTCCTAGTGTGTCTCTGAATAAGTCTTCTGTTGTTTTTTTGACATCTTGAGTATTTCTTCTCAATCCTTAAATTATCATATTAAGTTTCTTCTCCTTTTTTCTATATGTTCAATATTCTCTTCCAGTTTTTTAACTGTTTGGTTTAGATATTGGTTTTCTTCTTTGATCTCATTCATTTATTTGATATACATTCTGTGGTCCTTCCTTATATGTTTTATCTCCGTCATCATTTCGCGCATCCATTTTTTATAGGTTTATATACATTAACTAAATTACAAAATAAAACAAACTTTGTTTATAAGTTTGAAATATAATTCAAAGTGATTATTTCTAGGATTTCTACAATACAAAAATTCTGTACTTCCTTAATTCTGTTAAAATTTGCTAATTACTAACAAATAACCATAAGAAAATTAAGGAAGTACATAATTTTTTAATTTATATTGATTATTTATCGCTACAATCGTTTTTTTAATAATCATCATAATTGATTTTAATCATCATTGGTCTATTTGTTGGCAGTTTGCATTGCGTCTCGATACTAATTTAGCAGAATTTATTTTCAGCACAAAGGCAAATACCACTCAAAAACCACAATACACCTGTTTCTCCGGTAAACATGAGGCGAGTGTGTTTGTAATTAGGCGGAATTAATTACGTTTATTAAGCCCGGCTCACTTCTCGTAGACTGCGGGCATTTATTATTAGACAGCCGCAATATTGTTAGCCGAGGCCTAATAAAATCCCTATCAGCGGGGCGGAAGGCGACTCAAATATTAAAATTTAAAGCAATTATCTGAACAAACGTTTAATTGTTTAATCAGATGGCAAGAAATCCCCATGAATAATAATGGAACTCGGGAAACTCGCAGCGCTTCGGGGCGCTTCAAATGAAGCAATTAAATATTTATAAAAGTTATTGGATGAGGAAAGTTCGCGACATCCACACCGCCCATGACGGGCGTACCTCGCGAATCTAGCAAACAAGCCCTTAAGTCGAATGTCGCGATAGTTATTAAAGTTTGTACGTAATTTCTCGTCAAAAAGCAGATTTTAAATTAACATGGCTACTGTAGTAATTTTAGAATTTTAGTTAATAGTCGCTCAAGTTGAGATTATAATTTACAGCATCAAACACAAGTTATTAATATAAGCGCAACACCGTGGTGAAGAATTAATTTCGACATAATAATATTTTGAAATTTTATACATGTGTATAGAAATTCTGTGCATTTCAATAAACTTCTGCAGTAATTGATCTGCAATACAGAACTTCATAAAGTTTTATAGAAAAAGAAAAAAAAAGAAATTAGTATTAGTGTAATAGTTTAAATTACAAACTATTACAGAAATTTTGAAATTCTATTAAAACTAAATATTTTATGTTGAAATTCCTCTATATTCTAGCTTAATTCTATATATTTTTTATCTGTATTACAATCTTCCATAAAAATTCTACAAGTTATTCATAGAAATAATTATAATTAGCACGTGATAAACGGAAAGTTGTTGAGTTATCCAGTGAGGGGTTCCTTTGATGAGCGACACCGATTTGGAAATCCTGGGGCACCACTGCAATTTGTCCAGAACACTTTTGTTCCGTATGCTCTCGTCAAGTGAGCTGCGATGGGGGCATTAATCAAAGCCACGGGATAGGAAGTATGTACCGTCTTAAACCCTGCACTTAATCAAATCGCTGGTAGGATTTACTGATCGCACCGTGAATAACCTACTGGTGCTAAGTGTTATACAATATTATCAACTGAAGGATGGATTTGCATTTAATACATCGCTAGCGTAGTGCACAAATGTTGTTAAGTCATATTTCGGATGAAATTGTGTTAAATACGTAAAAATAACTTAATTGTTAACAATAATTATTGTTAATAATAAGTTATTTTAAACGAAAAATATGTAATTATGTAATCTCTCCAGTGGCCAACGTATTGCCAATTCGTTACAATCAATTGATGTTTCACTTATCGAATCTATTTAACTATTAATTAACTCTCAGGAACGGTTAATCACATCGCCATTGAATTAGGTTACTTCTGCTTGATGTCTGTTAAAAACCATTGACGATGTTTAATACGCAGAAGCGAACCACAATACAGTTTCTGATTAACACAAAACATTGGATTATGAGTAATCATTGTAGTAATTCCTTTTTTATTGTTTCACTGTTCACTTGCAATTGTCCTGTTCCAATATAATAAAACTCCTTTGTTTAATAAGCATGGTCACTAATAATAATCCAACATACATTAACATTTTTGATATATATTTGCTAAGATGTATGAATTGTTACCCAAAGAAGTTGATTAGAGCTCGGTGTAAACTATATTAAATCTATGTGGCAGCCTCATGAATTTATCATAATACTTTCACTTCTGGTTGGCCAACTTGATAGAAAACCACCAAACATGTCACAAAGCACATAGATGGTATTGTTCCGCAAGCGTCGATATATATTCACAACCTCAAACGCAGACTCTTCTACTTACAGAGCCAAATGAACAAATGAAGCAGGGCTGTGGAGTCGATAGGTAAATCGCCCTACCCAAACTCCGACTCCCTATTTTAAGAATATCCTAATCCGACTCCGACTCTTCACTCCCGACTCCGACTCCTATCAATCTAAATATATATTTGTTCGAGTTGAACAATTGAAAATATTTGAAGTGTTTAAATCTTTCGGTAAAAATTCCATGCTACACTAAAATGTAAACATAAGTTTCTGCGTGAGGAACTTAAAATTGCTTAACTCAGATGACTCCTACTCCGGATCCGACTCTACAGCCCTGGTCACAAGACCTATTTTTATTTCAAATGTGAATGTTTCCGTTTGTTTTCATACTCTTTTACAAATATTGCAGTTTTTTATGAAGTTGTTATAAGCGATTTATAAAACATTTTTCGGAAAGCATTAGTTATGACTATGGATTCCATGGATTCAGATGAAGATTTCTTACATAGCTCTTAAATTTATGTGGCTTGCACTGTTTATTATTGATATTTATTAATTATTGTTAACAATAATTAACAAATAAAATAAATGCAAATAATTTCGTTGGAAACATAATTTATTTCCACTAATAATAAATTTTCATTGTATGGCAATCTTTAAGAATGTATAAAATTACACTCGAATTAGTCAATTAAAATTAATAAATTTTAATTTAATTGAATGGATTGATACAATAAGCCATATTTTCAGATCGTCCGGTGTATTTTCTTCAGTCCACATTTTGTCCATTTCCAGTAAAAATTCGAGACCCTTTTCGTCAATATTCTCCATCATTTCTGTAGTTATTCTGACTTCCTCTGGTGATTTCCCATTATTTCGTGTTTTTATTGCCTTTTTCTAATTCTTTTATGTTTATATTCGTGTTGCTTTCTTATTTTTCGTCCTGCACTTCCCCATTTTCCTGTTCTTCTTTCATTATTTTATTATTTACTGTAATTTCTGCTTATAATAGTTTTTCGCAGTATTCTCCACATTTCTGTATTGTTAGTTTTTCTTTTTATTATTTCTTCGTTTTCTTGATTTATTTTTGTCGTGTCCTCTTTCTTTTTGTTTTTAGGTTTTTAAGCACTCTGTAGAACAGGTTTTGTTTACTTTTACTATCCTTTTCCAGCTTTACAGGCTTTTAGCTTGTAAGCTCTAATGGCTTTAAATGTTTGTTCTACTATACCTATATTTTTTATAGTGTCTCCAAATGTATTTCTTAATTACTATTACTAGGTAATGATCGCTGCCTAATCGGTTTTTTACCTAATTCGTTTAGACGAGGTTAAGACCTTTAAAATTAAAAAAAATGTATTAAAAATAATAAATAAAATAATAATGGTTCCTATTTGAAATTTTAACGTTGATCTTCATGTAGCAATTTCAAGGTCATTCAGGGTAATAAAAATATCACTACGAAATAGATTTTTTCAAGCGCTATAGCTTTTGTCTAAAACATTTTTCACGAAACCGTTCAAAGATTTCCAGGTGTATCCATATTTTTTCAATACACAGTATAATGAAAATACAATTTAATTTATCTCAAATTTGTTGATAATAAGTAAACACGATAACTTAGTTGAATATACTGGTGAAATGGAAGCTGTTTCGAGTACATCAACTAACGATTACCACCTCGGTTGAAAGATATTGCCTGTAGAGGTAATGATGAATCAAATTTCTGACATTGACAGCAATGGTACAAAGTATCACTTTGCACAACTGAAAACAGTTATAGAAAGTGGACTTTGTAATGTCGAAATAGAAAAAAATAATATTTAATATCTACAAAATAATGTATGCTTTTAAAACAATATGTAAAAAATCAAGAGGGGCAAACATGGGCATCCAATTATTATGTGGTCTTATAAACGAATGTATACTCTTTCATTTCTATTAAGAATTAATGGTGAATTTTGCGGAATATTTTTTAAAACTTGAGATAGAATTAAATATTTCGTAAAGAAATAACACATTCAATAAAAACATCATGTAGAACAATATAATTACTTTTTCTAATTTTAAAGTTTTACATAACTTCAAAGTATAGCCAAAAATATCCCATTAATAGAATTTGAGTCAGGCGTCATGAATAAGTGCTATAATTTAATGAAATATGTACTAAATTTTTGCAGTTAGATGCATGCATATAAAACATCAAGTTTAGAACGTGACCATTCGAACTAAAGAGGCGATATCGAATAATGCTTTGCTGTTTATTGAAGAACAAGGATCCAGCTGTACATTGCGATATCTACTTTATATTTTTCTTAACTATACAATTTTGCATAAAGTTGAGCTAGATTCGCCAAGCGTCACACTGTGCGCCGTCGACAAATAGCACAGAAGAAAACTATGGAACTACTTCGTTAAAATTTTAACAATTTTATTCTTATAAAAAATACACAATTCAATATCAAATTCAATTTGCAACCACAATTTGTTATCGAGTGATGACGCGATTAATATTTTAAATTAGCTAAAGAAAACTAAAGAGCTACATTTTATTACTTACATAAAAAAATATTAAAAACTTTACAGCCTACATAACATAGGCAACCCAACATACAATGAATTGGCAAATGAAGGGGGAAACGCCCCCTTCGTGGGGGGAAGTGGACGGGGTAACTCCAGGCCGGAGTCCAGGTGTCCCTATATCTACTTACCAATAAAATAAAATTACTAGAGGATGGTTATAATGATTATTATTGTTGTAGTAATTTTAAGATATTAGCAGTGCCGTACTTGCAAATAGACATAATAGGCGCTAGCTGTGGGTTTGAGGGAAATAAGGGCCTCAGAATAAGGATTAGTATTTATTGAAATTTAATAAGCACAGTGTTTTTTTTTTATATTTAACGATATTCATTTTACATATTAAGTATTTTGGTCGCAGAAATGAAAATATAATACATTTGTTTAACAAAATGTTTAAAATATTTAAACTTATAATTTAAGCATTTTGTATTTTATATTAGTAGTTGGAAGATAGTGACCATCTCCAAAGTTTACAAATAAGCAGCGGTACCTATGATTTTTGTATATTTTTGTATATACTTTTTCAAAAATAAAAGAAAAAAGTAGGAGTTGTTATTAAAGTAAAGGTAATCGCTCTCAAATAATTTGCGAGAAATGTTCAAAATATTTAGCATTTTCAGTGTAGTCTAAGGCATAGTACACACCGGGAAACAAAGAGTAACTAATGAAAAGAAACTAATGAAAACCAAACCAAATGAAAACCAAATCAAGTGAAAACCTTAATGAAACAACCGATGGTTTGGCTGACAGGTTAGAACGCTTGCTTAGCATGCACAAAGACCTGGATTCGAGCCCCAGTACAGGTAGTATATTTGTAATGAGAACGTAGTGCCATAACGAGTGACAAGCCCTAACTCAATATCCACATTTTCACAAATCACACGGCAGAAAGACCCACGTGGTCGATAGCTAGTTAGGGATAGTATCCCTAACAAAAGGTGTCACTACTACTTAATGAAATCTTAATGAAAACCAAAAACAACTAATGAAATGTCACTAACTACTATGTACTTGTGTGAGTTGCAATATGTTGGCAACACCGTTCACACTGAGCGGTGTCCCATCTGAAATGGGAAACATGAATACAAACAACCGGCAACAATTTTTTTTTTATGTTATGCCGCCCAATGTTGATGAGCATCCATCAGCTTGTTCCTTGTTGACCGGATACATGACAGCAACATCCCGTCAACATGCTGCTAACCATTATGTTGCCTGGTGTGTACTTAGCTTAAAATAAAACACAAGTTGTAATCAATAATTATTAATCATCAATAATTTCAAATTTTTAGATATATGTTAAAAAATAAAACTGATTTGTGAAGCCCACATGAAGCAGATTCCAAAAATAAAATAATATACAGGGTATTCCATTTAAAAATGAGATCAAATGTTGTGTCCCGGATTTATGGTACACTCTGTATATTCTTTAATTTTTGGAATCTGCTTTATGTGGGCTTCACGAAACATCTTAATTTTCAGTGATTAGATGCAACGTTGCAAAGTTATTCATATTTTAATCAAATTTAATGAAAAATCATGTATATGGAAAAAAAATCAACAAAACCTTATTATAAAAGATCAATGAAAGATATCTGGGTATGCAAGTACGCAATCAATGTGCCAAAATATGTACAATATTTGGAGTCACGTTGAATACACAGGGTGTTCTGAAACAACGATCGAATTTTCTCAAATGGCTAAAACTTATTGAGATTGCTCGTTATTTACCTATTATAAAGTAATATTAGATTACAGTCCACATACTACCAGTGCATAGCACTCAGAATATGATGCTATATAAAAAAATTAGTTCTAGCAATTTGAAAATAGCAAAATTGCATTGTATAAAAAAAATAGAATATCAGGGAAATCAGTCCCTTGTTTTTCCGGAACTTTAACTTGAAACTTTAGAAGCTTTTTCGTAACATCACACTTCATAACTTTTAGAATTATTTTTTTTAATACACTTTTTGTAGTTTCGTGACTTTCATTATTCATAATTATTAAGCAGACAGAACTATTAGAAAATGCAATAATCAGAAAATACTCAAACTCTAGATTTTCAGGATATTTAATCTGAAGTCATAGGAGTAATATGTAGATATGTTGCTATAATTTCCCTTTCTGACAAGTAGGAGGAATAATTGCAAGTAGGTCGCTCGTTGTTTCCGTTTTTTGATGGAGATTTGCTTTGAATTTATGCCATGTGGTTGTAGTGAAAGTGCCCCATTATAAATGGCGGACGATATTAGGTGGTGATGAATGGCTCCTTCCATTAATTCGGGGCGCATATTTCGGCATTATTACAATAACATAAATGTAGAACAGGTCCGCCAAGGGCCGGGGCCGTTAATGGCCGGGCACAAATGTGCGTGAAAGTTCCATTACGGCCCTCACGCCGCTAAATAATGAGCAGTACCCGGCTCACGTAACATTAGCCGAAGTGGACGTGCGCGTTTCAAACTTCGTAATTTATTAAAAAACGAGCAGGCCGCAGTTTTAATGGGGGCGATGTCCGGCTAATGTAGTTAATTCGCCTAGGCGAGAATAGATGTGCATAATGTGTGAGATGTTTTAAAATGCCCGGTGAGTGCGCCCCTGAAGTTTGTCGGGGGCAACCTTCGTTCTGTTTTTTTCTTTTTTGTGTAAAAACTGGCACACAGCTCAGCAGTGAGATGAAAATATACGAGATGAAAATTTTATACATTTCAAAACTATTATCCATTTGAATATACTTGGAAGATGGGTAGTGCAATTATGCAATCCAACAATCATTCGGTTACTGGGCCAATGCTAATTTGGTAATAATAATTTATTCTCGCATAGAAAAATACAAATTTATTTACATATTAATATCATGATATAGTACAATCGAATCTAATTATGCTCCCTTTACTTAATCAGTCCCTCATATAGCTCTTTTTTGCCGCACTTGAGCTGGTATCTGTCCATAAAGGCTTTCAGGCAGAATTTACACTGACACATTTCGTTACACCTATGAAAAGTTTGCGTGGTGCATAAAATATGGTGGAAACCATGAGCCGTCATTCGTGCTAAATTACTGAGATTTAGTTGGTTAGACTTCTTCCAGTTCTCCGAATTGAATACAGGCCCATTAGAATAATCGTCTACTACAAATTTACAGTTTTTAAGCTCTCTCGCCGTCTCGTATATTCTCCATTATGTTGTATCCAGTTCACATGTGGGCCTCAAATCCTGAGACAGTGTTGCCCATCCTACCATATGTTGGCACAGTGTATTTGACTCAATTTTATGCATACCCATTAGTCGTTTTATGAAGTATACTTTTATTTTGTCTAATTCGTATAAATCCCTTGGCTTTTAGTAAATGGGCAGTAAACAGCGTAGGTAGCTATAGGTTTAACTTTCTGTTGGAAAAGGAGGTTTGCACTTTCAGTTGATAGCCTAGTCATGTTTTTTAGGCTATTTATTGCTCTGGTTGCTTGCATTCTCCTCACCTTTATGTGCTCTGAGTGCGTTAGCGTGGTCTGTAGTGTGACTGCTAGGTAGGAAGATTTATTAGTAATTTCAACTGCTTGTCCATTATATTCGAATGAGTCTCCTTTCGCCAGTCTGCTTCCCTTTCTAAATTTCACGACCTTAGTTTTCTCTATGTTGACTTTCATCTTGTTTTCTTCACAGTATTTGGATAGATTCTTCAGTGCAGTGTCAATTTCCGATGTTTCAGAGCTGTATATTACCAAGTCATAAGCATATATAAGTAATTCGAGTTTTGAGGTGTTTTCTTTGGTTAACTTTGGGAGATCAGCTACATAGATTAAAAATAGAGTTGCGCTAAAGGAATCTCATTGAGGGAGTTATTAGGGTCGCTTTCCTTCCAGGCATCTGGAATTCTACCTTCCAGAAGGTACCTGTTTAATAGCATGTACCATTCTCTTTGCAGTACATTCACGCTCTGGGCTATTTGCTCATACCAGATGTTGTCTGGTCCGGCTGCTTTTCCTTTTGCATTCCTGCTGATCACTCCTAGTATTTCGTCTACTGTGAAAGGATCATCGCACCGGCCTCCCTGAGAGGTATATACATATTTCGTGAGGTTTTGGATTATATCTTCTTTATATAATTCTTATAAGTGAGTTTCCAGCCTTTGCATAGATATTTGGATGGATGTTGAGCTCCTATGATTTCTAAATAGTCCCCAGTTTAGGTCTCTGGAGTCAAATTTCTGGATTAACTGCGCTTCCACATACCTCGTTCTTTTTTCTTTTATTAGTTTTTTATATTCCTTCTCCAGGTCGTGATAGAGTGGGGCTGCACTTCTTCTTGCGGATATACAAATGGTCTTTGCCGCTCTGCATTCTAGATCAAACCATGCTTTATGGTAATGTACTCTTTTGTCTTTTGTCGCCTTCTTTACTGCCGTACTTAGGCTCGCTTGCAGGTGGTTTAAGTCAGCATAAATGGATTTGCTTAGGAGGTCTCTTTGCCCTTGGATCTGTCTTAGCTTCTCTATGTCTATCTGTCTCAGTTTAGGTCTTTCATGGCCTTCTTTAGGGTGGGGAACCTCTGTTACACAAGTTATCTTTTGATGTTTTCTGATTATCGTGTCGATAACTTTAAAAGTAGTTCTGTGGCTATAGCTATTTGCAAATATTAAGTCTATAGTGCTGCGCTCACTTTGTGCAATGTACGTGTATGCACAGGTGTATTTGTTCATTAGATGAAAATTTTCACTCACTTGGTGATTTTCACTTCATTTGGTAATGAAGCGAATGATGCAATGGTTGCGCTTAGGGCCCACAATACCGGAATCCCAGGATACCGAATACCGGGATTCTGGCCAATTGTTTTCGGTATTAAAAAACGGGCATTCTTGCAAAAATACCGGTATTTCGGTATTTATATAAACATTATTTCTTCATGTAAATTAAGTTAAGTACCTAATAGGTCAATACAAACAGTTAAATAAAATAATTACTTATTTCGTTAAATTTTCATTATTAAATTTAACAATTTTTTAAATGTATGTTTTCTATGGGCATTCTTTAATAAGATATACACCAATCGTGAAATGTGTTAATTTAATAATAGTTTATTAAAATTGTTTAATTTTGTTATGTCATTTGTTAAATGTTATGTTTCCTTTTGTTTACGAATTAAAATATATTAAAAAAAAATTAAGGTAGATTACATGTTTACTTTTAAGGTTTTAGGAATAGCGGTATTAATACCAGTATCCAGGTTTTGAAAACAAAATGTACCGCAATACCGGTATTGGTTTTTTGGTCCGGTATAGAAAGCCCTAGTTTCACTGCACTACACAAATAGGCTAAGTAGGTATAATATAATGTAATGTATCGTATGTAAATATGAATCCCTAACTAAAAATATTTTATATTCTCCCCATTCTTTCTAATTAAATAATATATTTCATTATTAAACGTCTTATTGTTTAATATACCTGTATATATCAACAACTTTTACATTGCATGGCAGTATAGAAATCACAAGCATTCAATTAAAATACATCAAAAACTTACTTCTACTTCCATACAGTGTCGGACTGGGCCTAAGGGGCCCGGGTGGTATTATGACTTTAAGGGCCCGCCGCGGCCTAGGATCAGGGCAGATGATACCATCAGGTCAACCAACAAACCAAATAACAATAATCAAATAGCCAAGAGTTTTTGGAAGTTCTTATTTTCAAATACATACATTTTAATATAGAAAGTACCAATTAGTTTGAAGCTCAACTTTTTTTTAAGAGGAGTAGTTTCAGCTAGGTTGTCAATGACTCGTTCATAAAACCTGCTATCCTCGCCATCCTTGATTAGATCCGACTCTGTATTAAGTATAATCAACGAGTCCAACGAGTTGACCCACTAGAGAACGAAGCCTCATCTTAATGCGCTTCAGCGCGGAAAAACGTCTGTCGCAAGTTACTTGAGAAAACGAGATTGTGAGGATTACACAATAAGTGACATATAAATTGTACTGATGTGCATGTTATATTGGAACAAAAGTTTGCATGCACATGGTATGCAACTTCGGCAGGCATCAGGACCTCTTCGTGACAAACAAATAGCGTTCTTTGCTGTTTGATTTAAACTATTTTCGTCAATCTCTTCCTGCTCTTCGTCACTCTGAGAAGCAGAATCATTTTTTTGTTGCAGCCCAGGTGGAATGTGTGTCCCAAATTGTTTTAGAAAGTTCATTGAAAATTTTCGAAAATGATTCGAGTTCATTTTGTAACGGTTCCTAAATGATCATGAATCGTTTTAGCGCATTGGGTTTTATTTCACGCGCGATTGGTAGCCGTGCGCAGTCATATTCCGAGGCAAGTGCTTATCTTCGCGGCCCGGCACATGTGCATAATCCATTTCATCTCGAACTGTATCCGAGTAGACAGCAAGTACGGTGATGCGTTAAGTGCTGGCGATATTGCCGAAACCGAATATTCGGATTAAGCGTAATCACCCTTACGACTCAAAGGAGGATATAAATGCTGTATACAAAGCTAGGAGAGATTTAATCCCGCTCGCACCACCTGAGTGGGTATTTAGCAGTATCGGAACATATATTTGTTGGTGGAACACGTGGTAGTCATTTTTCTAATGCGCTACGTGATTTTGGGCGGCTAATCAGAGGTTAATCAGAAGCTAGGCAGAGGCTCAGCCCTTAACATCGGCACAAGCCCTACTAGAAATTTTGAATCGAGAGTTCGGAGATCGCTGGAGAAACGAACGTTTCCAGTCCGGATCCACGGGGTGAGCGCCGTGCGGCCGAGGCGTGGAGTCGAGCATACCAGGGGCGTTCGCAAAGTTGCAGTGTAGTCGAGCATACCGTGGTCGTTCGTAGAGTTGCGGCGGACCAGCGGAACTCACCCAGAACTCCGAAAACAGGCCATAATTTCTTTATTTACCATAACTTCTTTTTACTTATTTTTCATTAACTTCATTACTTAGTATATTTCTTTTGTGTATATATATATTTGTATATTGCGGCGTTATTGTATCGTACGTATTCCAGCCCCAATTCTACGTATTGTAAAAGAGGTATTTCCGTAAGTGCTTTACATTACGCGATTCGTGTCTGCGGAATTTGTCTAAGTTCGGTGGATACGGTGTAATTACTTACAGAGCGGAGGTATTTTCTTCCAGGTGACAGTGGGACACGTGTCCGACATTTTGTGTTGAATAAACGCAATATTGTTGACAGCGCAAAACTCAGACATGTTCATTAACCCAAATTCTCTTAATCTTTTTCTTAAACCCTTTTTCTTTAATCAATATCAATTCTCACTTTGAAACATTTCAAATCTGGTGGCGTGGGCGTTAGATGGCCAGCTGTTGCTGTAGTTTCGTAATTTTGAGTATCGCTGATTATCTTTCGCCAACACACACGGATAGCGTGGAGACCCTTTTATTGAAGTAGCGACGAGATTAAATTAAATAATAATAGTTTATTTTAAATTTTTATCAGTACAATAAATAGCTCATATAAATAACATTCTATATAATATAATTAATAATACTGTTTAATATATTGCATGTTTTCTTCCTCCTGTCTTCACCTCGGGAGTTGTGGGATTTCTCTCCCCTCCTGGGTTAATGGTATTGAAGGACGTTGTCGGTCTTCTTCATTCCTCTTGTTTAGATCTTGTTATTTAAAATTAGGTTTTTTATTTTTAGTTTAAAAGGTATGTATTTTAGTTTTCTTATGTGTTCGTTATACTTATTTATTGGTTTCGTTGTTAAGTTTTGTGTATGTTTTGTTGTTGTAAATATTTCTGTTATCAGATCTGACTTTCTTCTTGTATTGTGTTGATGGAATTGTTTATTATTTGTTAGTGTCATGTTCGTTTTTGTTAGGTTGTTTTTAATTTTATATATTAATAGTAGATTACTTAGTTCTATCATGTTTCTTACATTGAGCTCCTTAGTTTTCTTATACAATTCTGATGTATTTGTTCTTAGGTCCAGTTTGTAGAGTATTTTTAATATTTTGTTTTGTTGTCTCTCTAGTTTATTCAGGTTTTTTTCAGTTGTGTTTCCCCGTATGTTGCAGAAATAATTGATTTTTGATGTAAACAGTGAATGATATATTTGTTTCTTTTTCTCTTCCGGTACTTAGTTTCTGATTTTCATTATGGCGGCGATAGTTTTAAAGTTCCTTTTTTTAAGCGTTTCTATGTGTTGATCCCATTTCAGGTTGCTTTGTATTTTAAGTCCTAGATTATTAACTTCTTTTATTTGTTTTATTTTTGTATTCTTGATCGTGATGTTTATGACTTTTGTTGTTTTATCGTTTGAGAATATCATATATTCTGTTTTTGCTTCGTTTATTGTTAGCAAGTTATTCAAAAACTAGTTTTCCAGCAGTTTTATATCTTCATTCATATTGTCTTCTATTTCTCTATGGTTTTTTCCAGTGTAAACTATACAGGTGTCATCTGCATAGATATGTGGTTTTCTTTTCAAGTTCATTTCCAGCAGATCGTTTGTATATATAATATATAAGATTGGTGGTAGGTTTCCTCCTTGTGGTATTCCATATTCAGCTACAAGTGGTTAGCTTTCTGCATTATTTACTTTGGTTTTTGTGTTCTGTTTGATAAATATGTGTTCAATATGTTTAGCTCCTTTCCCGTTATTCCTATTTCCTTAAGTTTTTCGATTAATTTTGGTTTTGATATAGGGTCGAAGGCTTTTTTCATGTCAATGTATATAGCAAATACTAGTTGTTTCTTGTCCATCTTCGATGATATGTGGTGTAAGAGAATTTGTGTGGACCATGTCGTTCCTGAATGTTGTTGGTAGGCATATTGTTCTTGGTTGATAATTTGGTTTTTAAGCAAGTAATTGGTGATTTGAATTTGGATGATTTTCTCTAATGTTTTTGTCTCCTTTTTTGTAAATTGGTATAATTGTGCTTAATTTCATATATTCAAGATATATTCCTTCTTCGAGTACTGTATTTATGATTTCTACAAGAATAGGTGTTAATATTGTTCTGTTTCGTTTTAAGATTTCGTTTGTTATCTTATCAAAGCCCGGTGTTTTATGGTTCTTTAAATTTATTATTATGTAGTTAATTTCTTCTTGTGTTGTATTTCGGAAGATGAGGGTTTCGATTTGCCTCTTTATTTTTGTTGTTACGGGTGTTGTTTGGCTGCTTCTTATTTGTTTTTCTGCAAGTTCTTTGCCAATATTTGCGAAATATGCGTTTATTTCGTCAGCTATTTCTACCTATTTATTGTGGTGCCTCCGGTTTTTTCTTATTTCTTCTATGTAGTTTTTGTTTGATTCTTTTTTGTTTATTTGGTCATTTATTATTTTCCACAATTCGTTTGGATTATCGTTATTTATTTGAAATTTGTTTTTGTAGTATTGAGTTTTCTGTTCTAAATTACGTGGAGCCTTTTCTTTAATCCCCCCACTTAACGACATCGAGAGAGAGGCCCTCTTCGTTACCTCCACTTGCTCCGAGGCCGATCGCGTTGAAGGCCCATCAGGCACGTCACAGTTTGAAAGCAGTTTTCGGTTCACAATGGCAATTGATGCCATTGGCTTTAATGCATCATTAGGAATTCCATTTTTAATAATTTCGTGGAAGTTTTTCGGATCCAAACAAGCAGCATCTTTCAATAAATGCTCGTTGCAGTTATATTTTTCAATTATTTTAACTAGAGCCGTGTTCATGGTGACTTTGTACACGGTAATAGAGTAGAATCTCTTTGCGTGCGCAGACAGTAGTCCCACTTTGTCTTGGCATACCTCATCGTGTTTTTTCGGTTTCCTAGATGTTCTTCGTAACGGCAGCGTGGTCTGTATTTCAACATCGATGTTCTCGGCTTGAATTAATTCTTGAATTTGGGGTGCTAACCAACTTGCTGCACTGAAAACGTCGTCAAAATGATCCAATTTTCGGCAAATTCGTCTCCAAAGTTTTGATAAGTCCCCTAGCTTTAAGGTAGTCAGGACTAACTGCAGGAGTTTGAAGGTATTGGCTTACCGAGGTTGATAAATCGAACATTTTTTTCAATACCAAGGCTGTCAGAATAGTTTCAAATTTCAAAATGGAATCCATCATTGCCTTTGCTTGAAATGAAACCATTGGCCCGAACTCCGTGCTCGAATAAATAGCACTTAGGGTCTTTATTAACCCAACATATCGGGTTTTTTCCAAGATAGTGGTCAAAGCTATGTCTTTGGCCCACCATCTCGTTTTTCCGATGTTCTGCAATCTTCTCAACTTGTCTCAATCAGTTGTTATTTCCGCGATTTTATCCACCCACACAGAAGTGCGCTTGACATATTCGTGAATAAATACACTTGTAGACGCCAAGAGGCCGAATTAATTCTTTCTCTTCTTTAACTTGATGTGGCGCCTGCCAACACTAAATTCCAAACGTGTGCGTAACAATGCGTGAAAATTAATTTTGGCACCTCTTCTCTTAGTTTTGTTTGAAGACCAATATAACGTCCTGCCATATTTCCTGCACCATCAAAAGACACGCTGATAAGATCAATCTAATTGCAATTTCAATCCTAACTGTGCAAATTCTAAGGTTACAAGTGCTCGGTAAGCTTCAACTGTTGATTTCCGGACAGGCACCATGCTGATGGCCCATTCTTGTGGGATTCCATTCTTAACATAGCGAATACAAATTACAGCCTGATCAAGAACATCTTGACAAGAATCCACATTGAAGCTAAAATATTTCGCCTCCTGGAGTTCTTTAACGATCTCTTGTTGGACTTGACGTGCGCGTATATTTATTAATTTATTTATGATGTTTTTTGACAGGAAGGTCATGAGACTACCTCTACCCTTTTTCAAAATCAAAATAATTGTGAAAATAATAGATTTTGTAGACGAATAAAAAAATTAAATAAAAACAGAATTAAAAATAAATAGACACAAAAATTAAGATAATACCGTCATAAATCCGAAATAAAATTCTCGTGTGATGGAAACAAAGGATCTCATAATTTCATCTTAAAAGATAATAAAGCAATAAAGAGTAAAACCGTCATAAATCCGTAATAAAATTGTCGTGTCATGTAAACAAAGTATCTCATCATTTTATCCTAAAATAACATTCAAATTTTGAGAAAAAATGCCATACGTTGAAAAAAAAACCCATAACAATGAAAAAAGTACCGAAACAATGAAAATAAGTGAAAAACGACAAAAAAAAGTAAAAAAACAATGAAGAAAAGCAGAAGAGTGGGAAAAGTGAGTACATTTCCCACGCTAAAAAAGTTTTTTTTAACCAAAATATATTTTTATTCTTCTGGAAATCGATTATTTTTATCATTATTTTCGATTGAGAAAAAATGTCTGCGTGCTAAGTAAAATAAAAGTTTACTTTTCTGACATTCGCGCAACTTACTGCTGGTACAACTTAACTTAGAGCTGGCACGCGCTCTTTTAGTAAATTTTAGGACAAAAACAGTTTTTGTTGTTGTGCGTTTTACTGAAAATGCCGACTGCGACGGTTAAAGGCCAGCCATAGAATATAGTATTTTACGTATATCACCTTTTAAGCGTCCAGTGTAATGATGATTTTGACGCCCTCGCTCTCGCGGCTCTCCCAATCCCATTAATGCGGCCCTGCGTGTATGAACTATTTCGCGTGTAGTAGGTAATAAGTAGACAGGATGTTCAGGCACTAAAACGCATTAAAATAGGCAGGCAAAAAGGCACTAAAAATGTGAAAAAAGGCATTAAAAAGAACGAAATAGGCATTTAAAATATTTATTAAATGTGTATAATGTGTAACAGGCATAATAATAAAATTGATTTTACAATATTTCTTACAAAATAATTTCTTACATATTTTAATTGCAGCTGATTACAAGGTTTTTTTTAGTTTTCCTATAGTAAGATTGTGTCTTCTGTCAGATAAGAAGAATTTCAATTGCGAAAATGATCTTTCCACGTCCACCGATGTAACCGGCGCATATTTAAAACTTGCAGTTCCAATTGCATCATAATTTATTTGTTCTTTCGTGTTTCCCGAAAGGGTATCGGCAATTTTCTTTAAAACGTCAAAGTCTTTATTCGCATTGAATACACTTTCACATTTGTTTTTTTTATCAGCCGACCTTTGTTACCAGAATCATTACAAATCTGTGTAATTGTAGTACTAATAGTATTAACAGCATTGCATAAAGTTAGGTCTCTACTTCCTAGGGATGTATTTTTTCCAGGAAGAAAATAATAATTTGCCAAAATAAAATATAATTCGTTTTCTATTGTTTTGTTTTCCAAAAGCATTTTAACCTTTTAGATGGAAGCCGCTGAATCTCTTTAATTTTTGCAAAGTGTGTAGCGTAGTAGCAGGCAGCAGTTATCCAGGTGCCCCAATGAGTTAATACTGGTTGAAGTGGTAATGCCAACTCGGGCGCAATTTCTTTAAACAATCTTACACGTGATGGAGCTTTCAAAAATATATGTTTTAGAGATGATATTAATAAATCTACGTTTGAAAACATTTCGCGGATTTCCTCAGCTACTCGATGAAGCCCATGAACAACACATGAAAATGTATCATTCGAGGAAATAGAACTTTTAACGCATTCCCCGCCTTTTTCATGTAAGGCGCAGCGTCACTGACGAACATCAGAACGTTGTCATGTTGATTATTGCCCGGCCAAAGAAGGGAGAGAGAATTTGTGAAAAATGTGCAATTGTGGTGCTGTTCGTTTTCTCCAAGCAATCAGAATCCAGCAGCTAGATCTTGGAGGTCCATCATGGTTTAGGGATCCAATAATGACATTGGCAATATGCCTGCAATAGACCAATTTACAGTTATATTAATATAAAAAGCAAAGCTTTTGTTTAATTACCTTCCCATTGCATCGGTGGTCTCGTCTATGGATATCCGTATCTTTTTATCTGTCATATATTCTCGAATTTCCATTATCTTCCTTTGATAAGCTCGATCCAGGTAATGTTTTCTCAATGTTGATTCACTCGGTAATTTTTCTTTGGTGTATTTTTCCAAAAAATTACGCATATCTGAATTTTCCAATTTCCAGAGTGGAATTCCAGTACTTACAAATGTGTTGCAAAGGTCCAATGAAAATTCCGATTCACGGTTCGATAGAAATGTTTTAAGCATGGGAGTATTAGGGGCACCCACTTTATTTTGCACTGCTTTTTTATGGTTAGTCCCACTGATGTGTTGGTCGATGAAATATTTTCTTTCGCTGAAGGTCACCGACTTTTCACAAACTTTGCAAAATAACACCGACCCATCACTTGAAAATATGTCACTTCCAAATTCCTTTACAAATTTGCTCAATTTGTCGTTAACAGAAGCGCGTACTTTTGGCATTTTGCCATCGCGCTATAATACAATGAGTGTTTAAATATTGCCAGGGCTTTTATTGCCTATTTAAAATACAAATAGCAACATTAGTTTCCTGGTAGTTGTAGCTTCAATAACTTATGTGAAAATTCTGGAAACTGGGAGTTATATTTCTTGAATACCGGCAAATAAGACAAAATAGGCGCTTATTAGTAAAAAATGCATTTATGCATAAATATTGTTAAAATAGGCATTTTTAGGCATTTTAGGCATTTTGCCTGAACAACCTGTGTCTAATTAATAAGCCTAGGGGCCCGCGTAGGCTAGGGCCCGGGTGGCAAACGCCACCCTGGCTATATGGCCAGTCCCACACTGCTTGTATAGGCGGAAAGTCAATGGCTAATAAAGATTGTTTACGAAAATAATAATTGTGGTACCTTTTCTTCACTATATTTATTGGTGACTAAATGTACATTTCGGTCACAACGTGACCATAGTGATTATAGTATTCATTGTGACCGAAATGTACATTTAGTCACCAATAAATATAGTGAATAAATGTTACCACAATTATTACTTTCATTAACAATTTCCTTCATGTGCTCAACAACATACAGGGTTGCTGTAAATAGAGTGGGATTGCATGGGTATCTTTCTTATTCTTTAAGCTAGAGATATCGTTAAAGGGGCAATATTGTGCTGGTTCAGATTTTGATGAAATATTTTCAAAAGTCGGAGCACTTTAGACGTTATTCTAAAAAAACTAAAATTCGCGTTTTTCTAAAAACTCCGATATATTCATAATTATTAAAGATACGGTAAAAAGTTTAAAATAAAAGTTACTTGGTTCGATCGCAAAAACTTGAGAATGAAGACAAAACAAAAGTCAAGATGACGGTTTCGGAGATATTAATACCAACTTTCTTATTTTAAATGGCCACCATATTTGATTTTTATACGTCTAAATAGACTTTATTTTCTTCGTTTCAACGATGTATAACAACCTATGTCCAAATGCTAAATATGGGATTATTAAAAGAAATTAAAAAAACGTTATATAACTAAATAGTAAAATAACAATAAATTATAAAAAATGCTCAAAATTCTGACAGTTATTGGCCAAAAACAATTGACAACGTTAAATGTTCGCTAATCCGAACATTTCAATTCGACAAATAGAAAATCAAGGGAACATGTCTAAATCAAGAGGATCAACAATTTATAAAATGCACAAGTTTGACCCTTATAAATTGCATATTTCTCATACTTTACAAGCAAATAATAACATCCGTAGATTAACATTTTGCAAAAGGTTAATTAACAAAATTACGTAAAATGGTGATTTTATAAATACAATTTCATGGATAGATGCATCCTGCTTTTCTAATTGTGGATTATTTAATCATCATAACGAACACTATTGGGCTCAGGACAATCCACATAGTGATTCCATGGCAAATGCAAGTGCGGTTCTGCTGTAATGTATTTTGTGGCATATTGGGAAATGATGTAAATTCTTCAAAACAAATATAGTACCGGTAAGATGGCGCCCCTTCACTCAATGCTAGAGATGTTATTACTTATTTAAATAGCCCTTTTAATAACAAAGTAATAGCGGCTAACACAACTGTTCAGTGGTTGGCCAGATCTGCATACTTGACGCCTCTTGACTTTTATTTGCAAGATACTTTAAGGAACAAAATTTATGGAAGTAACTTCAATTATAATAATGTAGATGAACTTCGTGAAGCAATGACAGAGGCAATAAAAGGCAATAAAAGCATTGCGATAAGTAGTTGGCAATATTCTAAAACGCTGTCAATTGTGTTTAGCTTATTTTTGACCATTTAGCCAATAATAGTCAGCATTTTGAACATTTTGTATAATTTATTGTTATTTTACTACTTAGTTGTATTACGTTTTTTTTTATTTGCTATACATTTTTTTAAAATAATTTATAGAATAAAAATAAAAATGGGAACAATTGATATATCCCATATTTTTTTATTTTGACATAGGTTTTTATACATCGTTGAAAAGAGAAAAAAAAGTCAATTTAGACTTGTAGAAATCAAATATGGCGGCCTTTTAAAATAAGAAAGTTGCTATTTATATCTCGGAAACCGCCATCTTGACTTTTGTTTTGACTTGATTCTTAAGTTTGTGCGATCAAACAAAGTAACTTTTATTTTAAACTTATTTTCGCTTCTTTAATAATTAAGGAAATATCGTAGTTTTAAAAAAATCGCAATTTTCAGTTCTTTTAGAATAATTTCTAAACTGCTCGGACTTTTGAAAATTTTTCAACACAATCTGAACCAGTATACAAACCTACAATGACATTGCTTATTTAACCAGATCTCTAGCTTTCGAAATAACAAAGATACCCATGCAATCCTACTCTGTTTAGGACACCCTGTACATTATAAAATATTGTTTATTAGTTTCTATCTTTCGACCATTGTCGGGCCTATGGAGGTTATACTATTCACAATAATGTCGTCAATTTTCTTATTCTCGATATTTTACAGTAATTCTCAACAGTTCTAGAAAATTCGCAATAATTTTTAGGATCCATCTGCCGTTTTTAACTCTTCCATTCAAGTTAATAACGGATCAACTATTATGCTTTGCGACAGAGTTTTCAGGGCAGATATTTGTGTGAATTCGTGTAAGATTAGAGTAAACCATTGCATCCTTTCAAAATATAATTATGTAATCTGGTTTTCTGAACAAAGCTATGACATACCAGTGCAGCCGCCCTCAACGCTTACCCCAACAAAGCAAAATTCCCATCTTACGACCGCCAAGTACTCCACAAACCCTAAACACTGCACTATTCCTTCTAGTGTGTATTTTTCTCCGGTCATCTCGTGGGGCATCTGCAAGACATCTATCTATAATCCTATTACCTGAGGCCCCAAACAACGAGCGGCCTCGGCGCCTTCTGCACGACCTTAGGCAGATCCGATGGAATAATGGGAAACAGTTCTTAGCCCCTGAGTACCACACCATCCCGAACCCCATTCATCGTAATCGCATTACTACTCCACGGGTGTTTTTATGGAGAACTAAAGTTTACCAACGGTTTAGAAGAACCCATTCTGTACGTGGGGTTGCTGCAATTACGAGCCGGGATTGCGGCGTGGGGTGTAGGTGTGGATTTCCGGAATGCTGTTTACGTGTCTCCCACAATGTAATCCGCACGGCGTAATCTTCCGGTTTGCCGAATTGGAGGGGGAGGAAGGTGCTCCGGAATGAACTGTGGAATCGTTTTGAAATCGCTTTGCAGGATGTAATGAGAGCAAATGTTACAGAACCTGTCGAGCTGCGGTTACCCGAGTAAAATTCATAGCGGCAAAATTGCGGAGATAATTAATCATGGGATGCAATATTATAAGCGCAGATGTGTAAAAGAACTGCAAAGCCATTAAGTTGAAAAATTGTTATCAGAACCGGAAATAAACGACGAATTATAAAGAAATAATTTGATAGGCGGAAATGTCTATATCAGCTATAAACTGGCTCTATCCTAGTACAAGATCGACAATTGACAATGTGTATTTGAATACAGCAGTGTTTACACCCAAAATGTTAAGCGATGTCGTTTTTACATAATGTAATGTTACATGTTCATACCACGACGGGGTTACCAATGTGGGTATTACATATACCATATACATCATGGGAGTTATATGCTTACACCTATACTTGATAAAAATCTCTTATTTATTAATTTGTATATCTCGTCCTGGTGACCCACCTGTCAGTGTGGTGATCGCCACATACTTATTAATCAGTTTATTAAAAAAAAATGTATTACAGTGTTATATTGGAAATTATGTGCTCACTAAGAGTGCTCTCTAAGAAAAGTTTAATGAATATATGAAGTTATCCTATCCACATCAATCACAATAAAGCAATGGAAATGCAAACTACAAGCTGGTCCTCGTCCTGGGCGGAAACGGGATTCAGGTCAAGTGGAGTGGCCGTCGTCGGAACGGAATTAATATAAAGTTTACGTGTCGTTTTTAGTTTTCTTGCGGGGGGGCATTTTTGGGGCCGCCGGTCGAGCGGTTTTTGTAGAAACTTCTGGCATATGAAAGGACTTCCGGTCCTCAATGGGCTGAGGCCCTTGAAAACACTGCGCTCAACAAAGTTTGTTTCGTATCTGCGAGCAGCGTGGTAACTTCCGAAAAGTGGGCGCTGGGGCGCCGGTTTTATCGCTCCGAGGCGCCTAGAAAACGCGAATTTCCACAGGGTGATTAATCGCGTGAAATTAGGCGTCGTTTTATTGCCTCACGCGGGTAATGTTTACGATTTGCTACTTAAAACGCAACCACTTCAGCAAAAAAAAACACACGCAGAACTTTGAAACTACTTACTATTCAAAAACTATTCAAAACTTTGATTGCTTCGAGCGTGTGAACTGTGGACGATTTGTTAGCAAATCGTAATGTAAGTTATTACCTGTGCGGTACTTACCTCTTTGGACGCCCAACGTGCAAACATATTTTGAAGCCCACCAGAAATTAGTTAACAGTAATATAAAATTATTTTAAGAAAATATGTTTGTAATCAATTGCATTTATTATTTATTTAATCAATTGCCATTTTACCTTGGGGTGTTGGCGATCTATTGCATTTAATATTAGTATAACTAAATATATAAAAAAAAAAAACAAGATGTCTACTATTACTCCTCCGACTTCAGATTAAATTTCCAGAAAATCTAGAGAGGGGTATATTCTGATTTTTGAGGGAAAATTCAAATCATAAGACACAGTTTTTGGAAACATATCATAAATGTTCAATATTATAATATCTTTATTGGAGTAATTAACAATACATTTCCTCATACATACCCACATTTTATCATATTTGTCATACATATTTCGAATTGAATTTAATTCACATTAGAGTAAAATCAATACATAAAATTATAAAATATAAAATCCAACGCATACATGGTGTCTCTAAACCTCCGCTAAAGTTTCAGGTAGTAGGCATCGGTAACGTATTGTGAACTCTAAATCTATGACCCAAACTCTCTAAGTTGTATAGTTTATTCATATGAATCATTAAAAAAAATCAGATAACACTGTTAGATTTGTTTAATGAAGGTTCCTCACAAGAAGGCCGTTTGGAAGCCATAGTTTATTTGACATAAGACTATGCATTGTTGTCATGTTTAATTTTAACAAATTTCTTATGTTTTACCACCATTTCACAAACGAAATACGAATAGTTAAAATAAATTATACTACAGTATAATTTAATAGTACTATAGTCGAGATACTATAGCATCTCGAACCCACAGCACTTAATCAGTTGCAGTAATCTGAAACAGAATTTTATAGATTTTCTTCACTGTTGTGTAACCGATGTTATCTGGTAAATACAGGGCCCTGCAACAGTTCGTCGGGATTTGCTAGCGCCTTTCCCGTGAGAGATAGAAACAAATATTTCGTACAAAAAGTTATAGGTTTAAAATTCTTTATGCCGTAAAATTATTTTCAAACATACAGGGTGTCCCAATTTTGCGGTATAACAAATACAAACAATTTATTAAAAAAAGCGCCTAGCTTTCCTAGCGCCTTTCCCGTGAGAGATAGAACAAAAATGTTTCGTACAAAAAGTTATTGGTTTAAAAATCAATCAATCAATTTTCAACCTCTACATCCAGAGGACCTACAAGTACGTTAAACCACAGCATACTTCTTGTATGTTGAGGTATATTCTTCCAGCATGACCAACTTCAGTGCACAGAAATATAATTAAATGGTTACTTTTGTGAAAAATATTGAATATCTCAACAACTATGGGGTTCAGAAGTAAGGTATGCCGCATAAAATTGAAGAAAAGAAAAATACCTATCGAATAATGACATAAAATAAATTCCATTAAAAAAAAAATCAAATTGCTCGTTACCAAAATCTTGCTTATTAACCACACTGAGATCATCGCTAAAACTTATTCTTACCTTCAAAAAACGAGGTCGCTACGATTTCTTAAAGTTGAGCTTGCTTATGCATGATATTTGGACAAAAAAATGTAAATTGGCAACACTGTAACATAATCCAAAACTAAGTAGACAACAATGTAGAGGCCGAAAAATTTCATCAGAAAACTTGAATAGATACAGGATGTTTAAAAAATGTATGTTTTTGTTATACCGCAAAATTGGGACACCCTGTCTGTTTGCAAATAATTTTACGGCATAAAGATTTTTAAACCAATAACTGTTTGTACGAAACATTTTTTTCTATCGCTTACGGGAAGGCGCTAGGAAAGCCCGACACACTGTTGCACGACCCTGTAAGTACCTGAACACGATATTAAAAAGGTTAATAATAGTTAGTTATGTAACAAGCGAGATAAGTGGATATATATTTTTGTCGAACAACAGTTTAGTAGTTACACATTTAATTTTTATAATATTAAGTCGGTGGAAAGTCGAACTGACATTTATTGTCAAACCAAAATTAAAAAAGGTTTGGTTCAAATGCAACCTCAGAAGTAGTGGAAAATTGGTGCCTACGCAATGAAATGTATTCTATAAAAATGATGTGTGTTCTTAATTTTTAGTGAATTAAAAGTTGTTAATTCATTAGTGGATTCCAATAGTAGATCATTATCATTAAAATTTATAAGCGCTGTCTTGTAGACCCAAAAAAGTGGCAATGAGAAAGTGCCTTTTGTTCTTTTATACCCTTTCAAATAACTTCAGAAAAAACATAAAAAACGATATCGTAAAATTTCGGATTTCGTCCAATATCTCCGGAAGTAAGCGGAATTATCTGGTTTTCTCTCTCAACAGAATATTATTGATACTAAATTAAGCAACTTTTTGTAATTTAACCGCCTTTGTAACTTTTACGGTTTTCGAGATCCCCATGCTTGATTCTTGATCCTTATAAGGGATCAAGAATCAATCGTGATATTATACAGGGTGATCGATATTTGCAAACGACACCATTTGTCACCTCTAGACGAATAAACTCGCATAGCGGTGCGCTGCTCAAAGCGAGCATACTCGCATGCTTCGTTTAATTGTTAGTTGCTCGAAAAGAATATTCACGCTTTCGGTGTAGCCATCATGTAGTATATGTAAAGTCAATACCTGTTTATCACCCCACTCCTAGAAGTTGAATTTTATCGTGCTTTAACTGCTCAAGGCGTGTATATTAGCTAATAAACGGTGCGTCTTCAACCTCGAATTTGACTATGGCGTAAAAATGTCTCGCCGAAATAAACCGCTGACGGAAGAACAGCTTTTGGCTTTAGTGGATAACAGTGGTGATAACTTTTGTGATTTAGAGAATGATAGTGATTATGGATGGATCGATGGCGATGACGAAATCAATGAAAGTAAGGTTGGAAAATTGGTTCAATTTTCAAGTAAGTAATATATATGTTTTTAGTGCATGCTATGGCAGCAAAAAGAATAAAAGAGAAATGGAGGAGTTGAACGAGATGATGACGGCAGTGCTGCGGGAGATGAAGAAAAATACGAACGAGTTGAAAGAAGAACTCCAAGAAGTACAAAGAACAATGCAAAAAAAACGAAGAAACATGGAAAGTAGAAAAGGCGCAGTTATTTGAAAGAATAGAATAGCTAGAGCCTATAAAATAAACCTTGGGAAGGAAACAGAAATGATACAGGCTGAAATGGAAACATGGGAGAGCAAGAAAGAACTAATGAAAACAAAGGGAATTATACTAAAAACAACAGGTGTATGCATAGACGACGATATGACCACAAAGGAGAGGGAAATACAAAGACACATCTGAATAATTGCCAAAGAGGAGAGAATGAAAAGAAGCCGAGCGAAAGTAGGCTATCAGAAACTTGTAATAAACGACAAAGAGTATAAGTGGTACCACCAGGATGATGGGTTAGTGGAGGTGGCTCACAAATGGGGGCTAAAAAACTAGATTCACCAGCAGACTATAATACGAAGACGACAACAGCAACGAACACGGACAGAAGTAAGGATCAAATAGCGGGAAACAAGATTGCAAAGGAAATGCTTAAAATAGGCACATGGCATATAAGGGGAATAAATGGAAAAGAAGAAGAGTTAGTAAATGAAATGGATAAAGCGAAGCTACAGGTACTGGGAATAACCGAAACCAAACAGAAGGGGCAGGGCTGCATTAAATTAGGACAAAACATACATTATTCTACAGCGGGGTGGAAGAAAAAGAAAATGCAAAGGCGGGAGTAGGAATAGTATTAACGGAAAAGAAAGTTAAAGAAGTGAAGGAATGGAGGTGTAGAACGGAAATAATAATGGAAATAGAGCTAAAGGCAAAGTAAAAGCAAAAGGCGAAATAAAGAAGACTATAATAATAGTATACGGGCCGAACGAAGACGATAGCAAAAAGAACAAAGACGCATTTTGGGAAGAGCTGCAGATTATAACAGAAAACATAGAGGGACAAGCTATAATACTAGTTAGAGCATAAGATCTCGGATCCATAGATAATTGGGCTCCATCTGCATCGGCTGTCAAAATCAATAATAAAAAATATAGGTTGTCATTTTAAAAAATTGGCTTTGACATCATAACCTTAAAACGGAGAGAGATGGAAAAATGAAAATGGTCTCAAAATATTTGCTTGAAAAAAAAATCATCTTGACCTGTTGAAGCATTTTGTTTTAAATTTATACAGGAGAAAAAATAAATCCAGATCTTAATATATTATATTATCTCGGTATATCTATATATCTCTATATCTATATATCTATATATATATGTATCTGTATATCTCGGTACCTATATTAATATATTTCTCTTCCGACAGATTAAATTTTCGGAAAATCTAAACAAGGGGTTTATTTTAATATTTGCATTTCCTAATCATTCTAAGAATACCTACTTATTAATTGTGCGAAATTTAAACATGATTAAAACAATGGATTTTTCTGTAAAATTCTTACACTTTTGCGTTTTATTTCTTTCAAATTTTCGGTTGATTTCTTATACATTTTCCTGTGTATTTGTTACAAATTTCTCATTACGGCTGTAATATGATGAATTGGAAAACATTTATTAACTTCACGAATTTCAATAGTTACTTATATTTGAGATAAATCAATAATCGTTAATTGTAAACTAAAGCTTAATATTATTTCCATTTACATTCTTATTAATATTATTTCCATATGCAGTGTACTATATTCTCTGAAAATTGGAATATATTACTAAATAATTATTGATTACACCTTGTGTTTTATTTTAAACTACTTTTAAAACTGCTCAATATTTTTAACATTTCTTGCAATATTGTTTGAGAGTAATTAACTTTTTTTAAATGAGAACTAAAAGTTTTTTCTTGTAGTTTTGAAAAAGTCCAGACAAAAATATACAAACATCTTAGGTGCCACTGGTCGTTTTGCAAAATTTAGAGACGGTCGCCATCTTCCAACTAATAATTCAAAATACTAAAAACATAAGTTTAAACATTTTAAACATATGTATTAAACAAACATATTATATTTGCATTTCTGCAACTAAAATAATATTGAAAAATGAAAATCAGTAAAAAACTACTCCTATTAAATGTCAATACTAGTATACAGGGTGGTCACTTTTACGACGCCTACCATTAGGATCTATTAAACGGAAATATATACAGAGTTGGTCAAATGGGATAAAAGTTTCTTATTTTCATGCCTTTTAATATTCTGAAACGAAATCCGGGATATCTTGCACAGTTTCTGAAATATCACTGAAAAACCGAAAATGTGCACTTTCCTTTTCCTTTTATAACTTTTCTATTTTTGAAGGAAATTTTACGAAACTTGGCACTCTTATATTTTTCGACGTGAGCTTCCTGATGACAGTGCCAAACATTTTCTGAGCCAACTAGATGCCCAAATTTTCATTGTCAACTTTTGAGTTTCATATGGCCGCCATATTGGATTTTAATAGCATTAAAAAAAGCGAAAAATTCCGTGTTCAACCATGTATAACACAGAAGAAAATCAGAATTATCTCTCAACTATCAACTTTTAAGAAAAAATATTAGGGGCAAAAAAGATGTAAACTGATACCCTGAGTAGGACTAAGTCCTGAAATATAGGGTGTGCCATTTGAAAAAATCAAGTTATGGCCCTTCAAAGTTTACCAAAATTAATGTCCCACAGCAAGTTGATGCCACAATTCAAATCAACGATCTTGCCGCCAGAAGATACCCCAGATAGATGTTTAGAATCTGACAAAGTCCTAACCCGATATCCCAGAAAACAAGCGCCCTGCGATTTTTTAATAAGTGCCTGTAAATGCATTAAATTTTAGAAAAACATAAACAACTTCTGAACGGTTAAAGCGAATTTCAAAAACTAAACGGATTTATAAAGCCCAAAAAAGGGCAAATTCAAATATGCAAGGTTATACAGGGGGTGCCATTTAAAAAAAACTAGGTCCAAGGCTGCCCTGCAAAAATGGAACACCCTGTATATGGCAAAATAATTTTATAAACTGCACTTTGGCCTCTAGTTTGGAGTGCCGTTTGGTTCATTTCGATATCATTAACGGTGTAGGTGTAATCGAGCCTGCCCGTCCTATTGACTCACCCTGTATTGGAACATATTTTGGAAAACAATTGACAACGGGAAGAGGGTGTCTACATTTGAATGAAAATTTGTTAAAATAGATATAAAAGCCGAAATATCTACAGACAAAAATAATAATTTTAGTCGATTATCACATAGGAAGTCTTCAAAAATTACAATAAAAACTGGTATTAAATATTAAGGGATCATCTCATGCCAGTATGGCATAAGAACGCTGGTAGATGACAACTGGAGGGCGTATGCAAAATTTTGAGTTTCCTGATTCACAAATAGCAGCGGAAATTTGTTAGCAAAATCGAGGCAGTCCCAAGTGATAATAAACTATTGGGGATTGTTCTTAGGTAAATACGGCTGCAGTGTATTATAAATTATGTATTATGTAAAAGTATGTAATGGACGCGAATATTCAAGTATCGTTCATTTGTGCGTCAATTGGTATATGAAAATCGATATTTAATGCAGATGTGACTGTAGCTTCATTAATTCATTACTTTAGATGTATTGCTGGTGTAATAGATTTCACAAAGAAAGCAAATCTTGATGTGACTGCGAGGAATCAACAAACACATATCTATCTTGCAATGAACACTGTCGGTTTTGTTAATTTCCATACGCACCAACGTCCAAGTTTTGTACAATTCATCCGCGAAGTTGCAAACTACAGAAACGCAGATCGCAGCGCGCGCATCTTCACATTTTTAATGCTGGCCTATTTACAATAAATCGTGTCCAGTCTTGTCTATGAAGTAACAATGCGCCACTTTTCATCTCTTAATTTAATCATTGCACCTCTGTCTAACTGTAAGAAACTCTCGGTGACATACTAGCAAAGAAATGGTTAGTCGCGCGCTGCGACTTTGTACTTGGCTCAGACCAGATTCACATACGCCAAAATTCATAAATTTGGTACACCAATTAAGCGCCAGACTAATTGTTTTGAGTGGATTGAGTCGCTGCATTGACACCTGCACGTCCTCTGAGGGCCACTCGAGAGGATGTCCAGTTGTGAGTCCGTGTGTGCGCTAAGAAGATGCTGTTTTGGGTAATTTGTGATGAATTGGTGGAATCCACAGGTTCTCCAGAGCCTTCCCGAGGGTACTCACGTATGCAGAGACTTCTTGTATAAGGTCAGTCACATGGCGGTTATCCCTAATCGTCTGCGTAATAGTCTTTGATCGCGTATAGTACAGATATCATAGGCGCCGACTACAGGGGGGCAGCGGGGCAGATGCCCCGCTTGAGAAGTTCCAAGATAATTTTGGCAGGGCACACTTTTTGTGGGTGAATTTTAACGTAAACGGCACACAGTGTCAGAAAGAGAAAAAATTCAGACCGTTCTGAAAATGTACTAGCTAGAGAAGAATCCCCAATGACATCAAATGATCTAGACACTACAGCCGAGTGTCCATCTAGCAGTCATGGAAAAAGGAAGTTTATCCCTAATTGGGAAAATAAATATAAGTACATCGACTATTATCCAGGAAGAGACAAGGTATTTTGCAAAATTTGTAAATCCTGTAATGAAGTGGACATTCCACGTAATACCATGAATAGACATGATAAAGCATCAATAAATGCGGTTGTGAATGACGGATTTTCTAATTGGAAAAAGGCGTTGGAAAATTTTCAAATACACGAAAATTCTTCTTTACAAAATCCGCTGTGGAAAGGTACAATTCATTTTCCACAGGGAAAAATATTCACCAAAAAATATCGCTGGAGAAACGAAAAGAAGTGATTCAATCACGAGTTGCTTTAAAAAATATATATTTCTACCTTGCAATTTTTGGCAGTACAGGGGTTAGCAATTAGAGGCCATATCGATGAAACTTCCAACTTCAAAGTTTTACTAAAACTCCGTTCTGAAGATGTTCCTGAATTGAATAGTTGGTAGAATCGTACCAATTATAAATGGTGCTCTCACGATGTTTTAACTGAAATAGTATCTATAATGGCTGGTAATAGTTATTTACGTGACAAGCTTTGTAAATTAATCTTTATGGGCGAGCTGGAAGTTTGTGGGGCGAGCGATGCAGGACCGAGCCCCATAATCCAGTGAGCCTAGAAAGATTAATTGGAATGCGTGTCACGTACAAACTTTCATTTCCACCTTAATTTACTATTTTTAAATAAATTGCTTGACATTTATTATACGAAGGCGTTGGGTAATTTGTAGCTAGACGTAGTTATGGTAATGTAAACTATATTACTGAATCTATGTGTAACAAAAGAAAAATTGCAAAAATGGTTCAATCTGGCAATCCGAAGGGTTCTAATAAACTTCTGAGAACCGTCAGAAGGGTTCTACTTTTCTACAACAAAATAACCCTATAAAATGTCATTTACTAAGAAGGTGGACATAAAGTTATTTCCATGATAGTTCATGTTACAAAGGAAGCAACTTATTTTGCTATTCTAAGTGAGATATTTCATCAAAAGAACAACTCTCAATATGCTTGAGAATTGTAGATAGCAATTTAGAAATCTATGAATATTTCATTGGATTTTATGAGACACCTTTCACGAATTCAGAAACGTTGTATACAGTTATAAATGATATATTGATAAGGCTAGAATTACCAATTGCAAACTGCAGAGAACAGTGTTATGATGGTGCAAGGAACGTAAGTAGAATTAAAAGTGGATTGCACGCTAGAATTCGACAGTCCGAAAATAGAACCGTTTTTGTCCACTGCATGGCGCATACATTCAATTTGGTAGTACAAGACGGTATGCAAGAAATTTTGGAAATACGAAATTTCTTAAGCATTATGAAAGACCTCAGTCAATTTGTTAATAAATCGCCAAAACGAATGGAAATATGTAAGAGATTAAAATTAAATACAGAATGGAAGTCAAGTTCTCTGCGTCCATTTTGTCCGACCGATACCCGGTTCATGCGGGTATCTTCACTAAAAAGCATTGTTGATAATTACCAAACATTAATCGACTTTCTACAAAATGTCTCTGATAGTGATCAGGCTGAAGCTGGTGCAAATACCAATGGATATTTAAAAAATCTACTGGAACAAAAATCTTTATTTTATTTAAAAATAGTTATCAAGATATTTGAAAAAATCGAAATTTTGAATACAGAAACCGTCCCTCAACATTCAGCAAGCAAAATTGAAAATATATATAATAATATATATATATATATATATAATAATATAATATAATAATATAATATAATATATATAGTGAAAAGTATTGTAAGAAAAATGAGAGACACTGGTTATGAAACCTTATGGAAAGATGCATAAGTGACAGCCAAATCATTAAAATTAATGGAGATCAAGTTACCTAGACAACAAGTTTCACCTAAGCAAATTAAATTATGGTTCCTTAGGGTATTCATTTATAAATGCGATTAATTTTTATAAACAAATTTTCCTGGTAAGCCTGGATGATCGCTTCGAAACTGCGTCTATACAACATTTGATAAACATGGAACAGTTTATTTTGGAAAAAGTTGATAATGAGATTTGCACATTTTATGGAGAAGATTTTAATGTAGGGCGATTAAAGCTTCACAGGGACATGCTTCTAGATTTGGCTTCGACTGAAGCAGTGAAATTAAATTCAATTACTGTATATTTCTAAAAAGTCGTCAACATATCATGGAAATGTTGCCGGAAATTCATAAATTTGCTAAGATATTTCTAACTATACCTGCGACAACATGTACGGCTGAAAGAACATTCTCTAGTCTTCGACGTTTAATATTCTATTTAAGATCGACAATGGAACAGGAGAGGTTAAATCACATTTCACTTTTAAATATTCACCGAGATCTATCGCACTCAATAAATATTGACGACATTTCCAACGAGTTTATTTCGCAGGCAACTGTGTGACAAAACACATCTCGGGAATGATAAATTTTATTATATTTTATATTATATTATTTATTTATATTTTATTTATATTATAGGTTTTTTAGTAGTTTTAAGAATTTTTATTTTTCATTATTAGTTTTAAGAATTACCACTTTATTTGCCAAATAAATCAACTTATTTTTCTAAATGACCAAATAACTGACTTTACTTTTTGCCCCCCTCGAGATTCTGAAAAGTCGGCGCCTATGATAGATATTGATGCATTTTTCGATCGTATGAACGCCATGATTTGCACTTTTATGATGGGAAATTTTAAAACTACGATTCACTCGCGCAAATCGTTTCTACTTTCTCTGTATTAGTCTTACAGGAAGGTATTGTCTTTGTAGAATGTTTGAAATTCTAGGTTGTAATGAATATATCTGTAACTGTAGTTTGGCAATTGTCGGCGACTTTAAGCATTGAGACTCCTATGAAATACACTTTCCATGTGCACAGGAACAATTTGAAATTTCAAACCTCTAATATCAGCAAACCATCAACACACAGAACAACGGTGATAAAAGTCTTAACACCAAATTGAATGCAAGTATCACAAAATTGCGCCAAGTAAATACATTTGGATGTAAATGACAACATTTTAGAGGTATTTTAGAGGTATTCAGTGATGCATCCTATATCTCGGCTACCGATATTTTATGATCCTAGATATCTTCAATATGCAAGGCAGTGGCGCGTTATCCTGAGGGCAAATTGCGGGCCCCCAACGACAAGAGCCCCAAATTCATTATTATATTTTTTTAATACACAACAAAAATAATTACCATGTACGCGGGGGCCCCAAATTTACGTTTGCTCAGGGCCCCATGAAGCTATAACGCGCCACTACTCCCAAGCTAATTTAGGGTGGTCAGTTTTATGACGCCCACCAGGATCTATTAAACGGAAATATATACAGAGTTGGTCAAATGGGAGAAAAGTTTCTTATTTTCAAGCCATTTAATATTCTGAGAAAAAATCTGAAAAGAATATCTTGCATAGTTCTGAAATATTGCGGAAAAACCGAAAAAGTGCAATTTTCCTGTTCCTTTTATAACTTTTTAACTTTTTACGCTAATACATTTAGTTTATTAACAGTCTAAATCACATTTCAAACTTCAATTTTGGAATGTACCATACTGATTAACGCGATTCCACAAACGTCGAAAAGTTGTTGGATCTGCCTTCTTTCGGGATACAATTCACCACAAATTCTAGATGTGACTGTCGCATTTCTGTAATTCCTTACATAGAGATTGTACATGTCAATTTTTTCATGTTGAGGATAACATCTTGCCATTTTTATTAATCAAAGATATTATCTCCTTTTTTCACGTTATACACAATAAAATTACTCAGAAGTTATTTTCTTTGTAAGAAGAAATGTCAAAATAGTAATTTGTTATTCCATGGAAACTTTTTAGAGCAGTCCACAGCAGTTTGATTTTTGCAAAAAAAAAATGGCGATTTTTGGTGGTATATAATGTCAGATTACCCATGTGTTATACATGGTTGTAATCGGAACTTTTCGCTCTTTTAAATGCTCTTAAAATCCAATATTGCGGCCATAAGAAAATCATAAGGTGACTATGAAAATTTGGCCATCTAGTTGGCGCAGAAAATGTGTGGCACTGTCATCAGAAAGCTTACGTCGAAAAATGTAATAGTGCCAAGTTTCGTAAAATTTCCTTCAAAAGTTAAACAGTTATAAAATAAAAAGGAAAGTGCACTTTTTTAGTTTTTCAGCGATATTTCAGGAACTATGCAAGATATCCCGGATTTCGTTTCAATTTATTGAAAGGCACACAAATGAGAAACTTTTATCTCATTTGACCAACTCTGTATATATTTCCGTTTAATGGATTCTAATGGTGGGCGTTGTAAATGTGACCACCCTTTATACTACCTAATCTTTATTTTGAGGCCTCATTTTCCGAGGCCCACAGCACCACCTATTGCAGCGGTTCTCAAACTTTTTGAGCGGCGGAGCCCTCCAAAGGCATACAAATTTCCACGGAACCCCACTGGTTCAATAAGCATATGTATGTGCATATGTATATATATATATATATATATATATATATATATATATATATATATATATATATATATATATATATATTATATATATATATATATATATATATATTTATTTATATGTATTTAAATATATTTTATTTTTAGTATTTTAGTTTATATAAATAAATATAAACAAAAAGAAAGAATGAAATTATTTGTTCTTCAATAAAATCATTTATTTATCAACAAATAATTGCTAAATATTATAAAAACAAACTTCATTGTTAGTGGGACGCATGGACTTGTTTCCTATTTTTACATAGTTCTTTTATGTCTGGCTTTATAGAGGACAGTTGAATCCTCATATCAGCTTCTGCATCGAGTCTGTTGCGGTATTTGGTTTTTGTTGCAGCATATGAAGAAAAGCCAGATTCGCACAGATAAGTCGTAGCGAAAGGAAGAAGTATTTTAACAGCTTTCATTGATAAATCTGCAAATTCTTCTCTCAAAGTGCACCAAAATTCTGGCAAAGATAGCTTTTCAAATATGGCTTGTAGTGAGGAATCTGTAATCATGTCAACGAACATTTCGTACTCCTTAGCTGTGAATGTGTCTCGCCTTTTCTGAACTATGAATGGGTTTCTAATCCATGTATAATTTTTAAGCTTTTCATTCTCTTCATCTGGAAAATATTGTTTGACCGAGTTTAGAATATCTTCCAAATGTTGACAAATTTCATCACACAACATAGTAAGGTCATTTGCATCAATGTCTCCATTAATTTCATCGCAGAAATCTTTAAGTATTGGGAAGCTATCTAGCTCACGAGAGGGAATGCAAGTGATCCAAAATTCCAATTTCTTTTTGAAAGCTTGAATTTTATCATTGGCTGTGAACACTGTTACTTGTTTTCCTTGAAGTGACATATTCACATTGTTTATCTTTGAAAAAAAGTCGGCGAGGTATCCAAGTCGAAACAACCATAGTTTATCTGTCAACCTTTCTTGTAAATCCATATTGTTTTTCATGAAAAAGGTGCCCAATTCGGAACGCAGCTCGAATAGTCGAACAAGTACTTTCCCTCGAGACAGCCATCGTACTTCGGTATGGAGCAGTAAAGCTTTATGAACGCTTCCCATATCTTCGCATAGAATTTTGAAAAGCCGTGTTTGTAATGGTCGCGATTTTATGAAATTTATTATCTTTACAGACTCGTCAAGGACCTTTTTAAGTGACAATGGCATTTTTTTTACTACAAGTGCTTGGCGGTGAAGTATGCAGTGGCTATTTGTGCAGTTTGGTGCCATATTCTTGATTTTTGCGACAGCGCCCGCAGTTTTTCCTACCATTGCCTTTGCACCATCAGTGCAGATATCAACACATTTTTTCCAATCTAAACCATGAGCATTAAAAAAGTTATCCACGATATTAAATATTTCGGCACCAGTTGTATTGGTTGGCAATGGTTCACACAAAAGTAGATCCTCTTCAAGCAAATTTAGATGCTGATATCGGACAAATACAAGCAAGACTGCAAGTCCAGCTACGTCTGTGCTTTCGTCCATTTGTAGAGAAAAATTACAACATTGCAGACGAGATATCAATTCAGCCTTTACGTTGGCTGCTAAATACTTAATTCGGCGAGCTACCGTGTCATTGGATAGTGGCACATTAGTTATTTCTTTTGCCAACCTTTCATCAAGCATACATTTAGCTATATCGACTGCACAAGGCTTGATCAATGTCTCAGCTATTGTATGAGCTTCGCCTGCCAGTGCAATACGATAACTGACAATGTATGATGCTTCAGTGGCCTTCTCATTGCCAGTTTTAAAAGTTGAAACAATTAGGTTTTGTCGCTTTAAGAGTTCATCACGCCTACGCATAAAATAGCGATAGAGCGAGCAAACTGGTGCAAACTAAACCTAAGAAAAAGCTGAAAAAGCAAACGGCCACGCGGCAGACCGCATTATTGTCTTCCAACCATTTACCCACATGTGCGGCATGCTCGCATTTAAGAAACTAACCGTGTATAAGTAATGTATAGAAATAAATAAAATAAAACACCTCAATATTCTTCCACTTCACTTTATAAAAATTTCACTTAATTTCAGTTTGTAAGACCACTCTTGGCGCAATCTGCGGACGGTGGAGACAATGGTCTGCACGGGCCGACTTTTGACTATTTGTACCCGGCCCGGCCCGATACGTCTCCAGCCCGAGTCGTCCAAGTCGCTTTTCGCTTTCGGGCGTACGAACAAAATTAGGGTGACTCAAAGCCACTCAAGTTAGCAACGCGCACACACTCACACACGCTTCACACTTTAGGACAGTGTTTCTCAACCGCTAAAAATCTAAAAAAAATCTATAATCTAAATTTTTTAGTTCATTTTTTATTAATATATATTAATTTTTAGCGGATTTCAATTTATAATTCACGGAGCCCTTTGGGGTAGCTCGCGGAACCCCAGGGCTCCGCGGAGCACACTTTGAGAAACGCTGACCTATTGTATGCCTATTTGTAAGTACGACTCTGGTTATTACAGTTGATTAACATTTTTCGTCATCTTATATTCCAGCAGTCTTAAAGTGTTAACGTAATTTCAAGATAATATAGTTGATTTAAATACGTAATAATAATAATAATAATCATAATCCGGTGACTCTCTACCTCCTCGTGTTACTGCAAGGAGTATAGCATTTCAGGAGAAGATCATGCGAAGAGGAGCCGGCTGCAAGTGGTTGAGCCCTGTCCTGTTAGGAGAAGAGCAGAGGCAGCGGGGGTGGTACCGACCGTTGCGTGGGAAACTGGCGAGTCGTGCCGACGTCCACAACCGTGACCGGCCGCCCGGAGATTTTTTTAATAATATGTTTTCTCTAGCATGTAGATCTGGTGCAACTTTTGTGGTCGAGCGGTTCTAGGAGGATGATAAGTGTACGGCACGTATTTTTCGTAGGTGTCACACAGTTCATTGGCAATTAGTGATGGTAAACGAAGCAATTACTTAGTAATAATTCTAGAGCACTTGCTCGTAATAATGTTCGATTAATTCTAGGCATCACAGTTCTTTGATAATTGGCTTCACTAAAAATATTAATAACAAAAATGTAATTTAGTTTATCCTAGAACGCAGGTATATATCCAGTACACTGCATCAAAAGGGTACATAATAATAAAAAAATTGTCGATCATAGAATGTCAATTCATCATATTTATGAACACAATGTCATTGTATTGAAATACAATACTCATTGATATAATGTCCATTGTTGCGTTGTATAAATGGCGTACATTCATTGCCCCACTGAACTGTGTTCAATCTGGAAATTCATTGCTTCAATGAACTATTTTGATGGGTTGATGAAAATTTCTTCATAATTATGGCTACTTTACATCAAGATAAGACAGTTTTGTTCATTGCCTCAAAGAGTATAATGCTGTTATTGAACGAAGTTATTAATAAAATTGTAAGACTGTGGTTACCGCTTGGTAATACATATTTTAAATGTTTCACCGAGGAGTAACCACAGAGTATTACAATTTAGTCATAATCAATCATAGACACATAGTTTTACATGCACTTGGTTGAGTTTCACTGTTTTTAAAAGATATAAGTTGTTAATCTCTGAAGGATATTAAGTCTGAATTTAGAATTATTTATAAGGCTCACGCACACCAGTCATGAAATTTATATTGCATACCACACCTCACGTTCTAAAAAATAACCCTTTTCCACCTGGGGCACCGAAGGGCGTCCATTAAGTCGTAAATAATCACTTGTCCACTTCTTCGTGGCAGGAGGAGGTGGAGAGGAGCGTTTCCGTGGTTCGCGTTCCACAACCGCCGAATACACACTGACAGCTGACGTGGGTCGATAATTCGTTAATTACACAAATAGATCATTTGGGGCGTTCCTAAACGTATCATTTTGGCAAAACTGGCGATTACGGGGCGCTCTAAACCACGGGCCAAAGTCGTAATTGGGGCCGTTTATCAAGGCACGTCGAAACTATAAGTTATCGCTCCTTGCACGAACATGCATGAGTGCGCCAGTGTGAGTAGGTGAGTATGAGGTATGAGTAAGTCTGCGTGATTGTGCAGGAGAGTGAGTATGCGCTTGAGTACGTGTGTACACCGAGAATCCAACTTGAAATATGTATGGACGTACGTGTGATGAATATGCCTTGGTTATTATCGTGAACTTGCGGAATTACTGTTCTGAGTTCAAATGGGACCCACTGCATAACTTTACCACAGGTATAATCGTATGCTATACAACTAGACGATCGAATATAATCGATTATACGATATGTATCGGCTTAAACACCACGAGATGCGCAGCGTCGAGTGGTGTTTTAAAAGGCAATACGTCGAGAGTCGAGTTGTATACAGGGTGTACAAGATAAGGATCAACAGCATGGGGATCTCGGAAACCATAAAAGTTACAAAGGCGATTAAATTACAAAATGCGCAATTTAGTGGTCAGTAACATTCTGTTGTTATTTGAATAACTTTTGCCAAAAAAAATAACAAATCTTGTTGTTATTTTGATTAACTGAAGTTATTTGAAAAAAGTATAAAAAGACAAAAGGCACTTTCTCATTGCCACTGTTTTAGCTCTACAAGATAGCGTTTATACATATTCAGTACAACGTTTCATTTGGAAGAAACCATCAACTTTATATTTTAAATAGCCCGTAAATAAAGTACACCCTGTATTAAATAGCACTGCCTACTACGAAATCAACGATTTATATCACATTATGGTTTCTCATGTTTTTATTCAGAAAAAAACCTTGTTAATACATTTCGAACATTTTGGTATCGCAGGCGTTGAAATGAGCGACGGAGACAAAATTTATCATCTAATTTTAAGATTTTAAGATAAATAATTTAATGAACAAAACTATTCTCATAATACCACAGTAAAAAAAAAAAATTAATAAGTGTGGTTATCAATAACTATAATGTTTCAATGTTTAAAAAATATTCTTGCTAAATTGTTTTTAGTTATCTTGGTACCTATTCTAGGTTAAAATTAGGTAATAATTGAGGCGTTTATTTTAAAAACAACACAAGTCCAAAAATGCACAAATCGAGTTATTTACAGTAAACTGCTCTGAAGACTGTGCACTAACAAACCCGTTTTCTCGAAAAACAATACAAGTCGCGTGTTACAAGTCGCAATTCTTTAAAAACGACACATGTCCATGAGATTTCTTTCTTTAGTGACAATATCTAAACAAAAAGCAAGAAAAATCATCAGCAAAGCTGAAGAATCTTAAGGACTTTATGGGTTTCTTAGAGGAACCCCAAAATATATCATTTTATGAATCGTTTTTTGCTGAGCAATATTTCATTGTTGTTGATGCGGAACCCGAACTGGAGGAGGATTGCATTCAGTTCTTTTACTGAAACAATTTCATGTGCATCAATTTTATAAATCTTATAACATTAATGAAAAATTTCCCACTTGCAATTGAATAAAAATCTTGTTTTTGTTTCATTTTTGCACGCTGACTACGAATATTTCATTGATTCGTTGGTAAATTTGATTGGAATAATATATAGATACTTTGCGAAACTTATGTGACATTTGGAAACAAGTGTATACAATTCGTATGGAATTGTCAAATATCGTATGCGTCAATTTTCGAAATATTACAAAATTTTACCAAATTTCCCCACTTCCAATTGAATAAAAATCACCCTTCAAGTTCATTATTGCAAACTGAGTAGGTACTTGTGTACTTTGCATGAAGTTCTGTTTACTTAAATAATTTTATGTGCTTCAATTTTAGAAATCTTACAAAATTAATGAAAAATTTCCTACTTGCAATTGAATAAAAATCTCGTTTTTATTTCATTTTTGCACGCTGACTACGAATATTGCATTGGTTCTTTGGTGAATTTTATTGGAATATTATAGATTATTTACGAAACTTATGTGACATTTTGAAATAGGTGTATACAATTCAGATGGAATTTTCAAATAGCTTATGCGTCAATTTTCGAAATCTTACAAAATTTGACCAAATTTCCCCACTTCTATTCCAATAAAAATCACCTTTTAAGTTCGTTTTGCATACTGAGTAGGAAGTTCTTGCGTTCTTTGCATTCAGTTCTGTTTACTGAAATAATTTTATGTGCTTCTAGTTTAGAAATCTTACAAAATTAATAAAAAATGAGGAGGTTGTGAAGAATTTTAATTTTCATTTAAAATTTTTGAAAAAGTAAAGTTTATTTAATATTTAAACTTTATTTTGTATTTTTATTTGTTCCCATTAAAAAATTTCCACCATAAAACAATATAAGTCCAATTTTCTTTCCCGTTTTTTCTCATATTTCACAGCTCTAATTTAAAATCAATTTTATTTTTAAATAAGTTGAAATAAGTACAGAACAGTAATAAGTAAGAACAGAATAGCCTTATTTATTTTCCCAGTATTTTGGGTATAACTACAGTGGAAGTTTTTTTTAATTTCCCACAAAACTGATTTTTGTGCTCTTTTTAAAATAAACGCCTCAATTGTTGTCTACGTCGTCATTAAATGAAAATAATACTGATACCATACAAAAAAAATAGGCGTTCTAAATAACTATAATGTTTCAATGTTTAACAAGTATTCTTGCTGAATTAATTTGTGTTACTATTTTGGTACATATTTTAAGTAAAACTTGTGTAATAATGTTTGTCATCATTGCCATTAAATGATCAGAACAATTCTCATATCATAGTAAAAACATTATAAGTATGGTTTTAATTGCTATAATGGTTCAATGTTTAACAACTATTCTTGCAAAATTATTTTTAGTTACTATTTTGGTACATATTGTGGATTAAAATTAGATAATTATTTTTTCTTCAACCGCTAGTTTGGCTGACAGGTTAGAACGCTTGCTTAGCATGCACGAAGACCTGGGTTCGAGCCCCAGTACAGGTAGTACATTTGTACTGAGAAACTAGTGCCATTCGCCGTTGGGAGCTCATTAACGGCGCTCTAGAGATCGGGGGCGAATTTCTAGAGTAACAAGCCCTAACTCAATACACACACTTACACAAAAACACACGGCAGAAGGACCCCCGTTGGTCGATAGCCAGTTAGGGATAATATCCCTAACAAATACAGTCACTACTACTATTTTTTCTTCGTCGTCATAACTTCAACGTCTTGTACAAGAAAACGTTCGAAATGTATTAACAAGCATTTTTCTGAATAAAAACATGAGAAACCATACTGTGATATAAATAGTTGAATTCGTAATAGGAAATGCAATCTAATGTAGGGTGCACATTCTTTACAGGCCATATAAAAATATAAAATTGATGATGGTTTCTTCGAAACGAAACGTTCTACTGAAAATTTGTAAACGCTGTTTTGCAGAACTAAAAATATGGTAATGAGAAAGTGCCTTTGATTTTCTTATACCTTTTCAAATAACTTCAGAAAAAAATAAAAACGAAATCGCAATATTTCGGATTTTGTCGAATATCTCTGCAATTAAACGAAAATATCTGTTTTTCTAGACAGAATATTACTGACCACTAAATTGCGCAACTTTTTTGTAATTTAACCGCCTTTGTAACTTTTACGGTTTCTGAGATCCTCATGCAGTTGATCCTTATCTTGGACACCCTGTATACAGGTAGATTATTTCATGAGCAAAAAATATAACTTACATTAAAGTACACAGGAAATTTATAAATTGTGATTAATATTGAATGTACAATAATTAGTATATACATTTGATCGAGTATTCATATTAGTGATGGGGTAATTCGAATATAATAATCGAATAATTCGAATATTGGTATTATCCGGTTTAGGTCGCTTATATATTCGTGAAAATCATTCGATATATTATTAGTGAAAATCATTCGTATTATTTTCATTCGTTAAAATCATTCGGATTATCATTCGTGAAAATCATTCGCATTATTCGTGAAAATCATTCAGATTATCATACGTTGAAACTATTCGGTTTATACAGGGCTGAATTTTTCGCATGGCAGTATGGACAGTACACGAGTTAATATGTGCTACAAATAGCTTTGTACCTAACTACAAATAGTTTTTTTGTTAAACCGCCTAATTAATCAAAGCAAAGAAACATTGCTAATCGAATTAAATGAGTTTATCTCACAGCTCATAGACCCAGCACGCGCGGAGTAGAAAGAGTGCGCAGCAATGCTATTTTGAATCTCAATATTTGTGTCGCACAACATTAATAATTTCTGTAGAGTATTCTATTGAAGATGGCCACGTGGTCATCGAGACAGTCATGCTCACACAAATCTAGTACAAGAAAAGGCAACAATAGCAATTTTATATAGCAATGTCAATTTTTTTTGTACTACATTTATGTGAGCTTTACTGTACATCAAATTAAATTTGTGGAAAAATGTGTTACTCAAGTGTATTATTGTTTAATATAACAACAAATCAACGAGATTTTTCAGAATTCAACCGAACTTTTACAGAGTTGGAAGGAATTTCTACCGAATGCTACAAAATTACATCATTACTCAATAATTTCTGTATAAAAAAAGAGATTTATACAGAATCCAACAAAAGTTTTACAGAATTGGACAGAATTTCCACACTGAATTCTACAAAAATATCACAAATTTCAATCACTTCTATCTAAATCGACAATGTTTTTACAGAGTTAATGCAACTTCAATAAAATTAAATGAAATTTATAAATTTATTATATATTTATAATTTATTTATATATTTATATTAATGATATTTGAGTACTGAGAAATAATTGCAAAATTTAATAAATTCTAAACATATCTTTAAAATTTCAAACGAATTTAAGCAGTATTTAATGAACAGAATTAATACTATAATATTGTATTGTATGTTAGTACGAAAAACGTTTACACGAGTCTTAAATAGGTAAAATAATACATGGTAGTAAATAATAAAATTACAAAACATTTCAATTCGTTACACACATTTGTCACACAATCAGAATTACTGAAGATTGCAAAGGAATTTTGGAAGAAAACATAGAATTTTTATATAATTCAGTACCTATCAATATCAAATTCAATTAAATTTTTATCACATTTAATGAAATTTCCTCAAAATGTACGAAATTATTTCTACACAATGAGATAGAATTTCTTCAGAATTATATGATATTTCTGCAAAATCCAATAAATTCTATATAAATTAATGAGACTTTTGCAGATTTAAATAGTACTTTTTCGAGTTAAAAGGAATTTATGCAGGATTCAATGAACTGCATTGCTATAGATTGCAACGGACTTTTGGTAGAAATTATACCTTATCTCTAAAAGTTTCGAAGTATTTTACAAATTATTTCAATATTTATATTTAGTTTCAGATGCTAACTCACTTAAATTTTTAGTCATTTATTAAGTGCACTTATTGAAATCAGAAAATGCAAATATCAGAATATATATCTTCTCTAAATTTTGCGGAATTTTAAATTGAAGTTTTACAGTATTTAAAGCATTTTATTCATTTCCTTATGATTTATTTTTTCTTAGTGGCAGCAGCTTAACAAACTTAAAATTGTAGTCACTTAATAAGTATACCTAGAGCTGCTAGAAAATACAAAAATCAGGATATACCTCATCTCTAGATTTTCTGGAAATGTAACTTGAAATAATAATGGAAATCTTATGTGAATGGTAATTACAATATTTTATTCTATTTTTTTCCAATTACTTTCAGCTGCACAAAAAAATTAAAATATTATTCACAGATTAAATACACTTTGTACTACTAAAAAATGGAAAATTCTAAATATGTTTTACTTCGTAGTTTCGTAAGTACTAGATTTTCAATTTTTTTATTAAAATGTTTCAAATTTAACAAAATGTTGCCTATTATTTTTTAAAGTAAAGTTCATTATAATAACTAATACTTTTCTTTGGTTATGAAAAATAACACTGAATAAAACTTCATTGTCTACCATTCCCAATCATTACTATAAATAATTATAGATGACTTAAAAAAAATAACAAATTATCCTTTTTCACAACGACATTTATTTCTCTAAATGTACATTTCAACCACTACGTGGTCCTCTTCAGTATACATTTGTACTGCTACTGAAGAGGACCACATAGTGGTTGACCTGTACATTTAGAGAAATAAATGTCGTTGTGAAAAAGGATAATTTGTTATTTTTGTTTAAGTGTTAACATTTCACAAGCTCCAACCGATTATTTAATTTAATTATAGATGAAATAGTAAGTATTCTAGTACAGAAAATTGACCATTGCAATACGAATGTGCATTGTAACCTGAGCGTAGCGAGATAGTAAATAGCAGGGTTGGTGTGACTTAAATTATGATTTAAATCGTGATTAAATCAACTATTTTTCTTATATCAATCATTGATTTTTTATAATTATAAGTAAAATATTTTTATTATTTCCATTTTTTGGTCTATTCCGTGGTACAGATTTACAGAAACTTGTTCTTATCACCAATTCTTGTTCAAATTCAAGAATTTCTTTAAAAAAAATCATATTATTTAAATCGTGATGTAAATTAATTGATATAAAATAACATCTACATTGGAAAAAACTGATCAGATATATAAAAAAATCAAATAAATCAAATAAAAACATATGAAATCATGATATATTTGATTTTTATTAGATCATTGTTTTTTTTTAATCAATATTTATTCCAACCCTGGTAAATAGTAATGGATCCGGATTTCGTAATATTGATGCCGAAATTCGAATTATAATTTCTTTATTTCAATAATTCGTATTCGCATAATTCTATTATTAAAATAATTCGATTATGAACATCACTAGTTCGCATAATCGATAGTCGTCTTGGTTACTCAAATAACTGTTGTAATACATTGCAACTAAGAATAATTCATATTCGCGCATTCATATTGGCTTATTAACTCGTGAATGAAATAATCTGTGTACTTGTGATTTAATTATTATATCACCACCAACGTTAATTATTGCACTTAACTAGAAGAGCACATTACTATTATCCAAAAAGCTAGATATATCAAAATAATGCGAGATGGTCTTTCCAAAGCTGAGGATAAGTAACTTGCGAGATAAATGAGCCGTTGAAAACCAGAGTGGTGTGAGTTTTTTTTTTTTTTCAATTTTGGGAAGTCCAGAAATATACAAGGGACATGTCTTGGATCCATTTGGATCCATTTTTGAGATCAGCTGAATTTAAACAAAAATGGACTTAAACCACTCAGGTTTTGAACGGCTCAATTATGCCCGTATTACGAACTGCCTACTCAACAAACCGTTAGAAACTCTATAAAAAAAATATAACGATTTTTTAATATACAGAGCATTTTTATAAAAATATATACAACCGATATGAATACAATTATTAAAAAAACTCCCTGCACACCTAAATGTGTATATTTCAGCTGAATTAAAACTATTCATTTTTCTTCTCATCCTTAATCCCAATTTTTATGTCTAGGTTTTTCTAATCTCTTAAACACAATAATTACAAACCCCTGGAACAGTGGTTCTCCGCCAATAAAAACGTAACTTTGGGGAACCCTGGCAACTCTTGAATAGGCTACAAAATTCCCGAGGGATGCGCCTTCCAAGTTTAAATTTAAAAAGAAAACAGTAATCTATCCTTTTCTGAGAAACATCGTACAATCTTGTTACCATTAGTGTCATTCGACTCAATTTACATTTCGCTACATTTCTAAACTCAAAACAAATTTTACCGTGTACGATTTACAAATAAAATATCTCGACCCGGCGCCTCGACCATATAAAAATATTAAATGAATTGATAATAATTTCAAATAATAGAAATTATTTACTCACAATCAGTTGAAAATATGTGCATGTATGCCTTTTAAAGTGGTCGGGAAGTGACTCATTGTATAATTTTACTTCCCGGCTAGCCGGGAATACACTTTCCCTGCTAGCAATTGTCACTGTCACTTTGATAAATCATAAAACTTTTAAAGGAAACTAAGAACAGTATTAAACTATTTTGAACAATTAATATTGACGGTTACATTACTATTATTATTGATATTGACTGTTAACGTCAAGCCATGACTTTCCTGTAAATTATAGTGCCAGTGTCGAAAGAATTTAGGATTGACAAAATATTTGCATCAGTCAAAATGACAAATTTGTTATTTTCCATTGGCAACAATTTCACAGATCTTATTGATGAAATAATTTATAAAAAAATTATAAACCATGCTAGAGTGTGAGTGGAATAGTATACAAACCTCGCGGGAAAGATAATTCCAGCCTCGTGCTTATAGTTACCATCGGCGCGCGCTTCGCGCCTCGGGCCTCTAAACAAGCACTTGGCTGATATGATCCGTTTCCCCGCTCGGTATGAAAGTGCCATTATAATTTTCTAGGAAAAATTCCCAGCTTTCATTTATCTTGGTAATATATGAAAATTTTGGTATCTTTGGTATTTTAGTAGTTTTTGCAATTTTCACTACACTGTTGCAATTTATATTCAACATTTTACAAATTCCACAGGAATTTTGTAATATAAAATTAAGTTTATTCTATATATTTCTATAATTTTATTTAATTCTATAATTCTATTCCATAATTTTTATCGAATATTGAAATCTATCATAAAATTTGCGCAATATTCATCGTATTGTTATAACTATTTTTGGGGTTTTAGAGGAAATGATGTGAGTTGTAATGAAAATGACGAAATGTTATAGTTTCTATTGATATTTTAAAATTTTATTATCAACAATTTATACCTTCTATTATACGTTTTTGCAAATTCCTATGAAGTATTTAATAACTTCGTAAGTAATACGATTTCTGGTGAGAGCCATTGCAATTTCCAACTAAAAACTCGCAGGCTCCATTAATATTTGTAATTTATGAACATTTTGGTATTTATAATTTAAAGTTGTAATGAAAATTTTGTAATTTAAAATACAAATGAAACATTAATTGCAATTTACAATCGAAATGATATAATTGCAATGAGAATCTTGTGGTTTGATAACCATTTTGCAATTTGTAAACAAATATCGTAATTTCTACGGAATATGTAGAAAATTTGCATACAAAATTAGTCATGTGCAACGAAAATTCCATCATTTCTATTTGAATTTTTAATTTGTAATAAATAATTTGTATTTTCAATGAAAAGTTTTGCAAATTTCTGTTCAAATATTAATAACTTAGTGAGTAGGTATGTGCTTTGCGGATACATCGTTTATAATTTCTACTAAAAATTTCAGGTTTAAATTTTCATCATTTGTAACGAAAATTTTGTAATTTCTAATCAAAATTTCGAAATTTACGAACTAAATCCTGTAATTTATCATGACAACTTAGTTAATTTCTTTGAGATTTGGAATTGAAATTTGTATTGTCGTTAAAAAATTTGCAATATTCTGTAGTAATACCATAAGTGAATTAAAATTGCCGGATATTTTATAATAGTGTATTTCATAGCAATGAGTGTTAATTGGTCAGTTAAAAAATCACGAGAGCGCGCAGCGCTCGAGTGGTTTTCTGACAAATTAACACGAGCAGCACGATGGAGTTAAATATCCTAAATTTTGCATTCATAAATGATATTTGATCAGATTATTTAATGAATACAATATGATTTATGATTTGCAATCTCGGCCAGGGTATTATAAAAGTATCCAACGTTGCCTCGTTTGAAATATAGCAGTTTTGAAGCATTTAATTTTCTTTCGTTTTGATTCATTTTTGATGTTTGCTTTGACATGAATTATATTTATAAAGTGTAGATTGTCAATGTATGAATGTAACTAGATAACCGATCAACAGCCAAAATATTCAAAATATTCGCTGAAATTTCGTGTAGCTTGGTCCAAACTAGCGTCGTATTGACTAATATGAGCATGAATTAAATAATCATTGTAGCTATTATATATATATATATATATATATATATATATATATATATATATATACAGGGTGTAACAGAAATACGTGTGTTAATTTTAAACATTGGTAGAACTCGTTATATAACACATTTTTCTATATGTTTTTTTTTAAATTTGCAGATTTTTTTAATATTTTTGTGCCCCCTAATTTTGACCGAACGAGCCGTTCTCAGGTACTGTCACTATAATTGTCAAGTGAAGTTTATTTCAAAATGCCATTTTTTTCTAATCAAGAATTAACAGATATTGTGTTGGTATATGGCCGAGTTTTTAGAAATGCCACAGAAGCCCATAGATTGTACAGTGCACAATATCCGGAACGTGTTTTGCCCAACAGGCAATGATGTACCTTTCTGCCACCGTTGCCATCACAACAAAAGATTTTATCGCTGCACACCTTTAACCATAGCCGGTACGCGTTTTAGTAGATAAACTAGAACATATTTTAAATCAGTTTAACGTTGGTTTTTGAAAAAAAAAACATATAGAAAAAATGTTTTATTTAACGAGTTCTACCAATGTTTAAAATTAACACACGTATTTCTGTTACACCCTGTATACATATATTATTGTGTATATTGTGTAGCTTCCACCTCTAATGACATTATAATTATTATTATTTCAAAAAAATGTATAATTCAAATGAGGATGTTGTGTTCTGATTACCATTTTGTAGTTTGAAATTTAAGTTCGTAAGTAATAATGCTGAAAATTACCTTTTAATATTTTAATTATAATTTAAAAAAAAACATTTTCATTAAATTTCGGATTACAATTGCACTGTCAATTATGATCAAGTAGTGCGTGATCACATCATTTCTTTCAACTTATTGCAACATTTTTCAGAAGGAGCTATTTAGTGATGCAACCCTTATAAGTTATAAGCATTCTCAGTATCTGCAGCTTCCATCATTATAATATCTCAACTTCTGACAGCATTTTTTCACGTTGCTTCACAAAAGCTTATTTAGTGATGCTTACGTAGGCCCATTCTGCTCAAAACATTTCCTTGGCTGCCAACAATCACATCTCGGCGAAAATATATTTATAAACGTCATACACACATAAATCGGACATTGTGCTGGATTGCCGCCTCCTAATCCACCGGGGAAGAAATATTGGCCCTTTCTCGAGGGTCCGTCCGCAGAACTTCTCAAGATTCCTGTTAATAAAGAGCGATGCCGGCGTCCACTCTTACGTATAAAATATAAAAGGGCCAGATGTATATAAAGCGCGGCATTATTTCGTCGGTCTGCGAATTGAGTTGTCAACTAGAGAAGGGACGGAGGTCTTTAATGTCTCACAGGCCATAAAGCTCGTGTTGACTCTTGGGCATTTTGGTTGCCATTAGGGGATGTTTAACACGCATTAAGTGGCCGGCTATGAATGAGCGGCACGGCCAAGTCAGTAATGTGTGACCGTGTGGAAATCGAAAGGAGAACGCCGCGCCGCAGTTTCTCATGAATATTCAGGGTTCTGAAATCTAAATACTCAAACGTGAAAATTGCAATGTACATTATACATGATATACAGGGGGTTAATGCTAAGGTGTAATACCTGAAAATGGCAGTTAGAACTTATTGAACCAAACAACTTTTCTTAATTCAAATTTTTGAATTGGAGCCCATATTTATAGTTATTGGCGTTTTTTTGTATTTCGAAAAATCGACATTGCTCCCTTATTTTAAGGAATATTTAAAAATTACTACAACCAGCGTGTTTTAATATTAGAAGAGACACTTGTATGAGCTGCCTGCTTGTCTTTTATATCTTCTGCTGTAGCTAGTATTCTAGCCACCAGTTGCAATTCGGTGTTTACTAGTGACTCATATACAGAGATCTTCATCTGACCCCAGAAAAATAAATCTAGGGGAGTTAGGTCGGGGCAAAAACAATGTTGAAACCAAAGTCTTCGTCTGATGTTTAGCGGTTAGTCATCAAGAAGCTCTGGCAGAACGTTATTGAAGAAAATAAAATAATTTTCACCATTCAGTCGGTTTAGGAGATCTAGGGCCCAATAACGTACCCCCCTACGATTCCAGCCCATACATTTACTGAAAAACGTCGTTGATGCGCACGAATAAATGTTGTGTGGGGATTTTCATCACACCACTGCACTATGGTTTCTGGAGCCGAATTACGTGGCCAAAAGTAATATAATGTATTTTATTAGAAACTAATAGTCTTAACTAGTTCTGTGGTAATAAAAAAGAAAATTAAACAATTTCGTATTAGTATAAAATACAGTGTACCCCAGAATTGACTTCACGATGGATATAATTAACTGATTTTTTGGTACATATTTTTTTAATCTTTACTGTAAACTACCTGCTTCACACTGTATGCAATAACACATAATAAATAATTTTCTACACAAGAAATATATTTCACTATCTAATTCTAATTCAAAGATGTCTAATTCAGCAGTAGGCATGATTTCTTATTATTATTATTCTAAAAGTATAGTCTCTAAATCATTTTTTTTTACTTTCTTCATCTTCATCTGTTTGTTTAAATTCGACTCGGTTTGCATTCGGTTCTACGAGTAATTTGATAACTTCAGAAGGAAGGGGCAATTTCTTTTGACGACGTACACGATCTTCTACGTGTATGGAAGACATCAAAGGATCTGATGTGTCCATGGCTCGGCAAAAAATGTCTTGCAAATTGTTTTTTCTACTTGTTTTTCTGGCATTGAATTCCCTATCAGATTTATAAATTTTGTCTCTTCCTTCCGACCCTTCCTCTCCAAAGTAACCCACCAATACGGAATTTTCAATAATTTGTCTGCCATGAATTAAAATTTTATGGACAGTTGGTGGCATGGCGTACCAAGAATATTTGTACATAAATAATCTTGCCGTTTCGTGGCAATATGTCTCAAATTTTATAGGGTCAATTTGTAAACTACAAGATAAACCAATTAAAATTATTTTAAACCTTTGAATTAGTTCTTCACTGACATCTGTAATTTCGGAAAACAATTTTGAGTTGCTAAACGCTCGACGGCTGGTATTTCCGTCATTGGAACTGCCAAACCCGTTGGATTTAAGTTTATCGACAACTAGAAGCAGCTTTTCCATAAATCGTTGTTGAACAAGTTTCGTTCTCTTTCTTAAAATTTCCTTATTTTTATCCCTTCGAACTTCCCACACACAAAAATCATATCTATACGATATATGAAGTATGCACTCAAAGAATCTAATCCATGCGTGTAAAGGGATTACTCCAAACTGCAAACTATTTGCTTTGGCTCAAATGTTTTTGTCGTTTCAAAATGTTCTATTTCCAGCATCAGTCTTGGAGTAGCACCACATATGGGACAAGCTCGACTTGACTTTGTTCCGGTCAATGTATTTAATATTTTAGCGTCAATTAAAGTCATATATAATTCATCTTTGCAATTCAACTATACGTCTACTTGTGTGCTCCAAAACAGAATCTAGTGGAACTGCCTTAAGGTTGGGATTTATCATGGACAAAATCAAGCGAATTCGGCACTTACCCGTTCACACCCAGCGCGTTTGTTAATCAATTAAATGCATTATATTATACCACAAATTAATTATAAATGTTCGAGAAATGTGCAGATATACGTTATAACGCATTTGTGTGTTTAGTTTTTTGGTAATAAATTGATGAAATACATTATTTTTGTCCGACATAATTTCCAATACATCTGCATAACATATAAGGGTTATGCAGAGGTAAGGTCGTAATTTGAATCAAATTTACATTCCGATGTGCATGCTGGATGTGAACGCAATAACTGGGCAAATTAAATTGTAACGGCCATATTTGAAATAGAAATTAGAGAATACATTAAATAGCTAGTTTCCAGTGGTTTTTTGTTCAGCCATTGTGTCCTAGGTGGCGCAATTGCATTGCTGAATTACTATTAAGCTAGCGCTTCCAATACCACCTGCACAACTTGGATTGCACTGTGTGGCGCACTTCATTTTTATTGTGAAGGATTTTGCTAAACGTCTATTTTTTGAATAAACGTTTTATAATAGACAATAGATTATTCCAAGTGATTTTTTCGTCGAATACTTAAAAATAATTCAACGATTTTGTTTCAACGGTTTGCGGACACATCGTAAAATGGGAATGATTGTTAGGGTACACGTAGGTACATACTAACACTAGTGCAAACTAAGGCGATCATTTTATGGCCAATGCAAGGACTGCATAGTTGCAATCTGAGCCCAGATAAATTAGATATGAGACGAACCGCTATTGCAGTCAATGTCCCCTCAGGGCATTCGTGAAGGACTGCTATAGCAGTCGCTATCTGCAAACGTGTTATTCATTACTTACAATTCTACTAAACATGCATATAATATACATTAATGAAGCATTCCTTTATTTAAGATCGTTCTAAATATATTGTTGTGAGTCTTCAAAAGAATGTTTGTATCGATTTGCTATTTACCATGTTTTATTGTCTATCAATAATATACTCAATAGGAGGTACATAGTCGAATTGAAGGGAAATATTTGTTGGCTGGAAAACATGGTGATCGCTGTAAGTCGGTGCGATGACTTGATGCTGCTACCGTGCGTGCTCTTGGCACACCACAAGTTAATGTCACTGGTATTTAAATTTTCATTTAGATTCACCCTAAGGGATTAAATAATAAACCTCAAACCATTATTTTCAGAGCTCGGATTTATATGCACGAAAAACTTTCTAACTACCATACGTATCGATATTCGCAGGTTTTGATTTTTTTATGAAATAATACAACCTAATGTAAATATAATTAATAATAAACAAATTTATAAATCAAAACTAAATAAATATTTTTATTGGTAATTACAAACATTTCATTGACTGTCCTCTAATTTATTATTAATTACTTATAATTTATTAACATTAACAAGTTGTACACCTGGACGCCTAAATTTATGTCAACATAATAATCTGGATAGTGATTAGACATTCTGACTTTTTTCTGACTTTCACAAAGTATCTACATGTTAATTCCCTCTAATTACCTACCGTAAACAATTAACATGTTTATTATTAGAAACAACACAATAACAACTGAATGTAAAAAAAATATATAAACTGAATATAAAAGCTCCATTTTTGTCTATTGCATTATTCAATCTTCCCAGCATTGATGCTACTTAAACTTCTGTATAGTTTGGAGTTAATTCTTTCCACCCTTCTTGAATTCTTTCTCATAGCTGTTCAACATTTTCCTGTTTAACAGGAATTATTGCCTCTATTCATTTTGTTTACAATCAAACCCCACACATATTCGATGTGGTTCAAATCCGGACTGTGTGAAGGCCAAGGCAGAACTCGCATATCTTGATACTGCATCCAATTGAAATCATTCTATGTAGCTGCTGTTGAAACTCATATGGTCGAAATACCCCTTGGGTTAATTTGTTGTAAAAGTTGTGTACTTTCGGCAAAAATCGATTTTAAAAATTGAAAATTTCAATTTTGAATTAGATTTTGCTCGGTTGGTAGTACTGTTTTTAATTTTTTGTAAATCTCAAAAAAATATTTAAAAAATCGATTCCGGGTTACGAGTACGATAAGGCTAGAAAATATACTTTATGATAATATTTGATACTTCTATGTCTAGGGGGTTCAAGCTACCATTAGCACTAAAGGAAAGGGGGCTCGTCACAGATCCCGGCCTGGGGTCCCGACTAGAATGTGGGGGCCATGGTGAAAACAAATGTTTTCTTATTTCTTCTCATAATAGAGTAGTAGAGTCGTTATTGCGTATGTAAGACACCTTGAAATTGGATATTTATAATCAAATAATATACAGGTAGTGGTAGGACAAAGTAAATTAGAATTGTTAAATTACTTTTCACGCAAATTATGTGCAATATTTCGAAAATTAGAAGTAATTCTGAGACTACCTTTAATTTATTAACCTGAATACATAAATGTTAATTCGTATAAAAACTGATACATAATAAATAAAAATTCCAATTATTTCGTAAACCAGAAGTAGAAATTTAATGTTCATACTTTAATCTTATAAAATTAAACATTCTGAACAAAAGAGTTTCTATGTAGGTGTAACATATTCTAAAAGTAAATATATATTGTAGATATTTTGAAGAAAATAGGCATGTGCCTGATTCCGCATTTCGTTCAATTTCCAGCCCAAAGTCCAGTTTGGCCGACACCGACAAATGTTTACAGAGTACGAGTGAGTGAGTCAGCCACTGGTGGCTGGCTGTTTTTTTTTTCATGACCTTGGTGATAGAATGGATATACGCGCCTAGCGCCTAGCGCCTAGTACGCGCCTAGCGCCGATGTACGCACGAAAGTTATATGTATGTATATACTAGTTATCGCCAGAGAGCGCCACTTCCTCGACAATATTCGTCTGTCATTTACTATAGGTCATTCTTTGTTCACAAAATCGCAACCTTAATATCGATAACATTTATGCCAGATGAACTACATTTTGATTTACAAAGCCACACTTGTTTGTAATCAGGATAAATATCGCATCCCTTTTAAAGAGCACCCTGTGTGATGTCCAAATATTGCTAATTACTTAAATTACTATTTATAACAAGCTATAAGGCTTCTTCGGCGGTATATGTTGACTTCTCTATTTTTTGAGTAGAAATAATTTTCCGAATTTTGGATGGTCGAGATGGATTTGTGTTTACTTCCTTCAAAACGGCCGCTAAATCATGTTTGCCTTGATGTCGAGTTGCCGAGGATGCAGCTTGTACCAATAAAGCGCATTCATGATTGTTTTCCTTGGATAATTGTGAAGCTTCTCTCCTTTGTGAACAGCATGTTTTTACAGAAAATGGAAGAGTGGGTCGACCAAAAGATGTCGAAGGCGTAGGTTTGTCTACTTCAACAATAAAGTTTTTATCCAGCCAAGCAAAATTTGTCCTCTTAAAATATTCTATTCGTCGACAAGCTCGAGTGTACCTTTCTTCAAAATTTTGGGACAAACGTCGAATTTTTGTAAATAAGATGCCCTTCATTTGAGGGTATCAAGGGTTCTCCAATAAGTGTTTTAATATAATCTACAATTTTTCGGAACTTCTCCTCTTTATTACTGCCTTTCAGAAAAATTTCGAATAGGTTTATCTTTTTGAACACATGCATTGCTAGAAAAAACAACAATTTGTCATGCTTATAGCAAAAAATAGCATTGTAAGTTTAATATTTTTAACTTCTTAAAATAAGGCTTAAAATATGTATGCAAAAATAAATCCCGCCAAACCCCGCCATTTTTTTTATAAGTCAAGTGAAACTCTAAAAATTAAATATTAGGAAACCACAAACATCGATATTGATAAAAAATAATTTGATCCATTAAATATCAACGAACGGGATTAAGATTTTACACACTAAATAAACATACCTGAGAGAATAATATAAAAATTATTGCACAGTTTTATTGAAACACACGGTCACAGCACTCACTCTGCTAAACGTGTCGTCGATAGATAAATGTGTGACTAACGACATCAAATTAAAATGAAAACTTGCAGTTATTTTCATCGGTAACTGGTTCAGTTAAAGGAACTGTGCACGTGATTACATTATAGTTTGGAATGTTTAGCATCTGTTATTATGTCCAAAAATACGCTTTTTTACAATCGAAAAAATGACTTTAGGCCAAGTAATCGGGCTCTAGAAACCATAGTGCACTGGTGATTATTGCGTGAATTAAATACACGGTCCCTTGTGAAACAAGCTTCCTCTGTATACAAAATAAACTTTTCAAAACGCCTCTAAAGATTGCAACGTTCAATAAACCAACGGCAAAATAACAATCTTGGCCGGAAGTCTTCAGGTCTCAAAGCTTGCACTTTCTGTATAGAAAATTGATGGAGACCTTGTTCAGAAACATTCCAAACTGTGACGTGATTTACACATAATCTATGTGCTATTACTCTTGTGCTCGTCGATGGCTGATCTTCAATAATATTAAGATCATCTTCTTCAAATGCAGGGGTTCGACGTAGTCTATTGGAATTCGCACCAATTGTTGGGTGAAAACTTCCAGTCCCTGACAAACGTCTAAATATTCTTCTAAAAATGCCGCAACTAGGTTGCTGACGATTTGCATATCTTCTCCGATAAATTCTACGAGTTTCTTGTGCATTACGCCTTGCCTCTCCAAATACCAAAAGCACGTCTAGAAGTTCAGTGTTTTGATAATTATGCATTTTTATACACAAATTATGCAAAATACGTACACAAATGATTACCGTAACAGAAACTTTTCAAGATGACGCAGAAATTTCAAGAACAAGATCAAAAAGGATTAAATTTGAACGTAAAAAACTAGAAAACACGTGCCTCAACTTTGAAGTACGCGTTCATTATTCGACTTTTGTTTCATTGTTTAATGGCAGCAAGCCTACTTTATTTTAAATAATTGTTGCAGTTTGTTAAAATTTATCTTGTAATTCAATTTGAATAAACCTTTTTCGGACAGATCGAAAAAAAAAATACTTAACATAAATGTTATAAGATAGTTTAAGGATTTTATAAATGTTTTATATTCAAAAATCGATCAAGTGGTTTTCAAAATATCTTGTTTTGAAATTTTTGATCGGTCGCCATTTTATTATTTTATAAAATAGAAAATAATTGTAAATACAAATATTTTAGAGAACCGAAAGCACATGCTGAAAGTTGTTGTATTTCTTAAAAATTCCTCTGAATAAGGGAGTAATGACGATTTTTCGAATAACAAAAAAACGTTAATAACTATGAACTTGGACTCCAATTCAAAAATTTTAACTAAGAGAAGTTGTTTGTTTCAATGAGTTCTAACTGCTATTTTCGGGTATTACAACTTAGTATTAACACCCTGCATACATTATAATTTATTAGAATGTTGTGATGTTTGCAGTCGCTATATATTTTCTCATGTTGTTACATGAATATTTGTTATCGGAAATAGAAACACACATTTTATAACCTTTAGTAAACGTAGTAAAATTTGTGTTTTCATTCCCGATAACTACATGATCAACTATCACATAGTAAAGGCTGCATCCACAACTTCCACAAAAATTTGTCTATTAACTGTGAACACATAAGATTTTTTTGAGTACCGTATATGTATTATCCATTTTTTTTGAGTGCCATTCATTATTCTAACAAAATGTCACTATTTTTATATATTTGTATAAAAAAATGGTAACTCTATTAACCTGAAATCGACTCTCATCCCCACATGTCTTTTCAGCATCCCCTTTCGAATAAACTCCCACGCTTGCATTTGCCACAGACAAAAAAAACTAACATGCTCATACAATGGGAAATCTGCACGGCGGAAAGCACCTGCCGAAAACCTCTATTCACCTCTCACCCCTTGGGATCCTCGTGCGAAATTCTCATGGCTCCAGGTAGACGTGCAATCCTTTCAGACGTGAAACGAGACGCTCTCAGGTGGCTGGCTTCCTGAAGCACAAATCGAGACTGTAACCCGTTTGGTGTCGACGAGGAGAGATTAAAATTGGAGGCGAAATGGATGTTTATCGTGCTCTGCGACGTGCAATTGTCCAGGTTCAGATACTTCTGGCTCTTCATTGTACTCTTCTACGTGTGTAATTTGCGTGTGCTGCGAGATTGCTCCGGTTAATTTTCTTTTATTAAATTGCAATTTATGAAGGAATTGGAGCGGCCTCTCTAATATTTTAATTGTTATACATAGAAATGCAAAGCCAGATGAATTTGTTTAATGGGTAGACAGTTTCTAAGTTTAATCGTATATTACAGAAAATTACAATAAGTAATAATTACATGTTTTAATTATGGCAGATTTAATCTGAATAGATTGAAATTAGGTCAGGGCTAGGAAATAATTGTTAGCTTACATTACAGCTTTTAACTTTCCATCGATCATATCTAATGTATACACTGTAAGTCTCTTATTATTCAAGGTTGTAAATGAAGCAACATCACAAATCTTCATAGAGATGGCAAAAATTAGAAATAAACTGAAAATTTGGCGCGTTTTAAATCATAGTAAATATTTGGTCTCGTTTGACTCGTAAGAGCCTCCCGAGTCGAATGAGCTAACTGCTACAAAATTGGACTGATTCATAAAATCGATTTTTTATTGGATTTTTACCTGTATGCTTTCTGATTACTGCTCTATTAAATTGTTATCGAAATAGATTGTAATTACGTACGTTGTAAAATAATCTTCTTCTACAAAACTAGCGACTATATAATCCTGATGCAATTTCGCATTTTAAAGGTAGGTAATGCACGGACGATCGAGATCCGGAACGTGCGTGCCAGACAAATTGCCGTGGAGAATAAACGCAAAAGCCGAGCATCAACCGAGGACATAAACGGTCGATCAGAATGAGAACACTCGCTCCGTGATGATGGGAAGATGCTGAGGAAATGAAGTGCGGTTTTGAGAGTTCACCGCAGTTTACAGGTGTGCAACACCTTCGATTCCATCATAGGGCGAGAAAAAAAAATAACGAAAACACTTGGAATCCCACGAGTTCCTGTACTTGAACATTTCTTTGCTCGTTTGTAAGACTTTTGTTTATTTACTTGATTTACTTCTTTTACAACGTTTTAAATGTATATACATTTGGATATTACCTCCGCGGAAAACTGGAAACCAGTTTAAACCTAGTGAGTCTTATCAGTCCAGTGCGTCCTATACATCTTATGGTGGCCACATTGTAACTATCCTCTAATTTAATCTGATAAGTTATCATGATCAAAAAATACATAATGAACGAAACAATGATTTGGTACCAGTAAAGTAATAATTTGAATTGCTACCCGAGATATAACAAGAGAATAGTTAGGATAGTGGGTGGATACAACGTTAGATATAACTAGAGGATAGTGTAAAAAGTTAACGTACAAAAGAGTAACATATTTTTTTTTATAAACAGTGGTAGGTATATGTAATTAAATTTTTGTTACTAAGTACACGTCATACTGCTTAAAAATAAAGAAAATCAGAATATCCCCGCTTATAGTTTTTCCGGAATTTTAATCTGGAACTTTAGTGGCAATATATATTTTTTTCCACTCCCTGCATGGTAAGTACACTGTTGTAACATTGATTTGGTGGAAGTAATCCCCACTTACCGATAAAGCTTTCGGTACTATGAGCAACGGGAAGTAAGTAATCACTTACCTCCCTCAGGGAAGTAAGTAAAATAATTTGAATAGTATTCTTTCTCTGCCACCACTCTGTAAAACACTTATACGCATTTTGATAACACCCCTTCGACTTCCCCGGCAGTAGGAAGGAACAGGCAGCATTTGCAGTCTCTTCAATTGCCATTTCTTGCTTATTTTCATTGGAATTCATTTTACAACTGAACGAATGCAATTTCTGACATTCACACTTTGTTTGAAAAATAGTCTTAGCAACCAAAGCCGTACTGATATTTTGTTCAAGTTGCGAAAGTAAATTAATCAAACACAAACAATTAAACCAACTTCAGGAGTGGAAAAACAGTTATAAGCAATTCGAGAAGTTTTTACCAGTCTCGGCTAGCCCTCGCTATCGCTCGCGCGAAAACTCTACCTCGACTGGTAAACAATACTTACCTCTCTTAATGCTTAAATAACTATTTTTAACTTACTTTTAGTAGTTTAACATAATTGACAATTTACAAGATTATTAAGTAGGCTTGGGATGACTGGAAAATGTAACAAAAAGAAAATACCCTTCTCTATATTTTTCGGAAAGTGATTCTTAAATCAGTGACGGTATACATACAGGTATGTAGACAAGCCACATATTGAACATTTATAATATTTATTTTTAAAAAACTGTAGCTTATGAATTTACAGGTAATTTTTTTACAAGATTATTAAGTCTACAGGGTGTCCCACGGTCATGGACCATTAAAAGTTTATGGGGTTCCCGATAAGATAATTTTTTTTTAAATCTTCCAAACATGGCTGATTGCGTTCTACTAAGATAAAATACTTTCAACCTTCTACCACTTTCTGTTCTACCGGAAATACCCACCAACTTTTGTTTTTTCTAATAGAACACCCTATGCCTATACCTCCCACAGTGTGTCCTAGGGTAAATTATTGTTTATAATTTTATTATTATCATTATTGTGATAACTTATTAATATTAACCTTGTATGTGTATTTTAAACATTGACGATCACATCCACGAAATGACTGTACTATTAGTATTTTTGTAATGTGGCCTAAATGATGAATAAAAATATCTATCTATATATTATTATGTTTTAGGGTTCTCCGTTTAATTTGAAACATATTTTGTAGACATATGTGTATACCTATATTTTTTACTTTCCGAGATAAAAATTGGATTCCAAGATTTTGACCGCAAAAAGGCGTTATGCAAAATGGTTTCAATTTCTCTTACAAACGAGATAAAAACGGAAAATTTATCTTGAATTATACCTGAAAGGTACCTCTTTAACTGATATATGTTGCAGCTGATAATTTTGATAATTTGTTATTTAAATATGTCATTAGTTAAGCGCTTAAAATAAGCGTATTTCATTTTTTTTTTGCTTGAATGATATACTTTTTATCTCATAGAGCAATTGGCATGACGATTTGCTACAAAAAAGTATTATAGAACCATAATGTGAAAGTAGTTTTTGAAATATTTCGAAAATTCTATTTTTTGCATGATGTAATTTCGTCTATGCTATTTAAACATGCACCATAGTTTACGAAATATGCTTATTTTTCGTCACTGTGATAACCAATGTTAACAAAGAAATTTCATTTTTTAAAGTTCACTTTAAATGTGTTAATATCGTTGATAGTCAAGTCATATTAGCTCCAATAAGCCGTTTTGGCGGAAATAAATTATATATATTATTTTTAAATTTGGTATACATACTATTGAGTACTCTAGAATTGAATATCGTCGAGTTTTCCTTCCCGTGGTCTGTGTTTCATCCCTTAATATTGAAAAAACATCCTCTGAACGGCGAAATTGTGTTATTTTTCGCAATTATAACGTGCACCGCCTAAAAATTTTTATATCAGGTAAAATTGATGGAAACAAAATTTTTAACAAAAGTTATATTATACAGTTTGCCACAAAAGCTATAGTTCACAAACTATATAGGCCGGAAGTAAAATTATCCAGTAAATCCAGTCAATTAGACTTTTTGGCGGAATAAATTATATAGTTTTGAAACTTTTCAGAAGTGAAATTTCTTTGTTAACATTAGTTATCACAGTTACGAAAGTTAAGCATGTTTCGCAAACAATTATGCATGTGGAAACATCAAAGGCGAAATTCCATAATGTAGAAATTCGATTTATCGAAATATTAAAAAAAATTACGTATTTCAAGAATATGGTTGTATAATACTTTTTTGTAGTAAATTATCATGCCAAGCTCTATAAGAAAAACTCTGTAATTCCATAAAGAAAAATTAAAGACGCTTACTTTAAGTGGGCAAGTAACTAATGACATTTTTTAATGTCTAATTGTCAAAAGTTTTACCTTTCAGGTACAATTCGTGATAAATTTTCCGGTTTTATTTTATTTGTAAGAGAAATTGAAACCATTTTTCTTAACGCGTTTTTCAGGTCAAATTTTTGGAATTTTATTTTTTATCTCAAAAAGTAAGAAATATAGGTATACACACGGTGTTTCAAATTAAACGGGGATGGCAGAAACATAATAATATATAGGGTGTTCCATTAAAAAAATAAAAGTTGATGCCTGCGTATTATTTTTTTTTCAAATATTTATCTTATCGAGAATCCCATAAACTTTTAATGGTCCATAAGCGTGGAACACCTTGTATTTAATTCTATTAATAAAAATCAAAAATCAGAAAATACCATGTCTCTAGATTTTCCTTTAATCTGAAACTTTAGAAGCGCTATTGTAACATACACACTTCATAAGTTTGAGAAATAATTTTGTTAACACACTTTGAGTAGCTATATGACATTTTCGATATATATATATATATATATATATATATATATATACAGGGTGATTCAGACCACCCGTCCCAGGCCTTTTTCTCGGTAATGTGACGTCTTAGAAGTTCGGGAAAAAAAATATCATAACAAAAGCCTACCTGAGGAATTTAATGGAGGTTGTTTCGATTTCCGGAAGTAACCGGAAGTAGGCGTAACTGCACTCAACTTCAGAATTTTAAATAGGAACCTAGGTCGTATGTGATATCGTTGGATATGTATTTTAAAAAGAAACATATTTTGTAAGAAAAGGTTTGTTATAAATGACATACTTAACGGAATAAACATTAATGTGTCGGGCAACCAGCCCAGGGCATGTTCTCGAAAGTATGACGTCATTGAGGTTAAAAAAAATGCATAACACAAGCCTACCCCATGAATTTAAAGGTAGTAGTTTTATTTCTCGAAAATTCAGAATATACCCCATCTCTACACTTTCCGGAAATTTAATCTGAAATGAACCGAGTCATACCTAGACCTGTTGTTATTTTTTTATATATAAGGGTGATTTTTTGAAATGTATCCACCCCGGATTTCTGAGAAAATAAGTGCAAAATGAAAAATTCCCGAAACACGTCTATTTTAAATTTGAGGGGACATCTTTCGACGTTTTATTGACATGTGTGTCAGTTTCCCCCTCCCCTCCAATAAGCACCCCTCACCTTGTGACACCTCATTTGTAAGGTCTGTATGTCAGTAATACAGTTGTAATTTAATATATATATTTTTCAAAAAATAAGAACTAAAAATAAATAATGTTTTTGATTAAAAATATTTTTTCATTAATAAATATTGTTGTTTCACGTTTTGGCAGTGATCTTTCTTATTTTTCTCTTAATAAAAAAAATGAATTCTAGATGCTTTGTGTCCATAAAATTAACGCTGCTGTATTGCTGGCATCTTTTAAACGAGGTTCCACGTGATGCGTTTGAAACTCTCGCCGTTGCTAGAGCATATTAATTCTCAGCGCCCATAAATGAAAATTATAGCATAATTATAGCTTAACATAACAAAAAATATATTGTGATGTTATTTAATAGATTTTATTTATTATTTTATTGATTACGTTAGATAGGATTTTGTTTATAAAAAAATATACTGAATATATTAGATTTAGAGTATTTTGATGTTAATAGGATTACTTAGGTAGTCAATTAATTCAGGGCACAATTAAGTAAAATACTTGTAATGAGTCAGTAATATGTATAAAATTCAATGGGAAAATTCAAACTCATCGTACAAAGACGTTCGACATTCGCATAGAAGCAGAAAAATACAATGATCTCTCGAATATCAGATTAAAATCACAATTGGAATTATGGTTTCGCCGGTATATGAATAATTATAATCATAATTATAATTTGTTGATTCGTTGCCGTGGTTACAAACTGGATTCGGGTAGCAACTCGACAATTTACACGCTTATTTGGATCAACGTAGGCGGAGTTTAATAAGCGAAAGTCACTTGTTTAACCGAGGTTTGAAAAGGCTGAACGCCGATAAACAATCAGATTCGCTTTAGATCCCGGAGCACCCACGTCGGTCAGCAGAGAAAATGAAAACAGTTGTACAGCAACAAATATCGTCGAACAATAGTTATTTACATTTACGCGTTATTCAAAAACAGTTTGATTTACGTTTTGTTTACGCGGATATAATCAATTTCGGGACAGTAATTATTTGCGTTCGAGCATCTGTAAACACTCGACGTGAACAAGGGAATCTTTATCAACACGGATCAGCTGAAAGAAGTTCAAGAGGATTCACCGAGAACTTCAACCCCAAAGACGATTCAGCGAGAATGGCAAGTATAGAAGAGGATCAACCGAGGACAGAAGGACTTTGAATCGAGGGAATTGGTGCCGACTTAATCGAATTTACTAATTCGACATCTGCAACCAGGATTGCCGAACACCACTGCGAGTTGCCGTTATTCACCAGGAATATGAATATGAATGCCAGCTAGAATTTACTAAAATTACTACTCAATTAGCGAGTTAATTGTGCGAATTAGAAATTTAGTGAATTATTGTTATTTAATATTGATAGTGTTAGTTTGTTAATAAGTGATAAGACTTGCTTTCTACGAGGGCTGTTTGACGGAAGAGTGACTTTTTAATGAAAACGTTATTTTTCTGTTCAAAATATATTTTATTTGTCAACATAACACCCTTTCAGGTGTACACACTTAGCCCGGCGAGTTTACAATTTTTTTAAACCTTCCAAAAAGTAATCTTTCGGAAAGTCTTCAAAATATGCATTTGTGTCGGTTATCTCCTCTTCATTTGCCTGAAATCTTTTTCCACACAGCCATTTTTTTAAATTTGGAAATAAGAAGAAATCACTGGGAGCCAGATCTGGCGAATATGGCGGATAAAGCAGTAATTCGTAATGCAATTCAGTCAATTTAGTTGTAGCAATTGCAGACGAATGAGAGGGCGCATTATCGTGATGGAACAACCCTTTTTTTCTTCATCAAATGCGGTCGTTGTTTTTCAAGTTCGGCATCAATACATGTCTGCATAATCAGCATAATACTGGCCAGTTATGGTTTTTCCTTTTTGTAAACAATTAATAAAGATTACACCTTTAGAATCCCAAAAAACTGTGGCCATGACCTTATTGGTCGAAAAAAGTGTGTTTGCCTTTTTGGGAGCATATTCGCATGGAGAAATCCAGTATTTAGACTGTATTCTTGTTTCTGGAGTATAATGATGTATCCAAGTTTCATCTACTGCGACATATCGACGAAAAAAATCCTTTGAGTTACGTTGAAAACGGCCAAACATTCTTCTGAATTCTTAATGCGAGCGCGCATTTGATCACCATTAAGCAAACGCGGCAACCATCTCGCGGATAGCTTTTTCTTATTGAAATGTTCATGCAAAATATTGTATACCCGTTCGGTTGAGATGTTTACTTCATTAGCTATCTCACAAACTTTTATTCGACGATTGCCAATTACAAGGCCATAGAGTTTATTAACCATTTCTGGAGTAGTCACAGTAAATGATGGTTTCGGACGATCTGCATCAACCGTGCTCATATGGCCACTTTTAAAAGCAGAAACCACTCACAAATCATTCCATGGGACGGAGCAGATTCTGGATAATATTTACGTAACTTTTCCTCGGTTTATTTAATTGTTTTTTCACGTAGAAAATAATGTTTAATCAACACTCGAATTTTTTTTTTTACATATTTACAAAACAACGAAAACAGTTTCCTTTAAATAAGTATAAAACATAATCTATCTGTCAGATTGGTGCCAAATTTTGACAGTAGACCTCCGAAAGACCTCGGGAGCTAGGAACATAATCATTATAACGAAAGTGTTACCAACCTTTGAAAAGTCACTCTTCCGTCAAACAGCCCTCGTATTGTCAAGCGCTCATTTTTCTTCATATTTAATTAGTGTAGTGTTTGTTTTGTTATCAATTATCTAAATATTTAATATTGTAATAAATATTAATTAAAATTAATATTCTTTGCCTGCCATCTAATTTATTTTGATCGCATTTTTTAGAAAAAGAAAAGAGAAAAACAAAATAATAAAATTCATAACAACAAAAGTAAGTAACAATTTTATGATTCTTAATTATCAACCCAATAATAAATCTACGCAGTTAATAGACTTACTATAACAGCACATTTTAAACACTCCACTCTGTTCCATTTTTATTTTTGACTAAGTTGGCTCTGTTAGGGTGACAGTATTGTTGGCTAATGTAAAAAGTCACTAGACTTGAAAATATAGGCTATATTTAAAAATGTTGCCATCAAATTGAGTATCTATTGAGTACAGCATTTATTTGCTATTTTTATTTTACAAAAACAAAGCAGTCAAATTATAATATAAAATATAGTTGATGATTGGTTTACTTAAAGCATAAAACTAATTAATTAACGATTATTAATTGATAATTAATAATTTAATTATTTTAATATATGAATTAGGCAAGGTTGTTAGAAATCCGACATTTAATTTTTTTTTTACTGTCAGATTGTTGTTGTTGTTCAAGTGGAAAACTTTATAAAATTAAACCACAGGCTTCTTAGTTAAAAATAAAAATGGAACAGAGAGTATATTGTATATATTTTATTTAACTTTTTTTTATTTTGCCCTTATTTTCTGAGAAGTCTGGGGTGAATACATTTAAAAAAATCACCCTGTATATTAGGTATGTTAGACGTACTTTCTTAAAATAAAATTGTTTTGATGTTGACTAAATTGTGATGAGCCCCAAAATATGTTTGCGACTAGGGCATTCAAAGAGGTAAGTACAGCACTGTGTCCGGCGTTCACATTACCCCAAGTTATAAATTTGGACAGATCGTCGACACGTTAATTTCTATAAAGGACCCTGTGCAACCTGTAACTCCACACAAACTATTCCCTACATATCCTGGCTTCTAAACTCCCCAATTGCACTCGAAGTATGCACCGTTTGCGAGAGCAAAGAGGAGGCGAGATGGGGTGATTTAAAATGCAGACGCACACATAACTCAGGGTTGAAATAGTTGGGCGAAAGTACAGGGGATTCCGCGATTTCATATTTGCCTTAAGCAGGAGGGGGGTGGGGGACGTTTTGGCTTTCCAGGGAGCATTTTCCGCATTCGTAGGCAGCGACTCATGTCAAAGTTGCTTGCAGTTATTACTTGGAGCGTGCATTTCTTTGCCGGAATTCGTATTGAAATTAAAATCACTGCACTCGAGGTCCCTCGCTTCAATACTAACAAGTTTTAATTGACGTGTTTCTCGGAGAGAAATTTCTACTTTTATAATATCTGAAATTAGAATTTGCGGGTTTTATGAGTGCTATTTTCTCACATGAAATATTTAAAGCTTTTTATAACTTTTAGCAAACATGAACATGAGATTTCTAACATTATGTGATAAAATAATCTGGAATATGAGATGAAATATAATTACACGCTAACTGTTGATGATGGTATATATTTTTTATTTAGCGTTTGGGTTGTTCATACATGATAAAAATATAAAACAAGTATAAATATGGTTAGGAGGAGAATAAAATTACAACTTACAAATTATAAATTTCTCCAGAAATAAAAGTGCCAACATAAATTATTCAGTTGACGCGCAAACTGTTGCCCAGCACTGAAACCCAATGAAATTTAAATTGCAAATATGTATAATAGTTTAAACATGCATCGCGGTTTATTGTGGCGCACAACACTCGAGAGTATGCAGTCGAGGTTCGTTATTGTATTATCCCGCTTCGAAGGTGAACCATTTAATTTCTGGCACTTCGCGCGCCTGTAACTGATAAAGTGCGAATGCCTGACCAAACCCAACCCAATCTATAAGTTGATGTATAAATTCTTGGTGCATCAGATTTTTTTTGTTGGAAGTGCTGTTGATTTTCGCATAGGAACATAAATTGTAGTTCTATAACTATGTTCTCGTTTATTTAAACCAGTATTTCTCAACATTTTTTTACCACTGGCCCACTTTCGGAATATTACTTTCTCCCGCAAAAAAAATATTACGATACATTTGTAAACTCAAAACTCATAAACTCTTAAATTTCACGACCCGGCACACAGTGGTCGGAATTTCCAAAAAACTGGGATTTAATCTAAGGAATCTTCAAAAAATCTCAAAACCTTGTATGTAGGTGTATTTCGGACTTAGAAATAAGATTCTGAGGTAAAGTTTGAGAAATTGTAAAAATTCAAAATGGCTGATCAAATATGGCGCACAAAAATCTAAATTTCCAATGTCCAATTTGAATTCTGTGTTGTCAATAATTTCGAAAAAAAAAATGTTACCTATCTATTAACAATATTTAACAAAATGTATAGATTTTATTCGAAGCAATAGACACAAAATGATATTTTATCAATCGTATCTGAAAATGTTCATTTTTACTTTTTTTTTTTTTTAATTTGGTCTTCACTGTCATTTGAAAAATAAGATATTTATTGTCGTTCAATAGATTTTAGCGTCACTTTCATCAGTAATTGTCCAAGCATTTATCGATTATACAAAAAAATGTAAGTTTTACCAAGAAAAATGCATTTTTTATATAAGCTGTAACTTTCACTGGAGCAGCACGGGGCAGCTGTTTGCTTTGGAAACAAGGTCTGGGTACTTTATATTTTTTAGACCCTTTGGAATTTCTGGGGGTACGAGGGGGGCAATATTTGTTTTTCGCTGCTAAACTTTATGCTAGAAATAAGGTAATTTTTCATAAATTTCATGAAGTACTGTATTTTACTTTACTATTTGCATCTCTATGAGTATTTAGTATTATTTAACAGTTACTCAATTGCAAAAATATATTGTCTTATACAGGGTGTCTATTAAAAAACGCCGCTAGCCACAACTCCTTTAGTTATTGGCCAATTTAAAAAAAAAAACAAAAAGAAAATTAAATGGCTCCACATATTCTATAAAGGGCCCCTAATTTTGTTTTTTTTTGCAATATCAACTTTCATTTCAGCGGTAGTCAACTTTCTTTTTTTTTTCAAATGGTTACATATATTTTCTTATTTGTTTAAAGGTAGAGATTATTTTTCTGAATTCGAAGATGTATAACAAGTTGGCCTTGATAGAATATTTGTTACAGAAAATAAAATAAAATGTTTAAATAGTTTTTCAAGTGTGGCGTGAAAAACAAAGCGAACACAATGTGGAAAACAATATGAAATATTTTATTAGAATAATGCAAAATATGCATCAGAAAATACTAACGTATCTACAAAAGTTGCTCAAACTAACGGCCACCTTGTTGAATACACAACTGAAATCCTCTGAAAGTTGCATTTAATATACAATTTGTAGATATCTCTCGACAACAGTTTATAATTCTTTGTCTTAGAATTTCTTCACTAGCTGGATGTGTTAGATAAACATGATCTTGAACATAGCCCCAAAGCCAAAAGTCCAGTGGTGTAAGATCGGGCAAATTCGCAGGGCACCGAATTGGACCGAACGTTCCAAGCCACTTTTCACCAAATTTTTCGTTTAACCAGTTAATATTTATTCTGGCATTGTGCGGTGTTGTCCCATCTTGTTGAAAATAAAGTCAATTGAGCTCTGCAAGAGGAAAATCGTCTAAAACTGGTTGAACATCTTCAGTCAACAGTTGATGGTATTTTTCTTACAATAACAACTTTATGTTAAAAAACATTATTTTTCTGCAACGAATATTCCAGCAAAGCCAACTTGTTATACATTTTTGGATTCAGAAAAATAGTCTCTACCAGAAAATATATATATATATATATGTAACTGCTTGAAAAAAAAAGTTGACTATCGCTAAAATGAAGGTTGATTTTGCATAAAAAGAAAATTAGGGTACATTTGTAGAACATGTGGAGCCGTTTAATCTTGTTTTTGTTGTATTAAAACCGGCCTATAACTAAAGGAGTTATTGCTAGCGGCGTCTTTTAGGAGATACCCTGTATAAGACAATATAATTTACAACTGAGTAATGTTAAACAATACTAAATACTCATAGAAGTGCAAATAGTTAAGTAAAATACAGTAGTTTATGATATTTATGTAATATCTTATTTCTAGCATAAAGTTTAGCAGAGAAAAAAAATATTGCAACCCTCGTGCCCCCAGAAATTCCTAAGGGTCTAAAAAAAAAGGACACAGACTATTTTTTCGAAAGCAAACAGCTGCCCCGAGCTGCCCCGGTGAAAGTTACAGCCTATATAAAAAATGCATTTTTCTTGATAAAACGTGCATTTTTTGTATAATCGATATATGCTTGGACAATTACTGATAAAAGTGACGCTAAAATGTATTGAACGACAATAAATATCTTAATTTTCATAAGACAGTGAACTAAGAGCAAATATTAAAAAAATTGTAAAAATGGACATTTTCAGAAAACATTGCTAAATATTAATTTTTTATCTATTGCTTCGAATAAAATCTATAAATTTTGTTAAATATTTTTAATAGCTAGGCAAACAATTTTTTTTTTCGAAACTATTGTCAACACAGAATTCAAATTGGACATGAATTTTAGATTTTTTTGCGCCATATTTGATCGGGTATTTTGAATTTTTAGAATTTCTCAAACGTTACCTCAGAATCTTATTTCTAAGTTCGAAATACAAGGTTTTGAGATTTTTGAAAGGTTCCTTAGATTAAATCCCTTTTTTGGAAATTCCGACCACTGTGCGCCTCCACAATCGATAAATAATAAAAATTAAAATAATTTATAGAAAGAAATATATTTATGCAATAAAAATCCAAAGAACTTCCAGTTGTAAAATAAAGTTGAACAACTTTATAACGGCCACAATGTCGAGCTCACCGGAACTTTCGCTTTGAAGTTCCATCGGGGCTGCTGGTCCCAGTTGCTGTCGATATTATTAAGAGGATTAAAGGTGTTTTTCCACTTGGATGGGCAAAGACGGTCATGCTCGGCCGACTTTCCCGCTCCACAATGGTAAGAAACTGTTCGAAGCTTGTGGTTTTGATGGAGATGCCGATGCCGTAGTAACTAAGTAGTATCAAAGCGGCAGGCAATGGATGTGGCATGTAGACTTTCTACGTTTTGCACAGAATGTACACGAAAACACGAAGGCAATGTAAAATGGGCAGAGAGCCTTCAATCAGATGATTTAATAAACAATACAAGGAAAACATAATTAAACAGACCTAGTATTCCTAGATTCCATATGCCACTATTTCAAATGTTTTGGGTAATTAAAAAAATGCAATTAAGAAAGATTGTCTTCCAACAGCTTGCGCCATGGACATAAACATTGGAAATATTCCCGAGAGTTGAGCGTCGACACGTTGATTAGCAATAAATAACGGAGATCTCGTGTCCAGTAAACACTCGTAAAGTCGCCTCATAATCTGCTTAATCGCAAACACACGGCCGCCTCGAATCCGTTAACGGCACGAAAATTTTCCAGTCTAATACCTAGTCCTGAGATCTCGATCTTCGCAGAACTCACGACCATAAAATTATCATGCAGCTACGCCGACTGGGAAGATCGCAGCTCATGATTTATGCACGGAGCCCTCTCGTTCACGGACCACACTGGCCTCTATTATTTATGCTGCCATCATATTGTTTCGGGAATATCGGCTGTGCGTTCTTATTCTGAGTCACAGAAGAAGCGAAGAATGCAGAATGGCCATTTATCTGTATCCTGATTGGTTGAGCAATTTTAGTGGATATTTTTATTAGGCATAATCCAAGCAGCTGGGCAAGAGACTGATTTATATTTGTATTGTATTTAAGTTATTTGGGCAGGGCAGAGCTGCGCTCCTGAACCTGAGATAATCCATTACGCAAAAAGGGATTAAAATTTTCGGGGCATTGCTGCGCTCCAAAATGAAAGTGACCTTTTAGCACCCCCATGAAGAGGAATAATACGTTAACTTAACCCAAAATAGGTTGTGATATTTCAGTTTTTGAATCTTATCACAAGCCCGAATTCTTTAATTATTTCCTGTTGATATTATAGGGTTGGAAATTGTGTAATAAGGTGGAGAGGGTGGTTATTTAGATATAAATAAGACAGTGCTATAGAAATAGTTTAAATCATATTCTGTTGTTGCACTTGAGACCTGCGACAATTAGCAGCATGGAGTCAATTCAGAAAATCTTCAGTCAGACTAAAACAACTGAAAGTGTTAGAGAACTATAAGTTTTGATATTCTACGTTGGTGGGTTGATCTGTTATGGTGCGCATGAACGTATTTAAAAGAATGTTCAATAATTCGGTGTAGCAGATCTGCGCTGGGAAATTTATTTTACCTGAAAGTATTGGCATAGGTGCGCTTCTAACCCAGCCATAGTCCCAAATTGGTGGGTATAACTGCGCCTCTACGCTAATCCCTCAACTCCACGGGAGATCTGAAAAACTGATCAGATTGAAATATCTGCAAAACGCAGATATTTCAATTCTATTTCTCTGACATACTATCGTCTATCGACTACTATCGACATACTAAATATGTAATCTTTAATTTAGTTTTGATAGTAAACATTTATTTATATCACAACTAGGTATAGTGTTTTTTCGAGGGCTCATCAAAAATTTCCGGGACATATTTTATATAAATTTATTGGTAATCGATAAACATTACAAAACTAAATCCCCTTCAAAGTATTCTCCTTGGGTAGATATACACTTTTCCCAACGCCGCGGCGTTGGGCGCGCCGCTTCTACTATAGGAAGGCCCTCTGAAAGTCTTCTTCCGAAATGCTATTCAGTTCCTCCAGCGATTTTTATTTTATTGCTTCAACATCATCAAATCTCTCTCCTTTCATGGGCCTCTTCATTTTTGGAAACAAAAAAAGGTAGCTGAAGCCAGATCGGCTGAGTAGGGAGGCTGGGGGATAACTGTCATTGCATTTTTGGTGCAAAAATCGCAAATGAGCAGAGAAGAATGAACAGAGTCGTTGTCATAGTGCAACACCTACTCATATTCTTTGACCCACTCCCTACTTTCCCACAGCTCTGGCCTCTTCTTTCTCATAGCTTCACGCAAATGTCTCAAGGTTTCAAGGTAACGAAAACGATTAATCGTCTCACCTCTTGGCAGAAATTCGTAGTAGACGACGCCTTTTCAATCAAAGAAAACACTAAGCATGACTTTCACGTTGGATTTCTTCCATTGTGATGATTTGGCATTTGTCTCTACGTCGTACCCATACACCCATGTTTCATCGCCAGTAATAATGGTTTTCAAGAAGTTTTCGTCGCCATTTACCTTTTCAAGATGTTCTTCACACCCCTCAACTCGTTGAGGTTGTTTTTGATCTTCGGTCATCAACTTTGGGACAAACTTTGCCGCCACCCTACGCATGTGTAGTTTTTCTTTTAAAATTTCTTGGCATGAACCGAATGAAATGTTGCATTCCTCTGCCATTGCCCGAATGGTTAAACGACGATTTGAACGAACGAGGTTATTCACTTGGGCCACATGATTGTCGTCAGTCGAAACTGACGGGCGTCTTGAACGAGTATCGTCTTCTGTTGATGGGCGGCCCTTTTTGAACATCTTTAACCGTTCGTGACACTTCGAACGACTCAAACACTCAACCCTAAAAGCCGTTTGTAACATGTGAAAAGTTTCGCTAAAAGTTTTCCCCAACTTCACACAGAATTTGATGCAAATTTGTTGCTCTTGTTTCCCTTCCATCACAAGAAAAACCACAAAATCGCCGATCACAAAAAAGTGGGTTTTATAAAATAGCTGTAACTCCGCTTTTTAAACAACCTATTGACGATCTGCAAAAGCTGCTGTACTCAGGGAGAACCCCCCTATACAGTGCTGCCAACCGCGTGTGTCTCCATCACCTCGTTGTCGCGCTATTTTAAAAGTCCCGGAACTTTTTGATCAGACCTCGTACTTGAAATTGAAAATCTACCTACGAAGGGTGTCTATTGCGCTCCATTGTGCGAACGGAATTTTATGACGGGTAATGGGAAGAGAACCGAGTCCAGAGCCGGCATCAGAAAATACAGATTCAGTGCCCCATAGAAAATTAACATTAGTGATTCATTATCATTAAATTGTACTTTTCATTGTATTTTTAAGAGTACATATAATTAACTGTGTTTTTCAAATGTAGTTATAATTTCATAGAAAAATTATATACAGTATGATTCGCGAAACAAATAACATAAGTTACCCACAACATTATTGACTTGCTCATTGCGTTAAAAAATTAACGACGTTAACATCAGTTAATTTTTTCATGAATCGTAATGTAACAAGCAAATATTATTCCCTCAACTAGATTCATCGCTATCACTTTCATTTTGAACATTAATAATTAGATTTGGTACACTAAGCGTCCTGTAATCGTTTTCAATTTTAATCACATGATCGATGCAGTTTTTCCAAATGGTACTTGAAATGTTGTTGCATTCTCGCTGAACAAATTGAATTGTTTCTTCACTCATTTTCGGATGTGCATTATTTTTCCGAAAAATTCTTTTTAAACTTGACCATATCAGCTCAATTGGATTGAAGATACAGTAATAAGGTGGAAGGCGCAACACTTGGTGACCAAATTCTTTTGCCATCTTATCAACCACATACGTTCTTTTGAAATTTTGTTTTTTTATAAGTTCTAATAATGTTTTTTCTTTGCACTTAGGGGAATAACAATACCATGTTGAATGCAAAAATCCGCAATATCGCCTTTCTTGGAAGCGGCGGTTGGGATTTTATTAATTTGCTTTGAGTGGTAAGTTGCATAATCCGTTACGATTATTGAGTTATAGGGTATGTTGGGCAATCATTGATTTCGAAACCAATTTTCAAATAATTCGGCGTTCATATCCTGATGTCTATTTGACACAAAACCTGCGTATCCTCCTGCATGAAGAATACCAATTATTTTTCCTCTATTGCACGGTGCTCTAAGGTGACACTTATTTGTATTATCGACCCATCCCTTGGAAACGACGTCGTGAGTATCGAACCATGTTTCATCCAAATAAAATATCGATCTCCCTCCATTTCTATATTCGTTTATTTTAGATAAATATTCTAATCGCTCTTTTTGCAATCTCGGCGATTCCATGATGTCAATTCGTTTGTCTAAACTTTTATACTTAAAACCCTGACTAAGTAGGTATTTATACAAAGTAGTTTCCTTATATGGAAAATCATTTCCAAGAGTTTCCAAAATAAATTGGACCGTGGGAACGTTACCCGATTTATAAGAACTGTAAATTATACTTTTGATCCTCTTGGCGATGACATCGTCTATTTCGGTAAATTTTGAACTTATTCTTCTTTTCCTTTCAACCGGTCCTTTTGTAATTATTCTCCAAACCGTTGAATATGATACTCCTGTCGGAATCGAAATTCTTTGCAGTGGAGATGCATGATTCTCGCTTATAAGGGTGTTATAAATATTTACGACTATCCTTTAAGTATCAGTTGAAAGAAAAGCATGCTTTATTAATCCCTGATTTTCATTTTCGATAGTTGATGTGTCCATTTGATGATGGTTGTTTTGAAATTTATCAAAATCAATTTGAGAACAGCTTCCCTCTGTAGACTGTCCAAGGGATTCTTCAACAAAACTTTCGGAATGGTTTCTTTCTTCACATAATTGAAATAGATCGTCGAACTGAGTGTCATTATAAATTGATGAAATACTTGTTGCAGATTCACTTAACGACGTTTCCATCTTAATAAACTTTACCTTTTCACAAGTTTATAAATGATAATATGTACACGTATGTAAAATGAGTACTGTTGCAATGTAAAAAAACCGACTGAAAGACAGATGTAGACTATTTGAGAAAAATACTATTTGAGGCAGCCTTAACTGATTGTCTGCCTGGACTGCATATTCGCCCAGCAATTAAGGTACAATGAACCTTTTGAACAGTTTCCTAGGTGACGGCTCTTAATTATCTACTGGCGTCTGTAATTGTAGTGTCTTGTAATTATATCGAATTGTAAAATTGTAAAAAGAATTACGTCCGCCGACTCATAAAAAACGATGTAGATAGTTGTAAGATTATCGAATTCAATTTCATTAATAAATAATTTTTATATTATGATCATAGTGATATAATTGTGTATATATATCGAAGAGAAAACAATTAAGTAGCATCTTCGTCGAAAGTAAATTATTTGGTTACGTTCCTGGACGCCCGCCTCTTCGCAGCACGCTATACAATGGAGAACCCTTGACCGTAATAAACCATCATTGCAGGTACATTTTCAATTTCAAGTGAAAACACTATACAATAATATATGCATAAAAATAAAATATACTTAACATCACTTGAAAAATTAAATTCGTGAAAAGTGATAGGAAGCAGTTCGTACAAATTGAAACCTTTCGACACCTCCTACTTCATACCGGTCGACAAATGAATTTAATAAAGAAAGTTTTGTTGTGTATTTTTTGTTCTGAATAGTTTTCTTAAAACCCACGCTGTAATTTTTTATATATGTTTCAGTTTGAAATTTATTTTAGAATGACATTAAATCTGAAAATATTAGGATGCGACGAATGAAATTTCGAATTAAAGGACTCGCAACTTTTTTAGTCCGCTCAGACGTGGCCGACATACTTGGCCATATTATGGGAAGGAATTTTAAGTCCTCCTCAATATAATTTTAAATGGAGCAGTCCACAAATAGTAGTTTCTAATCGTTTGTTTGAATGGGAGCAAAGTCAAAAGCTATACAATCTCCCACACTTCTGGCCAAGAAAAGTTAGCTCAAATAAACATTTTAAAATTTTCCCAATTTCAGAATTTGTATCCAAATATTCCTTCATTAAGCCCTTTTTTATATTATTCATCCAAGCTTGGGACAAATGGTACATACACCCGGACGTACCTAAATTCGTCCCCAAAATAATATGTAATCTCTTGGTCAAATGCTTACCTGCTTTATGATACCTAAATTCGTCCCCGAGGAAGCTGGTCAATGAAAAGGTAGCCACTAAATTCGTCCCCAAAATAAGACTTAATCCCCTATACTTAAATTCGTCACGATTTGCGACAAAAATAACAACACAAAAATTAAAAATCAGTATTTTATTATTTATAAGTAACTTATATGAATTATAATCTAAAGGATATAAAAATATGACTGAACATATAACATATATCCATATATAACACAAAAATTAATAATCAATATAAAGCTTATAAAAATATGACTGACAAAAATAATTGCACAAAAATTAAAAATGAATAATTTATTATAAGTAACTATAATTAAGAATTGTAATCTAAAGCTTATAAAAATATGACTGACAAAAATAATTGCACAAAAATTAAAAATCAATAATTTCTTATAAGTAACTATAATTATGAATTATAATCTAAAGCTTATAAAAATATGATATATATTTCACAAAATCAAATCGTGATATAGTTCCATTTTTATATTGGTCAATTTTATTGCCAATGCACTCTTTGCGGCGACGCACAGTGTGCCATTTGCCGAATCTGGCGGTACTTTATTCAAAAATCTTACTTTACATAACTTACAAAATATTGTCATAAACAGGTAACTAACACCCCAATGCTATGTTAACACCATAAAATTATAAAATTAAAGTAACGCCCTAAGGCTGGAAGCGAGGGAAAGTTGCAGTATTTAAATACGTGTCATCATGACGAATATTTAGTTATATTTCTAACTGATGCTGTGTTCTCTCGAACAGCTAGTAAAATTATTTGAGTTATCTAGTATTTTCTTTGTACTTTGTTCTAATGGATGCCGCAAATGCAAGTAAGAAATTCAATACACAACAAATTTTAATTGTATGTTTTTATACCGTTGATTTTAAGAGTAAATTTGAACTTTGGTTAGGTTTTTCAAAATGTATCCGCGTGTATCCAGTGTTATTTCAACATTCTTCGAAAATTTATACATTTGTGCGATAAGCTAGCTAAAATTTAGGTGCGGAGGTGTGCGCCAGCTATTTGTATGTTTTTTTTTATATAGGACGGTGCATCATCACCTGCAAAATGATTTTCGATATTTGGCATCATTCGAAAGAAGACGACTATGTTAAGAAAATAACTAGTCGTGTAATGTTGGTGCAATGTTGTAGAGTGTGACAAACCAACAATGCGTACATTGGAAACATATATTTGTTCATTGTGTAGCAAATTTAGGAACAAATGGAACTAGTCGTTTAGACACCTTGAAATATATTTTTTTAAATAATACAAACTGGCTTGAGACAGAAATCACTTTGCTGATAGATTTTCGGAGTATTATTTCATCGTCCAGCTCTGCAGGTAATTCTTCTACAAAATCTGCAGGCTGTCCAGAGATGGCCTTACAGTACGGTTTTCCTAAGGTACAGAAGAGGAAAGTGAAGAAGTTGCTTAAAGAAAAATCTCCCTATGAAATCTAAGTGGCTGTTATTCGATGAATAACATTCATAACGAAAAATTCGATGAATATGCCGAAGAAACAAAAACAATATTTTTGGAAAATTAAACGTGGTTCTACTCTACATGCCAGCGAGCATACACAAACACCTCGTTCACGGGGAGGAAATCATAGAAAATTGTATCTTACCTATTGGACAGTTGTCTAAAGAGGCACAAGAGGCCAGAAATAAGAACTATAGACTGTTTCGTGAACAGTTTAGTAGAAAGACCTCAAGACAAGACACTAATCGCGACATAAAGAACAGATTGTTACTTTCACCGGATCTGGTCATTTACAATTTTAAAGTCAAGACTGCAAAAAAGTCTCAAAAATGTTGCAGTGTCACTCTACACTTATTCAAGTGAGCTGAAATTAATCGTTCTGATAGCGACATCGAGAGTGATTGATCTGTTTGCTTATATTAATTATTTTTTAATAACATTAACATTTAAATTTTTATAAAACTTTATAGATCTCGTTATAATTACTGACCCATTGATATCCCACAGAAATAAGTCTTGTTCGGATTAATACCTCACACAATTGTATAGAAACTGGTCAAAATAATATTTTATAAATTTAATGTTTATATTGAATGTTTTTGTAATGTTTTGTTTCAAAATATGTACTATGTACTATGTAATATGTACTTTTTAATATACACCATTCTAAATATCACTTGTATAGCTTATATTAAATATTTTTATGTAAGTATGTATGTAAAGAAAAAACTATTTCAAAAACCCAACCGAATAATAAAGTACCGTTAGATTGTGAAAATGACACACTGTGCGACGTATGGCTGGATCGCGTATTCTTACATGTTTTCCTAAGCTTTGAATTTTTATATAAGTGTCTGTTTGGAATTAAAGATTGTTGGATGTGTCGAATAAAAACTTGCGTTGTATTTTGCGTGAAAAGATTCGGCTGCATTAGTGGTAGTACGTTCTAGAGTCTATAACGTACTACCTAGAATCTAGACTATCGCTGAGTTCGACCCATAAATCTGGTGGAAAAGTGGCTTCTTCGCTAATGTAATTATCAATTAGATATCGGCAAAGCGTGATACGCGGTGGTCTTCGCGTTGGATTTCTGCGAAATCGAAAGCAAAAGAATCGCCTACTTCTGATGGCATCAAAAATGGTAATCCAAATATACAGCGCAGCCATTTTCCAACTGCACTATTTTCGTCCTTGTAGTCAGGAACAAGACCGAGATTTTGAATTTTCCCAAACCAGGCCTGCGCTAAATGGAGCCTGCACCCGATTAGTTCGGAATTTGGGAAAACTGTTCGTACGGCATTTTGAGTTGCTATTTCAAAATCTGCTACTATAATTTTTGGATGACATTTTAATCCTAAATTGTGACACTTCATTACTAATATTTCAAACAGTTTTTTGTAAGAACATTCTTTCTTGTTTGCCACTAGGCAACATGCCGGTGGAATATAATGCCCACTGTCTAAAACATGCAATGTAAATAATTGCAAAAAGTGATCGGTACAGTAACTGAATGTACCATCGATATATATATATATTTGTATTCTTACATAAAACGTTAATATTTTTTAAATACGAAAATACTACGATTTCATGAATGTCGTCAAGAATGAATACAAAGTTCTCTTCTTTTATTGTTTTAATATTCATTGTTTTTAAAATTTCCATAACATCCGCTCTATTTTTTGGTCAGCGTGGTAAAGTTTTGCGTCTGTTATTATACAAGTTGTTACGAATTGAATGAATATGACGAAATGACTGCTTTGCGTTTAATACTAGCACTTATTATTTGCCTCTTTAATTTTTTGACGTTTACTTCATGAGTATGTTGTAATTCAGCACGATTGATTAAGTTTTCTCCAGAGCCCACAGTATAAACTTTAGCCTTACATGAACGATTTGCACATCGCCAACAAATTTCGCCACTTTTTAATATCTTGTGTTTTGTAAATTTAACATAGTTCACTATTAGTACGCCTTTTCCACGTTCACTTATACTTAGAAAGCTCTCCATTATGTATTTGGAAATTGAAAGATCTTTACAGAATAACTGTCTGCCACAAACTGAATTATTTTTGAAGTAATCTTATGAATGTACACTAAGCACATTACCTATTGGATACATTTCTGGAAATCAATTTAAAGAACACCAAGTGCCCTACTTAATAAATATATTTCTGGAAATAAGATAATCCCTTGCTTGGGGACGAGTTTTGTTGTGGGATTAAAGGACCCATCTTATCATGGGGACGAATTTAAGGGTTAGATTATCGGGCAGTACCTGCTCGGGCACGAATTTAGGGCCGCCCATACACCCAACGATATTCGCATTTTCCCATCAGTTGGTTTCAATAGGATATTCAATTTTATGCATTCAGCACTAATTAATTTTAAACATGTTATATATCCGTTATATGTTTTATTTGGTCATAGGCAAAATACCAATGGTATGTGGTACCCATTTTTTACACCATGTATGGAAAAATTTTGGCAAAAGAATTTAGAGGTGTAATTATATGTTCCGTCCAAATTTTTTCTGCACAACTGCACAAAAAAATTAAATTATAATATTCTTAGTCATGTCGTTGGTGACGACGTTGGTAATAACAACTGCTCATTTTTTGATATCATAATATTTAAATTATGCAAAGAGGTATGCACCTCTGAAATATTTTTAGGCAGAGGGGGCAAGATAACGTCTAGCAGTATAAATATACTAACGTGTATTATAAAAGACTTTGGAATTCAATTTGTGTATCGAATCCAGGAGCGGCCCTTTATTCGTCACACTTCATGTACATACCTACCGTTAATTCTACCCTTAAATTCGTCCGCAAGAAAACAAATTTACTTCAATTCCACAACTACCTAAATTGGTCCCGAAGCAAGGGATTATAGTTTCTCAGAAACCACGCAGACCAAAAAATAGAGCGGATGTTATGGAAATTTTAAAAACAATGAATATTAAAACAATAAAAGAAGAGAACTTTGTATTCATTCTTGACGACATTCATGAAATCGTAGTATTTTCGTATTTAACAAATATTAACGTTTTATGTAAGAATACAAATACACACATATATATATATATATATATATATATATATATATATATATATATATATATATATATATATATATATATATCGATGGTACATTCAGTTACTGTACCGATCACTTTCCATATACCAAACGAATATAGCGCAATCACTCATATTTTATATTTTTGTGTCGAAACTGTAACAGATATCAAAAACTATAAAGATAGAAAAAAACTTAATAATGAATGCCTGCGTCCGATTTGATTTTTTTTTAAATTTATTTGCTTTTGTAATTAAAAAATATGAATATATTAATGTTGGCTTCACTTGTTTTACACACAACCGGTCTACTGATAATAACAATAATATGTCAAAATATGAGCTATACCCGTATAAAGTGTCATACCAAATAACATCCCAATCAATGTAAACGTTCTCTTTTTATGAGCAAATTTTGTTTTTTTTAAATTGACTTTGAAGCTGAATTCTCGCTAAACCAAACGCACTTGTATATAGATATGTTTTGTTAAATCGTCTTTTTTTGATCCCAGTAATCTGTGGTTAAGCCATTTCCACACAATTTAGAGACACCCTGTATATATTGAATCTCATCATTAAAACAACACTTTAATCGAAAGGGTGAATAAAATGTTTATATTTTCACTTTATTCACTATAACCATTGACAACGTGAATAAAGTAAAAAATACGTAAACAAGCAAATTTTTCAATTCTGATAACGAATTGGAAAAAAATCTTGTATGATACACGTGGATAAAGCAATTTATCCACTCGATATTATAAAATTCGACTTTATCCACTTATACCATAAATAGCTATTTTTTACAAACACCTTTTAAAAGTTGAACTTTTAGCACTGCATACTTCAATTAAAAATTAAATATTTTATCACTAGGGTTAACAGTAATCCACTTTTTATACCAGTTTACCAATAGTAAACAGTCGCTCGGTCGTTTATCAAACTGACTTACATTCTATTGAAATATTACAAACATAATACATTAATAGAATTAATATTATTTTATAATATTTGGTAGGCAACAAATCAAACATTCTGACGTGCTAGAGGCAACTACTCATGCGCACTTTGTCTGAATTTCAACCATTTTCAGTCATAAATAACGTAACAAAACACATTAAACCTAATCTCTTAACTATGTATAATTTATATGCAGGGTAGGGCAGATGTGTCGGAACACCTCACTTCTGTCTAAACTTTATTATTATTAATAATATTATTATTATTACTCTTAAAACTAATATTAGTAGTTTATGTTTGTTTTCCAACAGCTAAGCAACGTTTAGAGATATGACGTCATTTGCAGTTATTATAATGGATCACCCTATATATTTTTACATTTTCAAATGCACACTTTTCCAACAATTACAATGCTATAGGATTTGGTGGGTGTGCGACTTGTGGTTTTTTTTAAATTTAAATTTAATTTATTTAATTCTTATATAAAATACAGTACCAGTGGATTGTTGTTTCTTAATCTTATATCTACTTATAATAATTCTATTATCAAAGCGTGCATTATTTGTACTTTATAAGGTAAGTAGGCTAATTAATTTAGTTAATTATTGGTTACATATTTTCATCTCTGCAACATATAATAATTATTTGTGGTATATTAATCAGAGTAGTTCATTATTGTCTTGACCGAAATGGCTTTTTAATTTTTTTTGTAAATATGTTATAATTGTCTATACTTTTTAATCTGCTTGGCAGCGCATTATATTCTTTTATAGGTATATTTATTCTCTGGCCATATTTATTGTTACATTGAATTATGAGTACGTTATTATTTCCTCTTGTGTTGTGTTCATGTCCATTTTTGTTTCAGTTATATTATGTTTAATTAGTGTTATGTTTTATAAATTGTGTTTATTTGTTATAAATTAGTGTTAGGTTTTTACATAAAATAATTCAATAATAAAATAAAATGGTGGAATGGTCAATTTTTTTTGTGCTAATTTTCCGTCGTTCTCCAGGACATGGAAATGAACTCGACTGGGAATTTGACGTTTCTGCTTGTCAAAAGTGACTGAGAAGAATAATAATAAGAATAATTTTATGGTTAAAACCTTAAACTTAATAAGAATAAAGTTTAGACAGTGTCTAAGATCAGGTGTTCAGACACATTTTCCCATCCGTGTATATGTTTTTGATACAGTCATTTGTATTAAGATTAAAGGGGAGTACTTTCGAACTTCTCTTAAAGAATATTCTAGTGACTTGATTGTCTATGCATCGATTAATTTAACACGTGGCGTTCAGTGTACATTTTTATAGTAGGCATCTGATCTTCACCGGTAATCGATTTTGAGTTGAAATTGAGAAGAAAATTGGGACACGTGTGCAGTATTTTAAGGTTTCCAGAATACGATTATTTCTGTACTGACACACCCATCATCGTGTCAAAAATGTACCGACACAGCTCTTTAAACACCGTTTATGGCCAGCAGTGAAGCTTAACAACCCCTTGGTTATTAATACTTTAATTTGCACCTACACATTCGGGGAGCAGCGGCATTAATTGCCCCGAAATTATGAAGGAATTCCAATTTCAATGCCGGCCCAGAAACAATGAGCAGCAGACGTACAAATTATATCACTCAAGTCGGTCGGGGGGGCACTGATTGATGTTTCGGCAGGTAGAGCACCCCGCCGTTAAAAACCCCTAATTTCTGGACAATTAAGCCGAAAGGTAATTTGTGCTGGCTTCGCTGGCTCGGGTGATCAACGTGCCAGTTGGGAATTGAAACGAAAAAGAGAGAATCGAGAATGGGCTTACCAGTCTAGCTTGGGACCACGTACGCTTCCGAAATGACGATGATAAGCGGATCTGGAACGGCTGTGGACACCTGCAGTGTTTTAGATATTAGCCAGATTCAGGGGAGCGTTTCAAGTGGAATGTCTGTCGGCATTATGTTGCGAGGAATGAATTACAAGGGTTTTAGTGGGCCTTCGAAAGACGTCTTGCTTTTTAATGCGACGTGCGTAGATTATAAGATGCTCTACACAGAATTTTTAAGGATTTAACATTACAGTAGGCACATGTGTCGTAAAAGTTTAAATCATTTTCCCACTATACATTTTCGAGGTCCTTTACATTTGATTGCTGTTATTATGGACGTTTGTATTAAAGCAATTAGATTATTGTAGAATATTGTAGAAACTTGTAGAAATAAAAAAAATTGTAATTACTAGTTTTCGTAATTTTGCATGGGAAATGATTTGTATTATTTTTTTGTGCATATTAAATGTGAGGACCATTCCATGGTGAGGTAAAATTGATGATTTTCAAAAGCCAAAACACAAACAAGAAAACACAGAAGTCGCATATGCGGCAACTGATAAGTAAAAATCATTATAATCATTGTTCAACAGCACTTACTACCACACACGGAATGTTTTGGTCATTATTAGTCAAAAAAAGAAGATCACAGACATTGCAATATGTGTGATAATTGAGCCATTTGCACCAAAAATTGAAGTTAGCAATTTAAGCATGAAAGAAAATGAAACCCTCATCGATCTCATTCGATCGTCCGAAGACAGTTTCAAATCTAATATCTAATCATCTTTAACCAGACCTCATTTTTAGCTTTCCATAATGAGTAACTGAATACCATTGCTAAGAGAGAAAGCATTGAACATTTGTATTCTATTTTCACCCAACACAATTGTGCGAAAATACATTTTCATCAAAAGAATTTAATCTAGCATTGAATCGGATTCTGTAAAATAATACGGGGTGATTAATTAAAAAACACAGTTAGCCATCTTTCCGGAAAATAGGTAGGTCATGGAAAGAAATGATTGCGCCATTTTATACCGGGTGTTTCATGTTATACCGGCGGAACCATTTTTAGCCATTTACAGTATCATAAGAAAAAGTAAAATTTTCCAGTACATACATATGATGTCAATCTTGCAGAAACCGATCCAAAATTTTCAAAAACATTTCAAACAATTTAAAAAAAAACCTTTTTGCGAGAATTTTTATTTTTAAATTTTTTCACCAAATGTATCATTTGAAATTAAAAAAAATATTATGAAATAAAAGTGTTAAAAGATTGATTATATTTCAAATTAAAGCCACTTTTATATTACTAACGCATAGAAATCTTGATTTACAACTTCAAAAGTCAAAAGGCAATAAAGCATTGGGGTGGTACCATAAATGAGATGCTGCAATAAACTAATCCCTATGCCTCTGGATTTCCATAGGTTTCCAGTATCAGTACGAAAAGTCACCAGTTTTATGGTAGGTATAAACTGTGCGGGCCCAGACTATCGATGTACCGGGTGATTCAAGTTTTATTACATACATATGACGTTATGACGTTATTACTATGGGTTTTTAGGTATTTGGAGTTACCCAAAAAATATGAAAATTTGGATTTATATAGGTCTGATACTAATCTACGGAAAGGTAGTTTGACTTTTTCGATATAATTATATAGACGGTTATAAAATTTAAAAAAACACTTTTCGGGCAAAATTCTCTATCGTTATTTTTGCCCTAAACTGTTTCATTTTATTCATACAACCCATTTATGAAATCAAAAATTAACGAAAATGATTAGATTTCAAATTAAAGCATTTTTTACATTACTGACCAACTTTACTCGGTATGATTTATGATTTTGTAAGTCAAGAGCCCTACAAAGCATTGACCGCGCCGGTGCGGTTGGAACGTTTTATGACTTTTTATGATTCCGTCAGTCGCCCGTGCGCTGAACGGGCCTTGCAGGACCGTAATAACTTCTTATAATTCAAAACTAACTTATTTTAGATTGTATGAATCGGTGATTAATACTTGGTGAAACATCTTTAAATTAGTATAAATAAAGCACTTGATTAAGTTTCACAAAATTTATTAGAAAAAACTCTACAATTGTTTCAGTCTTGCGACCATTATCAAGAGCAAAATAAGACTGAATACAAATTCATTAAATGCGCTATTTATAATTTAATTCCTAGTCTAACATTATTAACACATTACGGTACACTTACGAAATGACGTACTTTCAATAATCCCATTGAACACTGGATTGTTTTCTAAACAGATCTGGCCATTCACAATGTTAACCTTGCTTTCTTAATTTCCAGAATTTGCAGGAGGTCCATTCTTCTAAGAAAGCAAGAGGGAACATTGTGAATGACCAGATCTGTAAAAAAATAATCCAGTGTTCAATGGGATTATTGAAAGTACGTATTTTCGAAAATCTGTTGTGTTTATTCACATGTATACTATTCTTAGATTGACATTCATCCATAAACAACACTTTACGAAAAAAATGGGATCCACTTGATTCATCTCTTCGGCCCGACGGCAAAGAGTAACACGATTTTCAAAATCTTGCCCATAAAGTTGTTGGTGCAACTCGATGTGATAATCGTGATATTTATGTTTCGATAAAATACGACTCACACTACTTTGGCTTATTCCGGTCTCATCTCTTATCTTTCGGGTGCTTACTTGAGGATCATTTTCCACCATATTTAAAACAAGAGCTTGATTTACTTCGTGGCTGGTCGGTAAATTTTTATAGCTTTTCTTCTTATGATGGAAACTTCCCGGCTCAGTTCACTGTTTAATTAACCTGGCAAAAATTTTACGTGTTGGATGTGAACCGGGAAATCTTTCAGAATAAACTCTAGTGGCTTCCAATGGCTTTCTACCACATTCGCCATAAATTAGCAACATTTCCAATTTTTCATTGAACGAATATTGAAAAGGCATCTTTTAAAAATCACTGTCAAATCACTGTTCAAGATCAAACTCGGCAATGAACTTAATAGTAAGACAACCCGGTTTACAAAATAATAACAATCACCAAATTAATGGAAATAATCTTCTTTAAATGTAATTAACCTGCAGATCAAAATAACAATGAGGTATTAAGCATATATTGAGCTCCGGCCCTGAAGAAATCGTTGCGTCGGTATCCACCCAGCAGGCTGAGGGATTGGGTGCGGCCCTATCATAAAACCCATAAAATCCATTATAGGGAGTATTACTGGAAGCAGCCGTCATATTTTACTATTTAGTAATAAATCTTGCTGATGCAATATCAAAATTCATTTAATTCAATAATTGGTGCAATTTTTTTGACTTGGATTACACTGGAATGTTTGGAATAGCATTAAAGTATGTTCTGACAAAAACTATATAAATAAAATTACGAATTCTTTGTGAAATAACGTATAAGCTACCGGATGGTTAAAATTATTTTTTTTATCGCCAGATTGGGCTTCATCAATATCTAAACATGTGTACTTATTTTGTTTTTTTTAAATTTCAATTAGAAGTCGCTATTTTTGGCCTGGTAATAAACTTGAATCACCCGGTACAGACCATCTATTGTTGGCACATTTAGCAACTTCATCATAAATATTTGCGCCACAAATATTAGCGGAAAATCCGTGAAAATCAAATAAATAAGGAATGTAATAAAATTTAAAAAATGTAGTATAACTAAGTAGTTAAATAACAATAAATTATAAAAAATGCTCAAAATGCTGACTGTTATTGGCTAAACGGCCAAAAATAAGCTAAACACAATTGACAGCGTTTTACAATATTGCCAGTTTCTTATTGCAATGTGTTGCGATGACACAAATGTGTCATTGCTTCAGTTACTTCCATAAATTATGTTTTTCAAAGTACCCTACAAATAAAAGTCAAGAGACGTCAAATATGCAGATCAGGCTGGCCACTGAACAGATGTATTAGTCGCTATTACTATGTTATTAAACCAGCCATTTAAATAAGTAATAACATCTCTAGCATTGAGTGGAGGGGCGCCATCTTACTGGTACTATATTTGAATATTTTGTGCCAAAGGTAAATCATCCAATAAATCTTATAAGGTTGTTTGAAGAATTTCCAAATAATGTTGTGCAGTAATAAATATTATAGCACCATGTAAATCATTTCCCAATATGCCACAAAAAACATTAAAGCCGAACCGCACTTGGTTTTCTAGTGGAATCACTATGCGAGTATTGTCCTGAGCCCAATAGCGCTCGTTATGATGATTAAATAATCCACAATTAGAAAAATAGGTATTTATAAAATCACCATTTTCGGTAATTTTGTTGATTAACCTTCTGCAATATGTTAATCTACGGATGTCATCATTTGCTTGTAAAGTATGAGAATATGCAATTTATAAGGGTAAAACTTATGGTTTATTTAATTGTTGATGCTCTAGATTTAGATACGTTAACTTGATTTTCTATTTGCCGAGTCAATTGTTTTTGGCCAATAACTGTCAGAATTTTGATTTTTTTTATAATTTATTGTTATTTTACTACTTAGTTGTATTAAGTTCTTTTTAATTTTTTTACATTTGTTTTAATAATGTTTGAATAATTAATATTTCCCATATTTTTTATTTTGACATAGGTTGTTTTACATCGTTGAAAAGAGGAAAAGAAAGTCTATTTAGTCGTATAAAACCCAAATATGGCGGCCATTTAAAATAAGAAAGTTGCTATTAATATCTCGGAAACTGCCATCTTGAGTTTTGTTTTGACTTGATTCTCAATATTGTGCGATCGTACTAAGTAACTTTTATTTTAAATTTTTTGCCGCATCTTCAATAATTATGAATATATCGGAGTTTTTAGAAAATCGCGATTTTTAGTTTTTTTAGAATAACTTGTAAACTGCTAGGATTTTTGAAAAGAAGCAACATAATTTGAACCACCATATAAAACTACACAATATTGCCGATTTAACTAGAACTCTAGTTTTAAGAATAAGAAAGATACCATGCAATCCTACTCTATTTAGGACACCCTGTATATTAAATATTGATATTTTATTAGAAGTAGCCATTTTGGGCTCGGCGTTAAAACCTGAAACACCCGGTAGATTAGGTTACGTATACCTAGTTTCTTATAAAACTTTTTTTTATATCTGTCGCAGATATAAGCTCGACACTAAAAAATCAACCACCCTGTATATACCGGCTGGTCGATTTAAGTGACATCGAAATATCTAGGAAAATAAGCATCGTATAAAAAAATCCAGATGAAAGTTAATATAATTGAAGGGTCCCTTTCAGTCGTACTAAAATTTGACTACCCCGACCACTCTTTTTGAGGGGGAGAGGGGCAACTCTGAAATCTTAAATAGGAACCCCCATGTTTAATTGTTTTAAGTGTTTTAAATTGCGACCTTCATTTTCGATGAACTTATTGATTATCTCTTCGAATGTTGTATACAGCTTAAATGTGGATAATTAGCATTTAAAGCATATTTTATTTGATGAAGCTACATATGTGAATATTATTATCACCCCTATGGTGAAATTCACTAAGAACAAACCCTCAGATGGTTAATAACCATGGTCAGATGGTTTTCATTGTTCATCTACAAACATTATAAAGCAATGTTTTCATCAAAATCTTCTTAGTTTTTGTCGTAGAATCCGAATCTTTAATAAAAAATGGTAGTTCCCATTTAAGATTTCAGAGGTAAGTTTAGAGAAATTACAGAACTTTATGAAAGTTTCATCTCACTGAAAGCGTTATTTAATTAGTTCCATCAAGCTGTAAAATTTATAAATTCTGTGTTATATGAAAATGATACCTTGTTCAATTATTAATCCCCAATTCGTAATACTTCCGCTACTGCTCTGCCTCATTTCCTGGCAATCGAACCAATTCCAGAGCCATGCAATCAACTGAACCATCGAAAGCCACAATTTCCAGTTGCATTTCTCGAGGTGGACGCGGTGCAATTTTAATGTGTCGAGCTCGGCTGGCTCCCATAAATTGCGTCCATTCGCGGCTCGGATAGTTGGGAACGGTTACAGTTCAATAAAGATATGCAAATTATCCCCGGCCCGTACGTAGCGTTTAGCTGGACGCATCTAGGATAATAACATTCATATTTATAACGTCGCCCCGGAATTCCCGTCTTGCCGAACAAAGGAGGGCACTGCGGTTCGTCGAGGAATCTTCTGGATATATATTCCGCCCGGCCCCGCGCTTAATCGATGGCCGACATCGGACGGTTGTGCCTTGAATAGTTTATTAAGCCGCTTAGGCGACGAGGACACATTGAATTAACAATTTCACCTGAAACGTAAAGCTTGTAACGTAACGAATGAGGATTGCCACGACTTTGCTACAAAGCAGAGCTTCCAAAACTATATTTTGTGGAATTACGGGATTCGGAGGTTCCACGAGGTTTGAGAATGAGTTCCCTTTCCTACAACTACAACGTTATAACGTTCTATCTTTACGTAACCCAGCCTAACCCAAGATAAGTGACACATATTTATATTTACCAGAATATGCCACGTATACATATCCAGTATTAGTTTTTCCTGAAGTGCTTTCCATCCCACAATAATGGTGTGAGTGTAGTAGTATAGGTACTTCCTTAATTTAATTTAATTTATTTAAAAAAGGATTCAGAATGAATTTGCCTGAAAACTTAGAAATAGACAGAAATAGAAGGAGAGCCAATAACTTAAATCTAAACGACCAAATTAATAATATGGAAAAACCATTGTTCGAATTTCTAGCAAGATAACTCACCACAACGCAGCAGACCACAAAATATACACACACACGCTACTAGTTATAAGTTGAAGACGATACACGAGAAATACACAAAAGCATACAAATTAATTTACAATATGTGTCACACAACAGATAAATACAGTTTTTAGTTTTTGACAAGTAAAGTTTTCCATTGTAAACAATTTCGTATACCCATTCTCATGAAAATAAGATTCGCCAGTCTCCACATGGCCATATCATAAAGTAACCTCAAATTTAATTTGGTTCTTTTTGTCAATTTTGTTTCTGTATTATTTCAAGACAGGGCCACACACGATACTTTGTAAATATTAAACCGCTAATACACTTATCTATGTAATCTATTCTCATGGAAAAAAATGTAACTTATTAATATCACACATTTCATTTCATCATCGTCTTGTTTCTTTAATTTTTTTAAAAATTGTTAATGTACAAATTGTAATATGTTGTTCTTTTTAGTTTTGCCTGAAGATGATCAATTGATTGATCGAAACCGGTCGCAAAAGCAAATAAATGAAATAAAATTAAGGAAGTACACATTTTTTATTGAATTGCAAAAAATATATTTTGGTTCGGTTTCGGTTCAGTTTTCCGCAAATAAAGGAACAATGACAACTGAAGTTGGAAAGTATAATTATGTTAACGCGCGCGTTTGAATATGTAGAAAACATAAATAAACAGATTTTTTTTTCTTTTCCGATTTCCGGTTTTCGATTCAGTTCCAGTTCGAAGCCCTGGTAGCCATATTGGGGGATTTGGGGATACTGTTACAGTGTCCTGCTTTAAAATAAAACAACATTAACAAACACGGAAGGGGGGTAGGAATTTAAATGATAAGTGAGGTGGAATTTCCAAGTGATGATACTCATTGTTTAGATCGTTGAATATTTAGAATAATTGCACAGGTGAATTCCATCATCAGTTAAGGCTATATTTCACAATCAATTGCATTAATTACACCTATCCAGTTAAGGATGTGATGCTCCATTTGTCGCGCAATCGAATGTCGTCGATTTGTGGTCAACGACACGGAATCGCCCGGAACAATACTCCTCCGCGTCCATTACGTTTCTAATTATCGTTGCTTTTTTAAATTCGTACCCGGTGAGGTTTTCTTCTGCCACAGCGGACAATAACGGGATAAGCGTAAAAACGCGGTGCTGGATTAGGAAACGTTTAGTTGGTGCGCGCGTGTGAAGCGGAACGGATAGGACACGATTATGGTGGAATCAATTAACGGTTCGATTTTTTCAGGATTCGGGAAATGAAACGTTGGCCACAGATTGTGAATAAAGGAAAATACTGTAGAAACAGTTAAATAACACTTTCAGTGAGAATAAAACTTTTATATCATTCCATAAACCACATCAAAATTACAATAATTAAAATCGTAGACAAAATTTCAGAAAAATTGGAATAAAATAAATAGGTATTTTCTTCATGTTAATAAATTTGCAACTATAAATTCTTTGATTTTTTAATTATTGAATGGTATAAATACTATACTTTATTATACTATAATATTTTGGCTTAATAATAATAATAATAATAATAATAATAATAATAATAATAATAATAATAATAATAATAACCATAATGATAATAATAATGATAGTCCCTTCGACATTATAATAATTTATTATTAAAATTCGACAAACACCTACGGAACACAAGGACGGAAATTCAAAAACGTGCAGGACATTTCAGATGCTTGACATATGGAGGGAGAGAGATATCCATTAACACGGCAACAAAAATCTACAAATCTATCTGCAGGCCCATGATTGACGACGACCAGATCACACTAAACAATGCAAGAGATAACTGCAAACGAATTACGGACGTAACAGAATGGAAGACAACGAGATTAATTACTAAACTTAGGCACAAGGACAATCATCTTCATAACATATCAAACAGAAACTTATAAAACATCACCAACATCGTACCCATTGAACAATGACTAGAAAAACCATGTAGTAAATTCCAACAAAGACAGGGTAATAGGATAATATCTTAGATTTCTCATATGAAGGTTGTCAATATAAATTAAAAAGTTCTGAACTTCCTTCATTTTCCTAAAAAAAATTTTTTTTTTAATTTCTCACCGAAATCGGTAACAAATAAAAATGTTATGAAAATTAAGGAAGTACAGATTTTTTTAATTTTTTAATAGAATAATACTTGACAAATTAAAACTACAAAAATGCACTCGACAGAAACGCTTCATGAATCATACTATACCCCATAACACTCGCTCATCAAATCATTCATCCATTCATTCATAAATCATATTTAAAAATAATATATTGTAATAGAATTGTAAGGTTAGGCAAGGCGGAAAGATCCCGCATGGGGTTATAGCCTAATAAAGATTGTTTATTCCGGGTTCATTTAAATGAAGATATCGAAATATCTCGAAAAATAAGCATCGTACGAAAAAATGTTCTAAAAAAAGTTAATATAATTGAGGGGGTCTATTTACTCTAAATAAAATTAGACCACCGCCACCGCCCCTTTTGAGGTGGCAGGGGATATCTTTATTAGTAGATGGCGCTGAAATCGGCACAATCAAAACAAATTTCTGACACTTTTACAGCGGCCGAAGCCACTTTTTCGGCATAAAAACGAATCAAATCGGTACCCCGATGGTGACAGATAAGGGGACTCACTAAGAACAAGCACCAGATGGTAAATAAAACTCTTATTTTATTGATTGTTGCATCATCTTGTAATCAAATACGTGGATTTCTCTTGAAAAACAAACATAACTAATTTTTGCAGCACCATCCACAATTATAAAAACATGTTTCGATTAAAACCTTCAAATTTTTCGAATCTGCAATAAAAAGTAGGACTTCCCATTTAAGATTTCAAAGTTATCCCCCGTATTCTTAGAAGGGGTGGCAGAGAAGGTTTAATTTTAGTACCAGTAAAAGTCCCCCTTCGATTATATTAACTTTCATTTGAAACATGTTTTCGCACAAAGCTTTTTTTTTGTTTTAGATAATTCGATGTTTTCATGTATGTGGACCACCCGGTATACCGCGCGATTTTAATCCCTGAACATTGGCTAAAATTCAATCGTTATGCAACCAAAATTGCAAGCCGCGTGAAACTCAGTCATTTCAAGTGTCAACACTGTTGACAGAAAATGTAATCAACGCAAGAAAGTGTTGAAATAGGGCAATGATACCGAAATAGATCTGGTGTATGGATTGTGCGAGATTGATTTCAGTGCACTATCCTACGACACCAATCCCGTTTAATCAACAATTATCAAAGAGAAATAGTAACTCATTTGCAAAATGGAAGATATTGGTTCTTCTTTGGCATAACATAATACATTTCATTTCGTCGGTAGAAATATGGCATATAATAGTATTTTTATGATGACCAATAGCGACGCATCATGTACCTACTATTAAATTTTGCGATTATATTAGAAATTGTTTCGATTGATTGGATTCGTCTGTCAGGATAATGCACTCAAAATAAATCTCACAAAATCCGTATACTATTTCCAGCATGGTACCATTTGAATTTTAATATTTGAGTACTTTCTTGCGTTGAATAAATGTTATCAAAACGGTATTAACATTTGAAATAATCCATTTGCACGCGCCAGTAATTTTGGTTGCATAACCCTTGCATTTTAGCAATGCATTTGATACTGTCATTTAAAAACTGAACATAGTTTTTGTTCAAAGATTAAAAAAAATGCAGTATAATAATCCCTACCACTCCTCCACCTATGGCTTATCGTATGTAATAACACGAGTGGAATCATGACTATCGATAATCGCATGAATTGGGACACGAAACATGTTGTCAAATATTAATTCCACGAATCTGAAAGACGAGTGGAATTATTTGACATGTTGAGTGCATCAACCAATGCGATTAAGTTGCCAGTAGATGACATTAAGTTGCCAGTAAAATTGGTTCAGTATTTCATTTTTTCCTTCTTAAAGAGGTAAATAATATTTATCTTTTGGCATAGGCGGTGCTTAATAATGCATTTTTTATGAGATCATTAATATAATAAGTAAGCAGCAACTTTTAGCAAAATAATCTGTAAGTTATAGTTAAAATGGGTATCGTCCGAACTTTAAGTTGTTAGGGCTCGTAGTCAATTCGAGTTCTGATTATCAGCTATTAGGTGGTGGCTAGGATAGAAATGCATTATGAGATATAGTCCGAGTAAGCTTATCAAAGTAATAATAAATATGCAACGAAAGTTCCAATGGGCAATTTCATTATCATATATTATTTTAATTCCAATTCTAAAAATCACAAAAAAACTTGCGTGCGAAAACAAAATTTATTTGGGCAAATTGCTACCACATATGGTATTATACCTGATAATTTTCATTCCTGGGCGCTCACAGGTTATTATTACGAAAAATGACGAAATTAGTTTCGAGTAAGATCGAGAGATTCAATTGAGATTTTCTATGAGAATACAGCGCCATGATTACCCCCATCGCAAGTGTGTTTCAAATCTTATAAAATTGATGGCGCGTAGTAATGAACCTGAATTATTCATCCTGACTGATGATTGTCCCTATTGAGCGCATTAATCTCCAACACCATTTACATTCAAGGACCTTCCCTATCCATCTCCCGATGAGCACAACGGCACGTTCCTCTGCTACATCATCTCGCGCAGTGTTAATAATGCTCCTGGTTTTTTTTTATATAAGGTATATATATATATCACAACTATAAATCTGCGGAGAGTCATTTTTCACCGTGGTGAAGTTGCCTTATTGGCCAGCCACGGGTATATCCTGTCACGTGCACAAGTTCGGGACGAACTCGAAATCTTTCTTCATTTATTATCAAAAGGGAAAACTATCGCCAACATGTATGGCAATGTAATTAGTGTGAAAGTGCGAATTGAGAATCTCAAATCAGTGGAGTAATATGTAGACAAGGGGAATATTCAACATTTATGATTTTTTTTTTCAAAAAATGTGATTTATGAATTTAATTTTTCCACAGGGTAATTAAGTACATTTAATGCTAGACTGCCAGAAAATGTCAAAATCAGAATATTCAAAATACTAAATTCAGTGGAGTAATATGTAGACATTTTGTTATTTTTTATACATTTCGATTTAAAAATATTATAATGCAATAGATTATTAAAGTATTTTCTTCAAATTATTTATTTTGTTGGGCTTCAAAATATATTTGCACCTTGGGCCTTCAAAGAGGCACGTAATATGGGTTAACGTTAAATAACTTGTTTATTTGTTTATTTGTTAACGGAAAAGCCCTGCCAATACAATACATACATATAATAATACAGTTTATCTAAGTTCTAACTTTGACTTAAGTGTAGAAAGAGGAATGTTAAAAAAACCGGTTTCTACAGAATTGACCAAGCTGATCATTCTCGGTATTGACGAGTACAAATAATAATCTGCCTTACAAATTGGCATATAAAAAAATATTCTTGATCTGGTATTTCTAGTTGGAACATGCAACGGAATTTTTGACAATAACGCTGGACAAACAATTAAACCATTAAAAATTTCATACATATTTAAAATATCGACGTTCGTTCTTGTGAAATAACTAAAGAAGTACAAAACCAGTGATATTAAACAAAGTTTACATTTATTTTATTTATTACATAATTTAACACGTACAACGAAATAAACACCAGCACCATTCAAAATATTATGATATTATTTTTAGTGATCTGTTCATTTTTCTTATAATTCGAGAACCAAGTTTTCTGTATACATATAGTGAGTTTCAAGTGTGTACAGCAGTTGTTCTTAAGCTTTTCGAAGTCACGGTGCACTTTTACCATAAAAAAAAATGGCGGTGAACCAAAATGAAACAGTCAGAAAACAAAGAAAAATATGCGTACATAACTTTTATTACAAATTAAACAGATTATATAACAGTTATACAAGAAAATATTATTAAAGAAAAGATTCATAGTACATATATGGAAAAACTGTAACTAATATTACCCTTAACAGAATGGAATTTATTTGATGCGAAAATCAGTTAAGGTGATACCTGAGCTTGTCCGCTTTTGCTGATTTCAGAAATATTAGGTGGAATATTTGATATAGCTACTCAATTCTTCGTCTAAATTCGTAAGTCTTTCTGGTTTTTAATTTTTATATTAGTTATTGTTGACAAACCAGGCTCGCACATATATGATGTTGAAAACTGTTACAAAATGATGAGTGCCCTCATCTAGAGAGCTGGGTATTCGATTTGGACAGAAATCCAAAATTCCACCATAGATATTTAAAAAAAATGTAATTTTTAGATTATGATCTATTGCGGTGACTAATCTTCTTAGTACAATCGCCTACATTCGAAGTGCAACCAAAAGCCATAAACCAGAGAAAATTTCGACCTTATTGGTAATCGGGGTTTAGGCAGGTACAAGTACAAATGCAGATGCAAAGTAGCTTCGCCCTCAAAATTCCATAAGGCGGTCGTAAAAAAAAACCGTGTTGCACTTCGATTATCGGCGATTGTACAAAAATTTACAACTCGATGTAGGGTAAAGCACCCAATAGTTGGCAGGGGCCCTGTTATTGGCAGCTTGAAAAATACACCCATTTTATTAGCAAAATTCCATACCTAGCTTTAGCCGAGTAGCATTATTATCAATAGAGAGCTTAGCACTTTCATTTTAAACAGAAGCCGGCTTCATAGGATAAAGTACCCAGTTATTGGCATCTCAATAGGGTTGTTTCAATATATTACTGTTGTAAAAAAATATGAGTAAATTAATTTAAAAAGCGTTTCGGTTGCTAAATTGTCAATGCTTATTTTGCAGAATTAACAAAAAGAAATGAAGATAAAAATAAATGTTGTAATTTAAAAAAATATCTTTGGAGTCATATTTCCCAATTATTGGTAGTAATCTCCAGTTATTGACATCCAAAATTACCTAGTTTTTGGCATCCATTCCTAGAGATTGGCAGTAGGAAAAAACAAGTTATTGGCAGGAAATTGGCATAAAAAGGACTAGGTAAGTATAGGTAGGTATACCTACTTATATTTTTTTATTAGGTGCACATTTGGTAGATATATAGTACTTTAAGTACAAAAATAAAATTGAATATTTGTTTGTAATACCTCTGTGTTATTGACATTTATCAGTACTGTCTGCTTGATCGATATGACAGGCGTAAAGGCCTTGGCCGTTATAATAACGGCCGTGGACGTTATTTAAACGACAACGCAAATTTATGAGCAATAAAGTCTTCATATTCTTTCTCATACCTGCTGCTGCTTTTTTGGGGAAGTAAATGGATTGTGGCAGCATTTGCTTCATTTAGTACATCTTCGGGGATACCACAAAACGAAGAACTTTGCACATCTGACATTATTTTTCTAATTTCACTTTGATTTGTTTGTTTGTATTTGAACCGTTGATGTTGCTATGGTATCAAATTGCGCATGGATAACTAGTTTATTAATTTTGAAATTTAATATTGATAAATTGACCAGTTTTTGTAATTTAGGTATTACAAAATGTATCGAACACCATACGGCCGATATGCTTGGTTTGGTTGACAACAGGCTTGGTTGAATATAAACCTCGGCTGCGCTCCGCTCCGCTCCGCTCCGCTTCGCTTCGCCTCGGTTTACAAACTTCAACCCGCGCCTGTTATTTGCTACATATCGGCCTAATGGCGTTATATACTATTAATAGGAAATCCCTACCTAGGAATTTACAGTCCTGATGTTAAGCAAACCTTGCATGTGTACATTTCCCGATAGGTCTTTGTTTTTTAAGGCACTTGAAATGATATCCTTTTAAACATTTTTGACATTTTATACCAAAATTTAAATTGTAAGTGCATAGAAAACCAAGGCCTTTATTATAAATTATGTTATTTTTGGGAAGTGCAAAACAGTTAATCTTATTTTACTATAATTATTACAATCTGATCAATGGTTGATCAATCAGTAATGTTATGCCATCTTAAGTTACTAAATGAAGGTTTAATGCTAAGGGCTTACTCATTAGTATCCCTTAGATCCATTTCCAAGTCCCTGTAGAGGTCACTTTTCCGGAAATACCAAGGTGCATTGATAATACTCCTCAGTACTATGTTTTGGTATCGCTGGATTATTTCTATTTTGATCTTTTTGGCACAACCCCACAGCTGGATGCCATTATCCATACGGGCTTAAGAATTTGTTTGAACAGAAGTATTTTATTATAGATTGACAGGGTAGAATTCCGACCAAGCAGCCAATACAAAATTTGCCAATACATTTTTTTCTTTAAAATTTGATGTCAAATTCTTCTTTTTTATGACATGAGCTCTCCAGCGCAGCTTAGCGTCCAATGTAATACCCAAATATTTTGCTGTATCAGCATAGGCTACCTGGATATCATTCATACTAACAGGGATATGTTGATTTCTTTTATTTGTGAAATTGACATGAACCGATTTAGTTTCATTCAATTTGAATCACATGACTCTCATTTTTTGTTTGTGTTAATTTCTCATCGGTATTGTCAGTCTCGGTGTCTTCAGTGAAATTTGGACCTTTTGCTATGTTTCATATTAGACTTATTTAATTCAATATTTCAGGTTTCTTACATGCTTTGGCTTAGTAATCCTATTTCCTGTTCGATTCTTTTTCACAATAGAGTTTGGATTTTTACTTGCTTGGCATTTGCTTAGCAATTTTCTTTTCTTCTCTCTTGCGTTCTCTTTCTTGTTTTTCATTTTCGTTTTGCTCTTTTTCTTTCTGATTATCTTCATATATTTTTTCTAGCCGCTGGACTGTATTACAAAAGGTAGTCTTTCCACTTGCCTCTTATTTTTGCGTTCAGGAGTTTTGGGCCACATGAGGCAATCCTTTAGTGCAGAAGATCTAATCTCATTATTATCGTCCTCTATTTATACGCTCAATTTTTCCGGTGGTCTATCTAGAAAATTCGGACTTGATGGATCATTAAATAAGGGTTCAAGAATTTCAATAATGACATCTAGCTCAAAAAGTTATTCGGGGGTAGAAGGAGCTTCATTATAAATAATACGAATATCCTCTAAGTTTTCTTCTGTAAATTCCTTTACATCATTTGATGTAGAATCTATTTGAATGATGGAATCATTTTGATCCCTCACTATCAGATATGCATTGTGTGATATTATAACCTAAAAAAAAAAAATTAAAAGTATTTGAAAATTCTCATCAAAATCTTGCTCAGCATAAACTTTCAATTCCTGAAGTTTTGTTGGTCCAAAGATGTTGCAAAAATCTCCGTATTTTAAAATGAAATCGTTATCTGACTGATGTTGGCCTACATATGTGTTTTCTTTTGCCAAGTACGTATTGAAGTCAATTGCGGTAGGGTTAAATGGAAATAGACCACATACCCTAAAACCATTTTGAATGGTAGATTCTTTGAAGCTTCTAACGGCTTCTTCTAATATAGAGGCAAAATGTTGTTTACTCAACTGAACTAGTGGATTTTGTCTCCTCCACCACCTGCTTCCATCGTGTTTTTAATATCTTAAAGCAAGCCACATCTGCAGGTTGCAAAATTCTTGTTGAGTTTGGATATAATGCAATAAAAATTACATTCAACTTAGTACATACAGTACTTATCTCATATGTTAAATGGGTCTTATGCCCACCCACAAAAGGGATTACGGGTCTTTTGATTCTATTTTGCTCCAAATATATATGAAATATATTTGAAATCCTGTATTCATAAAAACCTCGGATTTCATTCATCACTTGTATCACTTGTATCACTTGTACCTATGCAGCAAATATTTGGAACGCTAGCCGCAATATTTGCTGGTAAGTGTTTGTATGGGTATATGATCATGGGTGGTGTCATTGATCATGATGTGGAAAAGCTAAACATTACTGTTCAGATTGATTTAAGGTTGATGTTGCCACCCCTGATCTACTTCATATGCATTTTTTGTTCCCTTTGCGCCCAGAACTTTGTATTCTTTGGGGCACAGTAAAAAACAGGTTTCATCCACATTAAAACGTCTTTAGGAATCCTAAAGAATTTCTTCCAAGTTTTTGTCTTGGAGATAGCTTTCTACTTTCGTAAACCAACTTCTAATGTCCTTTTCAGATACGTTAGCAGTTGATGATGTAACGTCTTTAGGAATCCTGAGAGCCAGCAAGGGATGCCTCTTTAAAAACGCTTCATACCAGTGTTTCCCTGGAGTAGTATTTTTAAAAGGATTCTGCTGAAGGTTTTTAGCCCGAAAGTAACTTTTATTTGAAACTTATTTCCGCATCTTTAACAATTATGGAAATATCGGAGTTTTTAGAAAATCACAATATTTAGTTTTTTTAGAATAATTTCTAAACGGCTTGAATGTTTGAAATTTTTTCAACATAATCTGAACCAGCATACAAAACCGCATGACATTGCCCATTTAAACAGATCTCTAGCTTTCAAAATAAGAAAGATACCCAAGCAATCCTACTCTATTTAGGATACCCTGTATAGAGATAGGTCCATGAGTGGGTTTTTTAAATTTTCCCCCGATCGGTACTGAAAAGTCTGGCGTCGCAAACTATACATTTCCGCAGCTTTGGCTTTAAAGACTCCGTTGTTTACAGCTTCAGTAGCATTTTGAAGCGTTTGTTCATTGTATGATATAAAGTATTTAGAATTAATATATAAATAAAACACAATTGATGTGAGTTTCACAACATTTATAATGTTGTACTACAACAATATTTTCGCCACACAGTGGCTTCATCAGACAGATGAAAACTGAAACTATTTTCTGAATCTCAGTTTCATCATGTATCAGCCTCATCAATCCGGTATTTAGAATTTTTCTCTACTTTTGGAATTTTTAATTATTTTGCTCAGCAATAAATATAATAAAAATAATCAGTTGAATATGAACAATTAATAGCATTTATTCTGTCGTAAGATATTTTATCACCTAAAATTATAAGAAGTTTCCCATAATGGATTTGTATTTACGCACTGTACTGTAAAATTTTTGTAATATTTTTTATTGTACCGCAAAAATTAAAATTTTATTAAAAACTGAAAAAAAATCTATCAGTAAACAGCAACCATTAAATGGTATGCACTATAATATGAAGTAACCTGGTTATTAGCATCAATGCCAATTACTGGTTTTTGGGACAATTTAATACCCAGAAGTTGGCATATTTAAATCTCATACCAAAAGCAGTTAACAATAAATCTGTAATCACTGATTTTATAATTTTATAGGTAAATCGAATATATTGATTTATATGCATGATTAGAGACTAAAATTGCTATTTAAAACTTACCATTCCCTAACAAAATGGCCTATTTTCGGCGCATAAATCACTACATTACTTTACGTTAGTACTAACTTGAGTATACTGATAGATACCTATCAGTCGTGGCAAATGGATTTCGTATCCAGCCATAATTTTATATATTTAAGGAAGGATAATAATGTGCAATATTTTCTTCCGATAAAGTTAAACTCATAAAAAGCAAATAAAGCGGAAACATATCTACTTTATTTTACAAAATCATCGATGCCTTCATTTTGGAAAAAGATTAACAATTCATTCTTAAGTTCTAAGCATCGGCATAAAACTTTACCTCTAGATAATCACCTCACTTCAATGTAAAAATGCAAAAAATCGTATATACAAATTTCGCAGATCTTTCGGCTTTTACCAATTTTTTCGCGGTGCACTTGAAACAAGCTCGCAGTGCGCCGGTTAAGAACCGCAAGTGTAGAGTAAACAAAATATTCTTCAGACAAGAAACTGCTTTTACAATCCTCAAACGTAAATTTTTTGTGGAGCCGCAAATTTTATATTTGTATTCAAATACACGGGTACACGGGCACATGTACACGTGTACGTACGGCATAATTACACGTGTAATTAGTTACACGTTTAATTACACGTGTAATTATTTACACGTTTAATTACACGTGTAATTATTTACACGTATAATTACACGTGAAAAACAGCGAAGCGTTGTTCACTGCTTCCAGAAAACGTCGATATGTTAATATTCTTGCACCTGAATCGTTATTTATTGTAAAAATAAATCGTTATTTTGATCGCCGCACGAATTTAGCGTTGTTTTTCTACTGCGGGTAATTTAGTTACTTTTTTAGTTACTTAGTAACTTATTTAGTTACGTCAGAATCTTACGATATCCTAAGTTCACGTACATATTTATTTTCCAAAGTATAAAATAAATTAGTGAATGAAACAACCGAGAGTATTATAATTACACATGTAATTACATAATTACACGTGTAAAATAAATACACGTTTAATTATATTTACACGTGTAGAATAAATACACGTGTAATTATAATTACACGTGTAAAATAAATACATTTGTGATTACACGTGTAAAATAAATACACGTGTAATTACTTCCATCCTGGGACACTCTGCATATTGGGCTATGTAGACCCAAATAATGTTTGATGCTGCGCGCAAGAAATTTTAATTAACTTAAAATTTTAATTTTGTGTTTAAATTGGTTGGTTCTGCACTAACAACAACTCCTTGTTATTATTTTTCTTGTTTTATTTTTAAGATATGTCGGAATCAAAGAAAAAATGTAGACAATACAATTTCGAATATTTAAAATATGATATTATTCAGTCACCCACAAACAAGACATTGTCAATGTGCCTGATTTGCCAGAAAGTATTCTCAAATGAAGCCATGAAACCTTCACGATTACAAGAACATTTGAGCAAAATACATCCTGCCATAAAATATAAAAATTTATATTACTTTCAAATGCTCAAAAATCAACATTCGAGACGTCCAATTTTAGCCGGTATGTTTTCAGCAGCATCAAAACAAGACAATGATGGGTTACGTGCATCTTACAATATTTCGTTGCTTATTGCTAAATCGGGAAAACAGCACACTATTGGAGAAGAATTAATACTGCCAGCTGTGAGTGAAGTTCTCCGTACTGTACTTCACAAGTCACCTTCAGATATTATTAAAAAAATCCCCTTGAGCAATAATACTGTACAGAGACGAATCGACGAAATGTCCGAGGATGTGGAGAGTTTGTGACGTGCCTGAAGAGCAATCAGCGCGTTAGGCCGCGGAGCGAGTGGAGGGTCCCTTCGAAGCAGCGACGAGGGCCGGCTCTCGGTGTCGGAGAGTTAGGGGGGGGGGGGGGGGTTAAAAAAGGCTCCACGTAATTTTAACCTCGCCACTACTTCGTCGCAAAGGGGGGCTCCACCCTACCTGCGTGGGTTGACGGCAGACAGTCAGCGAAGTTCAGAAATTACGAACTGTCGCAACGGCTGACCATCTGGGGCCCACACCACCAGATTTAAATCTCGCAATGAGAAGAGGAAGTTAAACTGAAAAGAATGCCCGGTTGAGAAAACGTGTGGAGGGAACAAAAAATAACAGGTGTGAATTTTGTGGTGTAAAATATCTGCGTTTATTCACACAAAAGACAGGACACCGTGCCTACGCTTCCTGAAATAAATACCTCCTCCCGCAACTTTATCGCGCCGCGTTCACTAGATTCGGCCGAATCCCGCGAATACGTAACGCGCGATGCAAAGGGCCGTCGGAGCCACCCTTTTCTTACAAAAGCGCAAAACACGTACGGCACGAAACACGTAACGCAAATTTTACACAAAAGAAAAAAACGATATATCAAAATGAGATTACAACAGTAAGTGAGAACAAAAAAATATATAAAGATCTGGCCTGCGTTCCTCGCGGCGACTTCGCTGGTGGCTCTGGACTCGGCTCCTGGACGTGCGGCGGCCGATAATCGTCGGGAACGCCGATCACTAAATTCCAGACCTCAGAGCAACTCTGGCAAGATGGCCGCTGCCCCTAGCCAAGACCTGGCTGGCTGGGTTACTTAGCCCTTACCCAAAAAACGCCTGCAAAGCACATGGCCTTAGTAACAATGGCCGGACACGTGTCTTTACGAAAAGAAAAATGTCGGGTGTAATTACTTACTCTGATGTTGTGAGCGTATGGAGTTGAGTCTTATAGTACCCTCCCTTGCCTTGTGCTTCAATGCCTCAATCCCTCTCAGGGTGTCTCTTGATCTCTCTTGAAATGCTCTTTGAAAAGGTGGGAAACCTATATTGATTTTAAGTGAGATTTTATTTCTAAATAGGGGGCGGTGAGTAATTTGTTTTTTCGAAAGGAGGCGGTAGGCTAAAAAAGGTTGGAAACCTCTGAGTTAGAGCATGGTGAGAGCGTCACTATCCAAATCAGTGGATTGGAAGAAGAGGGCCTATCAAATGGTCCTATCGTCCAATGTACTACCTCTAGGTATTTTTTATGGGGTCACTTAAAGTCTGTAGTTTATAAAATGCATCCAGATACTATCGAACAATTACGAGAAAGAATAATACAATAATGTCGAACTATTACTAGACAAACCTTTTAGAAAGTTCGCGAGGAGTTTGACAGCAGGCCATATTTTTGTTTAGAAAACACGGAAACCATTTCCAACATTTACCTTAACGTGTTATTTAAATTTAATTAATTGAACACTCTTGCACTTTATTTGCACATAGTTCTAAAACTAGTTGACCAAATCATATTGTATTAATAATGACTAGAAAGCATTTTTCAAGAGATTTCCAACGATGTATCACAAGTAGGGGAGTGCCATTTTTTTTTTAGATGAAGGTGGCTGTGGCTTAAAGGGTGTGTAGGGGATCGATACTACCCACGCCAGTTTGGTTCTTCCACCGATAGGTGGTTCGGACGGTTTTGAGTAATTTTAAAAATAATTATTAGTTCTATGAAAAAAGTTTGTGGCAACTTTTCAAATTGACACAATCTATATTATCATCATAAACAAGCCAGAATCATAGTGATTCTAAAATTAAAAACAAATACATAATACATATAATAATACAACAACAAAATATACAACAAAATATTATTAAAGAAAATATACATTGTACATACATGGAAAAACTGTAACTAAATTTACCCGTAATAGAATGGAATTTACTTGATATCAAAATCAACTAATATGATACCTGAGCTTGTCGGCTTTTGCAGATTTTAGAAACATTAGGTCGAATATTTGATGTAGCTACTTAATTCTTCGTTTAAATTCGTAAGTCTTTCTCGTTTTTTAGTTTTTATATTAGTTATTGTTGAGAAACCAGGCTCGCACAAATATGATGTTGAAACTGTTACAAAATGTTCAGTGCCCTCATCTAGAGAGCTGGGTATTCCTTTGGACAGAAATCCAAAATTGCACCATATATATTTTAAAAAATGTAATTTTTAGATTATGATCCGTTGACAAGGTGACCAATTCTTCTTCTTCTTCTTCCTGGTACAAAAGGTCACAACTCGATGTATCAATCGTGGCAAATGGAGTTTTTTCTTGGAATGCTTGTATTAACGTTATTTAAGTAGTTTAAGTAGTAGCTAAATATGCCATTTTAGCACACCAATCATTTTTTGGAGACATTTTACAAAATCATCCATGCCTTCATTTTGGAAAAAGATTAATAATTCATTCTTAAGTTCTAAGCATCGGCATAAAACTTTACCTCTAGATAATCACCTCACTTCAATGTAAAAATGCAAAAAAAACGTATATACAAATTTCGCAGATCTTTCGGCTCTTACCAATTTTTTCGCGGTGCACTTGCAACAAGCTGGCAGTACGCCGGTTAAGAACCACTGGTGTAGAGTAAACAAAATATTCATGAGACAAGAAACCACAAAATTAATATAATATTTTGAAGCTAAATTATGGCATTAACGACTCTTTCGTGCTCTTGCACCAGTCAATAATAGTCTTCGATATGTTCGCGCACGTTGGCACGCGTTCCGCGCCGTGAATTAATCCACCATTAGATCCACTTTTTCTCGATCCTTCGAGGCGTAGTTTTTTTTTTTTTTTGCTACGTCCTCTCACGTAGCACTTCGCGCTCGAACGGGCGCGCGCACACACAAAAAAGGGGATATAATGGTTCTCGTTTGAGGAATTAATGAAATAAAACGCGCCTGGTGAAAAAGGAAGTTTTCATTATGCCATCGGCCGCTATTGTTGCCTAATTGTTTCACGGAGCGCCGGTCGTGTTTGATGGCGTGGGTGGGTGGGTGGCGTGGGTGCAAAGCCGGCACAATGGCCAACGTGGCAGATTTGTAATTGAATTAGGTATTTTTCAGCGGTCAGGAACAATCCGATTGCAGCACCTGTAATCGCCGGATGTTGTGCAGTTACCTTTGATCTGGGATGGATGCGTAACGTCTTTTGTAATCGCGGAATTGTAATCAAGAGGTTTAATAGAAATGCTACTTTCAATATGGAGCGGTATCTCAAATAATCAGAATGTACGGTACAAGTGAACGACGCCGACGTATCGCAATATAAGGGAGTGTGTAGTCCTAAAAGGCCAGTTCAAGTACTCTGCACAAAAAAAAGATATGGATCTATAAGCTGGAAGTTCAATAATATATACTCTATAAAACAATTTGTAGTAGACTCTCTCCGTATAACATATTTATAGGAAAGTAAATTGTTCGTGAACATTTCTGTATACCAGATAGCAATGGAAATATTATTTTTGAGCTCCCTCTTCTTCCGCTGTATATATGTAGATGAATGTGGCAACTTTTTTGTGATACGATAAGTCAAAAACTGTTCACGCTAATTAAATATTTTAAGATTAAAGCTTTAGAACACGAAAGATTTTGATCCTGCGTGTGAATGCTTCAAACTTGTAAGACTTGGGTTTCCCCAATATTTAATAATTAGGTATATTTTACTTATAATCATAAATCCTTATAATTTATGATATCTGTTTTGGCTCGTGATTTATCTATTTTACTTTTACTTTGTGTGCTCGTATAATGGCAGTACTTCTTTACGTTACGTTTGATATTAAATCATTATCGTGACAACTCCAACTTCTTTTAGAGGTAATGCGTGTGTTAGTAAGAATAATATTAATAAAATAAAGACACATATTTATGGATTAAGTGTCATTTATTCACTTTAAAGGATTTTGCAACAACAATTAAACATCAATTTTGAATTTAATGACTTCCTTTATTGACTCAAAAAGTATTAGTTAGTTTTGGATAAAAGATACTTAACGTCAATGACTTCACATATTGCTCAATTCTACGTGCCCGCAAAACTGCTCAACGCATGTCACCACTTTATGAAATATGTCACTGTATGCGTCTTCTAATATCACATTCCATTTTATCCGTACATTAGTTGGAAATTTCTAATAACGTCGATGACTTCACACACTGATCAATTTTACGTGCCCGCAAAACTTCATGCAATATGTCACTGTTTGTGCCTTCCAATGTCACATTCCATCTATTACTTCAGGATTCACTAACTAAGTTTTTATAGATACAATTTTGTTAAATATATCATGTAAATTGTTCGTTTGACTGATATTAATGATTTTACAATATGATTATTTATAACTCGTTCATACTCATTACATAAAACAACCAATAATTTGCCTCAGTATTGCCCAGTTATTATGTAAATTATACCTTAATATATTATGCGTATTCCCTGTAGAACATTATCGTTTTAGATTTCAGCTTTAAATTTAGAATAATATGTATTAAACAAGCAATTTCGATAATTTTATTGTTTTTATTTCATTAACCTTTAGTTTTATTTCTGTAAAGTTTCTCATTTAAACATACTCTTCATTGATTCAAATTCATGTTATTAATTACTCATAATTAAATAATGTTTTGCCACTTTAGCGAAGAGTATTTAGGCTATATTTTAATAATTTATACTTATTCCCTGAAGAGTATTATCCTCTATATACTTCATTGTAAATTTATAATTACAGTATTCTATTAAAGCGGAAATTCAAATGATATTACTTATTTCATTTTAATTGACATTTTTATGACTTATGTTACCTTGTGAGGGGAATTGTTAATCATGTCTACTACGGTAAATATATTTGGTAACAGTAACATTCTCGAAGACCCACGTATTTCAAACCGTAAAGATTACCCTATTAGCCTCCACGACACCGCTCAAAGCGTATGCCAGAAATTAATAAAGCTGTCGAATACCTACGTATATGAAACCGGAAATTGACCTCCACGAGACCGCTCAAAGCGTATACCAGAAATTAATAAAGCTTATTAAATTCTGGCATACGCTTTGAGCGGTGTGGTGGAGGTTAATAGGGTAATCTTTCCGGTTTCATATACGTGGGTATAATAATATAACGTGGGTATAATAATACCTATGTATATGAAACTAGAAATATTACCTTATTAACCTCTACGACACCGCTCAAAGCGTATGCCGGAAATTAATAAAGCTCTCGAATACCTACGTATATGAAACCGGAAAGATTACCTTATTAACCTCCACGATACCGCTCAACGCGTATACCAGAAATTAATAAAGCTCTCGAATACCCACGTATATGAAACCGGAAAGATTACCTTATTAACCTCCATGACACCGCTCAAAGCGTATGCCAGAAATTATAAATAATAAAGCTCTCGAATACCCACGTATATGAAACCGAAGAGATTATATACATGGTGAGTTTTTTCGGATATTTAGTATGGGGATCTCGGAAACTTGCGAAGATAGAGGGAAGATTAAATGGGGAAAAAATTGCAGTTTTACAAGCTCAATTTCATGAGGTTTTTGTTTTTTGGAAAAATTGCATGGCTAACTTGATATCTCGAAAACATATATTTTTTGTTATTTTGTTTTGTGCCTATGGCTCTGTTATTATTGACTTTAGAAAAAAATGTGTAAAGGAAAAAGTATAGGTAATTATGTGCTTAATAATACAGTCTAACCGATTATTTTATTTAAGCTTTAATTTTTGAGTTATGACACAAACTTGTGTTTTTTCTAATAGAAACCAAGTTTTTGCTAATATTGATGGACGCTCCGTTAGAAAAGCCACAAATTCTGTTTTAAAAAGGTGTGCATTAATCATAATGGTAAACCTTTTGAACATATTTAGTCTTAAATTGTTTCCTAACTTTAATTACTTTGTTTTGGTACTACTTTAGTTACGTTCTAATGTGTTTGTATTGTTTCTCAATTTATCGTCTGTCATTCCCTGTTAGGTAGTTTTGTTCTCATGTGGTTATATTTTATCAGAAATAATTTTTATTTAAAATTGTAACTCTAACGGAACAACCATTTTACACTAAAGTAATAATGTTTATAATTTCGAAATGAAAAGAAAAATTTTAATAACTAACTTGAATTTTATTATTTAACGCGTTGCGCATCTATTAATTCTTTTCATAGCGTACTTCTTGAGTAGTTCGAAAATGAAAACAAAAAAATGACCATAATTTAATTATTTATAAAAATAACTATATCAAGTGGTATATCATTAGAATAGTTGAAAAGGGTCATTTTTTTATAAGGTCATGGCCAACTATGGTTTTCATTAGAAAAAACTCAACTTTGTGTCATAACTCAAAAATTAGAGCTTAAATAAAATAATCGGTTAGACTGTATTATTAACTTAACTTTTTCTTTTACACATTTTTTTCTAAAGTCAATAATAACAGATCCATAGGCACCGAACAAAATAACAGAAAATATATTTTTTCGAGATATCTAGTTAGCCATGCAATTTTTTCAAAAACACAAAAAGCTCATGAAATTGAACTCGTAAAACTGCAATTCTTTCCCCATCTAATCGTCCCTCTATCTCTGCTAGTTTCCGAGATCCCCATACTAAACATCCGAAAAAACTCACCCTGTATATATATACTTCACGGGGTATTTGTTTTTGGTACTTTGGCATGAATTTACCGATTATTGCTACTCAATTTCGAAATAATCAATACCATCCCGAATACAGTAACTTTTAAACAAATCGGATAATAATATCATAATGATATTCGCGTATACAATTGATGATGATAATAACGGCCTGTCGCCTCGCGAATCTGGAACCAACTAAACTTTTTGCATATAATACGATGCTATTTATATTAAAATTTCGCCCACTCTGCTATTCTACGGGATTCCCCTTGATATTAATTCTCATTCCGGTGATCTCACATGTGCCCTATAGCAGGGTTAGTGATACAAAATTACCAAACCGTTATGATTAGTCATCAGCCTGCTCCGGCCTCTTCTGTGATTATTTATATAGTTGCGTCAACGCGCATCGACCCCGTTTTATATTAATGATTATAAAATTTCTCATAATTTCCTTTGTAAACTTTTCAAATTGAATTTATATTTAATCAGATTACTTAATAAATCCCCAAAATGATCATCCCTTCCTATTCTAACACAATACTTGGCTTTTACGTGTTTTTCAATGTTTATACCTGAGTATGAAATTGCTTTAAAATTACTACTAAACGTCTCAATTAATATCAGTAATTTTTCGTGGTTTTATGTTAAATTAATTTATACAAAATATGGATATTCGAACCCTTACAAACTTCACTTGCATTTATTATGATATTTTGGTTTGGATTAATAATCGTGGTTCGTTAAAGGGGTTCGAAGAGTTGCATATTATTCATGCATGCAAAATGCGTGCACTATGGAGAAATAAATGTTAGGGGTTGCAATTTTCTAGACAGATGGCACAGTAACTAGACGTATTGTAGAAGATTGTATTAAACTAAATATACCCCACACCCTGCTGATACTCGAACAAGTGTATTAAATATGTAAATTAGTTTTCGATACGATGGCAGAATAATGAACAGATGAATTGTAATGCACTGAGCCCTCTAAAATTAACCAACTGTACACAGATACTATTTAATTTAAAAAAAAAGTTTATTGTCCATACATGTTCCATGTTCATTATTTTAGTTTTGACTAAATATTACCAGTGTAAAGCACATATGAAATTTGTTAATTGCAAATTGTTAAATGCAACTACAATGTTATTAATGAATAAATTCAAGAATTTAAGCTACAAATAGGGAATAAAATTGTAATTGTGGAAATGACAGTTTATTAATGTTAATGTTTATTCTGGCGAATACTGTATTTTACAAGTAATATAATCAAGCAGAATTAGAAATGTTAATTGTGTCCTTTCTGGGCGCCAAAGTGAAAATTTGTCCCCGAGTTGAAATATTCATATGCAGGCAGACGATCTCGCCGTTTTCAACGAATCATAAGTTGAAAATCTCTGAACGAATAATAATGAATCACTAATTATATGAAAGCCATTAATAATCCATAATATATATTCTTAAATTTTATTTATTTAATTCTAATATAAAATACATTTATAGTGGATTGTTGTTTCATAATCTAATATCTACTTATAATAATTCTATTACCTAAGCGTACATTATTTGTACTTTATCAGGTAAGTTGGCTAATAAATTTAGTAAATTAATAATTACACATTTTCATCTCTGCTACATATAATAATTATTTGTGGTATATTAGTTACTAATATACGCCTTCCTAAGGCCCTCATGAGCAACTACCTCAAGATATGCACTCTTACATAAACGTCCACAAAAATGTAAATTACACCTTACAGCTTCCGCGTGCGATATTTTCCAATCAATGTTTTTTCACAAACGCACTACTCCAGCCGTCCGTTCCATCGCCGATGATTGGCAATTTGCTGGGGCAGTACTCGCTCATAATTGGAGGAGATACCAATTTCACCGCGAGATGTGCACCACACACTCGACTCAACTCATACGCAAGTTGAACGAGCGGCAAAGAAGTGCGAGAGTAAATAATGCACGTAATGTGCTCAATTTACTTTTTTACTATCCAGGTCATCGCTACGCAATTGCCCTGCACTTTCGCTGGGATTTATCCTCGCGTATTTAATAGACTTACTCCTTTGGTCATAAACATGTTATGACATCTTCGAGGCTATTTAGTGCCTTGCCGTGCTTCTGGGCACGTTTTCCACTCAGTGTTTACGACGGCAACTAATTAATTAACGAAAATTGCAAGTTTACAGCCCATAAGATCATCTCAGTTTTTATGGCTATCGGTAGGTTCATTTCATTTATAGATGATGGTCATGAAAATGATTAGAACTTTGTACATCCATACATAAGCAGAGCCTAATTAACCTATATTGGGACCCTAGACATATTTTTCCTGCCGGGTCCCCCACAAGAAATACACCAAACAAAAACATACTCCCCAAAACATTAAAATACTATAAATATTGTAATATTATAAAAGATACTCCTGGTAATTAAAAAAACTAATACATGTGTTACTTTTTTATTAAAAGTTGTATTTTCACCAAGAAGCAAATTGGACTATATATTTTAGGAAAATTTATAGTTTTCGTAATTATATTAACAAAATTTAGAATTTTCTATAAAAACCATGCAAATCCGAAAAAATATCTTGATAACAAAAGCTAATTGTACTATTAATACCGGGTGTATCAAGTTATACCACCGTGCGATTGTTAGCCATTTACAGTTGCATAAGAAAAATTTAAATTGGCCAGCACATACATAAGATGCCAATCTTACAGAAACGGGTCTAAAATTTTTAATATCATTTCAAACCTGACGATAAAATTTTAAAAAATAACTTCGAGATTGTCATCGCAATGAATCGTTTGAATTAAAAACAACATTTATGAAACAATAATTTTAAAAAAGTCGATTAGATCAAGATTAGAATCTTGATTTACAACTTCAAAAGACAAACGGCACTAAATCATTGGGGCGATGCCACAAATCAGGTGCTCCCAATTAATGAATCCATGTGCCTCTGAGTTTTTTTAGTATCGGTACAGAAATTGACCAGTTTTATGGCAAGTATATAACCGTTATTGGCAAGAGTCATTATATCTATTGTTAAACACATTTCACAAGTTCGTCGTAAATATTAGCGTCACAATATCAAATTGCATTTATTTCAAAAACGGAAGTTATATTTATAATTTAAATTGCACGGCAAAATGTAGAATTGAGTAAAAATACACTCTCTTAAAAATCAAATAAATAAGCAATCACTTACTTATAAGAAACCTAAAAAAAACGATTGACAAATATTGTTCTTCATTAATACATAATTGTATACATTAAATATGGACATTTTATTTCTATTAGAAGTGGCCACTTTGGTCTCGGCTGTAAAACTTGAAACGCCCGGTATACAGTATGTCCCCGGATTGAGTTTACAAGGGATTTTTTATTAATTTTTAGTTTTAACTAAAAATGTTATAAGAATTAAAATTTCTGCTTGGTCTGAAACTACCATTTCAGTTATTAAAACATTGATTTATTTATACAGGGTGTTTGCTAAATAAAAATAATAATCTAATTTTGACACTTAAGAAAAATAACATCACTTAAACAATCAGCTCAAGTCTTTTGTCTTCACACAGTTTTTCTTCACACAGTTCAAGCCTGGTGTGGAACTCATGAAAACTGTTTTGTATTTCTTCAATAATTATCGATACAAATGCCTCTTGAAGACATTTTTTTTTAATTGTCGGTATTATTTTCTACATTTGGGGGATTGCTTGACTTGATATATGTTGTTAGATGTAATTTTAAATTCTTTTTGCAAATAGTAAATAAAATTAGTAACAAAAAAATATTTAAAAAAATTGGTTTTTCCAACACCCTGTTTAAATAAATCAAAGTTTTAATAAATGAGCAGGTAGTTTCAGACCAAGCAGGAATTATAATTTCTATAAAAAAAATTTTCTAAAAAGTAAAAATAAAAATAAATTCCCTTTTGTAAACTCAATCCGGTTACATACTGTATATATATATATATATATATATATATATATATATATATATAGACATATGCACGGTCATTGTGAAGCCCTTTGAATATATTAACCGACATTGTGCAGCCCAAAAGTACGTTGTTTAGCCCGGTCCCGGGCTACACAGCGCATCGTTGTTTATTTCAATACCACACATGGTAGGAATATCATGTTATCGCAAATATACATTTTTGTGTGGGCGACATTAGGACATATTTACATATACAAGATACACCTTGTAGTTCATATTAGTGTACTCCGAGGGCGCGTCAGTAGATACTTATATACAGTATATACCTATGCGCACATGGATGGAAACACTGCGTTATGTAGCCCGAGATCTGGCAACGCTGAAGTGTCACCTTGTGACTACTCGGTAGCTCATTCAAGGATATTTTCTTATATTTTGCCGCGGCAATGCACACTTCTCATTATTTCGATTTTATTTATTCTGCAAGAACCTGGCAAAAACGGAATGATGGAACGAAAGAGCTAATATAGTATCGTTAATCTGAGATCTGGCAGTACATTTCAATTTTTGTCAATCATTTCAAAAATATTAGATACATGAAAAATACTTTAATAAAAGCAAAACGAGAATCTTCAAGTGAATATTTTTTTCAAAAATACTATAAACACACAAAAAAAATTTTTTTTTCCCTTAATATATATATATTTAAAACGAGACAAACATTGCTATTTATTTATTGCTATTTCATTCTCAGAACATAAAAATGTGCCTTTATGTTAAGTATCTCATAAATTAGATATTAAACATATAATAATAACAGCTATTAAAAGTAAAAGCATATCACGAATTTGGTACAACAAAATATGGTTTATTATATAAATACTACATAGGTATTAAACACACAGAAAAATTGAAGAAATCCTATTTACGAGTGAACACTATTACAGAGATTACACTATCAGGTAAAGTTAAAGTCGGTCTTTAGTTTACAAGGACTAGTTTAGACCGGGGGGTGATGTCGATCGTCCAAATCTTTATTCAACCCCAAGAAATTATAATAAGAATTGGTGAAGGTACATTTCTGTTGTACCTGTAAATGTACTAATTCTTATTAAATTTTTTTGGTGTTGAATAAATATTTGGACGATGCTGATGACGACCCCCGGTCGAAACTAGTCCATGTAAACTAAAGACTGACTTTATCTATACCTGATAATGCTAACCTTCACTCATGAATTCACCTATAATCAGAATGGATCTATATACTTATTAAAACCTATTTATTTTTGTAGCAATTGTAAACGAAGGCTTTGATTTTGACCCAATTTTTTTCTTTGAATAATTGCTTGTGTTTTGCAAGGAGCTCTTCAACTTCTTTTTTCTTGGGGGGTTTTTTCGATTGTATATGATTTCTAAAAAAATTAGTTATTATAAGTCTTTGCTCTTCGGTCCATCTGATTCTTTCGATTTTTGCCTTCTTATATTTATCTTTAAAAGTCGTATCTGTAAATTAAATAGATGAAAATGATTGAACAGAAAATTATTAAATAAATAAATAATAGATAAATTATAGATTTATATATTAACTTTACGAAGATTAATTATCCCAATTTTTCCCAATCATCCCAACATAATTTATTTTATTACGCTACCTGAAGGTGTAGAAGAAGAGCAGGCAATTTCATCTTCTAGCTCAACGTCATTTTGTGGTCCACTCGCAAGAACATCCGTGTTTTCTTCAAAATTATCGCCATCCATTCTAGATATATGCTGAATAGAATCGGAGTCTGAGTCTGAAACTGCAGCATCCGAAAACTCTATTTCGTCCAAGGATCTACCCTTATAAAGTGCAATATTTCCTTTATTTATCGCCATTAATAGTTTAGATACCTTTGCAGTTTGATAAACGTCTTGTGGCAATCTAAAAAATAATATAAAAATTCATTGTATTTTAATATTTGATTCACTTTCTTCTTATACTGAGAGTACTTTCTTGCGCATTAAGTGTAGTCAATATTTACCTATAGTATGTTTCATGAGTTTTTTTTGTATGACCCATGAATGCCGCAAACTGCTCTATTTCTGCCTCAGTTAGATTCATTACTTGCAATACAGTGGCTATTTGTTTTCTAAGCCGTGTTGAAGTAAACAAATCTGGATCCTTTACACCAGATCGATGCGCTATTTTTTTTATTACATGATATCCACTCAACGAACTATTTTTAGTCGCTGGATTTCCAAACAGGTATTCATTGGTATCCGATACACATTTATTTCTAGCATTTAACATTACACGAATAAATTTCTGAATATTCTTTGGAAACAATAAAGGGACTGGTTTCGAGCCTTTTCCTCCACTTATAATTCGTTTGAAGCTCTTAGTGAGAATCTTTTCACTTTCGGACAGTGTTTGTAAAAATTCTTCTTGCTGGCTAGGTGGGACCTCGGAGTTATAAGTTGTAACCTTTAAATATTGAACTTCGCCAATTCGTTTTCTATTGAGAAGTAATGTTAATGCTAAGACATTTTCAGAGAGTATTCTATAGTTCCTCTTAATTAGGTTTCCTTGTAAAATATTTTCACTTGCTTCCTCAGCTTCTTTTAATGCAAATTGTTGAAAGTGTATCACATCACTTGTTAGCGGCATCAATTTTTGCTTTTCCCAATGCTTTTCGTTTAAATCTTTTAATGCTAGACTAGACACTTCCGAATTCCAATTATTAATAATTAGGTTTCTAAGCCGTTTTATACATTTTAATGCACTTTCGGGTTCGTCGCAAAGTAGAAAGCGACTCTTTTTAATAATTAATTTAGTCGCTATGTCGCAAAGTTGTTTTAATGTTGTGCCCATATGCAAAGCTAAGCTGCTTGCTTTGTACGTTTTAGTTTGCTCATCATACCCACTTATGACTTTCGTAGCCGAAACTATGTTGTCAAAAAAATCAGGTTTTAATATGTCAACAAACCGTTTTACACCAGTCATTTCTCGTAGTATTATTATAAGTCTTCCAAGTTCTCTCATTTTATTAGATATGGTTGTTCTAATCTGAGGACGTTTATGTTTACGTAATATACTTTCAGCGTAACTACAAATAAGTACACCGTTCATTGCCACCTGTGACTTCTCATCCGCTCTCATAATTTTGAACACCTCTTCTTTTAGTCTTAAGGTGTTATAAAATTCACTGTATGCACCTGCACAAATTGTAAACATTTGTGACTCTGATAAATGATTTTTACGTTTAGATAAATCTTTATTCCCTGAACGTAATTTGCAGGAATTCCTATGCCTTCTTAAAAAATTTCGTTTGAAGTATCCGAAACAGTCTTGGCATACAACATATTGATCTTTTCCGTCTTCCTTATTTTGAGATGCAACCCTATCAACATTTCCATCATAAGATTCCCTAGGTCTTCTCACCGGACGCACTACATTCGTTTGATTACTGAGAAAATAATTTCCTTGTCTTCGAATAATGTTGAGTAAATCTTTTCTTTTGGGATCTTTTAACGATAAAGCTAATAATTCTTTAACTGCACCTTCGCTGGCATGGTTTCGCTCTAAATGACGAGGAAAATGTGTTACTTCTTGAAAACAATAAGGGCATGCATTTTTCTTTGTCCACGGTCGTGCATTTCGATAATGCTCAATACCATCTAGAGGTTCCTGCAAATATTATTACATTATTTTATATCCGATAAACCAGATTTTTAATCCTGCAAGTAAATTGTTACAATATGTACTTGTACTTCTCTAGTAATGTAAGAGGTTTGAACATTTTTAGCAGTAATTACGAGATTCAACAACAAAAATTAAGAGAGAGTATCATATTATTTATTTTGGCAACTTACTTGTACTATTTTACCAAATTTCATAATAACTCCATCAATGTTCTTTTTTAAAGTACTTGTAATTTTGCAAGGCGTCTTATTTACGTTACAGTTGTTTATTGGTAGATTTAGATTATCTACGATATTGACAGAAATCTGAAATTATAACGTATTAAATATTGTTGTAAATACAAAACAAATTAAGTATTTACTTCTTTTATGCATGGAATTGGGAGATCTGACGTATGTGATTCTGGACTAACTGAATCTGAACAAATTGACATCACGTCATTCGGACCCGTTTCAATATATGTTAAAAGATTGAATGAAGTCCCATCCAAATTTTCACTGTTGTGAATATCTGATTCATTTTCCTCCTAGAAAGTCAATAAGTTATAACAAGTTATTACAATCGTTGTTTCTGTCTCAGTAAAATATTTAATATTATTCATACAGTATTCTTACTGGTGATCGAATTTATGGTATGGTTGTGGCGACTGATAACAAATTTCGCAAGTATTGTTTCCAAAAGTGGTATCATGTTCGCCGTTAAATAAGTATTACAGTTAGTTAATTACTTGATTTGACCTGAAACAGCGTATTATTTGTTTCAAATTCAATTGGCAATGCCGTTAATAGATCATGTCGGATTGAATATGATATAAAAAAATATTTCAAAATTGTAGAACTAAATTACAAATTTTATATAAAATAAATTGCAAAATCAAATTATATTTTAACTTACAAAACTGTTCCTCGATTGTAACAGTAAACACAGCTGTTGACAAAAAATAATGTCGAAAGATAATTTTCTAGAAGAAATGTATATATCACCCGAGCATACCACTGCGAGAATTTAAATTACGTACCGTTTGTAAATGTGATGAAGGCACATCTGACTGATATGATTCAGAAGTTTCATTTGATAAACAAGAGTAGTCAACATCTTGTGATGAATCTGCAACGCTTTCTGGACTGTCAAAATTATTTATGGCATAATTTATCTAAAAAAATGTTCTTATATGTATTATTATGTATTATTATATTCGGAAGAAAAATAGTTATTTGTAGGACTATTATCCGTTTCAGGTTTTGACAACCGTGTTTGAAACAGATCGGAGAAAAGAGTTTGAAACAAAAACAGGTATTTTTTTTTTTATTTTTCCAAAAACTTTTCTGCGGAATTAATTTAGACTTAACAAGTGATTTGTATTTTCCTACAAAACCTTGTTTTTCAATATTATAAAAATCAAAATAGTGCTAATTTTACGAAATCACCCAACGCAATTTTACGATCATATCAATGAGATTTTTTTATTGCATGTTAGGTTTAGATTACTGAATAATTTAAAGGTCATATCTTTTTGTTTTCTGTACCTTTTGCAAAATACATATACTGATTCACATGGGAAAATCGCAATTTTCTTATTTAAAATAAATGTACATTTCTTTACATTATTAACAAGAAATAATAAACTCACCTGTGTTTCTTCTCTTAAGTTATATTTCTTTGTTGGAGGAGAATTTTCTAAATAAAAGAAAATGTGTGTAGGTACTTTTAGAAAAATCTAAAAAGGTAATACATGAACTTTTTGCTAAAAGTGCGTATGAACATCAATTTGGTTGTTAACCTGTGTAGGACTTAGTTTCATAAATTTCGATACCCATAAGAAATAAATATGTTTTAAACTTCTAAAGTGTCGCTTTGATATTGTTTTAATTGAAGGGTCGGCCGGCATAACGTTATATGTAGCAAAAACATTGAACGGAGTAAATCGACAAAAAATTGCCCAGGTAACAACTAAGAACTAGACCTTCATGATTATACACCTATTTGCATACAAAGTATGCAAATGTTGCAAATTTGAAAATGCTGCAAAATCACGTTCCAGAAAAATGTTACTGACAACTTTGCCTGCTGACCCTTCTAACTAATTATATATCTAATGTAAAATGCGAAACAAGCGTAAATAGTAATTTTTATAGATAACCCTAAGTTATATATGATCTAATTACTTACCTTTGTTCATATTCGCTAGATGCACTAACATTTTACCTCGACTCTCGTTCATTTTTATGCATTCACTTGAAACTACACCGCGCACGATGAGGGTATATTACGAATGAATATTGCGAATATTGTGCACAATCAGCATTTTACTCTAGCAACGCTGTCGGGCTGTACAACGTGCTAATAGTTTGTATTATATACAACTGGGCCACAGAAGAACCTATTCCTATATCGGGGATTCGCAGCGTACTATAATTATCTAGAATAAAATAGATGTGAAAAAAGTTTCCCCTCCTTTGATGCCTTTAATTTCACAGAGAAGTAGTTCTTAAAAATGAAATTCCCACAATTTTATACACAGCTAAAGTGCCGGGTGGAAGAACGACCTGGTTATATAGTGGGCCACACAAGATACCGTTTATAAGTATATATATATATATATATATATCTGAGGAGCGAGGAAGAACCAAAAAAACGCTGAAAAAATAGTATTTGTTTTTGTATCCCACCTATATTATCAAAAAATAAAAAAATATTCGATGTAAAGCAGAAAATTCAATAAAAAATCATGTATACTGTGAAAAGGCAAGACGACAATGAAGTCACTTTATAATTTATTATCTCAATTTTCTGAATTGTACAAATTAAAAATATCTACATGTGGAAATATGGAAATAATTACTATAAAATTTAATCAAACTCATTTCATCAAGCTTTAAGTTCCAATATGATGGATTTTGAAACAAAAAACGAGAAGCACAAGAAAAATGTTTTGTTTGAAAAAGACAATTCTACAGAAAAATAATAATAAGAAGTGCAAAACAGTATTGAAGCCACATAATTAAGTACAAGTAATTGAAAACATTACAAGTACAAAAATAGAAAAAAATATGCAAAACTGCAAAAAAAACTGCTAATTTATAGCTTTCATGATTAAAATCTATGAAGAATATGAAAATAAGAGAAAATATCTGCATATCTATAGCTAAAAAGCTATAGCTTCGAATCAACAAATCTGTCACTAGATAAGATTCAGGTACCAAGTTAATTTAAGAATAAACTTAACCTTAAGATCTCTAGAAATTGAAAAGTTGAAGATTCGTTGTAAATGGAAATAACTTCTGATAACCTAAATAAACTCTTTTGCTCAGGTTTTAAGATCCAAAATACACAATGCACAAAAAAATAGCCAAATCTGGGATCAAAAACGTAAATAAAAACAATAATATGTGAAAACAGCACAACATGAAGTTACTTGGATTGAACTATAAAAAGTCCTGAAAATGTCTGATCATACATTTATTTTCTCGCGTTAAAAAAGGATTTCCAGCATTTTTATTTAAAAAATATGTATATATTGTGAAAAGGGATATTATTACTGAAGAAATAAACTCGTTTCCACAGGCTGTAAGTTCAAAAATAGAGATTTTACAAAAAAAAAAGCTGATTTCAAACAGATAATTCTACCTATATCAACAAAACAATAATATGTGATAAGTGCAAATCAGTTAAAGAACATAATTTCAACAAAAAAATATATAACAGAAAAATCCCATGTTAAATACATTTATAAAACATAAATATATGTGAAAACAGGAAAACATGTAGTCAAATGGACTTACATAATATGGAATATTGAACTATAAAAAATTCTGAAAATTTCTGTTCGCAGTTTCATTTCCTAAAGTTAATATAAGATTTCCAGACAAGTTAAAAATAACTATATTCTGTAAAAATTGCAATAACTACCGAAAACTTAAATAAACTCATTTCCTCAAGATTTAAGTTCCAAAATGCAGATAACCTAAAAAAAACGAAAAAGCAGTAATGAGTATGTGAAAAGAGCAAAAATTATTGAAGCCACTATTGAAATTATCTGAAGCATAAATTGAACCACAGTAAACAAAAAAAAGTAATGAATGAGTTAAAATTACTACAAAAAATTGTAAAAATTCACAGCAATATAATACAAAACAATAAATTTTAGTTTTTATTCCACTAGAGTGATTCCAATGGAATCAATAGGGCAAATGAAAATAACAGTAACTTTAATGAGAATTTTCTAACGAAGTGATAATTACAATTTTTTTATCTCATATACAGGGTGTCTCCTAAAAAACGCCGCTGGCCATAACTCCTTTATTTATCGGCCGATTTTCGAATACACTTTCCTACGATCTTACAAATTTTCGGCGCTTTTGCTACAAATTTCTTATTACAACTGTAATTTGATAATAGTTCATGAACATTAATAGTTACATTCTAAAGTTGGAAAACATTCTCAAATTTTAATAGCTTATTTATACAGGGTGTCTCCTAAAAAACGCCGCTGGCTATAACTCCTTTATTTATTGGCCCATTAAAAAAAAAAAAACAAGAATAAATGGCTTCACATGTTCTACAAAGGGGCCCTAATTTAGTTTTTTTTGTAAAATAAACTTTCATTTCAAAGATAGTCAAGAAAGTTGATTTTGCAAATAAACAAAATTAGGGCCCCTTTGTAGAACATGTGGAGCCGTTCAATCTTGTTTTTGTTTTTTGAAATCGGCCAATAAATAAAGGAGTTATAGCCAGCGGCGTTTTTTAAGAGACACCTTGTATAAGTAAGCTATTGAAATTTGAGAATGTTTTCCAACTTTAGAATGTAACTATTAAAGCACCGAAAATTTGTAAGATCGTAGGAAAGTGTTTAAGAAACCAAAAGAAAATTTGCAACAAATAAAACGAAAAAGTCGAAGATGTTAAAAGAATATTTGTAAGAATTTGTAACGGTCTGGTTTTGCCTCCGACGGAAACTGTCATGGTTATTAATTGCGCGCACGGACCTCCACCGTAGGCAACCGTACGCACGCGTTTTTTTAAACGTGACGTGTTTCCGTTATGCGAGTGATTTTTAAAAATCGTCGGCGAGACGCTACCATGAGGCAGAAGCTGGTCACCTTCCCTAGAGTGCAGACGTGCCACGAGGTCACAGTTTTTCTTTGGTATATCACCAACCGGTTTCCGGGATTCAAAACGTGTCCTCATTTAACCACCCTAAGAGGGATTGACGGCACCAGGCACAAGGCAAGGGAGACTACTCAACTGGACACGCTCAAAACACCAGAGCGTTTTTTTGGGTAAGGGCTAAGTAACCCAGCCAGCCAGGTTCTTGGCTAGGGGCAACAAACATCCGGGCAACAAACAGTGGTTCCGAGAATTGGAATTCAGCGACGGCGTTTCCGACGATCGCCGGCCGCCGCCCGTCCTAAGAACCAGAATCGCCAGTGGAGTCGCAGATGAGGAACACAGGCCAGATCTACATATTTTTTTCTTGTTCTCACTTCTTATTTTAATTTCATTTGATATATCGTTTTTTTCTTTTGTGTAAAATTTGCGTTGCGTGTTTCGTGTCGTACGTGTTTTGCGTTTATGTAAGAGGGAGGTGGCTCCGACGGCCCTTCGCATCGCGCGTTACGTATTCGCGGGATTCGGCCGAATCTAGTGGACGCGGCGTGATAAAGTTGCGGGAGGAGGTATTTCTTTCAGGAAGCGTAGGCACGGTGTCCTGTCTTTTGTGTCAATAAACGCAGATATTTTACACCACAAAATTCACACCTGTTATTTTTTGTTCCCCCCACGTTTTCTCAACCGGGCATTCTTTTCAGTTTAACTTCCTATTCTCATTGCGAGATTTAAATCTGGTGGTGTGGGCGCCAGATGGTCAGCCGTTGCGACAGTTCGTAATTTCTGAATTTCGCTGACTGTCTGCCGTCAACCCACACAGGTAGGGTGGAGCCCCCCTTTGCGACGAAGTAGTGGCGAGGTTAAAATTACGTGGAGCCTTTTTTAACCCCCCCACTCTCCGACACCGAGAGCCGGCCCTCGTCGCTGCTTCGAAGGGACCCTCCACTCGCTCCGCGGCCTAACGCGCTGATAGCCCTTCAGGCACGTCACAAATGTTACAGAAAATTTCACCATTTTAATCATGTTTAAATTTCACACAACATATAAGTCTACTTGAAATTATTAGAAAATGCAAAAAGCAGAATATTCCCCATCTCTAGATTGTCCGGAAGATTTTTCTGAAGTCAGAACAGTAATATGTAGACAAGGTAAATATTGAACATTTACGATATTTATTTTTTAAATTACCGGCATATGAAAATTAATTTTTCACAATGTCATTAAGTACACTTAATACTACAAAAAAATGCAAAAGAGTCACGATATTGTACCATGTACACATTTCACAACTTTTTGATTTTTTTTACATACACTTCCGGACAAAATTAAGGGACCACCAAATAAACTTGAAATAACTTTACCAATTTACAAGTTGTTGTGAATAGACTTTTCACATGTCATAAATTGACGTTTATTAAGCATTATTCAATAAGTGTGCCATGAAACAATTTACAATATCAGGATTCTTTGCTAGGAAACGAAGAGTCAACAAAAAGCTCTTATTGATGACCCACATTTTTAACTCATTGAATTAATAAATCGTGCTTTGCGTTTTAAAAATTAGTAAACTCGTTTGTATTAAGTTAATTATATATGCCTAGATGACATTGCAGATCAGAAGAAGTATCCCAAATGTTTATTCTTCTTCGTGAAGGATATTCACGAAGAGAAGTTGCTGGGATTCTAAATACTAACAAATCTGTGGTGCAGATGGCCGCAGCACGGTTCAGAGTACTGGTACTTTCAAAAGAAGTTGCGGACAAGGTACTAAAAGAAGAAAAAAAAACAACACGCAGAGAAGATCGTTTCATCGAACTTCAGGGTTTAAGACAGCGGATTGTAACATCTAGCATGTAGTAAATTAAAAAATGATCTTTGATTGGCCACTGCAACAGAAATTTCAACCAAAACAGTAAGAAGAAGACTGAAAGAAGTAAATTTGTCTGCTAGAAAACCAGCAACCGGTCCAATTTTCACAGCTAAGCACAAAAGAAATCGCTTAAACTTTTGTCAAAATCATCAAGGTTGGGACTAGGGGCAGTGGAACTCCGTTTTGTTTTCGGATGAGTCCAGGTTCCTCCTAAACAAGAATGATCGCCGTGTTCTTGTCTTACGAAAACCATGGGAGTAATTTGCACCATGTACCATTCGAGACAAATTTCGTTAGGGGTCTGTAATGGTTTGGGGTGGGATACAATGTAATGGTCGTACAGAATTGTTTTCGATACGAAATGGGTCGCTAACAGCAATAAGATATGCAGACGAGATTATTGTACCCCATGTTCAACAATTTGCCGAAAATTTTGGCAATGGATTCATTTTTATGCAAGACAATGCCAAACCTCATACAGCTAACATTGTCACAACTGCGTTGAGAGATGCAAATATCCGATGTTTGGAGTGGCCCTTCAAAAGCGCTGACCTCAATCCTATTGAGCACCTCTGGGATCAATTGGGCCAAAAAATTAAAAACGCACCGAGAGCCAGTAACTCTTGATGAGCTCCCTAACATGCTTGTTCTAGAATGGGAACAGAAACCCCAAGAAAGAATACGAACCTTAATCTCAAGCATGTCGAGAAGATTAAAAGCCTGTAGTGCTGCAAGAGGAGGGAGGAAGCTTGTAGTGCACTATTAATAATGTTACTTTTTATTACAAATTACGATTTCAAGTTTTAACTTTATTTCTTAGAGTCCATAAAAGTCAAGTTTGTTAATTTTAATAGCTCTTAAGTCAACTGAACTGCAAGGATACACTTGGATTTATATATTTTTTCGTTTCATTAAATTTCGTTATCTGGTTTTAAATTTATTTTGAATTATACTAGTGGTTCCTTAATTTTGTCCGGAAGTGTATTATTTAGATTATTAAGTAGAGTTGGGACTATTGGATGTAACAAACAGAGTGTACCCCGTGAGCTGGTTATTAGAAATTTATATAGTCTGTCCAATTTGAAGAAGGAGTTAATATAAACGTATTCACGTGAATGGCGACAATTTACAGGGCCTAGTCTACACAACATGAGTATAGCGATGGCAGTAAGAAAATATGCGGAGGGACAATCTTGTCTGCTGGAACAATGCTGCGACAATGAGAGCGTGGGACGCGTGGGAAGCCTATTTCTCGGGAGTGCTTAAATACGAAACAGTGGGCCCTAATTTCTTCGATATACGCGGATGACGGTATGACCTTAAAACTAACCCATATAACCTAACATAGGCAATAACAACAATAATATACAATAAATATGAGAATGCGCGAATCTGACAAAGTGTCAGAGGCGCACAGGGGCGTGTTGAAACTCGTGTCGAAACCGTAGACAAGATATACAACCACGCAAAATATACTTAGTCCGGGTAGACCGGAGACTGCGGCACGACCAATCGTATGCTTATGTAGAAGTGTTCACGTATATAACATTATTTATATTTGCTTCGCCTTGAAATTTGACAGATTATAGATGTGTCGGAGATGTATAATGCGCGGTAGATTCGGTAGTCTCTGATAGAACGGCGCTGTTATTCGTAACGTGTTTTCAATGAGCCCCAAGCAAGCACGCCGATTTCCATAAATTCCCACGGAAATTGTGTAACTCCGGGATTACAGGTGCCAATCAAAAGGGGTCCCCGGAGACGGGCGATCCGGGCATCGTGCGTGCCGGTCGCCCATCAATATCCCATTATGCATTCATAACTCCGCACGGATTTAATTATTCCGGGTGCCAAACCCCCTTAGCCGCCCGGAACCCGGAGCCGACCGCTTCCCACGTCCGCAAACACCCGCACCTCACCCGATGGCGATAATCTTGGTGGTCATGCGGGACGTGTAACTCTACGCGCGTGCCGTCTCGATGGGTCCATAATCCCCGGAATCCCACTTCAAACAATCCTCCGGGGGCCAGGGGCCCTGGTAATTGCCGGGGAAATGGAAAAACTAAGTGAATCGGACGAGCACGTGGGGGCGGCGCTTGTTTACTTCAAAAGGAAAAGAATCCGATGGATGGATGTTTTTGGGGTGGCAGGCAGGAATTAACTGTAATGAAGCGGGGGCGGCTCTTTGATGTTGTTTCTTTTTGCCACACCCCGGCCTACCCCTGCATGCGTCCCGGTGCATTAGGCATTAGTGCAGACGCGGCTCTGTTACGCTGCAACGCACTCAGGATATTGGAAAATGTTAGGAATTTTATATATTTATATTTTCACAGATGTAACGTGTTGGTGTACTTCTTTCACTCTTGGATGTTGTACGCACAAATGAGCATGCCTGTTTTTAAAGCACATCAAAGCTGACAGTTAACGTTGATTTGTACACTGAGAAAAAATATTATAAGGTTTATTAATTTTAAATTTGCTGATGAAGATGAACTTAATATATCATTTGTAGGTATAAGTTAAATATATAAAATACGAAACTATTTCAGGGGGGGCGCAGAAGTAAGAATATATCCGGATAGTGATGGTTAAAGACAGCGACAGTGGAGAGAAGAAAATTTGCAAAAATAGGATTAGGTAGGATTAAGTGATAATACATATAAACAGACGTTACAAATAAACAGACATAAGCAAGAAGATACTAAGGTCGCCTGAGCAGCGGAAAGTCCAACAGGAAGAAATAATGGCCAACCAACATAAAACTGAAAGCGAAAATAACAAAGAAGAAGAAAACAAAGAAAAGGTGGAAGAACTGAAAGGAATGATGCGGGATTTAATGCGGGAGGTGAGGAAAGACAATGAAGAGCTTAAAAACACCAACGAAGAAATAAAGAAAAACAGCGGAGAACAAAAAGAACTAAAATACGAAATACAAACAAAAACAAGAGAATCAAATGAGAATGAAGAAAAGTGGGAAAACGAAAAACAATTGATGACGACAAAAATACAAGACCTAGAGGAACGAGTGGACGCAGAAAAAGAAAAGAAGAGAAATAATATCGTAATAAAAAGGCTAAACAACAAAGGAGGAAAAGTAAAAGAAGAGATAGAAGAGTTCCTGACAAGATAACTAAAAGTAGAAATAAAAATAAAAAGCGCATACAAAATAAACGAATACCTAAATCAAGACATGGTACTAGCTGAAGTGGAAACGTGGGAAATGAAACAACAAATCATGAAAGCCAAGAGTAATATAAAGCATACCAGAATATACATAGAAAATGATTTTACGCCGGAAGAAAGAAAAGTGCAAAGAGAAATTAGAAACATAGCGAAGGGAGAAAAATACAAAGGAACTGAAGTAAGAATGGGCTACAGAAAAATACAAATCAATGGAACAAAATACAGATGAAACAAAGGGAGAAAAGGAATATAAGTACCTAAAGGTGCAAAAAAGGGTCCAAAAAACTAAACCTAATACCAAGCCAGAAGACATCAGCGGCAACACACAGGACATGAATATGGAAAACAATGATAAAATAGATAATAAACAAAATATACCAAAACCAGAACAAAATAGCAGTAACAATATAAAAATAAAAGGAAAGGAAGAAGGAAAAAAGACAAAAACCATTAAAAAAAAATGACAATAGGGACATGGAACATTGGAGGAAAAGAGAAGCAGAACTGGTGGAAGAGATGAGAAAACATAAAATAGATATACTAGTAATTACAGAAACAAAAAAGAAAGGACATGGAATAGAAAATATACATATAGGATACTGGTTGATATGAACAGGAGTAGAGGAAAAGGAAAGAGCAAAAGGAGGAGTAGGAATTATAATAATACCGGAAAAGATAAAAGATGTAATAAAAGAAAATCATATAAACGAAAGAATAACGACCATAGAAATCAACTAGTCGAGGATGAAATATGGACACTGATAGTAGCATACGGACCCAACGAAGACGCAAAGAAAGAAGAGAAAGACACATTCTTTGAAAACATACAAAGTTAAGTAGATGAAGGAAAAGAACACATAACGATAATGGGAGTTCTAAACGGAAGATTAGGATGCCCAAATTGCGGAATAGAAGAGATAATGGGGAAAACGGGAGAAAAAATTAAAAACAACAATGGAGAAAGAATAATACAATTATGCATTGAAAACAACCTTGTGATAACAAATACAAAATTCAAGCACAAGTATACAAGGGAACAGCCTAGCAGAGACGAATAGGCTACCACCTAATTAATAGCAACAGCAGGAACAAAATAATGAATGTAACAGTTACAAGGTAAGCTGAAATAGGAAGTGACCACCACCTACTAAAAATGGACATGAGTTGGAAGAAAATACAAAAAACAAACAGACAAGAGGAGGATAACAGTTAAAGAAAAGATAAAAGCCTACAGATTAAGAGAAAAACAAACACAGAAGAAATACAAAGATATACTACAAAATAAATTCAGAGAGAGCGAAATAAAGCTAAACATAGAAGGGAAATGTGGAACATTCAACAGAAATGTACTAGAAGCGGCAAAGGAGACCTGCGGAACAACAAAAATTGGAAACAGGGAAATGAAAAAGACAAACTGATGGACAGAGTAATTCAAAAAGGAGATAAAAGACAAAAAAAGAGAAATGGAAAAGATACCTACAAACAAAAAAATAGAATATTATAAAAAATACAAAGAAAAGAGAAACAAAACAAATTCAATAATAAAAGAAGCAAAACAAAAATCATGGACGAAAATTGGTGAAAGAATGAATGAGAATTTGGGCGAAACCAAAAACTATTTTACGGAACACTGAATCAACCAAAACAAAAAAAAAACATGATGAACATAAAACATAAAAATGGAACAATTATCACGAATGAAGACAATGTAATGAAAAGATGGAGATAATATTTCAAAGAATTAACCGAACAGGATGAAGAAGGTAAAGTAACACAAGAATGGGAGAAAATTGAAAAGTACATGAAGCAATAAAAAAACTAAAAAATGGGAAAGCACCAGCAACCGACGATGAAACCCCGTACATGATGAAACACATGGGCGAAGCCGGGATAACACAAATAACAAAACTAATAAATGACATAATAAGTAGCGGGGAAACACCAAGAGAATGGAATAAAGGAATAATTCTACCAATACATAAGAAAGGGGATAACAGAATATGCGAAAATTACAGAAGAATCACACTAACGAGTATATTAAGTAAGATAATGATCAGGGTACAAGAAAAAATGATGCGAAACAAACTAGACACAATAATAGAGGACAGCCAGTGCGAATTCAGAAGAGGGAGAAGTACTAAAAACCAAATCTTCATACTCAGACATCTAAGCGAGAAACTAATTAAGAAGGACAGAGAAATGCACATATGCTTCGTAGATATCGAAAAGGCATTTGACAGGATAAGAAGAGAGGACATATGGAACGAACTAGCAGAAAGAGGAATAGAGGAAATAAAAAGAATTAAAATTAAGTTTTTTTTTTAATGGAATGGCGTACTTTTCAATTCATAGAGCAATAGACACGACAATTTACTACAAAAAAACGATGTTATAGGCATATTCTCGAAATACGTAATATTAGAAATATCTCGAAAATTCGAATTTCTGCATTATGCAATTTCGCCTATGCTGTTTACACATGCGGAATCGTTTGCGAAACATGATTATCTTTCGTAACTGTGATAAATAATATTACCAAAGAAATTCCTCTTCTAAAAAGTTTCAAAACTATATAATTTAATGATATGATAATGATAATCATAATAAAATAATAAAAAATTGAGAAACCACTTGCTATGTTTTTACCACAAAATTTAATATAGACTGCCACGTAGAAAAGGTCGAAACCATCCTGATGAATAAAATAATTTAAAAAAAAATTACCTAATATTAAAACTCGTTAATTCAGAAACGAGAGACTTGGATTGTGTACATACAATGAATCCCGTTATTTGTGTGAATTCCTTCAACTGGAATCGTCACGTGGCACATACAATTCCAGAAACGTCCAGACACTACAAACAGCATCTCATTAAAACCCAATTGCGCAAGATTAACAAACACCACCATGTGGTGAGACAGCGCGAGAACTGAAATGCACTGGCTGCCGCAAATGCGCCAAGCTTTTGCATGAAAAACTAGGAGAGCACAAAGTGCACAATTCTATCGGAGATAACTCTCCCGGCATGTTCGGTTTTTCGACCCTCGCCACACGACCTCTGGCCACATCACGATTATTTCTTTGTCCACGCCACGAAAGCACAAAACGCGAACACGACAAGAATCCAACGTGCAAATAGTATAGTCTATTCATTTTTGCATCTGCAGAAGAAATGAGTATGTGCACTGAAAACTTTGGTAATGTCTCACACTGCGAGTTTAAATTTATAAACACAGGAAATAAGAGTCAGAACACCATTTCACAAAAAAAGAAGTATTTTAACTTAATGCACATTTCGACCGCGATGCAGCCGTATTCAGTAGAACAACTTTACTTGTATAAATAAACACAGTAACAAACATGCAAATGCAAATTTAGTCTACGTGTTTTACAAGGAGTAGTGTAATCAGATTTTGACCTCTTGTCTAATCCTGAAATTCGATTTTAATTCCGTGCCAGAAACTTGTGAGGGTATAAACTTTGCAATTCCAGGCGCGGTTTTCATCACTATAACGAATTACATCCACAAGCACTAATTAAACATGCATATTGCCCCTTCGTAACGGCAACTAATTAACTATTAATAACCGCAGCTGAAAGAGGCGTCTGCGTTTGTTTTGATTAGCACCGCCAACATCCGTCGGGATTGCTGAGTGGCTTCGAAAATAAAATTTGTAACGAAACAATGGGGGTCATTAAACGCCCCACCCTCTCGTTTCAGCCTGCGCACCATCCCTGGACGTCTGGTGGATGCTTTGTGGGGACCTGCAGATTACTTGGAAACAGGTGCTCCCGATTCCGTGGGGTCCCGTCCCGACAATGGGGTTTGATGGCCCTGGAAGGGATGAAATTGCACCCCGATGTATCCTCACGTTTTTATTACGTGCGTGCGTTTGGGTGGGAAAGCATACAGTGGTATTACCGTACAAGGGGAGCGCATTGATCCCTTGCTTGGTGCAGACAAATGTATACATCATAATTTTCCCACAAAACACAATCTCTATCAATACTTTCCCCATATAATTTAGATTGATTCACAAAGGACGGGGAAACAATTTAAGAAGATCGGTGTACTATAGAAAACTGTTCACAACTTTACTGGATGGAAAGACCGCCCCCTTTACCAGTAATGTGCCATGTAAATTTAATAATCTTTGCAGCAGTCCAGTATCTTTTTAAAACGCCAATGGTATAGAGATTTAAACTGCCATAACTTAAGCTCACAATGTTGATTCTAGTGACAAATATTACAATGCAACAATGGACTCCTCAGGTCAGAAGTTAACATAGTCGCTTCTCCACTAAATTTTCTTAAAATATTACCAATAATTGGGCCGTTGAAAACCAGAGTGTCCTTGTTTTTTTTTTAATTCAGATAAGTCCAGAAATATACTGTGGATGTTATCCCAAAGTGCACTCTGGTTTCTGGAGCCGAATTACGTGGCTAAAAGTAATATAATGTGTTTTATTAGAAACTAATAGTCTTAACTAGTTCTATGGTAATAAATAAGAAAATTAAACAACTTTGTATTAGTATAACATACAGTGTACCCCAGAATTGACTTCACGATAGATATAATTAACTGATTTTTACTATATATTTTTTTAATCTTTACTGAAAGTCTACCCGCTTCACACTGAATGCAATAACATATAATAAATAATTTTCTGCACAAGAAATGTTATATTTTACTATCTAATTATAATTTAAAGATGTCTAATTCAGCAGTAGGCATGAATTCTTCTAAAAGTATAGTCTCCATATCATTTTTTTTATATGTTCTTCATCTTCATCGGTTTGTTTAAATTCGGCTTGGTTTGGAGCCGGTTCTAGGAGTAATCTGATAACTTCAGAAGGAAGGGGCAATTTCTTTTGACAACGTACACGATCTTCTACGTGTATGGAAGATATCAAAGGATCTGATGTGTCCATTGCTCGGCAAAAAATGTCTTGCAAATTGTTTTTTCTACTTGTTTTTCTGGCATGGAATTGCCTATCAGATTTATAAATTTTGTTTCTTTTTTCCGACCCTTCCTCTCCAAAGTAACCCATCGGCAATACGGTATTTTCAATAATTTGTCTGCCATGAATTACAATTTTGTGGACAGTTCGTAGCATGGCGTACCAAGAATATTTGTACATAAATAATCTTGTCGTTTCGTGGCAATACGTCTCAAATTTTATAGGGTCAATTTGTAAACTACAAGAATAACAAATTAAAATTATTTTAAACTGAATTAATTCTTCACTGACATCTGTAATTTTGGAAAATAATTTTGAGTAGCTAAACGCTTGACGGCCGGTATTTCCGTCATTGGTACTGCCAAACCCGTTGGATTTGGGTTTATCGACAACGAGATGCAGCTTTTTCAAAAATCGTTGTTGAACAAGTTTCTTTCTCTCTTTTAAAATTTCCTTATTTTGATCTCCTAGAACTTCCCACACACACAAATCATATCTATACGATATATGAATAATGCACTCAAAGAATCTAATCCATGCATGTAATGGGCTTGCTCCAAACTGAAAGTATTTGCTTTTGGCTCAAATATTTTTGTCAAAATATTCTAATGCCATCATCAGTCTTGGAGTAGCACCACATATGGGACAAGCTCGACTTGACTTTGTTCCGGTCAATGTATTTAATATTTTACCGTCAATTAAAGTCATATATAATTTATATTTTATTTTTATGACTTTGCTTTCTATCAAACATATTGTTAATACTTCAAGCGTCTCAATTTCGTTTTCAATATTTGGCTTCTCCTTTAAAATGTGCTCCAATGTTTCTTTTACGTACTCTAGTTTGATTGGTCTACAAAAACGTACCGATTGTGTAGTGCGATTGTTCCATAAAATTGTTTCATTCAAGGTTTGCAAGCGAAGAGGAATACATGTTGAAAAAAGTAGTCAGAATGAGTACCAGGACTTTCAAATTTTTGTCTATAATTTGATTGACCACTACTTCCATCGAAGTCATAACTAAAAATTATTACTGCGTCTATTTCTGTAATCTTAAGCATTTCCATATGACTCAAAATAACCTCTCTTTGCAATTCAACTATACGTCTACTTGTGTGCTCTAAAACAGAATCAAGTGGAAGTTCTGCCTTAATATCGATAACATTTATGCCAGATGGTCTACATTTTGATTTACAAAGCCACACTTGTTTGTAATCAGGATAACATTCCTTTGAAAGAGCACCCGTCTGATGTCCAAATATTGCTGTTTACTTAAATTACAATTTATAATAAGCTCTAATGCTTCTTCGGCGGTATATTTTGACATCCCTTTTTTTTTAGGAGAAATAATTTTCCGAATTCTGGATGGTCGAGATGGATTTGTGTTTACTTCCTTCAAAACGGCCGCTAAATCATGTTTGCCTTGATGTCGTGTTGCCGGGGATACAGCTTGTACCAATAACGCGCATTCATGATTTTTTCCTTGGATAATTGTGAAGCTTCTCTCCTTTGTGATACGCTTGTTTTTACAGAAAATGGAAGAGTGGGTCGACCAAAAGATGTCGAAAGCATGGGCTTGTCTACTTCAATAATAAAGTTTTCATCCAGCCAAGCAAATTTTGTCCTCTTAAAATATTCTGCTCGTCGACAAGCTTGATTGAACCTTTCTTCAAAATTTCGGGCCAAACGGCGAATTTTCGCAAAAATTTCTCCTTCATTTGAGGGCATCAAGGGTTATTCAATAAGTGTTTTAATATAATCTAGAATTTTTCGGAACTTCTCCTCTTTATTAGTGCCTTTCTGCCAAATTTCGAATAGGTTTATCTTTTTGAACACATGCATTGCTGGAAAAAACAATTTGTCATGCGTATAGCAGAAAATAACAACGTAAGTTTAATATTTTTAACTTCTTAAAATAAGGCTTAAAACGTGTATGCAAAAATAAATCCCGCCAAATCCCGCCGTTTTTTTATAAGTCAAGTGAAACTTTAAAAATGATATACTAGGAAACCACAAACATCGATATTGAGTAAAATTAATTTGAACCATTAAAAACCAACGAACGGGGTTAAGATTTTACATACTAAATAAACATACCTGAGAGAATAATATAAAAATTACTGCACAAAGTTTTATTGAAACACACAGTCACAGCACTCACTCTGCTAAACGTGTCGTCGATAGACAAATGTGTGACTAATGACATCAAATTCAAATGCCAACTTGCAGTTATTTGATCGGTAACTGGATCAGTTAAAGGGACTGTGCACGTGATTACATTGTAGTTCGGAATGTTTAGCATCTGTTATTATATCTAAAAATACGCTTTCTTACAATCGAAAAAATTACTTTAGGCCGAGTAATCGGGCTCTAGAAACCACAGTGGGTGGTGTAAATCCATTTTATTAAACTCAGATAAGTCCAGATACATACAAGGGACAACATCACTAGGATATTTCTGGACTTAACTAAATTAAAAAAAATTGGATACACCACTTTGGGCTTCAACGGCAACATTAATAATAGGTAATATTAATATCGTCTTCATTCTTGTTAAACAAATCTTTGTACATCGTATTTTTCATTGTAGCTCTGTTCGTTAGCTTTTCAAAACCAACTTTTAAAATCCATAAATTTTATATGTTCCCGTGCGCCGAACAATTTCAACTTTAATAATGCCGTCGGCCCCCATCGGTATTCGAAAATGGAATAAATTACGGTCCATCAGGCTCGACTTTGGGTTTGCGGGGACGAGAAAGAAATTGCGGGAAAGTCATGAATTGTGAATGTAATTAAGGGTGCGGATTTTTCCTCTTGCAGATTGCTTAATTGCGGGAATATTTTGAGCCGAAATTAGTTTCAGATCTTCCAAAAGTTGAAGGGCAATTAAATTTTATATGATTAACGATGGTATGCATGGAGAATGTTTTGTTGACCTATATTGCGGATGAAAAAATTTTGTCGTCATATATGCAGAGACAAACTGCCAATAAAATAATAATTGAATTGCTGCAGGAGATCTAACTAGAGGATAGTTATAGTGTGCATGCACCCACCATTCCAATAAAACATGAAAGATGATTCAATCTTAGCGTTATCATTTTTCAATAATAATAATAATAATAATAATTTCATTGTAACTCTGTGGATATATTAGGTATATGATTATTATTGTTGTAGTAATTATAAGATATTGGCAGAGCCAATCCTCCTTACATTCGTCTTCTTAAAGAATCACAAGTCACAAGTCGGAGTATCAAGTCGGAGTCCAGCAACAGATAGGCACTGGACCTGATGAAGATGGATGCGCTCCTTCGGCGCCCTTAGGCCCTTAGACCTAACACCCTAAACAAATGAATTTCCAATTTTTATCGAAGAAGAAGTAGCGCCGCCGACCCCGCAACTCCCGCGGCTCGGCGCGTAATCGTTGGGCCCGGCAAATCCCCGGGGAACCGGGGGTTGTCGCCCCCCACGCATCCCGTAATCCAGGCGGGATACACTCCGTGTACATACATCAAAACGGGATCAGCCGCCGTCCCTGGGGGGCGGCACGGGCACTAACCCTCGCCGGACGAAGACAATGGCCCTCGTTAACCGGCGTGCGGATTGTGTCCTTTGGCGATCGACTGTGGCTGAGCGGGGGATGTTTGTCGGTTACGTTGTGGATTTTGTGTTTAAGGGCGGGATCCGTGTTTGACTTGCGACTTGCGGGATGTATCTAAATGCGAGGTCTGGCGCGCAAATGGACCTGAAAATCTGAAAAAAATTAAATCGTTTTTGTTTTTTTTTGGAATTTCCGGTTGTAACAGTATACAGGGTTGTCACTCTTACGACGCCCACCATTAGGATCTATTAAACGGAAATATATACAGAGTGGGTCAAATAGGATAAAAGTTTATCATTTTTGTACGTTTCAATATTCTGAAACGAAATTCGGGATATCTTGTACAGTTCCTGAAATATCCTGTAAAACCGAAAAAGTGCACTTTCCTTTTCCTTTTATTACTTTTTTTACTTTTGAACTAAATTTTACTTTTGAACTAATTTTTGTGCCAAACATTTTCTGCGCCAACTAGATGCCCAAATTTTCATAGTCAATTTTTTATTTTTTTTATGGCCGCACTATTGGATTTTAATAGCATGTATAACACATGGGTAATCTGACAATTTGTACGATTCCACAAACGCCGAAAAGTTGTAGGATTTGGCAGTTTTCTTTCGGGATAGAATTCACCATAAATTCTAGATGTGACTGTCGCATTTCTGTAACTCCTTACATAGTTATTATACAATGTACTTGTTTTGTAAAAAAACAGTTTTGCACCATTGGTTAAGAATATTAATAAGGGATAAAAATAGTGCCTCGTTAATAAAACCATACAAGGTACTCATTAAATAAGGTGCGACAGTTGCGTTAACCAAATTTTTTTGATATGCATTATACACAGTGTCCAAAATTTAGTGTCAAACGTTTCAAACTTTAAAGCACTTTATGTTTCTTATTTTAAATTGGAACCCCAGTATATTTTTATGTAATTCCATGCGGAATTAAAAGACAATCATTTTTCATAATTACAACTCTATCTCAATTCCTAATACATTAAATGATGCAGAAAACTCGTTTTATCAACAATTCCATTTTAATTAATCAAAATCGAAGGTGGATTTGAAAAACAATTTATTGACATTAAAGTTTAGGAAAGTGACAAGAGCCAATGTTGACTGTAGTAATATAAAAGTTTAAAACTTTTTTAGCTAAGGTCTTTATACGCAAGATACCAAAATTATTTTTTGTCATGGGCTACAACCGAGACAAATTGGTTGATATGATTTTCATATTAGGAAAATGCGAAAGGAACTCATTTTTGGCAAGTCGAGTTTATGCACAGCGTTATCCGGAACGACGGCATCCAGACAAACGGAGCCTGCAAAACTTATTAGAGAGGTTTATACAAACGGAACATGTAAAGTATACGAAACCAGTTAGAAATAGGCCGGTCCGAACTGAAGAAAATCAATTGGCTGTGCTATTATCAGTTATCGAAAATCCTGCCGTTACGCAACGAGCAGTCCCTGCTGCCGTGGATGTAAGCAAAACAAGCATTCGACGGATTTTAAAGGACAACCGTTTCCATGCCTATCATATCCAATTCCATCAGCAACTCTTTGAACAAGATTTTAATCAACGTGTCGAATTTTGCAATTGGTCGCAAGCTAAAATTGGGATGAATTTTGACTTTTGACTATTTTGATAAGGTATTGTTTTCTGATGAGGCCACCTTTAATAAAAATTAATATGTGAATCGTCATAACTTCCATTACTACTGCGACCATAATCCAAGAGATTTTAGGCAGGTTGATCATCAACACAGATGGGCACTTAATTGGTTGGGGGGGTGGGGGAATTATTGGTGAACATATTATATATGTGAACATAGGCCCTCTCTGTTTTAACGAACATTTGAATGGATCAACATATTTGGATTTTTTGCAAAATCAATTGCCAAATTTATGTGAAAATTAACCAATAGCTGTGAGGGATGCAATGTGACTGCAACATGATGGAGCTCCAGCACATTATTCATTACAAGTCAGGGAATATCTCAGCACTATTTTCCCCAATCGGTGGATTGGAAGAGGAGGGCCAAGTAAGTGGCTGCCCCGATCACCCGACTTAACTAAATTAAATTTATTTTTGTGGGGCTACGTCAAGGAAATCGTTTATCAATAACGTTCAACCACTCCAGAAAACATGCAGCAAAGAATTTTAAACGCATTTCAAAATATTACACTCAACCTGTTACCAAGAGTGGCAATGTCATTTCATACTCGTCTTCGTTTGTGCCTTCAAGAGGGCGGAAGATATATCGAACATAAATTCTAGCAATTAATTAATTTTATAAATGTACAGTTATGTTATGTTTCTATGAAATGTTATTACTAAAACTATTTTTTATACAAAACTTAATACTTTTACGATGTGTAATAGGTTTAGACGAAGATCTGTACAACGTTTAATACTTTCGAGATATTAATTGTAACTACTAAACATGTTATGTCAATGAATTGTTTTTCAAAGTCACCTTCGAGTTTTATGCGTTAAAATGGCTATTGGAATAGTTGATAAATCGAGTTTTCTGCACATAACTCTTAATGTGTTACGAATTGCGATAGAGTTGTAATTTGGAAAAATGTTTGTCTTTTATTTCCACATGGAATGACATAAAAATATACAGGGCCTCCAATTTAAAATAAGAAAAATAAATTGCTATAAAGTTTGAAAAGTTTGACACTAAATTTTGGACACTCTGTAAAATGCCTATCAATAAAACTTGGTTAACGCAACTGTCAGACCTTATTTAATGAGTATGGTTTTATTAACAAGTCATATTTTTATCTCTCATTAATTTTCTTAACCAATGGTGCACAACTGTTTTTTTTCAGTTTTAATTTTTTTTGTGATAAAATCACTGAACCGATTTTAATAAAATTTTATGGGTATCTAGACATCCATAAAGGACATCCAAATAAGCAACAAAAAATGTACTATGCAATTTAAAAAGATATATAATCTCGACGTCACGCTTTTTTGAGACACCCTGTATAATCATAAATATTTTCCTGAAATACGCCCCAGACTGCGAGTAAAGTCTACAAAATATCAAAATCCCAACTTAATTAGTAACTGAGCTATAGAAGCCGGGAAGTGAAATGACGGACCCTGTACATTTCCGTTTAATAGATCCTAATAGTAGGCGTCGTAAAAGTGACCACCCTGTATATTTAATCCCTCTTTATAAGATCAGAAGTAACCATATTTCCTATCCTCCCTATCTGTGAGTATTTAGTTGGAAATGATTACGGCTTTCCCCAGAAATCATATTCCTTACAAAGTTATTAAAGATTTCATATAAATTTGCTAATCATATAATTATTATTATTGTTATAATCTTTCTTCTTTTACCATTTCGGGTGTCGAAATCTACACGTATCTGCGTGTAAACAGTATTCTAACATGGTGCGGGAGTCAATTTTAAAAAATGAAGTGGAACAGTGATCAAATAATAACATTAGAGGTAGAGTGTTGATCTTTAATTTAATTAACAAAGAACGCAAAACGCAAAATATATAATATTATATATTACAACTTTTTTTTAACATGAAACATAATGTCGTCAAATTTACAAATATAATAAATACGAGGCATGTTTTTAAAGTTAGTACCAATTTGTATTTCGGCCGCTGCAGCGCTGATTTCGGCTTACCGATGTAGTCCGCGGTTGCTACCAAATATAGCTATTGGCGAATTATATAATCTTATAACTTCAAATTCGCGAATAAAAGATCACTCAATCTTTCAAAAGTCGGGACATTTTCGAAACGTCGCGGGACGCGGGACAAATTTCTAATAATCGGGACTGTCCCGCCTAAATCGGGACGTCGGGTCACCTTAAGAATAGCAAATCTTCCTAGGCTCACTACACAACGCAATATGGGTCTTCCTGTGCCAAGTGTAGCCAAAAGAGAGCGAATATCTTCATGGCCTGACTGGAAAATTCCTTGCAAATATAAGAGCTCCAAGAAAGCTTTTAATTCACATAAATTTGCATCTGCAAGAAATGTAGGGTAATAGTTCTTCTGGGAAACGCCACTTTTTTTGTTCGGCTCCTTCTTCTTGTGCCTTATCCTCCAAGGACGTGGGCAATCAGCAACATGATCTGCACGTTATCTGCTGCTTTTCGAAACAACGATCTTGTAGATTGCCTGTACCACTGCCGTAGATTCTTCAGCCATGATGTTCTTCTGCGGCCTGGCCCGCGCCTACCATCAATTTGATCCTGTCTGATAGTTTGATGATAGTTTGTTACATACGGTATTTATCATTTTTCAAAACGTGACCGAAATACTCGAGCTTTCAAGTTACTCTGATTAAATTACGAATTTCTAATTTTACTTAGCATATCGAATTCTACATATGGCAATTTTTTTATTGGTGTAGGTCATAATATCATGCAGCATTTCAATATGTATCAATAGGTTCCAGCTTTCTAATGGCGATGATGGCGGATTAGCTAAAGCAGTACCTTGTAAAGCGGACGCAGAAGTTACAATGCTATGAGCCGGTGTTCTCCCTCGAATAGCATGAGTTTTTGACCATTTTGTTTTATCCTTGCCTTTCCATGCATTTTGTGCAGTAGAAGAGCATTCTAGTTCTTCGAAAGTTGTAGGTCTGTTCATTTTCATTTTCATTTTACTGCAAATTTCATTATCTGCTTCATCACCACTAGAATCCACGTAACTTTCTGGTACTGCATCAATTTGGGATGCATGTGTAACTAAACAATTTAGATTATCTGATTTACTTGAAGCATGTGTTAGTGAAACATTCGCACTTCCAGTTTGATTTGATTCATAACTAACGTCAGAATCCCGAAATGAATCATCTATAATTATATCTTCCAGTTCTTTATGTGATAAGAACTTGCTAGTAGTTACCATTTCTATAAATATATATTATTTATAAATAACTATACTCTATTTAGTAACTAGGAAGAGCGATTCAAATTTGGCGCGCGAATGCCTACACCTGTGATTGGCTGAAAGCACACCCACTTCACAAGGTACCAAAACGCAGTTTTTAACGCATATAACCTCAATTCGAAGCGTCCGTCAGTCTAATTTTTTTAATATCCCGCGAAATTTTGCAAGTAAATAATCAGTTCTGTTCAGAACTTATATTCGCAGTGTTAATAGTTATTTTTGCTTATATTATTGTGATGGATTCTGAACCCAGTACAAAGTCAGCGATGTTTTCACGTTCACCTCCAAAAAAGCGTTCACGGTTGGATTTGGGTCATTTATCTTTATCCGAAAGTCCGTGTTTTAGTATCTGGCAGAGTAACCAACAAATATGCCCCTTTATCTTCGATGTCGTCTATGCACATTTTGGTGAGTTCTTCACACCGACATGCCCCAGATATACCCATTATCAGAGCAACTTTCTTCATCAAATATATCTAAATATACTCTACTTCCGCCAAAAATCTCTTGCCTTCTTCGGGGTTCGGGATTTCCCTTTGAGGTACGCAATTAGCTTCACGAATCTATAATATTACAAAAATAACCACATGCCTATATAACGTATGTCATTCAGGCGTAATAAATAAATAAAACTAACCTCGAAATGTCCACATTTTCGTAGGCTTGTAGGTTAGCTTTATGACGGTAAAAACTACTCCGTATGACCCGGGGATACTAGTTGGGGGTTAATCCAGCTTTTTCCAGTTCAGTATCCCATATGTTAATATGTGTTTGTAAGTCTCTCTTATGTTGTGTGATGATTGCCACATCGTCTGCCAAATATATTCACTTATTGTTGTGGGTTTTAATTTGTTGTATCCTGTCACTGTTTTCCTTGTCTTGGTTTTAATTTTCTTCATGATTTCATCGATTGCTATTATGAACAAACCAATAAATTTGCTAAACCTATAATGGAATATGTAAAATGTTGACTATAAATTTTAATAACATCAATAGAAACTATGAAATTTTCGTCATTTCCATTACAGATTACAAAATTTCTTCGAAAACTCCATAAATTGTGATAATATATACGATGAATTAATGTGATAATTTATGCACTTTGCATAGTGCAATTTGCACTATGCAAATTGTATATTTGTAAATGTGCATTTTCGAATTATTTCCCTGGACAACTGGAGACCGGTTTCAACCAAATTGGGTCTCATCAGTCCGGTAAGTCCAGTAAGTCATCTACAAATATACAATTTATAATTTAAATATGGAAAATTTTAAATTGTTATTCCCGAGAGTACACAAATGCTACATTAATTCAATAACTCAGGATGCCGTACACTTTTTAAAATAACGATAATTATTGCAAACTTCTGATGATGGATTTCAATGTTTCGATGGAAATGATCTAATATTAATTATAAATTGCAAAATTCCTTACGGAATTTGTAAAATGTTGAATGTAAATTGAAACATTGTAATGAAAAGTGCAAAATTGTCATTATACAGTCAATACAATATTTCAATCAAAATAGAAAATAATGATTTTTAATGATGCCATCGCTTTCACGACGCTGCCACTAGGTAATAAATAAGTATTATTGAAATAGTGTAATTTTCGTTGTGACTTGCAAGAATTTCACTGAATATTTGCATTCTAAATTTCAATAGCTTTATGACACTTATCTTGCTAAATTGATAAATTTCCATATAACATATAAAATATCATTAGCAATTCCAACATTTGTACTACAAATTACAAAATTTCTGCAGCGATTATGAAAATTCCATTGCAAATAGTTAAAATTTCACTGTAAAATGCGAAATATCTTTTCCACTTGCACAATCTGTATTAAGTTGTTAAAATGCTCATAGTTATTTGTAAAAAGAGTAATGAACATTAATTTTGATTTAAATTACGAACTTTTCATTTCAGATTACAAAATATACGTTAGAAATTATGTTTTTTTTATTACAACTACCAAAATGTTGGTAGTTATTAAATTTAATTTAATAAAACAAACACTTTTCTTTCTTTATATAACACTTTATATAACACTTAATTTCAAAGTTGAATTGAAACCCAGTGGAAATTTTAAAGAATTTATCCACAAAACACAGGGTGTCCCACAAAAGTTGACGGCTACTTCCGCTATAACCGGAAGCGGTAGAAGGATATAAGTATTTCACCAGAGGAGAAAGGAATCAATCATGTTTGAATGATTTTTTTCAAATTTTCATCTTATCGGGAACCCCATAAACTTTTAATGGTCCATGAGCGTGGGACACCCTGTATTAACTCAGAAAGTAATTAATATTTTAATAGAAATTTGCAAAAGAAAGTTTAAGGGAAAATATAAAAATTTGATTAAGAAAAATTTAATCTAAATTAGGAAATAATCGCAAAATTCGCAAATTTTCTACATATTCTTTACAAATTACAAAATTTTATTAAAAAGTGCAACAAGCTCATCCAACTACAAAACACTCATTGAAATTATATCGTGTCGATTGAAAATTACAATGAATGTTGAATTCCTACTGCAAATTACAAAATTTTCAATGGAGTTTTTTATTATAAACACCAACATTTTCGTAAATTTCAAAGATGATGAAAATTATAACTCCTTTCCCCACATATCATATTCCTCACAAACTTATTAAATATTGCATAGAGAATTACAAAAAATATATAATGAAAAGGGGAGGGCGCCATGAGTGAAAACCAAAAAAGGCTGCAAACTACTTCACAAGAAACTAGAAATATTAATTTTAACAATTTGTATGTTATTTTAAACATTAGAAAAATTCTATCAGGAGCCTTGTCCAGCTATTTATCATTATTTATTGTTTAACACTTTAATTTTTCTATTTATAAAGGCGAATAATTTGGTGTACGTACTTCTTAAAGTCATATACGTTATACGTTATTGTAATCATTAGAAAAATTTCATTGGGAGCCTTATTCAGAAATTCGTCCGATTTTTGGATAAATGTTGCAATTTTCCTTTTTATGAAAGGCAATAATTTAGTATATATACTTGCAATGTTATTTTATTTTATATACTCTTGCATTTTTTTTTTCTAATTTACGACAATTCGCCATTGCAGCAGAACACAGCTTCCATTTTATTGACACCCTAATGTGTTTATTAATTAAACAAGTTAATTGTATTCTGCAAGTGTTATAAGTGTCCACTGACAATAAGTCCAGCTACACACACACCTGGTAATAGGGAAGTATTTGTTTGTCTAGTATAAATAATATTGCTTATATATTGAGTTTAATTAAAATTTAATAGCTGTTCCATAAATGTATCTACGCAGAGGTGAAATCTTCATTGATTACATGGCTATGGTGAGGCTTACGAGAGTCGATGTGAACATTCGAATACCTGGTAACTTACATATTAAACTTTTAATGATTGCATTATGAATACCTGTATGTATAATATGAGAAGATACAGAGAGAATGTCATTATTTTAAACAATTGGAAGTTATAATGAACTTTCACCAAGCATGTAACGATCCTAATAACCATTCATAGCTAATGAACCACAGGGTCTCTTTGAATTCATTAAAGCTAACTTTAAATATACTTAGTATTTCAATTGAAAATAATACCTGCAGACACGTGATAATTTAAAATTAATTATCATATGAAATAATTAGGATTAAAATAACAGGGTATACTGCCAATATGAGTTATAAAATTTCCTGACTTCCAGGTTTTAAGATCTTATAATGAAAATCCCTGACACTATATTAATATTTTTTTATAATGCTAATGCAAATATATGCTAATATATAGGGTGTCCTCATATATTATATATATATATATATATATATATATATATATATATATATATATTATATATATATTGTGATGGTATTTGTAGTATTTATTTAGATTAATTAGAATAGATTTATTGTTATTATCATATAGGTTTTAGATAGAATTATAATCTTTAGGGCACAAGCTATCAAAAATTATTGTAAATATTGTAAATGTGAATATGAACAAGTATGCACAAATATACAAAGCAATCCACGGATGGAGGTTGTTGATCGGTTACCACGGGTGACAGGTGACTTCGTGCATAGACGCTTGGGGAATTGAATAATGGAAAGTCGAAAATAATCAACAAAGAGATTGACGAGTGGGAGAGACGCGTGTGGATCGCGGGTGGAGATGTTGCGATACTAATACGAATACATTACAAAATATTAACGGGGTTTCAACGATTGGACATAGGACTGGAAGAAGACAGTCAACCAGGAGAGGAGTTCAACAAGATAGGAGCCGTGACGGAGATATTCAAAAAAATCAGGACTTCAAGCCGCTCAACTTCACACACGAAAGTAGCTGTTTACTTTTGTGGGAATCGACAAAGGATCAAAAGGAGAACGCAGGGACAAGAGGACGAATTAATCAAGGAACCACAAGAAGAAAACTGCAAGTAGAAAGTTTGCGTAAAGTGCAAGAGTCATATTATCACATAAGTTGGCTTGTGTATATAGGATTTAGTTTGTTAATGTTGGCCATAGTTTATTATTTATTTAATAGTTTTGTTTTCTATTGTTTTTGATTTGTTTGTTTAGTTCAGTTTATATTAGACGTTTAATATTTTTGGTTATTTTCAATTCATTAAAGTATTTGAACAAAACTCTATTTAGTTATGATTGAACCTACTATTGAACCTGAGATAAGAGAAAGAACAAAAAGTTACAAAACAAGTAAATGCTTAAATATTCAACACTAATAAAATAGGAAGAGTAAACAAAAACGTAACAATATATATATATATATATATATATATATATATATATATATATATATATAAAGAAAAATCAATTATTTTAAAAAAATCATAAAAATCATGCTTTCTTTGATTTTTAATTTTTTTTGTATTTCTGACCAGTTTTTTCCAGGGTAGATGTGATTTAAATCAATTGATTTACATCGCGATTCAAATAATATGATTTTCTTTATAGGTTCTTGAATTTAGAATTGATGATTGAAACAAATATCTGTGTATCTGTAACATGTGATAAGACCAAAAAATGGAAGACAAGAAAAATATTTAACGTACTCAAAATAATCGAATTTATAGCAAGCTAACCCTATAGTTACATTATATCTTTAATTGTTCGCCTATTGGAATTCACAAACAGTAGAAAAACAATGATTAATTTAAAAAACTTAATTTTTATTTAAATCAATTGATTTAAACGCTGGTTAGAAGCGATTCACTTTTCAGAAAATATATCTTCGTAGGCCAATATATTGACTGATTGAAGCAATTGTTTCTTTTTGCTGTAAATATGGCTTTATCAGTAAATAGAATTGGTCCACCAAGATGTTCGTGTGCGATCAATCTACGACAAAAGTCAAGACGCGCTGCACAGTATTGGATAGACCGGATGTGTAATAAAATAATAGTACTTAACAAAATTGTGTTCTCCACACATTAATTTTCCTAACACCAACACGATTAGATATTCTTCGAATGCTAGTAGAGGGTCTGTTTTCCATTATATTTAGAAACAATTTCTAATATCAATTCATTCATCATTTCAAATAACTGCAATCAATCAAAATATTGGCCTATCTAGAGTTGATTTTCTGAAAAGTAATTCGCTTATAATTGCCTTAATATTGAGTTTTTGACATGTGCATAAGTATAAGTATTTTAGAGTTGAAATTGCCTAAGGAATACACCTTTAGTCTATGTCCGTCGAGTCGGGACAACATATATATCCTGTATCAGGGTTAGAATAAATTATGATGTAAATAAAAAAAGCAAAAATCAATGATTTAATAAAAAACAAATTAATCATGATTTTTTTGATATTTTTTAGTTTTTTATATTTCTGATCAGTTTTTGCCAGTGTAGATGTGATATAAATCAATGAATTTACATCACAACTTAAACCATATAATTTTTTTTTAATAAATTCATTCTCAAAATTAATAATTGAGAAAAAAAAGTGTATACTATGTGTACTAAGTAATTGACCATAAATGGAAGAACATAAACATATTTTATTTATTTATAATTATCAATTTTAAAGCATGCAACTCTAAAGTTACATTATATTTTTAATTGTTCACCTATTATGTTCACATTACAAAAGCAATGATTAAAAATATATCAATTTTGATATAAATCATAATTTAAATCATGATTTAAATCAATTGATTTAAATTACACTAACCCTGCCCTGTATACAGTGACCGCCAAAATGTCGACATCACATGGCACATTTTTTTAATGTTGACTTTTCATAACACGTTTTACCACATTAATTTGTGCTTACTTAAAACCTATTACACCCTATCAGATATACCGAGTCAGTTTAATTACCTACAAAATATTGTTTTCCAAAATGACGAACATCGAATTAGTGCTAATTTTCGGAAATCACATAAGTTACCAAAGAATTTTTTTTATATTTCATGTTGAATACTGCATCATTTAAAGGTCATAACATTTTATTTCCTGCAACTTTTGCAAAAAAATAGATGTTAATGATTTTTTTAAATATCTTTAAGATGCAAGGTTTCACAAGTTATTCACAAACACAACACGAATTTAGAATATTCAAGTTTTACAAGCTCAGCACATGATGAAGGTATTATATTATGTTCAAGATGTATCTGTAGTAAACTAAATATGCCGCAACTCTTTTTTTCTGAGAACCACCATAGTTTTATGAGCGTATCCACACACGCTTGTAGAAACGTTTGACAATCTGCAGGGTATCCAAGATAAAGATCAACAGCATGGAGAACTTTATTTACGGGCCATATAAAAATATAAAGTTAATGATGGTTTCTTCGAAACGAAACGTTGTACTGAAAATTTATAAACGCTGTCATGTAGAGCTGAAAAAGTGGAAATGAGAAATTGCCTTTTATTTTTTATGCCTTTTCAAATAACTTTAGAAAAGCATAAAAAACGATATCGCAAAATTTCGGATTTTGTCGAATATCTCCGGAAGTAAGCGGCATTTTCTGGTTTTCTGTAAATCATGTTACTGAACACTAAATTGCGCAACTTTTTGGTAACTTAACCGCCTTTGTAACTTTTACGGTTTCCGAGATCCCCATGCTGTTGATCCTTATCCTGGACACCCTGTATAAGAAATATAAGTTTGTCTTGTTCATTTATCGTTTAGAGTTTTACTTGAGTTTTACCGAGTCAGATAGAGTTTTTCTTGTACTGAATCACGCATCAACCCAGCATGTCTGTTTTTGAATAGCTTTGTTGCTAAAGTTTAATTCAAGCAGTTTACCCAATGAATAACCGTTCACCACTTCAGGTATTTAGAAATCGCTGTACCAAATTTCGAATCAGTACGTCTAGACCATAAATATATAAACACTGTATATAGGGTGAGTCAATAGGACGGCCAAACGGCTTTGCAAACTAGAGGCCAAAGTGCAGTTTGTAAAATTATTTTGCCATATACAGGGTGTTCCATTTTTGCAGGGCAGCCTTGGACCTAGTTTTTTTAAATGGCACCCCCTGTATAAATTTGTATACCTATATGAATTTGCCCTCTTTTGGGTTTTATAAATCCGTTTATTTTTTTGAATTCGGTGATAAAAAAGAATAATCTTATATATTTCCGAAACCGTTACTTTAAGGACCCATGTTTATTAAGAATTTTTTCTTTGTTGTGGTTCATACTACTATACCCTTAAATATTTTACATTATTTTTTTAACACCTTGTCCACTGAGCACTTGATCAACTATGTATTTTTCATTTTAGAATGCATAAATTTAAAAAAAAGTTGAAAATATCTGAAAGGGTGTAAGAACCCGATCCATACGTAATATTAATTAAATATAATTATTCTATCATTGAAACGTATAATACAAAAACGCAAATGTAAAAAGGTTTTAGAGGGCTCGAGAAGGCATGAGACCGAACGCATTTTCGGACATGCACAATTGAGAGAAAGCGGACAGATATAAATGAGAACGCAATAACTAACGTCAACTCAAATTTTAAACTACATGCATCTTCAAATATCGGGGAGGCGGAGCTCGCCACCTGCATGGCAACATTGGGTGGTATACACGTGCAGAGAGAGATGAAATTCAGAAAAATAAGCGAAAATAGGGACGGGGTGGTAGAATGTGTAAGGAGAAACAGTATAAATTCAGAAATTCGGCACATCAGTTAGAAGTAACTAGCATCGCAGAACGTTACTCTGCTCGACAAAGTCTCAGAAGTTCAGCATTAATTTCGCAGGTTATTATACAAACGACAATATCACATGTACACCTTATTAACCTACTCTAAAGTCAATTGCCATACCAATGAGAAAACCTATCTAGTGACATTGCAGCGCCGTGCCGCTTGCAAATGGAGCAAAATTTAATAAAGGTAGAAATGTGGGTTCCTAACGCCGAACAATGCGTAGTGGATTGAGCTTAACTTCATTTTATACCTTGTCCTGACAATATTTTCACCAACACAGTAGAATATTGTAAAATTCCTTCCTTCACAACTACGAAACACGCAAATACCGATATAATGAATCAAGTTTATTTGCTAAAATCAAACTAGTTACCAATGGACGTAACACGAGGCTAGTTTGATAAATCAGTGACTTTTTGAATTTTCCGCCTAGTTATAAAATGCAACACTGCTCATGCCAACTACCATGTGTCAATAGATTTCTGTCAAATTTTGAGCAAGCTGCATCATTTGGTTTGTGTGTTGGTAGCTATTGAAAGTAGACCACCTCGTGAATTTCGACGAAAATGGATAAAAGTGAATTTCGTGTGCTCATTAAGCATTATTTTTTGAAATTTTTTAAAATTGCGATACAACGAAAAGTTATGCATTTAACTGCATTTATCAAAGACTCAATTATGAACTGTTTCATTAAACTATTAAGTTGTGGAATCCATCAAAATTAACTGCCTTTAGCTGCCCATTCGATTTTTATTAAGAGGTTAAAAGAGCGCACGCGCGCTAATGTTATTTGACAGATACACAATACGTATATAAAACCAGAATATTTTTTTCCATAACATTAATATGTGTTATTAAAATAAATTTATTAAAGAACAATAATATCTTAATAATAATAATAAGTTACAATAATAAACAACGCTAAAAGCGTGCAAAAAAATGTCGAAAATTAAAATCGGAAAACTGATGATTAATTTTTTTTCATTACAAATTTACAACTTATTTTTCTGAGCGTACCTGCAAAACTTCTCAACTAAACTTACCTCCTGACAGATTAGGTAACGATTACCCACTAAAATAATTTACTGTGTTTTTAACCAGAACATTAATGTATTCAAAGCGGTTTTTATTATGGATTTATTATGGCCATACTATGGCATACAAATTAAAAACTTTACAGAAGGTAACAATAATTAAATTATTTGCAGGATCTGGTCAAGAACAAATTTTGTTCAACCGAAAGCAAGTTTTTGTAATGGTCAAACACTATTTAAATGCAGGTTTAGTTTCTATAATACAACATTTGGAAACTACAATTTTTGAAGAAAGTGGACAGAGAATTTACATACTTGCAAATATGAAATGGTCCTTTTCGAATTTATTCCACATAATGAGGACAAAATGGCATCAGGCAAATAGGACGGAGCCGACGTTTATCAACAAATTCCAGGAATGGCTTAATCACCCTGTATCATTTATGATTTCAACGAATGAAAGTTCTTCGAATAGAAATAAAGGCGGTCGACCTTCTGTAGAATGTATCTCTTCTAGTGAAAGGTCTAAGAGAAGAAAAACAAAAGCAATTCGGGATTCTTTAACACCTGAAGAATTATCATATGCTGCGCAAATGAGTCTGCGATCTGTAGGTCAAGTTGATGCCTCCAACATAGTAAAGGAGGCCACTTTGACTACTCCAACTAGAGCTTCGAAGTATAGAAAAGCTTTTCTCATGACACAATGTGAAACAACGCTCTCAGCAGAAAGCGCTCTTTCCATTTTAGTGGAATACAAATTTTCGAAACATCAGTATGTAGGAATGAGATTAGTCTGCAAAAATCAACACTGCAAATTATTACCTTCTTATACAACAGTTCAACAGTCTTATGCAATATTTTTTAAGGTATTTTTATTTTTTTTTAATATCACTGTTAAATAGCCACCCCCTCCCCCTTAGCCATTTTAAGTAATAAAATCTACACTTTAGTGTTTATTTTTCATTACAATTCATACAGAACCCAAATACAGAGAATGAGGGTTTTGTCCAGGTTTAAGGCGATTGGGACCACTGTGCGTCAGTGCGAATTTAAACAATATTAATTTTGTGGACGAAGAATGGCCCATTGAACGCTACCTTAACTTTGCGTACCGCAAATCCCGTAAGGTCGATTTTCGCTACTTCTTAAAGGTTCCAATTTTCATTTCTATCTCAAAATTAATCAGTACATATTATCATTGATTATAATAGCCTTTAGGCTATTATAATCAATGATATTATATTATATTCCACTGTCGTTGGGATATTTCGTCACGTCTTCAAATAATGACGGCACGGAATACATAGTCGGCCCTGCTTGCGCTCCTAGAGGCCCTTGGTTGTAAATTCTAGTGTCCCAATAAAATTATTGGGATTAGTTTCTTCTTCTAAAAATCTAAAGAAAACCCCCGGTTGCACGTTTGCTGTTACTGTACTGTTTATCAATCCTCCGAGGCAGTTTATTGTAAGCGAAGTGACCCCGAACAATTTTATGTGTCTTGCTTTTGTACATATTTTACTTTGTAAATATTTTCCCCTATTTTCCCGGACACTTGATATCAGCGATTGTACATATATTTGTAAACATATATATATATATATATTTTATATTTATAAAATTAACTAGAACTCTCAAAACTGTTTGTTTCAAACAGAGTGTTTCTTACGCCAAGCGCCGAATTTTAAAAAGAAAAATATATCTGCAAAACGTTTAAAAACTAGTGATATTTGGAATTTATTTACTGCCGAAAGTAATGAATATGAACCAGCCAAATGCAATATATGTAAGAACAAAATTTCTTTCAAAACCACAAATTCAAATATGGGCAAACATTTGAAAACAAATCATCCTACAGTGTCTATTTCTCACAAAAATTTGGAAAATGAGAATCTTTTCAATGTCCTGGCCAGTCGCAGATCGATTACCGAAACGACAAATATCAATAATTTACAGTCGATACCAGAAAATAGTGCAGCATCCACGTCAACTTACCTTCAAAAACTATCAAGCAGTTCTACCCAACAAAATATTTATTCATATATACCGAAGAAATTGGGGGTCTCGGCTAATGCAAAAATTACAGACGAATTGTTAAGAATGTTTTCGAGTGATTTCCAGCCGTTTCGTGTAGTGGAAGATCAGGGATTTAAGAACTTTGTAAAAGCGTTAAACCCTTCATACGAAATGCCTAATAGACATTCAATTTCAAAAGCATTGATTCCGGCAAAATACGAGCAATGCGTGGTAAAATGCCGTCAAATATTGGCACAATCGAAGAAAGTGTATGTGACAACAGATTGCTGGACATCCGTAAACACAGAAAGTTACATAGGTGTTACTGCACACTTTATTCATGATATTTTCAAATGAAATCTGTTTTATTAGACTGCAGATTATTACCAAGCCAACACACAAGTATTAATTTGGCACAAGAATTGAATGAGATAGTCACAGAATGGAACATTGAAAATAAAATTATATTGGCTGTATCGGATAATGCGGCAAATATTAAAAGTGCAATTTTAAAGAAGCTACGGTGGAATTACTTTGGATGTTTTGCACATTCATTACATTTATTGGTCACAGACGTACACTAATACGTAAAATACGTTCACTAATATATCAAGTAAAACCATAGTTGGTCATTTTAAAAGAAGTCCACAATCTAACTACAAATTAATGACACATCAAAAAAATTCTGGTAAACAGCCATTAAAACGTTTACAAGATGTGCCAACGAGATAGAACTCTACGTATTATATGTTAAAAAGATTCGTGGAGCTGGAAGATGATATAAAGAGTACAGTTGCAATTTGAATGGGAAATATGTAAACAATTATGTACAGCTTTGAAACCATTTGAAGCAACCACTAAAACCGTTAGTGCCGAAAAATATGCTACTGCTTCTTTAATTATACCAGTAATAAACGGTTCTAAAGTTGTGTGCAGAAATTTACAAAACAAGAATTTACATCTAGATGTTGCGGAAGTTGTTTCCAAATTAAACACCGGCTCTGAAAAACGGTTTCGAAACGTGGAACAGAATGAAATAATTGCAGTGTGTACATTTATGGATCCGAGATTTAAAATGCATTTTCCGATGAAATATTAGCGAATAATATAAAAAATATGTCATAAAAATGGTGACGACAAAATGACTAGAAAAGCAATCTTATGAGCAAGAGAAACAACTAAAGAACGAAGATAATGACAGTAACTCTGACGAAGAATTATCTGTCTGGGGAGATTTCAATAAACTAGTATCTTCTCAAACAAAACCCAAAGCAACAGCTGCTTCCCAGGCAACAATTGAGGTGCAGAGATATTTGGACGAGGATCTGATGCCACGAACTGAAAATCCATTCGAATGGTGGAATCAGCATAAAGTATATTACCCCGTTCTAAGTGTAATTTTCCAGGAGAAGTTTTGTGCTTTGGCAACATCTGTACCTTGTGAGATACTTTTTTCAAAAGCGGGCCAAGTCATCACAGAACGACGAAGTCGTCTGACATCAAATAAAATAAGAATTCTCCTATTCTGAATTCAAATGAAGATTTATTTTAATAGTATTTTTGTAAAAGTAAATACACATTTCAAATATGTCTCAATTATTACTTGGGATTTATTATGTACTTCCTTAATTCTTCTCAATATTTTAATTCTTTATTTACATTTGCGACCAGTTTCGATGCCACATGGAATCATATTTAGGCAAAAAATGTCAAAAGCTATGTAAGAGAGTATTGTCGCAATGTAAATAAAAAATATAAAAAATACTGAGATGAATAAAGGAAGTACATATTAATACCAAGCAATAAAAATAACCTTAATATAAACATAAGAGATGTTTTATTTATGCCTGGAAGTTTTTTTTCATTTTTTTATTAATTACGTTGTCAATTAATATGTTGTTTTTTATTTGTTTGTGATTTGTGTTTATGTATTATAAATAGTTATATTGTTATTGTATTACGTTTCTTATAAAAATAAATGTATTTGTTATTTGAATATTTTAACCCACTAACTAGTCTAGTAGGTACATTATAATAGTTCGGCAAAAGTATCATATTGTATATGTGTGTAAAATGCACATGACATACCATTAATATTTTTTGTTTAACGAAGATTAATTATTGTAAGGTTTTATTTACGATGTTCGATGAAACATGAAACAGCCATGCCAATATACTTTTTTTCCTAGGCTAAATCATAATATTTAGAAATGATTATTCGATGTAATAATAAATAAAATACAGGCGTAATCGCCGCGGCCTTGCTGGTAACCGTATCGGTTTTTGAGTTGCAGCGAGTGCCAGCGAACGATCGCATCACCCCTACCCATCGATTTTGGTCGCTGCCAGCGAGCGATCCCGATTCCCTTAACAGCGACTTTGGTCGCTGTTAAGCCTACCGGTGACTTGGAAGTCGCCATCACCGGTATACCGGTGACCTGAAAGTCGCCGCTAAGCTCATCTCTGAAGCGTAGTAGTAGAATTGAACCTGATAATACTAAACTGGAATCTGTTTTATTTAAATAATATTACCTCATTAAGTCATTTATTTCATTCGTTCTTATTCACAAGGTGGCGTTGAAATACATAGGTGGACACAACTGCTAATAAATTTCTATGCAGTGATGACATGTATTCGTACATGAAGTCGCTAACTTATTTCACGTTGTAATTTTAATATTGATTATTAACGATAATCAATCTAACACAATAAAGTCAAACAGTTAAGGTCAGAAACTATAAATAAAGATTAATTATTTAATAAATAAAATATTTGCAAAATTTTAATAAAAGTAAATTAAATAAATAACGCCCAATTTGAATGATAAATCTGTATTTTATTTACCTGTCGCTTGCATAATCTGTCAAAATGAATAAATCTGACTGAATCCATATATCTGTGTTTTACTTACTAACAAAAATTACTAACAGACACATTATCCATTAAACGAATCTAATTAAGTTGTCACGATAATGATTTTAAAAATTAAACATAACGTAAACTACTACCACTAAATTACGAGCCAAATAAACATTACAAATTATGAGAATTTGTAGATACCTGGGTGCGAACCGTGACAAGGGCAACACTCCAAAGTATTACTAAAGTAAGACATCCAAGAAAGTCTCTTCGAAATTTACCCATTAGTCTCCTAAATCACCCAACTTCAGCCCCATAACCCAACGCCTCCACCTTTTTCCAGTAAATTATTTATATTTATTCGGAAAAATGTACCGCAAAACAAAAAAGAAAGAAATGCCCTAAGAACTCACCACTTTCTGTTATGAGAACTCATCACTGTATGTTATGAGAACTCATCACTCTCTGTTATGAGAGCTGATGACTGTATGTTATGAGAACTGATAACTCTAAGTTAAGAGAACTGCTGACTGTCTGTTATGAGAACTGATGACTATAAGTTAAGAGAACTTATGACTATGAGTTAAGAGAACTGATGACTCTCTGTTGTGATAACTGATGATTATAATTTATCAGAACTGATGACCATAAGTTAAGAGAACTGACTGCGGTCTGTAATGAGAACTGATGATTGTCTGTTATGAGAACTCTGGTTTCAGTTGAAATCACCCAACTGGTATCGCACAATTCCTTCGCAGAACTACTATTTTTCATCGTTACTAATTTTCATGAAAAATTCTGAACTTCAAGTTCCACGCAAATTCTGCTGTAAATCTTGGAGTGATGTACGCCTGCCCCGGTTCCGATCCATATTTCATGCTCACTCCCGTAACGCTCCTTTTACGAGTGCATAAAGTACATTAAGAGGCATGCTTTCACCTGATTTTTGGAATACAGATATCCTCATTACCTTGGGCCTGGGCTGTAATTTATTTATGCGACGCCCGCGCCGCGCCGTGGGCACTTTGCACGTCCAACGTCTGGATATTTATCTCGCCACTCCGGACGTTTATCTTGTTAGATGCTGCAGAGAAGAGGAGGGACGTGCGTATAAATATAGATCATGATCTTTTTATCAAATTGCCGTGCTGAATAATTTTTCGGGGGGCCCTTTATAAGTGCCCCCATTTTTATTGGGTTACTCCCCGGCGTCGAATTGATGCCCTGCCGACTTATCAGCCTTTGAGGTTTTCCCCGGCGAATGTATGCTACTTTATTTCATCTCCGAACTTTTTTATTCGCCCTCGCATTTCCGGTAAACGGTCTTAAATGTTTAAATACGTTAACATTCAACTCATCATTAAAGACGTTTACGACCCAATCGATCTGCAACATCATTCATTAATTGGCAATAAAACGGGTTTACGAGGGCTGCGATAAAAAGTCCTATAGAGAATTCTCTATAAGTTTTTGTTTCACTTTCTCACTTTTCCACTAGTATTTTGAACGAAAGGGTGAAAATGTTAATTCTTTCTTTTTATAAAATTAAAAATTAAATTTTTAAGGGCGAAACTGTGTAGTCGGTAAATAGTTCAATATTTGGGCGATTGTAAATTGCAGCGATGGTCACGGGTTTTCTAATCCTTACATGTGAATTGCAGTGAATGGTCAAGGGTTTCATAATTTTTGCATGTAAATTGCAGCGAATTGTCAAAGGTTCCGTAATCCTTGCATGTAAATTGCAGCTGGGATTTTTACCTGTTAATCGCAGCAATCATAAGCTCACATATAAGGGGGTGTTAGGTAATTATATAATATTTTCAAGATATTACTGTAATGGGTTTTTATTTACCTCGTCAATATTTACAAACATGGTCCAACAAATTTTCATTTTCTTAATAATGGCACACTTGGTTTACAAATTGTTATCTGGTTATTTGTTTAACATCATATAACTTTCATTTTATATTTAAGAAATTCATTTTTGAAAGAATACCGCAAAACTATATACTATTGAAGATGGATCTGAGTGAATGGATTTAAGAAAACACAATCATGGGAATGACGAGAAAAAAATACAAAAATACATTTTTAGTGTTTCTTGTAAACGGAAAGCTTTTTAATATCTGAAACCCGAGGAAGTGGGGGATTGCCTCGTTTTTGACTTAGCAGAAATTCAACCTCAAGACGATATAATTACCAAATATGTAGATTATACTACTAGTAACTTTACTATTTAATAAATGTATATATATATCTAAAAATGCAATTTTTCCTCCGGAAATTTGGGCATGTGCCTCGTCTAGTATGTGTCGTACAACGAATACATGTGAATCATTTCATGCTCACTTTTATGAAGATTTTAGTAATAGCCATCCGTCTTTCTACATCTTTATTGAAACATTGTTACAGTTTCAAATGGACACTTATGTTAAACAAAATAGTGTTGAAACTCGTAGGCTTCCAAACTCCCAAACTTTAAAGAAAATTAATTTCTTAAATGTAAGATTAAAGTTATATGATGCTAAACAAATAACTGGATTACAATTTGTGAAGCAGGTGTGTCATTATTTTACAAATGAAAATTAGTTGGACCATGTTTGTAAATATTGACGAGATAAGTAAAAACCCATTATAGTAACATCATGAAACCGCTAGCTGCAATTTACATGCAAGGATTACGGAACCCTTGACAATTCGCTGCAATTTACATGCAAGGATTATAAAACCATCGACCGTCGCTGCAATTTACAATCGCCCAAACGTTTAATTTATCAAATTTAGCAAAAAAATATGAAGAAGTAGAAAAAAAAACTATATATAGCGAATCTAAAAATACAACGGCTTGCATCCGAGATACAGCAGCAGGCGGAAGAAAGCGAACTAAAGCGAAGGTAATCCCTACTGTTAGAAATGTTAGAAATGTTAGAGACATACTGGAGATAATCTACTTTCGATAGAGACGTACTGAAGATAATCCAGTTTCGATAGAGACGTACTGGAGATAATCCACTTTTGATAGAGACGTACTGGAGATAATCCACTTTCGATAAAGACGTACTGGAGATAATCCACTTTCGATAGAGCCGTACTGGAATCCACTTTCGATAGAGACTTACTGGAGATAATCCACTTTCGTTAGAGACGTACTGGAGATAATCCACTTTCGATAGAGACGTACTGGAGATAATCCACTTTCAATAGAGACGTACTGGATATAATCCACTTTCGATAGAGACGTACTGGAGATAATCCACTTTCGATAGAGACGTGCTAGAGATAATCCACTTTCGATAGAGACGTACTAGAGATAATCCACTTTCGATAGAGACATACTGGAGATAATCCACTTTCGATAGAGACGTACTGGAGATAATCCACCTTTGATAGAGACGTACTGGAGATAATCCACTTTTGATAGAGACGTACTGGAGATAATCCACTTTCGATAGAGACGTACTGGAGATAATCCACTTTCGATAGAGACGTACTGGAGATAATCCACCTTTGATAGAGACGTACTGGAGATAATCCACTTTTGATAGAAACGTACTGGAGATAATCTACTTTCGATAGAGACGTACTGGAGATAATCCACTTTCGATAGAGACGTACTGGAGATAACCCACTTTCGATAGAGCCGTACTGGAATCCACTTTCGATAGAGACTTACTGGAGATAATCCACTTTCGTTAGAGACGTACTGGAGATAATCCACTTTTGATAGAGACGTACTGGAGATAATCCACTTTCAATAGAGACGTACTGGATATAATCCACTGTCGATAGAGACGTACTGGAGATAATCCACTTTCGATAGAGACGTGCTAAATGTAATCCACTTTCGATAGAGAAGTACTAGAGATAATCCACTTTCGATAGAGACGTACTGGAGATAATCCACTTTCGATAGAGACGTACAGGAGATAATCCACCTTTGATAGAGACGTACTGGAGATAATCCACTTTCAATAGGGACGTACTGGAGATGATCCACTTTCGATAGAGACGTACTGGAGATAATCCACTTTCAATAGAGACGTACTGGATATAATCCACTTTTGATAGAGACGTACTGGAGATAATCCACTTTCAATAGAGACGTACTGGATATAATCCACTGTCGATAGAGACGTACTGGAGATAATCCACTTTCGATAGAGACGTGCTAAATGTAATCCACTTTCGATAGAGAAGTACTAGAGATAATCCACTTTCGATAGAGACGTACTGGAGATAATCCACTTTCGATAGAGACGTACAGGAGATAATCCACCTTTGATAGAGACGTACTGGAGATAATCCACTTTCAATAGGGACGTACTGGAGATGATCCACTTTCGATAGAGACGTACTGGAGATAATCCACTTTGGATAGAGACGTACTAAAGGTAATCCATTTTCGATAGAGACGTACTAGAGATAATCCACTTTCGATTAAGAGGTACTGGAGATAATCGACTTTCGATAGAGACGTACTGGAGATAATCCACCTTTGATAGAGATGTACTTGAGATAATCCACTTTTGATAGAGGCGTACTGGAGATAATCCACTTTTGATTAAACATCCCCTTATGTGTGTGCTTATGATCCCTACGACTAACAGGTAAGAATCCCAGCTGCAGTTAACATAATTATGTGTCCTCGAAAATATTATTATATTATCACTGATGTTATTTAATACCACAAAGTTTTCACCACCATACAATACGGAATGTACGTCAATTGTTAATTTTGACAAAGCTGAATGTAATCGGCGACGTGCATTGTATATGTTTCTTTTAACACAAATTATGTCGGAAACATTAAGTTGAATGTCCGAAATATTTTTCAATATTCCACGGCATATTTTTGCTGGCTTTACAGAAATGTCCTCGGTAGCTTTCCGTTTACAAGAAACACTAAAAATGTGTATTTGTATTTTTTTTCTCGTCACTCTCATGATTCTGTTCCAAATATTATCGTAAAACCATTCGCTCATGTCCATTTTCAATGATATACGAGCCCAGGCTCATAAAAGTTCGGTCGGTTAACATTTTCAAGCAGAGGCCTAAACATCAGAAAACTTACACAAATTATGAGACATTTAGACAAAATTGTTTCGACTATATTAAAATATATACTTTAACCTTACAAAAGCTAAATATTATATCCGAATAATGAACAAAATTAATGTAACAAAAACTTTTGTGAACGGACAGCTCATTAGTTCGGACGAGATTTAATATTGGGTTACATCGCCTTGGAATTAATGCGGTACTCTTAAAACAAAACACATACTGAACAAATTAACAAATATCTGTCAATCTTAGCTGTATACGGGCTGTGAGACACAATAATAGTAATACACTGTTTTACGTTAATATTCAAGTAAAATGCCTCGTGGTAAATCTTTAAGTAAAGATTTGCGCTTGTCCATCATTAATGCCCTTAAAAAAGGTATTTTGGCACGTCTTATATCTGTTTTGCATTCAGTTCCGCGTTCTACAGTGCAAGATATTATTAATTTGTATAAAAGAAGCGGTGAAGTCGAACAAAAAACCAAAATCGTCAGGCCATCTACAATCAAGGAAGCAGATAAACGATATTCACGTATAATTATAAAAACAAACCTCCGATCGAATACTAAAGAAATAACTATGCTATGGAGGGAAAGTATAGTAAAAGAAGTTCGATGGCCACAACGAAGCGAAATATTCGAAAAATAAACGAAATGGAATATTAAAAATTGACTTATGATTAGTTAACAGCAAATTTGATTTTTTTCAATAGGCAAAAGAAAAACCTTTAAGCAAATTACAAAATTAAAAAGTTTACTAAAATGGGCTAGAGAACATCTAAACTGGACTCAAAGACAATGGAATAGTGTACTTTGGAGTGATGAATCAAAATTTGATATTAGTGTGGGTGACACGCGAAGACGAGATTTGCGTACATCTTCAGAGGCTTATCATAATGATTGTTTAGTTAAAAAAGTCAAGTTCCCAGCCTCTGTTGTGGTTTGGGGCTGTATGTCTGCAAGGTGTAGGGAAATTATATTTCATTGACGGCATAATTAATTCGCAAAAGTACAGAGACATTCTGGAAGAAAGTTTTTTGCCTTCCATTTCAAAGTGTGAATCGTCCGAAGGTAAATTTATTTTCCAACAGGGCGGTGCAGTATACCATACGGCGAAAATTATTCAAACATGGTTCAAAGATCATAAAAACCAGTATAAAAATGGACATCTTCTAGTCCAGATGTATCTCCTATTGAGGCCGTTTGGCACAATGTGACAAAAAAAACTTCGTAAAACTCCGTCGCGTACTGTATTCGAACTATAAGCTACTTTGCGGAACATATGGGACACTACTCTACTAGAAGAATGTGTAAGGCTTGTTGATACAATGCCCAGTAGAATTAAAGCTGTTATTGCTAACAACGGCGATGTAACCCAATAATAAATATCGGCTGAACTATTATGAGCTATCCGTTCACTAAAGTTTTTGTTACATTAATTTTGTTCCTTATGTCATTCAGATAAAATATTCAGCTTTTGTAAGGTTAAAGTATATATTGTAAAATAGTCGAAAAATGTTTGTCGAAATGTCTCATAATTTGTGTAAGTTTTATAATTTGTTTAGGCTTTTGCTTGAAAATGTAAATCGGCCGAACTATTATGAGCCTGGGCTCGTATATAGTTTTGCGGTATACTTTCTTAAAGTACAACACCACTTCACTTCTCTCGACTCCAAACTATTTTTTTTGAAAAACTTGAAATTTTCACATACCAATAGAATATTTCCACGTTCGCCAACACTTCAGTTATTTCACTCATGATGAATTGCAACAACTGCATGCAAAAGCAAAATTTCATTACTTTATATACGGGGACAACTTACCCCAACGACCAATCAAAGAAATCTTGTAATGTTTAGCTTTAATTTCGGGATATCTAATCCGTAGAATGTACTGAATTTGAACACATACTAGGTAAATGGATTAAAGATTAAATACCGCCGCAAGGCAAGATTCAGATGACCGCTTTGACCATCGCTGCAATTTACAGGCAAGATTAAAATTACTCCTTTGACCATCGCTGCAATTTACAGTATTTGTTAGGGTATTATTAGGGATTAAAGATTAAGTAACGTATGGTCCTAAAGTTTTTGGAAAAATGTTAAATGATTCGTTTTTATACCCAATGCCGTTTAATCAAGTCCCCATGGAAACTAAAATGTCACAAGTAATCAAATTTGATTATGACTGTTTAGTTTTGCGAATCAATTGTAGCAAAATGTCTTTCAAATTAGATATCCGTAAAGGTATTTACAATCTAGTTGGACGAATACCTAAGCGTGATATTGTTGCAATCTACCGAGAGCAAAATGTAGGGAAGTCAACCATTTACAACCCTATAAGGAATTGCGAAGAGGGTATACCATGCATTAACTTACCCAAAAGCGGTAGACTAAGAATTTCAAGTGGAATAAGAGAAAGAAAACTGATGGAAGCAGCGAAAGAGACAGTTGGAGTTTCTCAGAGAAAATTAGCCCGGATATTTGGTATTTCGAAGACCACTGTTTTAAGAACAATTGATCGCACAAACTTAGTATTTGGAGAGAGAAGGAAAGCACCAAAACATACCGCAGACTAGTTAGAAATAATTCTGCGTAGTCGTCGCGCATTAAGGCACATACACTTTGATAATAAATTGATTCTAATGGATGATGAGAAATATTTTACCATATCCCATTCAGAGATTAAAGGAAACGATGGGTTTTAGAACGACGGGATTAGAAAATACACCAGACAATGTTAAATTTAAAGCTAAAAAGAAATTTGAGGATAAAATTTTAGTGTGGTGTGCCATTTCTGAAACAGGATTTATCTCACAGCCGTATGTTGGTCGTGTTCGAGGAGAAGCCTTAAATGCGCCCCGTTATATTCAAAGATGTCTCACTAAATTACTTATTTTTTAAAATACACATTATGCCAACGATAATGTAATGTTTTGGCCTGATCTAGCTTTATGCCATAATGCTGGAGTTACCAGACAGTGGTTAAATGAAAATAACATAGACTTTGTACCTAAGTTGGACAATCCTCCTAATGTCCATCAGGCTTGACCAATAGAAGAATTCTGGTCAATACTATCGAGGAAAGTGTACGATACAGGATGGAAAGCTACAAATGAAGATCAATTGCTGCCTCGCATCTTCCAAAAGATTAGAGAAATAGAACCTGAACTTGTCCAAAGGATGATGGGACAAGTCCGAAGAAATTGACGACTTATTGAGAATAATAGGCCACTATCCATAATGTAATTACTAATTATTTTTTGTTATTAGTGTCGTTAATTATTGTAACATTTGTTTTCCAAATTAAATGAGTTTGGAAAAAAAAAATTAGCATTTAAAAATTTTCCAAAAACTTTAGGACCATACGTTATTAAAAACCGCTGCAGTTTACATGTGCCCCATTATTTATGCCTGTTGCATTCACCACGTATAATCTAATCCAACGACCCATTACACGCCACAATGATGGAATTCTTCCCTGTCCACAATTGCGTAGATGTGCAGCAATTACCACCCGCAACAATGACGGTCGAACAATGCAGCGCTCGTGTCAATCGAAAAAATAAAACGACACCCAAGCCAACCCCATCGTTCTAATAACACTGCAACAATGGTGCTCGCAGCGCTCACCTGTGCCTAATAAATTACACTCCTTTTCATTCGGAATCTCAATCCTTTGACCCCCCGGCGGCGATCCCGAAAAATCGTACCCCCCGATGGTAATAATAACGATATTTGGACTCGATTTAATAACCCGCCATCAAGCAGTCACTCATGGCAATGCAGCTGTTCTGCTGGTTCCGAAGCCCCCCGAAACTGCATGAGAGCGCAAATCGAAAGACGTGGAATCAAGGCATGTCCTGTAAATGTGCGCAAGGATGTAAGAGAATAACATTTTACTGGCGCAACAAAGAGTCGATGCAACTGTGCAGTGAAATTACAACGAAAGGCTCGACACTCGAGCATAAATCAGGGGAGACGCGGAGGTCGTAAATTAGGATGCCTTTTGGTGTGTTATTTTCTTGACTGCATATATTTTAATGGGTGCCTAATAACAGGGCTGGGAATCCAAACATTTAGAAAGCGCCAATTCAGAACAGGCCCATGCAAGCAGCAATTAGGCGGCTTTTGCCGGGTAAAAAAATAAAATTCAACATGAACCAGCCGAGTAAATTCAATTAAATTAAACTAATTAAGCGGTTCTGCAACTGATCTGAGCCGGCGTTAATTAATATGGAAATCATGATGGGGAATCAATAACGGCCAGATAACAAGGAGCCCGATTTGCTACGTTCAAATATTTTATCTCGAAGATCGACAGTGCCGGAAAGAGTTTTCCCCGGGATGGCAAAAGTTAATTGAATTAAGTGTTTCCGCGTCGCGGAGAAATATTATAGAAGCATCACCTTGGAAGTTTGCAGAGGTACTTTAAGAATTAATTCAGAAGTTATTTTCACAATTTCACTTTCGCATTTAAATCTAAATTAAATTTGCGCGTAATTAAAACTTCGCTCATTGCCCCAGTTATTATTTTATAAGACCCTCTAAGCACCGGCCACTTCCGCGAAACGGACTCAACATATGGACCATTGGCTGCTATTTCCCCCCTGATTTAAATTTTTTTCTATAAGACTCCACAGAAGACCACAGAAGAGACGGTGAGTTTTTTTTCATTTTAAGCATTGGGATCTCGGAAACCATAAGACATAAAAAATCGTTTAAATGAGGAAAGAGTTGTCGTCTTAAGAGCTTATGCAAGATATGCTTCTGTTTTTTTAAATAAAGACCACAGTTTATCAGTTATAATACAAACTTTATTTGTATTATATGTGTATAAATGGTAGTCATGGTTGGCTAACACTTTTTTAAAAGTATATATTTTTTCTCTTTATAGGGATACAAGGTTTGCTATACTGTGATATACTACTTTGATAATTAAAGGCCATCTTCGAAAATTAACTTTATAAAAATTATTACATACTTTGATAAATAAACACGATACAGAACTATTTGTATTATTGATAGTAGCAAAAACAGAGTTTAACATAAAAAACTTTTTTACTCTCTTACAACGAGAATTCCATTATTTTTTCTACTCTAATTGTTGGTACTAAATTCTATTCAAATTATACAATGAAATTTCCTGCATCTCATTTATTTATGAAAGTAAGTATAGCAAAAAATATATCGGTATAAAGAGAAAACATGTCCATTTTAAAAATGTCACACCCAATTATGACTACCATTTAAAAGAATAAGTTTGTATTATAACTCAAAAACGATGGCATTTATTAAAAAACCAAAACGTATCTTGCATAAGCTCTTAAAATGACAACTCTTTCTTCATTTAACCGAATCCCTGTGTCTTATAGTTTCCGACATCCCAATTCCTAAAATGAAAAAGAAACTCACCCTGTATATAAAAAAAACAATTTCCTACAAAAGTGTATGTATGAATTCTATTAAATAATTGGTTTAAAATAAAAACTCATAACATATTGTCAAGTCAAGAAAAAAATATTCAAAATATATCCCTTCACTTGTCATATGTGAAATAATTGACTATTAATTAATTAATTAACAGAACAAAAGTACTCGTTAAGCACGAAAACTTCATAAAACAAAAACGTATCCATTTCTCATTTTTTTGCCAAGTGTTATAGCTTCATTAAGTCAATTACTTGTCACGTTTGCAAACGCTTACCAAATATGTCAAATATATCAAGCATCAAATAATTACAAGAACGATACAAAAAACTCGTCAAGTATGAAACTACATACAACAAAAACGCCAAACACAAATATTTTTGAAGAATTTTTCAAATAATTGATTACTAGATGTACTATTTTAATAACATTTAAATAATTTAAATATCTATTACATTATTCCTATACTATAAAAAAATATTCAATTTTTGAGCTATTCTCAAAAAGCTACCCACTTTTCCTACTCGAAGGGTCAAAAATTCTTCATTTCAGGGAAAATATAGAATCTAAATAAACATTTTTTAGATTTTATGTTACTTTCTCAAAATCTGCAGAAGATTAAATGAACACTTAAGGAAATTTTATACTAACGAAATGTTAGGATGTTTCAGTGTTAAAGCTTCATAAAGTTAATATATGTATATTTTTCAAGAATTTTTCCAACAATTTATTGCTAGATGTACTATTTTAATAAAATTTAAATCGACCGATAATCTATTAAATTAATCCTATACTATAAATATGTTATTCAATTTTTCAGCCATTCTCAAAAAGCTTCTTACTTGCCGATGCAAAAAACTCGTCAAGTATAAAACTACATAAAACAAAAACGCCAAGTGTAGAAACTTGGATATACCGGGTGTACATTTCAAAACTAGCCAGTCTCAATAACTTTTGAATGCAGGCAACTTGATAAAAATAAAAAACATATCGATTGACTTTTTTAGAGGGAAGTTTAAAAACATTGTCAAATAAATTATAAGTGTCACCCCCTCCTCCCTAGCCACCCTTCATTGATATTTCAAATGGCACCCCCATCTTGCGATACCTCATTTTAATGATTAAAAAATACCTAATCTAATGGAGCAATAAGAAAAGATTGTTGTCGATTTGTTTTGGGAAAAAAAATAAGAAAAATTCCAAAACAATTTATATGGAACAAATCTAAGTTCGTTTCAATGAAACAAAAGAACAAGTCGAACCAGTTTTCGAGGCAGATGTTAAAAACTATGTTAATTGAATATAAAATGTTACCCCCTCCCCCTTGTTAATTACTTGTCACGTTTGCAAACCTTTGCCAAATATGTCAAATATTTCAAGTATCAAAGAATTATAAGAACGATGCAAAAAACTCATCAAGTATGAAACTACATACAACAAAAACGCCAAGTGTAGAAACTTGTGTATATGTATATTTTTCAAGAATTTTTTCAACAATTTATTGCTAGATGTACTATTTTAATAAAATTTAAATCGACCGATAATCTATTAAATTAATCCTATACTATAAATAAGTTATTCAATTTTTCAGCCATTCTCAAAAAGCTTCTTACTTTACGATGCAAAAAACTCGTCAAGTATAAAACTACATAAAACAAAAACGCCAAGTGTAGAAACTTGGATATACCGAGTGTTAATTTCAAAACAAGCCAGTCTCAATAACTTCTGAATGCAGGCTAACTTGATAAAAATTAAAAAAACACGTCGATTGACTTTTTTAGGGGGAAGTTTAAAGACAATGTCAAATAAATTTTAAGTGTCACCCCCTCCTCCCTAGCCACCTTCACTTTGAAATTTCAAATACCACCCCCCATCTTGCGATACCTCATTTTAAAGATTAAAAAATACCTAATCTAGCGGAGCAATAAGAACAGATTGTTGTCGATTTGTTTTGGAAAAAAAAGAAAAATTCCAAAACAACTTATAAGGTTCGTTTCCATATCTAAGGTCGTTTCAATGAAACAAAAGAACAAGTCGAACCAGGTTTCGAGGCAGATGTTAAAAAGAATGTTTTGAAAAGTATTAAAAGAAAAAAAAGTATGAAAATGTTAATTGAATATAAAATGTTACCCCCTCCCCTAGCTACTCTCACTTTTATTACAAATTTTGAATTACACTCCTACGTTGTGATACCTTGTTTTAAAGCTAAAAAACAAATACAATCTAGAGGTGTAACAAACATATATTTACGTCACCACGTTTCCAAAAACAATATATATATATTTTTTAAATTAATTATCTTGATGTTCATTTCAGGAGTAAGCAGTCTCAATAAGTTGTCTATTTGATTAAAAAATAACGTCGATGTAGTTTTACACATTTTAGTTACACATTTATTTTTACAACCAATAAACAAATATACCTTAATTAATACATTGATTATATTACAATAGAAATAATCGATAAAACATATTGATATCTCAACAGATATTAAAAACTATAAAAATACAAAAAAACTTAATAATGAATGCCTGCGTCCGATTTGATTTTTTTAAATTTATTAGCCGTTGTCATTAAAAAATATGAATGTATTAATGTTGGGCCTCACTTGTTTTACACACAACCGGTCTAGTGATAATAACAATATTATGTCACAATATGAGTTATACCCGTATAAAGTGTCATACCAAACAACATCCAAATCAATGTAAACGTTCTCTTTTTATAAGCAAATGTTGTTTTTTAAAAATTAACTTTGAAGCTGAATACTGGCTAAGCCAAACGCATTTGTATATAGATAAGTTTTGTTAAATCGTCTTCTTTTGATCCTAGTAATCTGTGGTTAAGCCATGTCCACATAATTTAGAGATTTAGAGATTTTTTGTTTGAATTAATATTTACTGTTTATTATTTCCATTTATTTATAAATCATTACTGACATGTTTCGGGAACTTTACTTTCCATTATCAAAGTGTATAATGATGCTTAACATAAATAATTAAATGATACAACTCGCTACTAAAATATTTTCGGAACATATTTCTAACTGATTATTGACACTAATGATTTAATTAATTGTATAAAGCATCATTATACACTTTGATAATGCGAAGTAAAGTTCCCGAAACATGTTAGTAATGATTTATAAATAAATGAAAATAATAAACAATAGTATTAATTCAACCAAAAATATATATTATTTCCATGAACAGGTACCGAGGAAAGTATTAATTATATTACGAAATTATTATTATACTTACTTTTTCATACGGAGATGAGTAGTTTTTCGTGTATAACGTTTGTTAGGCTTCATTTTATATTGTAATCACGAAGACCTAACTAGTTTCTCGCACTTATATTTTCCAGTGATCGAAGCCAGTCCTTGGCTGGATATTGGCTCGCACGTGCTGCTACAAAAAAACGCTGACGGTTTATCCAGGCAAAGCTGTTCGGTAGTGCTCACGTATCACGTGAAACTGTTTGTAATTTTACTCAGTTTATTCATTGTTTTAGCAAGTTATTTTGAGACATATTTAAAAACGAAAAACGGCATTCCTTTCGGATATGAAAAAAAAATCTAATAAAATAATTTTATTCACGACAATTAAAAACAAAATTTAAAAAAATAAAAACGTAGCTGTAATTATTCTATTATTAACAATGTGCTGTTACAGTTTAATTTCATTTGGTCCAAAACTGACTTTAGAATATTAAGAATACTGATTTTAGGCGGAGCACCTTAATACCAGCCTTAATACAACAACAAAAATCATAATATATCTACCTCAACTCTAGTTTTCCGGAAATTTTCACATGATTAACAGCGAGCCGCTGGAATGCGATTTTCATCTACAATTCCATAAATAGCATATTTGGGGCGCGCGGCCACCCGAAATCCGCCCCCGGACTCGTGTGCTCGGGACCGTGGCGAAGAGGCAATTTGACGGGGTGCAATAATTCACGACGTATTCGATGCCATAATAAATTTTCCGGGTTAGTGCCGGCCGATCGCATCCGAATGTGTGCGCGTATCTGGGGGCCGGAGGACGACATGGGAACTCGCTTTTCGATCATATCTCTGCCTAATTCATCTCCTGCTCTCCCGCTTTTAACTGGCCCTTTGATGGACGTGGGGCAGTCACACTCCGCTTACCACGTGTTCACGTCGATATTGCCGCTGTCCTAGCGTGTATAAAACTTAAGTTTAAATTTGCGAATTAGATTTAAATCATCTATTGACTTTCCAGAAGAATGTTACTCTTGTAAAATATCATAAAATACTGGGTACTGTATTGTATAGAAATAAAAATAAAACATGATTCCTATAAAATTACAAACCTCGTCTGTATTATAATATAATCAGTGCTATTGTCATACAAACTAATTAAAAATTAGCAAACTAACTCGGCGTTAAATATGCCGAAAACGGGCAAATCGGATTTGCATTGGCGAGCGTCAAATAAATTGTGGATGTGCACAGAATGAAATCGCTTCCACGTAATCGCCCTAATTTTAGCGGCCGCATTAAATTAAAACCCGTCACAGTCGCAGTTCGGTCGTGAATATCGCAAACATATGGAAAGCGCGTAAACAGGGCAGGCAATAAAAAGGGCCTCGACGGTCGCGGTGACTTCGCCAGCACGATTCAAGCACAATGCGCGCCCGCAGGAACAATGGAGGGCCGGAGTCCGCTCCTGGCCCGGCCTGGGGCCACAAAGCCCCCGCGACGGCGACAATGGGCCCCACCCTGTTATAACTCAAGAAATCCAGCGGAGAAAACGCGATATAATTCCGAGTAAATGGCTGTTTTTTGCCCCCAAAGTTGCCTGTGGGGAGCGAAGAGATCCTGGCACGCCAGGATTTTCTCGACATATGAGCTCAATTTAATTATTAACTCATTCACGGTTTTTTTTTTTTTATTATTTACTATTAAGAGAGCATTATAAATATAATTTAATATTTTTATCATATTCATCATAGTTTTCTCATTGCTATCATATCTGAATGTTTATCCTAATTGAATTGCATTATTTGAATTATTTGTTATGCCCTGCATATGGTTTTTTTCCATTTGTAAATGCATGATGGTATCATTAAATGAATTCGTTTTATAGTATACAAATTATTCAGAGGTAGGTTGTTGTCTGGCATTGGCATTGAGGACTGGTATAATGTAAGTACAATAGGGGCGGACTAGCCGTAAAAATTTTGTGAGGAAAAAGTTAGTAAAGGCTCAGAACATAAAAAAGTTTTGTTTTCTACTTATATTTAAATATATTCAAAATACAATAATGACAAAAAATCACAAAACACAAATCACAAAATTTACATCTTCGGAATAAAAAAAAAATATATTGAACCGTCTTTATAATTGAATATCAAATATTATGAATGGTGCCAAATTTCAACAATTTCAACATTGGTGAATATCAGTATAATTCAATAAATGAATCAATCTCGTCTGAATATCAATATGTGAAAACGATCCAAAATTATAGATGTCCAGATAAAACACTGCAATGAAAACTTCCGAACTGGTTACCAAAAATATCATTGGACATTAATGAATTTCATTGAGTTTAAAGAAGATTGTTTTATTGCGTATGGCTTAAATTTTGAAGTTCTCGTGGTGTTAGTGGAGGGTTTTGGAAATTTACAAATTCAGAAATACCACAAAAGTCAATGAACATTAATGAATTAGTAGTTAAAACAAGGACAGTTCTAACGCAGGTTAGGTTAGTTTTCGATTAATTTAATCCGCGGTTTGATTCCCGGATTAATCAATTACCGCGGGCGGTAACAATGGGTTGATGGTGGAATTTGCGGGTAATTACATCATTAAAGTGGCGGATTCGCGTTTTAATGGGATAATTAAATTATCCCATTATCCCTCCTCCCCTCCTTAGCCACTCCACCCCTCCGCCCCTCAACGCGCAAGCGCAACATCGAAATCCTCAAGCAGATGGCAGCATTAAAAATACAGATATAAAATTAAAAAAAAATCTAGCCTTATAGCGTAAAAATCTTTCAAAATATCATCATTATTTATTGATCTTGCTATATCGTTTTCAATAACGAGAATGGCCTAAGAGGACAGTCTTTCCTGGGTCATTGTTGATCATAGATAATTTTTTTAACCTCGAAAAACCGCGTTCACCGCTAGCAATGTAATTCCCTACATTCAGGGCTGCCATTCAAGATGGCGCCTACAAAACAAAACCCAAGTGATGATGCTGTGTGTAAATACTGCTCTGTAGCAGTCAAAAAGTTCATTTCGTGCTCATCGTGTAACACTGCTTACCACGCAAATTGTGTTCTAAAAATTCCAGGAACACATGTTGATTTAAGTGGTAACATACATTGTTGCAAAAACATAACCTCTGAAGTGGAGCAGCAAACCCCAATTACTAACAAAGATGGACTGTGTGACAAAGTAAGTTACCTAGAGAGACTAATACAACATAAAAATGAAATGGTGATTGAATTAAGGGATAAAATTGATATTTTGAAGCGTAATATAAAATTGTTAGACGCCACAATCGTGTCTCCACCTGGCAGTAAAACTGTCAACACCAACACCGATTATCCCAATACCGTCATCCACGTGACACCTGTGGACGATTCGGATCACCAAAGTAACAAAACATTAAAGGACCTGAAAAAAATCGGGGATTCCAACACAAATCCGATACGAATCAGGTCGGCTACGAAGCACACGAAGGTGATCGCCACATTGCAGCGACAATCAACCGCTTCTGGTGTGGAACGGAACTCGACCGCTGATGATAAAGACCAGGCAAAAAAGTCAACACGACCAGAAAAGAGAAATAACTACGAGAGCAAAAAAAACAACAACAAACATGCATCCACCGACCTCGATGATCCAGATGACAACTTCACAATTTACGAATCCCGGAAGAATCGTCGGAGAGATAGGGTTCTATCTCGAGGAACCGGTGAAAACATGGGTATAGCGGGAAATTCGCCGAAGACATGGCTGTACATCGGGAGAGTACGAGCAAATGTGACCGAAGAAGACATGAAAAAGCACATCTACACGATCCTGCTGCACCACCACTTCTCATGTGATAAAATTAAAACGATATCGGGAGTAAACAGTTTTTGTATTTCCGCAGATTTCTCCGAACACAAAAAACTAATCGAACCTCAAAACTGGCCTCAAAACGTAATTATATCTAGATATATTTTTCGAAAGGTCGCCACCCCCCAGAAAGACACCTAAAGTATCAAATCGCTATAACGAACAAAGTCTAAATATTTTTTACCTCAATATACAATCGTTAACATCCAAAATTAATGAACTGGAGGCTGCACTGAGTAGCCACCAAAACATATTCTCCATTGTTTGCTTGAGCGAACACTGGTTCTTGAATAATGACATTGACAATGTATGTCTTAGTCATCATAAAGTAGCATCACACTTTTCCCGATCAAAAATGATACATGGTGGAGTAGTGATCTTAATTAATAAATACATGCCGTTCAAAGATATTAACCTAACGAAATTCTCAATTGAACTACACTGTGAAGTAGCCGGCATTTTACTAGCTGACCTTAATTTAATTGTTTTAAATGTTTATCGTTCCCCTTCGGGAGATTTTAATATATTTTTGAGTGTACTTTCCCAGGTCTTTAAGGAAATTGATAGTGCTAAAGTTTTTATTGTCCTGACTGGCGATTTTAATGTTAAGTTTAACAAACCAGACCCAAATCTGCCAACATTGCTAGACTTTATGGGTAGTTACGGTCTACGCAAAACTGTTGAGTTTCCCACTAGGCAAGACAATTGCATAGACAATGCTTTTACAAACTGGAACCAGGACCGCCTAACGGTAAAACCTTTCAAATGTTCTATGTCTGATCATCACAGTGCCATAGATATTAGTTTAAATCTCACCTGTGGACCAGATAAAACTCATAACAAGTTAATCCGCCATATAACTAGCAAGGGCAAAGCTCACCTGCACACTCTTGTTACCGCTGTGGAGTGGAATCTAATTCTTGCCAGCAGCCAAGATGCAAATGACCAATACAGCAAGTTCCTGGACGCTTTCCTACATTGCTGGAACTTAGCCTTCCCAACTTCCAAATGGGCCAACAATTCCAAAACTCTTAACATGAAATGGTTTACACCAGATCTGAACAACATGAGGAACAAACTCCTGTTCCTAAATGAAGCTTGCAAACAACATCGTAACCCAGACCTACTCGAGCTAAAGAACAATTTCAGGCAGCGATACAGGAGAGCTCTCAAGGAGGCTAGAACTGCGACTGCAGATAGGTATATATTAAACGCTGGCAATAAATCCAGAGCTAGCTGGAAAATCATAAACAATATGCGTGCTAATCAATTCTGTGATAAAACATCCACCTGTGATATTAGTGTCGACAACTTAAACACCTTCTTTTGTGACGTTGCAGATAACATAGTTAACTCCCTGCCGAAACTTGATATCAGTCCTGTTTCTCTACTGTGCCAGTCCTTTGTGGCGTGTAGCCCCACCTTTAACTTCAAACAAGTGTCGTCTGTGCAAGTTAGAGACGCTATTGCTGGACTGAGGTCCAGTGGGAGCACGGATATAGACAATTTAAGCACAGATGTTGTAAAATCAGTGAAGTCAGCAATCGTAGAACCCCTAACAAGGCTCATGAATTGTTGCATCAATCAAGCTGTGTTTCCCGAAAGAATGAAACTAGCAAAGATAATCCCAATACACAAAAAGGGAAGCAAATCTGATCCCAATAACTTTAGACCTATCGCTATGCTCCCAGTTTTTTCCAAAATACTGGAGAAAATTCTTTACTTGCAACTGCGGGATTTCTTGATTGAACATGATCTGCTAAGCAACTGCCAATTTGGGTTCAGGCAGGGGAAATCGACAACAGACGCTATCCTTGCTCTAACGAATGACATTATTAATGGACGTGAAAAAGGAGAATGCACGGCAGCATCTTTTTTGGACCTGAGTAAGGCCTTCGACTGTGTATCCCATGAGATATTATTGCAAAAGTTGTACGTGTATAATCTTCATCCTAATAGCTGCCGGATGCTACTATCATACCTCTCAAATAGAAAGCAACAGGTATCACTGAACCATGAAATGTCATCGGAACTACCCATTAGGAACGGCGTGCCTCAAGGATCTATACTGGGTCCACTACTATTTCTAATCTACGTGAACGACCTCCCGTTGCATGTCAGGGCAGCGACGACAGCTATGTTTGCGGACGACACCACATTGTACAACTCTGCTGAGAATAAAAATCTATCAATTCTGCGAAACAATGAGGCACAGTCGGAGGCCCTCCAGTGGTTTACAGCAAACAAGCTATCATTGAATTCAGACAAAACGGTGCAAATCTGCTTTGGCAAAAGGGGAGAGGAAGTGTACCACACAAAATTTCTTGGTATTACCGTTGACTCTACTCTAAGTTGGCACCAGCAAGGCGAAATATTGGCAAGGAGGCTGTGCTCAAATATTTATGTTCTACGTAACCTTGCGAACCAGGTGAATCACGATGTCCTAAGAACAGCATATTTTGCTCTATTTGAGAGTCATGCTAACTATGGTTTAGTTATATGGGGGCACTCTGTGATAAGGCATAGAGTTTTCAAGCTCCAACGAAAAGCAATACGCATAATAAGTAGACTGGGTTACAGAGCCGATTGCAAAGCTCAGTTTGTTAAACTTAAAGTCCTGACACTACCTTCACAATATATTCTCAAGTGCATATTGCACATCAGATGCAACCTTGCATTGTATAGAAGCCACATTATGGTACATAACCACAGTACGAGAAACAAACATAATATATGTCTCAATTCATTAAAACTAACATGTTCCAGAAACGCAGTCAGTTATTATGGAATCAAATTTTTCAACTCGCTCCCGACATCAGTCCGGAATCTTCCAAAACAACTTTTGAAGTCAAAACTAAAATCATTCTTAATCCAAAAAGCATACTACGATTGGGACATTTTCTTAAACGACGATATAACTATCTAATTATTATGTAGTCTGAATGTGTATTTGCCTTTGTTGTTATTATACTTACTCTTACTTACTTACTTTTAATGACCTGTGTAAACATGAATAATGTACATAGCACCAATAAATTATTATTATTATTATTATTATTAATGCTAACTGGCAATGTCAATGAGATTTATAAGGCATATATAAATTTTGGGTAAATCGGCATAAGTTACAATTATTTGTTATATATTTTAAAATATCATTAGGATCATCAGTATCTTTAACAATATTTGAAAAGAAAATTAATTCTTCCAAAAGTTGAATTACGTCATTATCTTTATTGCACCCATCGGTAAAAAATATTTCCAAATCTTTGCAGTGTTTTAAGATGTCTTGTTTTTTTATATATTTGTAATTTTGAAATATTGTGAAAATTACAAAAGTATTATTGTACTGGGATACTTGTTCAAATTTCGTTTGAACAGAATTTCTTGCTACATTCAATAAACTGTAGTATACATCTACTCTAAATTTTAGAGAAGGATTTTCGATGTATTCATCTTCTGTTTCGTAATCAAATTGTTTCTTTAGTTTTCTAAATCTTACGTCTTCAAATTGGGGTTTCACTTGAATTGTCTTTGCTATTTCTCGGGATTCAATGAAGAGGTTATCATCACAGATTGCATCATCATTCCTTAATTTTTTTAAATTGTTGATTTGATTAAAAGACTGACACGATTTACTTCCAGTACGATGTTGTACCAAAGAATCACAGTACAGATAAAATTGTAATTCTTAATTTTTCCTAACAACGATTTGGCATCCAATCTCGTTTTGTTTCCGTGTGCACCTCTTAAATAATTGTCTTCCAAAATTTCAAGTATAATGTCGTAAATTTGTTCTATGTGGAATCGTATTGGTCGGATTGCATTAATTCTGATTTCCCATCTAGTATTACAAATTGGTTTTAATGTTAAATGTGGTAATTTTTCTATTAACTTGGACCATCTATGAGTTGACGCCGTGAAAAAATAATACAATGACTGCACTGTGTTGAAGAAATTGACCATTTGTGTATTAGATTCTGCAGCATCATTTAAGAAAAGATTTTCCACATTTTCCACGTCCACCCTGGTGTACATTGTTAAAGAATTTGATGGTATTTAACCCGAGATCTATTTTTTTGCCAAATAATGTATTGGCGTCTATCCTAGAATGCGGAGACTGTAATCAGAAGTAATTTTTACATGGACCTGATTTCCCCTGAGATTCTCACGGGAAATTAATTCGATTGGCGTGCGACTTGCGGCTCCTTGCGGCTCCTTGCAGCGCCGCAATTAGGGTTTTATTCAAATCGCAATTAGCCTGGGCGTTTATCTATCGGCCGCAGCCGAAGGATAATCAAAGTGTGCAGCGGAGGACGAGAGGAGAGGCCCGAGCCGGTCCACTGAGCCATGAACGTTCGATCGCTGATCGAGTTAAATTAATAACGGTCATTAATTCTGCATCGCTTACCTCATATCGATGCCCTGCGTGTTGGTTTTCTTGTGGCGGATCTTTTATCAATTCCTCAGCGGGATTCATTGATGGCTTTAAAGCGTGACGCACTTACTGGAAGGCGATTTGAGGTCAAGCGCTTAGCATTGGCACCGATTTAAAACGCGCGGGTAAGTGGAGATTCCCTGGGTAATCTAAACTACGAAAATTATTTTGTAGACGTTAAACAATTTGGAATTATGAGTTATTTCATTATAAAAGTATTATTATAAATATTAAAGCACAACTCTTTTTTAAATCAAATTTTCGAGTATTTTTCAATAACAGAAATAGTAGGGTAAACGGTACAGTAATTGGCCATCATATTGGCCACTTTGAACTCATATGACAATAATAAGATTAACAGAACATTTGTAGGTTTCTGCATGTCAGTAAGTTACTCACAGATATCTATAGTTTCGCCATAGTCACTGATTTTTATACCAGCTGGCATTTATATATTTCATTTGTAACGACTTTTAGTCATCATATGTGCTTCACACTACAAGCTTGTGATTTAGGTTAAGATCTCTAAAGGAAGAATTAAATTATAAAAAAATAGTGGATGTGAATTGATCTGGTTTTTAATGTGATATCAATTGAAATATATTTAAGTGCCATCCTTTATTTAATATTTGCACAATTAAGGACATTGTTCTGTAATTGAGCAAGTCGCCAATTACTGGTTGGGTTATCAACAAGAATATAGTTATTGGACACCCATGCCAATAACTGTCTTTTGTGAAATTTATGCAAATACATATATTTTGTACTTTTTAGACTCTTTGCATTGCTAGGGTAAAGGGTACAGTTATTCGCACCTTAAGCATTTTGAATTACTGTTTTCCGTTCAAATGATTTATATTTTACAAAATTATAGAAGTAATTAGTTCATAGTATGGATAAAAGATTAAATTTTATGGTAGCACCTTTTATTTTATCTTTACCATCATTAAATAATTTCAACTTGCCACTAAATAAAAAAGTATCCATAATGACAGTTATTAGCACATCTGAGATAATTATTGGCACATGTATGGTATAGTCTCTGGCACACATATTTGATCTTAATTTAAAGGTTAAAAATACCGAGTGCTTTACAGGTTTTGATAAAGTAAATTCATTTTTTATTATATACTTCGAATATACAACAAAAACTTATTTTATTTTTTCTACATTACATGGATTACAGGTAAAGGAATAGGAATTACCCGATTCTAATTTCATTTTGCTTAAGCACTTTATGTGATATGTTCGCATACATGAATTGCATTTAATACCTACATTAACTGGCGTCATATTTTTAAAAATATTTTCAATTGAAGCACTATTATTTATAGCGACCTCTAAAGGATTTTCTATTTGATATGCATTAACCGTTACTTCAGATGGTGGTTGCATATAAAAAAGATTTTCTGGTTGAGATGGAATAGGCACCACTTCAGATGGTGGTTGCATATGAGATTGGCAAGTCGGTTCTTAAAATAGTTGTCGAATATGAGACTTAGTAGCTTCTGTGGGGATTACTACTGATGAAATATTTTTTTATTGTGTTTTTCTTTTTTTCATTACCTGGTTTGAGTTTATTTTCCTTCGATTTTATTTTCTTTTCATTTTTGTTTCTCTTCTTGTTCTTTCATCTACTTATTTTCCAACCTTATGCGTTTTCTCTCTTCCTTTTCCATTTCATCGATTTTCTTCTTGTGTTCTTTCTGTAATTGTAACTCTTTCCATTCCATAGCAGTTAGTACAAATAGTATCCTATCTATGTTCCTCGTTCCCTTTCTTTCGGGTATTATAGGCCAAGCTAGATAATCCCTGATCGCCTCTCGTTTGAGTTTGTGTTTCGTTAGGCGCGCTTTCAATCTCTACGATCATATTTTCAATGTCAAAAACCATCAAAATTATTACTGGTAGATGCGGTTTCATGATCATTACAAGAATTAGATAACTGGTCCATATTGACATTGAGTACTGTGTTAGATGAAATATCTCTTATTTTAATTGCGTTGTTTACAATATCCGTAGGTTCTTCAATAATGTCTATATCAAAATTATTCGCATAAAACGTATCTTCATTATTATTATCAACAAGATATTCATTGTTGTTAGTCTGTACATCAATTTCAATAACGTTTTCAGAAAAAAATGTCACTTCATTGTGCACAAGATTTTCATTCACTATTGTCTCACCAGCGTCATATTTGTGGAATTTCTTCCATAGTAAATATAAAGCAAGCAAGTAATCGAATTTATCTTTCATTAATCTGTCTAATTTCTGAAACTCTTTTATTTTGTAATCGTCAACCATTTTAATAATTTTTTTATACGGTAAATTGATTTTTTTAATTAATTTCAGTATGATGATCTGATTTACGAAGAGATTTATTTTTGCCTTGACATTTAAAATAATTTGTAGCATCTACATTCCATGGATAAAGTCCACAAGCTCGGAAACCATTCCTTACTATTTCCGGATCATTGAAATCACGAAGAACATTTTTCAAAATCGGAGCAAATTTTTCCTTTGTTAATGCTGTTATGGGATTAGTTCTTCTCCATTCTAAAACTCCCCTTTTCCATAAACTCTTCAGTGGCTTAAAGGCGGATACGTCTGCAGGCTGCAGAATTCTTGTAGAGTTGGGATAAAGGCAAATTAAGATAATTTGCAATTGCGTGCAAAGTTCGCTTACTTTATAAGATACATGGGTGCTATGTCAATCCATAAACAACACTACAGGAAAAATAACATTATTCTTTACAAGATACGGATGCAGTACTGTGCTTATACACTGGCGAGCAAAAAATAGAGGTCACTTTAAAATTATGACTTATTTTTGGAATTTTTTTGTTTGCAAATTGTAAACCAAAGTAGGCGTTTAATAATACATTTCCTGAGAAATGTTATCTATCTGTCAGTTACTATCAGCGTGTTACAGACTTTTATGAAACAACATCCATTTCGCTCTAATTGAAAACCTACGTTTCGTTGTGGTTTTCTTACTTAGTGTTGATTTTTCTCTGCGAAACTTGTCATTCACACGGTGTACTATACTTAACAAGTCATGATGCCTTTAGGCCCTATTACTGTGGCAAGAATTATAGCGTCGATTGAAGATGGGCGAGGAAAACGTGAAACTGCAAGGATTGTTAGCAAAAGCCTTTGTGCTATACAAAAAGTGTATCAGCGTTACTTGGATACTGGCCTGATAACCAGAAGACCAGGATCCGGGCGAAAAAAGTCACCACGATCAGAGATGACCGTTTTTTGGTGTCTACAAGTTTGCCGATTTGAACAGCTTCTGCAGTTAATCTACGAAATCAACTCCATGAAGTTAGAGATGTAAATGTTAGTGAATGGACCGTTAGGAGAAGGCTTCGGGCTGCTGGATTGTCTTGTAGAAAGATGGCTACAGCTCCACCTTTACAACACCGACATCGTGTTGCAAGATTGGCTTTTGCCCAAAATCACCGAGCATGGAATATTGAGGACTGGAGCAGGGTACTGTTTTCAGATGAGTCGCGGTTTTGCCTCAATGGATCAGACGGACGTCGAAAAGTGTGGAGAAGACGTGGAGAAAGATACGCTTAAGTTTTTATTGATGAGCGACTTCCATTTGGCGGTGGGTCGGTTATGGCTTGGGCAGGAATTTCTACCGAAGCACGCACAGAGTTGGTCTTTATAGAGAATGGCTCCCTGACAACTCACAGATACATTACAGAGGTTCTCGAAGCTCATGTTATGTCCTTCATGACAACTATGGGCGACCGCGGCATTTTCATGCAAGACAATGACTAGACAATGACTAGACCTCACGTAGCCAGAGTTGTCAGAGATTATCTGGATGAAGTGGGAATTTCGCGGTTCGATTGGCCAGCTGTCAGTCCGGACATGAATCCTATAGAACATGTATGGGATGAGTTGGGACGACGTATCAGAAAGCATACACCTGCTCCAAGAACTGCTCAGTAGCTAAGACAGTTGCTATTGCAGGAATGGAATAATATCGACCAAAATGTGATCGTTAATTTAATTCAAAGTGTTCCTCCTCGACTTCAAGCAGTCATTAATGCAAGAGGGGGTAATACTCGTTATTAGTGATAAGTTTTTTTTCATTATTTTTTGTTCCATATTACTCCTAGGAACAAAAATTCGAACTTCGTCTGAACTGTAAATTTGTGATATTTCCAAAATAGGCAATAAAAACAATAAATATGCTTTACGATTCAACATTGCTTTTTTAATTTAGTGTGCAAAATACAGTACAATTGTTTACAATTTGAAAACATAAAGTTAAAACAAAAAAATTCCAAAAATAAGTCATAATTTTAAAGTGACCTCTATTTTTTGCTCGCCAGTGTATATTCGTAAAACAGTTCCGCTTTCATCCATCCATTTGGAGTCACTCCTATGCCCCAATCGCCATCCGTCACAGATTGTGAAATTTCTGCACGCAATCTTTTATAGGGGTATATTATCATCGGTGGGGTTATATCTCTTGCTGCAGAAAATGTAAATAGAACAGTTTAAGTAGTTTTAGTTGCTCCATAAACATTACGTGTTCCGCGAGGTGCTAGTACATTTTTATTTTTTGGACATAGCTGAAAATTTGTTTCGTCAGCGTTTAAAACCCTTTCAGGATGCAGAAGAATGTCGAAAAAAATGTCTTGTTTCAAATATGTGTCTATTTCTAAAAACCATTTTCTAATGTTGGATTCGCTCACAGTTGCACTAGCAGATGTAACTCCTTCAGCTTGCCTTTCGGTTAATTGAGGATGTCGACGCAAAAAAAAACCTTGTACCAGCAATCCCCCGGATAATTGTCTTTGAATGGATTTTTTCGTAGTTGATCTTCCAAAAAACTTTTCACGCTTGATTGAAGGTCTTCTTTTCTACGTGGAAATCTTTTGCGGTGACTTTCAAGTATCCACTTTAACAAATGCTCTTCTTCCCTTTGAGATAGGAGCGGAGATGGTCCGTGGGTGATCTTTGAAAAATTTTCGCTTAGTCGAAACAGTATTTTTTGGCATGCCATTTTCAATAGCTTCCAAAGCTTTTTGCATGTCGTTCTCGTCAAATTTTTTTTGTATGATATCCCCTGAGCTACCTTCGGCATAATCTAAGAAAAAAAAAGGTCTAGGTACTCAGATACGAAAAACAATCTCAAAAAAGATAAAATAAATTTCTTACAGACAACACTGCTTCTAAATTCAGTTATTGGCATACCCTACCCTACAACTATATTTGGACCATCGCCAATATTAACCGAACAAGAAGAAAATACTAAAGGTAACAGGTTATAGGTATCAAATTGTTGTTTAAACGAATTTAATTTAGGTGGATCATAGAACTTGCGCAAAGAGGATTTCCCAGAAAAAGAGAAGATATAAGTTGTAGTGTACAGCATTATCTAACCGATCACCCACGCCCCAATCCATTTAATGATAATAAGCCTGGTAAAGGCTGGATGAAGGTAAACAAACTGATGATTTGAAAAGGATCGTTTATCATGTCTTGATCACTTTATTCCAGGCTTTTCTCAAACGCCATCCTGAAATAGTTTTAAGAAGCACTGAATCGGTCCCTGGAGCTAGTGCGTGTGTAACAGAAAATGATATTAGAAAATGGTTTTCAGACATAGGAAGATATATCGAAAAAAAAATTTAGAAGATGTTATAAGAGATCCGTCGCGAATTTTCAATGGTGATGAAAGTGGCTTCAATATATGTCCACAGACTGGCAAAGTTCTGGCCCAAAAAGGCTGCAAAAATGTTTATACATTTGACCGAGGATCCGCGAAGAAAATATCACAGTGAAGTTCGGATTTTCAGTAGATGGCAAAACAAGTAGTTCAATGGTTGTATTTCCTTATCAGAGAATACCTGAAAAAATGTCGTCAACAGTACCGGGAAATTGGGTATCGGACTTAGTGACAACGGGTGGATGACTCAACAAACATTTGACCAGTATATTTACAATGTATTCTATCCTTATTTGGCTGAAAGAGGGACCAAACTTCCTGTGATATTATTTATTGACGACCACAAACCACATTTGTCATACCATCTAACCTGTTGGTAGAACTGTTGAAGTGTTGCAAACTAGGCATTGAGCTAATAGCACTCTATCCCAATGCGACAAGGGTTTTAGAACCTGGGGATGTCGCAGTATTTCGTCCTATAAAAATGTGTTGGAAAAAAACTGTAAAACACTGACTTGCGGAAAACCTTCGCGAAAATATAACAAAATTAACATTTACACCATTATTAAATAAAGTAATAAATGAAAGTACAAAACCTGACACTTTAAATTTTTTTTAAGGTATGTGGATTATATCCTTTTGATGCGAACGCTATAGACTACAGTAAGTGCCTAGGTAGTTTCCAAAAAATAAACGAGGTACAAACTAATAACAGAAATAATATTACCATGAGTTTCAATACTTTCCCTTGACAAAATGGATAGTGTTATTGATGATAACCAAGACGAACTTTTTTTTTTATTATACCGGCTATGAAAATATTATGACAGAAAGGACGAAATAAACTCGGAACGTATAAATAATTCTGAAGATTTCTGCGATACAACTGCAAGATAATTCAAGTGTATTAGAAGAGCTAATGTCAAATAATAATGATATGGTCGAATTACCTCCAGAACCTGCCACTCTAAAAGATCATAATTCAAACTTGAGTAATTTCCTAATGTGGCCAGAATAACCAAAACGTAAAGAAAAACGACAAACAGAAAGATTGCCATTCGCTGTAACTTCAAAACGATATCAAGAAATGCTCGAAATAAAAACTAAGGCAAAAATAAATGCAGAACAAAACCGAGAAAAACCGAAGAAAGAACGTGAAGAAGCCAAAGCGGCAAAAATACAAAAGCAAGTTCAAGGTAAATGCAAATCAAAGATTAAGTGCCTCATTTGCAATCGCCAAAAATGCAACCTTACTTGTGACAGATGTAAAAAATTATTTCACATTAAGTGCATTCCAAAATTCCATCAACAATACATTCCAGATTTAGAAGATCTTGATCTCTTTGTATGTCACAAACGTTATAAGGAACAAATGAGTGATTATGACAAAAATGAGACAAACTTAGAGGACAAAGATGAAGAAAGGAGCAATCGAAACAATGAAGAAAAAGAAAATGTGGAGCAAGTGAACTTACGGGAGAAAGAAAGTCAAAATGTTGTAGAAAAAAATCAGTCGGAAGATAAAGTGATAATCTAAATAGAAAAAGAAAATTTCGAAAATGAGGAATTACATAATTTATCTGATGATTCAATAGATGATGTAGAAACATTATATAGATTATATATACAAAATAAAGATAAATAAGTGCCTAGATATGTAAACTTGTGTTAAAACCTAGAATAACTAAATTTTCATCTTTGTACCTAGTTTAAAAAAAAAAAAAAGTTTTTCTATAGCAAAATTTATTGTATTGATTACCTGATCAATTTATATCGATCCAATATGTATGGCCAATTACTGTAATGATGATAACTATACCTTTTTGTAGGCTTCCGTTAAAGTAAACGTATTTTGGATATTTATATATATATATATATATATATATAGCCACATTTTTTAATTTTTTTCTCAAAAGAAGATAAAATAACCTTTAAAATGGTATATGTAATAAAAATGTTGCTTGGAAAATGTGCAAGTAAATCATTTATCATTCCAAAATTTCCTTAAGAGGCCAATTACTATAGGTTTACCCTATTTATTATTCATAAAGTTGTCTGGCGTTAATTTGATTAACCGATGTAAAATAGATTACTGCCATAACCATCGACTAAAAATAAATAGCAGGGAGATCATTAACCCATTATGCTCAATTTTTTTCAAATCACGATATTTACCGTCTTACTCGTACATTACGTGCATGATGTCTATGAAAGTAATATGAAAAAATATATAATATAATGTTATTAAGGAAAATTTATTTATTACCCATATTGGCAATAAATCTCGGTGCAAACACGTCAATATAAAGGAACATGGAGGCGCTAGACACAATTCGTCGACACTGCGCGAAATCATCGGCCTGCAGATGACAAAGTTGAGAGAAAAATGAGCGGAAGATAGCCAATTGATAGATCGCGCCAGGGGGTGAAAGTTGAGTTATTGCCGGGGAGAAGAGCCATAACTGCAACGCATTTCACAATCGGTTTGAATTGGATCTCACGAAGGGGCTCGCAGATGACAGATGAATGAACGAAATGCGCTATAAAAGTATTGATAGATTAAAATAAAAATAATTGTATGCGCAATTGTATAAAATGGGGACCCCAGGATGAAAATTAGCATTTATTGAAATTTAATAGGAGTAGGTTTTTTTCGTTAAGTATTTACTGCTTTTCATTTTCAAAATTATTTTTGTTACAGAAATAATGGTTTAATAAATATGGTTACACTGTCTAAACTTCTGTTTTTCGTATTTAGTATTTTGTATTGTTACTTGGAAGATGTTGACCATCTCTGAATTTTACAAAACGACTAGCGGTACCTATGATTTTGATATATTTTTGTCTAACTTTTTCAAAAATAGAAAACAAAAATAGGAGTTTAAAATTGCTCTCAAATACTATTGTAAGACATATTAAAAATATACACTCAGTTTTGAATATAATCTAAAATAAAACACAAGTTATAATGGATAATTATTATCTAATCATCAATAATTTCAAATTTTCAGAGGATATAATATATGGAAATAATATTTGGTTTTAGTAATACATTTCTAGTCAATAAATGTTTTCCAACTTTAGGCAATCATGAACTATCATCGTATTACAGAAGTAATGAGAAATTTGTAACAAATCTACCGAAAATTTGTAAGAAATCGTTGGAATATGTATAAGAAACCAAAAGAAAATTTAAAAGAAATAAAACGAAAATGTGTAAGATATTAAAATAAAATTTCTGCAAAAAGTCACTAACATTTTGGGTAAAATGTAACTAATTAAACCTAATACCTGAATTTTATCATATCTTTCATTTGTAAAAGTTACTACCTACCAGGGTAGGAATAAATCGTGATTTGAAAAAATCAAAAATCTATTATTCAAAAAATATGTTTTTAATATTTTTACATTTCTGATCAGTTTTTGCCGGGGTAGATGTGATTTAATTAATGAATTTACGTAACTAAACCTATCACGAAAAACCTACTAAGAGCTACATACATTTTATTATTTTAAGATGTTATGTATACTTAGGTTTCGCAATATTTTAACCGATAACCTACCTACAAATTTTGATACCTGTAGAAAACATTGAAAGTATCAAAAGTGTAAAAAAATATATTACAAATCACAAGAAAAGTAAAATTTGTTTGGATGTTACTTTTATTGCGAGTCGTTTTTACTTTTATAGTATAAAATTTTCTTTAATTGACTAAATTTTGATAGCTGTAGAAAATAATGAAAGTATTAAATTTGTAAAATAGTATACAGGGTGGGTTTTTCAGATATTTAGTATGAGGATCTCGGAAACCAGCGGAGATAGAAGGACTATTAAATGCAGAAAGAATTGCAGTTTTGTGAGATTAATTCAATGGGGTTTTATGTTTTTTTGGAAAATGGATGGCTAACTAGATATTTTACAAAAATATTTTCTTTGTTATTTTGTTCGGTGCCTATGGCTTTGTTATTATTGACTTTAGAAGGAAAATAAAGAAAAATTGTAGGTATAGTTACCAGAAATAATTGAATTATCCCCTATTTAGAGGCCCGTTCATTTTAAGGGTCGTTCAGTCGTCATAAATATAACTATATTTTTACCTTGGTAGCATTTTTCACAAGGTCGTATTTAAACTAATAAATGCCCACACAATTAAAACATTTATTTTATTTTCCTACATATGTAATCACAATTAAAATAGCAATATTTTTTAAATTTTATATATTTACGAAATCGTTCGTAACGATTCACGTTCATTGTCAAGTGGCTTTAAGTATAGAAATGATTAATTCTTGTACATTGTTATTTCTGCAAAAATGTTCACGTTCAATTGCAGACCGCACACACTGCTTCCACTTATTGGAAGATATATTGGCTACCTCCTGCTTAATTACGTCAATGGTGCCCTGACTAAATTTCGGTTTTGTATTCTTCTTCCTAATGGATGATTTTAATTGGGCCCAAATTAATTCAATTGGATTAAAATTACAATAATAGGGCGGTAAGCGGAGCACCTTTGTTTGACAGACACCGAGAGTCTGTGATACGGGGCGAACATAGGAATTTAACATGTAAAATTAAATATGTGTAATTATTACTGCCATATTAATTTTACAGAAAAATCGCAAAGGAATATTTTTTAAAGTATTAAAAACTGTAAATGTATCATCCATTTAATTTACGTTTGTACCAGAATCCACCTCAGAAATAGTAAAAATAAGATGAACAATGCACCTTAAAAACCCCTGCCATGAGTTTGACAAATGTCATGTAGTATTGAAAATAATTTAAATTTTAATACTTTATCAAACCCAAAACTCTTTCTTCCAATTCATCTTTGCTTCTTGTGTTCCGTTTGCCTGTAATGTTTTTGAAATAATATTTGTTTGTTGAAATGAGCTTTTTGTTTTTTTGGATAAAACTACATATCTCACAAACATAATTTGAAGTATTAAAATACCTTTTGCATCATCTGCCGCTCCACTTGCTGTATTTTCAAACTTGCAAATTGTTGATGCAGGGGGCATTGGTCGATTGTTAAATTTAACCGAAAATAAGTCACAAACTCTGCGTAAACTGACGACACTGTAAAATGTTTTGATAATGAATAAATTATCTTCCTTTCACTAATTACGTGTTATTATTATGATTTATCCCAAATGACAAGCATGCATTTATAATTATTTGTTATTATTTAAAAAAATATTCCTTTGCGATTTTTCTCTAAAATAGGGGAGCTAAGAATTACACATATCTAATTTTACATGTTAAATTCCTATGTTAGCCCCTTATCCCAGACACTCGGTATAAAATACTTTCTAAATGGCGTAAAATAAATTATGTTTTAATAAAGATGTTTAATTTTTAACAGGTGTAATACATGCACAGAAGAGACTGGACACACAGTAGATGAAGATCAAGAAGATACAACTGAACAAATTTAGAACGGAATCGGAATAAATAAGTTTTCACCCCAACCATTCTCAACAGAAATTTTGTGTTTTCAAACATGATTATAATTTTCAGGTAATCCTTTCAAAAGTCCCCCACCCCGCCGTAAACAAGACTTTATTTGAAAACAATAAGTCTTCGGCCAAGCTATCTACCTGAAATATTCGACATATTCCAGATGTTATATACAATAATATACAATATACACGCAATAGCAGATTAACCAGGATTTAGTTTGATTATGAAATCGACCGTAAGAATTTTAAGCTATGTTTATATTGTTACAAACAAACGGGTGGGGGGGAGGGGTTCGTCATCAGCATCGAAATCTTTATTCAATACACAGAGAATAACAAAATCAATTAGTATTGGTACATTTCTTATGGAATAAATAATAGGTATGTTCAGCTTACAGTCATAAGGTAAAAAACTACAGATCTGGGTGTGTTTCCGGTTGACATACTAATAGAGTGATGAGTGTTGTGCGTAAAAAGTGTAATGAAGTTCAAAAATTGTAAAATTGAAAATATATCTTGAGTGATGTAAAGGTTGAAAATTTATTTTTATAAATTGAGTATGGTCATAATGAAGAAGAGTTATGTTGAAATTTTAGCGATATTTATTCTAGTTTTGCGTAATGCTTGTTAAATTGATTGAAAGTTAAATGTTGACGGTAATGTTATTGTATCGAAATTTTGAAAAAAATATAAATACGTTTTGCTAACATGATTGCGACATACTGTCCAGTTTTGCGTAATTATCTTATGAATAATTACATAGAAATTGAAATGTTTAAATTAGTATTAGTATTTAAAATGTTGAAAAGAGAAAATATAACTATGGGTGCCATGTGCTTATTTGCAGGTTAAGTTGTTATTCTGCAAACTAAGAAATAAGTGTTATTAAAGAATAAATATTATAAAATTTTGTCATATTAATGTACCTCGGGCCCTGTTTCTTGCTAACGATATTAGACATTAAAACTTCATCATTCTGTATTCTCGATGGTATAAGAATAATTTAATGTAATAGAAATCAAATCAGATGATTTCCGTACAGAATGGCTTGTGTTGGAAGTTAGGTGTAGTGAAATTTTGGTGTATGTTTGTTATCAAGTTGATCAGTCTGAGCTTCGCTTTAGATTTTTAAGTTGGTGAAATGTATTTGAAAAGTAGAGCGAATGTTAGAGCAACCTGGTCATTCAGACATGTATAATTAGGATTATTCTTTATGTTATTGATCTCAAGAGCCTCATATTGCGTAAGCTTCAAACCTTTTTGTAAGGGTTTAAGGAGTTTGGTTTTGGTCATCAAATCGCAAGTATGATCATGCTCAAACAAATGTTTACCCAAGTTTGATATTTCTAAGGTGTTCTTTTGCACTCGTTATGATTTTCTGCCTGTTTCACCACTGTATATTGCATTACAATCGTTACATTCTATGGAATATAAACCATTATTGTTTAAATCATTTTTATTTTTGTTGGTTTTGTGAACTATTTATTTTCAATTGACGGATAGTTTTTGAAAGTAGGTGTTATATTTTGTTTTTTTTTTTAGAATTTATATGATGGGTTTTTACCTGGTAGCCTTGGTATGTTAATGAACAGTATGTTTTTTCAATTATTGTTTGTGTTATTAGGAATGATGTTATTGGGTGACATACATTTATTGATTATTTGTTGTTCTCTATTATGGAATAGTTTATTAATTGTTTTAAGAGGAAATTCGTGTGTTATGGCAAGTTGATAGATTATGTTTTTTTCCAAATTGAAGTCATCTGTTTGATTAATAATTGAATTATTAATTTTGGTAAATTGCGGTTAGCAAGGCTGTAACGTAATATTAAAATTCGCATGTAATCGTTTATTTCAGAAATAATACACAGCGTTCAAGAAAGTGGTGTCAACTTTTCCAACTAGTTCCAACGAACTAATAACAAGTAATGACTTTTTAAGAAATCTGGTTAAATTATGTGCTTCTACAATAGGAAATATTTTAGCAACTTTGCAAAACTTATTTGATTTGAATCTTGAACGGTGTCAGTATTTATTAGTATCTAGCGTAAAGTGTACATCATTTTCTTGAAACCCCTGTATTATAAAATATGCGCTCAGAAGTGATTTTAAATCAAATATTCAATTAAATCTCAAAATTTCATAAGAATTGTTCCCAATTTTCGATTTTTTTTTGTTCTTTGCACACCTGAAAAATACTTACAATATAATGGCAACCTAAAATATTACATTTTCATTCAATTGTCAAAATTTTCATGAAAATGTTGTCATAATTTTCATGAAAATTGTTCTCATTTAAAAAATTACATTAAAACTATGGGGTTCTTAATTCTCTAGAACAGCGTTCTTTGACCTGTGTTCCGCGGAACCCTTGGGTTCCGCGAAGTTTCTCAAGGGTTCCGCAAACAGTTACCATGGAACTGTAAAAATTCTCTAAGAACTGCGTAGTGCAGCGGGGTGCAGAATCTGAATTTGGATTTTGTGAGTTAGAAGATGAAATAAGAATTTTGTTAAGCGAGCATTCATTTGAATTATCTTACAAATTAAATGATATAGATTGGATAATGAAAATAGCTTATCTCGCAGATATATTTACCTATTTTGTCTCTTTCCAAGAAAAAAATATGAATATCTTCGAAGTACAAAATAAAATGAATGCTACTATTCTCAAATAAAAATTTAGATCAGATTGTATTTTGAAAGAAAATACTGAGTTTATCATTAATTTACATGATACTATGATAACTAATAACGTAAAAAGAATAAAAAATGTGAAGATATTATACTACAGCACTTATCAGATTTACAACAGTCGTTTCAGGAGTATTTTGCTTTTGAAAAAGAAAACCTATCTTGGATTCAAAGCCCTTTTGAAAAAGCTTGTGATAATTATCAGTTGTCAGTTAAAGGACCAACACAAATTATCGATATATCGACTGACTCTTAGTAAGATATAGAATTTAACAAAGTTGATATTATGCATTTTTTGCTTCAAATTTGCATGAATATCCCGAGATTGCTAAAATAGCTGTAAAGCACTTGCTGTCTTTCGTCTCAACTTTTCATTTTCTCTGTACATTGCAACAAAAACCCTATGTAGAATATGACATGTGCTTAGAAATTTCTCCTATTGTTGCAGACATAAATACGATTTGCAATAAAAAAACAGGCCCAGCCTAGTCATTAATGTGATTTAATGTAATTAATTTATTTTAAATTTTATATTTAAAGTAACAATACATTAGTATTTGTTACTTTATTGTTATATTACTTCTAAGTTAATTAAAATAACAGGCCACGCCTGGTGTTAATATTATTTTGTGTTTTGAATTTAAATTCGATCGTAAATGTGTTACTAATTCTAGGTTTTGTTATAAAAATAGCTTCTGCTCCAGTGTTACATAGTGTGAAGGGCGCGAAGCAAAACCAGTTTAGCCAGTAATGTCATTTTCTTTCCAGTAATTATTTTGTTTATAAATGTTTAATGGAGAATATAGGCAAATTTATTTAAATTTACAATAATAATTATATAGTTATATTACACATAAGTAAATGTTAAATATGTTACTGTAACAATTAAAAATGTTATAATTGAAAGGCAGAACTGCATAAGTATCAGTAACAGTTTTTTTTAAATGTAATCTGACATTTCAATAGAAATAAATTATTGGCAGTTTGATAGCAATAATTGTAATTTTGACAGCAATAATTTCTATTTAGACATTAACAATTGCTATTTTGACAGTAACAAATGCTATTTTGACAGTAATATGTGCAGCTTTGACGTTATAATTTAAATTTTGTTATAATGACAGAACAGCATCAGTAACAGACATTTTATTAAAAATGTAAATTTTAACATATTAATAGAATTAAAGTATTGGCAGTTTGTCATTGTAAGATTGAAAGTAGTAATTGTAATTTTGACAGCTATAATTGTAATTTTTACAGTAATAATTGCTATTTTGACAGTAATACTTGCAGCTTTGAAGATATAATGGACATTATGTCATTAAAAATTGAAAATAATCGAAATTTTAAGAGAAAGTAATAACTGAAACTATACCACAAATTTAAATTTTCCAGTAATTTTTAAATTTGTTATGAATTGTTTGACGAGTAATCAATGCAATTTTGAAAGAAATAATGTAATTGTTTACAGTAGTTCTTGAATAGGGATTAGGACAATAATTGCTATTTTGACAGTTATAAGCCCATATTTGATGATATTAATTGAAATTTTATCATTAAACATTGAAAATGGGGTTTTGAAATTTAAGAAGAAATAACTCACATTTCATCAAAACTTAAAATTTGCTGTAATCTTTGAATTTGCAATTAAAACTTTTAATTTTAACAGAAATAATTTAATTGTTTACATAATCCTTGAATAAGGATAACGATAATAATTGCTATGTTGACAGAAACAATTGCTATTGTGATAATAATACGTGTAGCTTTGAGGTTATAATAGAAATTTTATCTTTAAAATTTGATTTATTTTTTAAATTTTAAAAGTATTAACTGAAATTTTATCAAAAATTACAATTTACCAATAATCTTTGAATTTACAATTAATGCTTTGACGAGTAAGCATCTACCCTGACAAAAACTGATCAAAAATATTAAAAAAATGAAAAATATCAATTTGATTTTTTTTATTTGATCATCCGTGTGACATTATCACAGTCTGTTTAAAAAAATAACGAAACTAGTCAAGCGAAATAAAATAAATAAATAATAAAATAAAATAAAAATAAATATATCAAATAAATCTTGATTTTTTTGATTTATTTTATTTGATCATTGATGTTCGATTCAAAAACAAACATTTATTCCAACCCTGCTTTTATTGCTTTAATTCTATCGAAATAATCACTGCAATTTTAACTTTACTTTTAACAACACTTAACTTAACTACACTTAACGAATATAGTCTTTGACATTTTAAGAGAAATAAGTCATATTTTATTAAAAATTAAAATTTGCCATCTTTGTACTTAAAATTAAATATTTGGCGATTAACCATTGCAATTTTGACAGAAATAATTTAATTGTCTACAATAATCATTAAATAAACATGAATTGAAAACAATACAGAAATAATCAATCATATTACTGTGACAATTGAAAAATTTTGAAGCCATATTTCAATAATAATTATTTAAGGTTGTTGTATTATTATATTTATAAAAGTACTACCTGGTAAATATTTATTTTTATTTTATTTTATTATTTATTTATTTCAGTCCGCTTGACTAGTTTCGGTTTTTTTAAAAACAGACTCTGATGATGTTTAAAAAAAAAACGAAACCAGTCAGGAGAAATACAAGAAATAAATAATAAAATAAAATAAAAATAATTATTTAGCAGTGAGAACTATTATAAATATAATAATATAACAACTTTAAATACACTCAGACGCAAAAAAAACCGGGTCATTGGGTAATTGTTTGCAAAAGAATATTTTTTTAAATTTTGATGTTGGTATAGTCCTTAGAATACAATGTTTAGTGTTTTACAATCAAAGAGACCGTCAGGATGTAGAAATAAGCAGCATATGGTACTTATTATTTAATTAATGAACATTAATAAGCGAAAACGATAATGTACGTATACACGAAAGAAAATGCATTTCAGCAAAATAAATTAACAGAGATTAATAATGAAAATGCCAGTTAGTAGAAAACAAACAAGTCAAAACCCAGTAGCCACCTTGATCTTCAATGCACAATGCCGAATGAGCAATAGGTAGTGAAAAACGCATACCTTTAAATGTTATTTACGCTTATTAAATAAAGTAATAAGTATAATATGTTGTTCTTTTCTACATGCTGATAGTCTCTTTGATTGTAAAACACTAAAACTTTCATACTAAGGACTATACCAATATCAAATTTTTTAAAAAGGGGTTATTTGCAAACAACGACCCAATAATCCGGTTTTATTGCATCTGAGAGTACATAATTGGTATTTTATGGATAAAACCCTAAATTTAATTATTATTTATTTTAATCACCTGGGTTCCTTTAGAAATACCACAAGTCAGAAAGATTCCGAAGGCAATGAAAGGTTGAAGAACCCTGCTCTGGAATAGTATAGATCAATTTCCACATCCAATTTCCTACAATATAGTAGACCAAACCAATTAATCAGTTGCTGTTGATAAAGAAGACGTTGAAGACAATGAAATTTACTAATTTAGTATATTTTTGATTATTTTTCAATAATTGTTCTCTTTATGAGTTATTATCAAAATTACGAAATAACTACTCAATACTTTGTGCTCAGCTTTTAATTGTCATTTTTTTTTATGAGTTTCAAATAACTGAAATTTAGTTATGATAAAATTTCATGAGCTGTAATACATATTTGAAACAGTATATAAAATACTCTCTCACTTGAGAATGGCAGCAGTGCTGAAACAATTGTAGAGCAATTCTATAAAACTTGTGAAACTTTACGAAGTGTTTTCTTTATTAACCTAATAAAAATGTTTCACCAAGAAGAAACCACTTCCTCATACAATTTAATAAAATACTGCGTTATCAATTATAAATTTCTACTAGAAAATGTAAATTTCGAAATATACATCTCTAGTGTTTTCGAAATTTTTATCTGAAACTTTAGAAGCATTATTGTAATTTTGATATTATTTTTTAAATTTGTGACATATGAAGATATATTTTTCACTATTGCTACTCACAATGCTACTAGAAAATGCAAATATCAGAATATTCCCCATCTCTAAGTTTTTCCCAAATTTGGATCTGAAGTTGGATTATACCATGTATATATTTCACAACTTTTAGAATGGTTTTTTGTACATACTTTTGCCAGTTTGTGATATTCAAATTTTACACGATTATTAAGTAACTGGGAACTAAAATGTAATAAACATAAAATTTCTAAATTTTCCGGAAAATGAATTTCAAGTGCAACGATTTTAAGAGCATGTGGTATTCTCTCGCTGTTTGTGTGTAGGTTTACAATTCTATTATTTTTTCTGATAAGTACTCTGCTATTGTTAGGGGTGTTTTCAGTTTTTCTACGCTAAACAAGTTTTCAATACAGCGTTAACAATATTACGCAATGCTGTAAGCCTCTTCCCTTCAGGTTAACATAAAGCGCTGAGTATACACTTTTGTGCCATACGATTGAAAATCGTAATTGAAAAGGAAACGCACAACGGGGCTGGAATCCCGCTTGGAGCCTATTTTACCTCTCGAGCCGTGGAGGCAGCGTAAAGAATGGCACACTTGGGGGGTGTAATGGGATCAGGTAAAATCCCCTTTTTGCGTCCATGGCATTAACACTAATTATTGCGGTCAGTCCGGGCAGTAAACAAAATATCCGGGTTCCCGGGGATAATCCAATTTCGAGAGCAGCGCCGTAACGTATTGGCAAAGAAAACACTCTGCGGGGGCAGTTTGCTTTTCCTTGAGTAAAGAACGTGCCACGCCGGCCTGGCGCAGTCGCCCGGGTGCGTTTCAATTATTTTTCGATCCGCTATTGATGCCTCTGCTCATGAATATTCACGAAACGCGCACAGCGGAAATAAAACGCGCGTTTTAATGTCGCATGTAATTCAATTAAATCGTGATCGATGACAAATGCAACTGCGCCGCCGAGCCCGTTTTTAATTCACGCTCAAATTGAACTGAATTGCATCTGCTTCATTGCAATAAAACTATTACTTTATGCTCGCGCAATTTAAATGCAAATTGATAATTCTGATACGAAAATGCGCATAAATAATACCTAAATGTTTTTATTTTATGATATTTATGGCAATGTCATGAATCCTCCTAAATATCCTAAATATATATTAATGATATAAGATTCGTACAGACGAGATTGCAATATGAATAATAAATTTCATGTTATTTTTACTCAAACAAAGTTGTTAAAAATCCAGAAGAGCATTTGATGAAATAATTCGCAAGGGACACAAATAGTCGCTTAAATGATGCGACGATTTTAAGGGCATGCAGTATTTTTTCACTGTCTGCGTGAAGGTTTGCAATTCTATTATATTTTCTGATAATACGTTGGTTTTTAAGATTCACAGCACCTTAGGGGCATACTAAATGGATATATTATAAAATTCCCTTATGAGAAATTCGCCATCGCATATTGATTAAAAATATATACTAATTATATTGCAATTGAGAACACTGATCTCTCTGATGCATGTTTTAAGGTATTCGATTCGCTTTACAATATATTGAGGCACCCCCGGGTTGGGGTTTATCCGGTTAATTTTTGAAGGGCGGCCGTCCCTTGGTATCCAAAGGGACAATAAAACACATGTCGCCGTAATTCGTAATTGCATTGAAGATTATGTGACACGCGGGAGGGGTTGCAGTGCATAATAGGGCACTACTCGTGTGTCGGATCTGGCCTATTTAGCCCTTGATATGTGCGTCCCTGTATGGGGGCACTTGAGTGGACATTAGCAATCGTTACGATGGCCATCATTATCCGTGCACCGGAAATATCGTCAAATAAAATATTATTATCTGAAGCACATAATTAATTGATTATTATTTAACGTGGAGGAGAAGTGAGACATTTCATGGCGCGCCTTCTATTACGCGCCTCTCTACCTTCGGCGCGCAAACCCAGGCGCGCCATGAAAAGTCACTTCGCCTCCAAATGAAATATACTATGTTTTCTTTAAACGTACTGCAAAATACAAAAACTTGTAATTTTGATATATAATTTTTACAAATAATTTTTTTCTACAAACACCTTTAAAAGTTGAATTTTTAACACGGCGTGCATGAATTAAAAGTGGAATATTTTTCCACTAGTGTTAAAAGTGATCACTTTTAATACCAGTGTTAAAAGAAAACTGACAGGCTCTTGTCAAAGTCACAAATATTTTATTGAAATAATATAAACAAAATGCATTGATAGAAATAATAACATCTTACAATATTGGGTAGGCATCACATTTGCCTACCCAATTAAGGGATTAAGGTTGCCCTAGGTTTGCTTCAATTTCTTTCGGCAACTCTTTTTGCATAGTTATTATAGAGACTTTCTATTATTTGACACATGTGTCATGCAAAACGTAACCTGATTTACTTACTTCATAAATCCTACAACAGACATATTGATTGAACGCTAATTGCAACCTTTTTAAAGAGCTTTGTCTTGCGTTTAATAGTGTTTGTAAAAAAAAATAGTGTATGATATACGTGTTAAAAGGATTTTATTTTATTCGTGGAGTTGCTCTATTCACTTCGCTCATGTCGCAAACTTCTCCACTCACAAAATAAAATCCTACTTTTAACACTTACTGCAAAATACGAAAACTCGTAATTTTGATATAAAATTTTTACAAATGGTATGGTTTTTTGTCTTCTTGACAGAAACTATTTCAGCATTTGACAGTAACAGAGATAATTTTTGTTGAAGAAACCATTTATAGATTTAATCTATTATTAGTGAAAGCAGTATATCTACCAGAAAATAGGAACATAATTGCAAAACACTGATATATGTAAATGCTATATGATGAAATATATAGTATTGCTTATCGTTGTTTATTTAATATTGCCATGACAACACTTTCCCTTCCGCCGGCTGGGAAAGGAAAAGTAAAAGTGGCGAAATGTGACATTTTTCCACAGTCAACTGAGTGAAATAATGATATAATTTTCTGACGTTTGAAGAAAGAAATCATTTTACCTGTTTGATCATGCATTTTTCGCATTTCCCACTGAGGGTATATTATTTTACGTGGATGAGAAGTGAGACCTTTCATTGCGCGACTGAGTTTGCGCGCCGAACGAAGTTACATAGGTGCGCAATAGAAGGCAAGCCACGAAAAGTCACTTCGCTTCCAAGTGAAATATATGATTTTTTCTTTAAACGTACTGCAAAATACGAAAAATCGTTATTTTGATATATACTTATTACAAATAAATTTAATATCAAATAATGCATCGTATGGTTGCATTTTGGTTCCACTTTGCGGAAAAAGGACCAAAGATGGATTTGCTGGAGTCCCTGGAATTAACAAAAGCAAAGGCTAATCCGGCTATCCCAATCATTAACGACCAGACCGAACTGATATATACCTCGCTACTTAAAGCACTGTGAAAATTGTAAATTATATATAATAGCTCCTTCTCATAATTCAACCCTCTCTCTCTCTAATAAGTATTTAAAGGCGGCCTGTGTAGTTTTAAGATATATGTTTGAAAATGACCGACTGTTCGGTCGAACTATAGTCACTTTATTAAAATAAACGGTGATATCTACAAAGTAAAAAATTGCATTATTTATTTATACATAATGTATCACGAAGTAAAAGCCTCCAGTATTAAAAAAATAATTACTTGCTTCTGTTGTAAAACCAGATTCTCTTCTAAACTATGTTTCAAATACTTTTGCACTGCTTTCACTGTCTTCTTCACATAGCAATCGTCTTTTTCGGTTTGATGCACCAGATAGTTTCTTTGGAGGCATTTGACATTCTAAAATAAGTGTTCATATTTTAATATTTATGATAAACTCTCAAAGTGCGAAATTTATGACAAAAAATGTGACAAATGCATATCGAACTATTATTTTAATGAGTTACTAAATTAATAAAATTCAATTTTGATGTCTGATTTATGAAATAAAAATATTACATCGTTTGATACAAATAAGCTTTAAAGATTCAAATTTGATTTCTAAAACATAATTAAAATCTTAGTTAACGAATTTGTGCCTTAAGAGGTATCCTTCTCAAAGTCGTCTCTGTTAACCATTGAAATCAGTAAACAATCAATAATCCCTAAAATAGCCGCAGCACATTTAATAAGTTATGTACTGGAATATACGTTCTACATTTCCGTCAACCTCGATTTTTCATAATGTTGAATTTGAGCTATATTTACTTACTAGTTACTCAGGTAATATTTTTCAAAATTCGATCGCCTAAATCCCCAAATTTAACTTTGTTGAAATTTGACTCTGGCGGAAATTTTGCACTTATTATATATTACTATAATTTATATGCTTAAGCAATGTTTCAGATTATTAAAACTCCTGCGACTACTTCAGAAATTGCTGATTTGTAACGATTTTAAAGGGTAAAAGAGAGAAGTACAATTTATAGGGAGGGGGGAAGGATTTATCTTAACAAATTAAAAATAAGAACTTTGGATTCTTCAGTTTTTTTTTTGTACAATATAATGGCTACAGGGTTAGCCAAAAAAACCCGGAACAACCAAATATATGTAGGTGGGTACTTAAATATTTTACTTTACAATACGTCACTGGAGACGGGCGCCAACTCCGCCAAGTCGAGAAATAGATTTTTTTTGTGAAAACTTCTATTTGAACGTAGGTCCAAGCTATTTCTAGGATGGTGTATCTCGATACAGTAGGTATTTTCTACTGCCTTTTTGATTCTTGAATCGTTCTAAAAACATGAAAAAAAGTGCTACAGCGGCTTCACGCTTGTTAAAAAAAGTGCTGCGCGATATATTACAGGCGTTAATTATAAACACTTGCCATAGACGGCACTATTTTCGACAACGACATTTTGTAATTTATGGCTGAGGCGCGAATCATTAAAATCAATTTGTTTTTATTTTCCTGCAGCCTTTTACAAACAAAAACAAGTAAACAAATGTATATTTTTAATTTTTTTACATTTTTCAATTATAAAATTTGGCTCGTTTTAGCGCCCCCTAAATTTTTTCGCCCCGGGCTGTTGCCCGGCCAGCCCGTAACTTGGGTTGGGCCTGCATGAGCCGCGAAGCGGCGACTGTTTTAACAGACTCGCGCTACAATCGACTTATTCACGAGGTTTTTATATTATTTTGTTATAATTTGCGCCGATTTTGATATAAAATAAGTATGTATTTTCTATAAATATTTCATAGTTTTAATAATTATTTAATTTCAGTTGGTAACACTCACTTCAAATTTGTTTAATTTGATGTAAAAATTAATTTATTGACATTTCTACATATAAGTTACATTTCATAACATTATACACTTCTTGTAGCGCCTATCCAAGTTGATATAAAGCTGCCATTGGCCATGGTGGCCCTATTGTCATTGTGTCCGTTGAATCCGTTGCACATAACACATAACCTTCACTAATATTTTCATTGCATATTTCACGGCAACGTTTCCATTTATCAGCAAATCACTGATCTGTACATAACCCCCTTGCACTTGTCAAATCATGATATACGAGGGCGGTTTGACGGAAGAGTGACTTTTCAAAGGTTGGTAACACTTTTGCTATAATGATTATGTTGCTAGCTCCTGAGGTCTTTCGGAGGTCTACAGTCAAAATTTGGCACAAATCTGACAGATAGATTATGTTTTATACTTATTTGAAGAAAACTGTTTTCGTTGTTGTGTAAATATGGAGAAAAAATAATTTCGAGTGTTGATTAAACATTATTTTCTAAGTGAAAAAACAATTAAAGAAACCAAGGAAAAGTTACGTAAATAGTATCCAGAATCTGGTCCGTTCCATGGAATGATTTTTAAGTAGTTTCTGCTTTTAAAGTGGCCATATAAGCACGGTTGATGCAGATCGTCCAAAACCATCATTTACTGTAACTACTCCAGAAATGGTTAATAAACTCTATGGCCTTGTAATTGGCAATCGTTGAATAAAAATTCGTGAGATAGCTAATGAAGTAAACATCTCAATCGAACGGGTATACAATATTTTGCATGAACATTTCAATAAGAAAAAGCTAATTGCGATATGGTTGCCGCGTTTGCTTAATGGTGATCTAATGCGCGCTCGCATTAAGAATTCAGAAGAATGTTTGGCGTGTTCAACGTAATTCAAAGATTTTTTTTCGTTGATATGTCACAGTAGATGAAACTTGGATACATCATTATACTCCAGAAACAAGAATACAGTCTAAATAATGGATTTCTCCATGCGAACATGCTCCCAAAAAGGCAAAAACACTTTTTTCGGCCAATAAGGTCATGACCACAGTTTTTTTGGGATTCTAAAGGTGTAATCTTTATTAATTGTTTACAAAGAGGAAAAACTATAACTGGCCAGTATTATGCTGATTATGCTGACACGTTTTGATGCCGAACTTGAAAAACTACGACCGCATTTGATGAAGAAAAAAGTGTTGTTCCATCACGATAATGCATCTTATTCGTCTGGATTTGCTACAACTAAATTGGCTGAATTGCATTACGAATTACTGGTTTTTCCGCCATATTCGCCAGATCTGGCTCCCAGTGATATCTACTTATTTACAAATTAAGAAAAATGGCTGGGTGGAAAAAGATTTCAGGCAAATGAAGAGGTGATAACCGAGACAAATGCATATTTTGAAGATATTCCGAAAGATTACTTTTTGGAAGGTTTAAAAAAACTGTAAACTCGCTGGGTTAAGTGTGTACAGTTGACAGGATGTTAAGTTGAAAAATAAAATATAATTTGAACAGAAAAATAACGTTTTCATTAAAAAGTCACTCTTCCGTCAAACAGCCCTCGTATGACGCGAAGTTCGTCAGTGCGTACCATCTTTAAACATTAAAATTTTGCGTGCGCCATGCTGTATTATGTTATTGTAATTAATATCATGCAAATTATAAAAAAGGACGTTTAGATTTACGAAAAAAGAACAGTAAATAAATGATTTTTTTGCAATAAATAAGTAATTAAGTTTTTAGTTCTGTCGCTTTTTTTCTAGAAATATATCTAAAGTTTCTTGACAATTTCAATTTTTTTATCTTTTCCCTAACGTTCTCCTGACTCATGAAAATTCCCTGACTTTTTGCGGTTTTGTCAGATCGCTGGGTAAATAGTAATTAAAAAACATAAACACAGAAAAAACATACTAAGTATTCTTTGTTTAGACTTCGATTACCATGTAGTAATGTTAGCATTCATCCTGATGTTTCAAAGAACTAATGTCAAGGAACATATATTTTACACGCAATAAATGCACTATATGTTGTACATCCTCCTGTAATACAATTTCGTTCCCTTTTTCGATTGGAGCTTATAACAAATATCGATGCTCATCACTCATCGACACATAAAACGTTGTGTAATCCCCAGCCGGTGCCTTCAGATCGCATAGAAAACTTTAATTAATCCCCATTTAATCCCCCAATCCGGCCCGGAGCGTACCGCTTTTTACTCCAGAGAGGCGATACATCGACGTGCGATTTATTTCCAATTCGCTTTGACGTCGATCATTTCGGGTTTTTTTGTGTTGTCTCTGGCAACCCTTTTATTTACACGAGCCGGCCTGCGAGCTGGATGGGGGCGCCTTTGTGAGCGGCATTAGCGTAATTGCCATTATTAACTCGACTCCCGTCTTCCCGGAGGACCTCCTTGATTGATTGTCAGGCTCAGGCACTCCGGATCCGCGGGTTGTATTAGCATCTCCTTTGTGATCGACCGGTTATCGGATTCTTGATTAGAGCCCCGCCGGGGGCGAGTCCCGTTTGTTTTTTGCACTTCCACCCTCGCGAGTGATAATTCTGCAGGGAACTTGTACGACTTCGAGGATTTTGGGCGAGAGGTTTGTGATTTGTATTGTTAGGGGATTGGTGGAGGTGCGGGGTTACATATTATTGTTCAAGCTCTACATTTTATAAAATTACTTTTATGATTTTTTGTTTGAGTTTTTGAAATTTCTGCATTTTTTATCACAATTCCTATAATAAGTTTGTATAAATTAGTGTATCTGTTTAAATCATGCAGCAAGAAGAAAATAATGGATGACATTTAAAGCCAACCCAGCCAACTTGAGTTATAAAATTTCCTGACTTTTCTAGGTTTTCCAGAATCATATAATGAAAATCCCAGATACCATAATACATTAATAATATTTTATAATAAAATTCAGCATACAATCCAAATTTCCAAACTAACAAAAATAAGGGCACTATTTGCTGAATGCTAACCTATAGGGTGCTTTAACGCTCTGGCAACGGCCGACTACCGGGTTATTAAACAAAATGTCAAATGAATATTTTATGCAAAAGTTGTGTATAATAATGAGCAAGGCGCGGATTTCTATACATCAGTTTTAATAGCAGACCAAAATGATATACGAATCTATCTATCTACGGTATCTATACGAATTTCAGCAAATGAAGTAACGTGACAAATTTTGTTTTTGTGCTTTTATGCATATTTTCAGTTTTTAAGCTTATAATTGCTATAATGCATTTTTTGTGCATATTTCCTTATTTTTTGTGCTAATTTGCTGATTTCTCAATTTTATAGCATATTATTTATATTAGCTAGGAATATATTTAGTTGCACATTATTGTAATGAGAATTCAGTATTAATATTACTCCGTAAGGCGGAAAGACCCCATATGGGGTCGACAGCCCAATAAAGATCGATTATATATATATATATATATATATATATATATATATATATATATATATATATATATATATATGACTCCGTTACGTCTAGAGTGCTTTCTTATCACAAGATCATCAACAAAGCGAGCTTCCGTACGTGATATTTGGTAAACAAAGCTTGATCATTTCGGGGATTACCTTATTTTTACGTGCACAGAACGCATCTGGGGCAAGTGTGCTATCAATTCAGTCCAATTTCTCTCAATCTGCAGTGCGTTGTGCTTGTGCCTTGTGTGTATTACGTGTTTATAAGTTTTCTTGTATAAAATTCCGAAAGTAAAACCTTCCGTCGATGAATGGATTCTGAATTAAAATATGAGAACGGCAAATTAATTTGCAGGGCTTGTATCAAACCGGTAAGTTTTATTTTGTGTTGCTATTGGCCTAGGTACAAGCATATATTATGTTGTAGATTAACTGTGAGAAAAAATATAACATAACACAACATAACAAAACAACAGTTCGCCTGGAAATTTAAAAAATACACAAATCTGCAAGCAGTACCTTGAGTACCCAGCAAACGATTTTCGAGTCTTTTGCGAGTTCTTCTACACAGAATGAAACGGAATTTTACTTTGATTTATGCAATACGATGGTATCTGCTAACATTCCGTTAAAAAAACTAGATAATAGTATGCTTAAATCTTTTTTTACAAAAATACACCGGTAGACATATTCCTTCCGAATCAACCATTCGAAAAAACTATGTCGAGCAAGTATATAAACACACTATTGAGGAAATACAAAAGATATTTGGCAACAATTACATATGGTTCTATGTTTCTACATAGAAACTACTGTTTCATGAGGTCGGTACATCGCCCATTTACCGATTGGAATATTAAACGAAGACTCCACCAATGCATTTTTAATTAGTTAGAAGCAGTTAGAAAAAATAAATGGCAATACCGTTGCCAAATTCGTTCACGATGGATTAACACATTTTTGTTTGCCAAACCCCGTACCAAATGATAAATTATTATTGATGCTGTCTGATGCCGCTCCATATATGTTGAAGGCATATTCTAATTTAAAAGTATTTTATAAGCAATTAATGCATTGCACCTGTTTGCAATTTCCCCTGGTCAATGATTTGATAAAAACCGGGAAACAAAATTTCCTAAAAGCTCCACTGAGGGTTGAAATGTTTAGGGAAAGAATGCCAAATGTACCTCTTCCTCCGACACCGGTTATAACTAGATGGGGTACGTGGCTAGATGCTCCTGCTATTATGCCGACTATTTCGATTCATTTAAGGAGCTTGGATTACAGTTTCCCGAAAATGAGGCAATTAAAGAATGCCACAAAGTTCTTAAAGATAGGAGGATTGTACAAAATTTAGCATTCCTAAAAATCAACTACAGTTTCGTAAGCAAAGCGATTGATAAACTCCAAGCAAAGGACACAACTTTGGTAGATGCGGCTCAAATAGTTGAACGTAGTTGAACGACGTCTCAAACGTACGGGGATCTATAGGAGAGATTATTAAAAAAAATGTGATGCCAAAAATGAAGGGTTTGGCGAGTTACAAAACATATCAACAGTTTTAAAAGGAGATTTCGTGGAAGATTTGCTGATAAAAATTAAAATTGTTCCCAAATTTAAATATGCACCGATTACAAGTGTGGATGTGGAGACAAGCTTTTCACACTTAAAAAATGTGCTCAGTGATAGGAGAATGGGATTTTCCGTTGAAAATTTAGAAAAACCTCTAATTATTAGTTCATTTAAAAATGAGCAGTAATCATTATTTGTTATTAATTATTATTGTAATTAATATTAATCACCAAAACCTATGTTATTAAAATATTACTGTTATGTAGCTATAGTGCGTTCTTGTTAACAAAATTATGTTTTGTTTTGTTTTTCTGTATTTTCATAAAAAATATAATGGAATTCACCAAACACCCTTGTTTTCCACATGGCAGGAGTGATTCCAATGGGGGAAGAAGTGATTCAATGCTTCCAGGATGTATCGAAACAGGTTCAGGCGGAATATCGCCTTACTATAGAAGAAAAGAATATTAAGTTTGTGGCAGAAAACTTCACGGCGGGCCCAGTCTTCAATTCAGTCAAGTGGAAGTCCGGAAACCATAGGGATAGGCATCTAACAACAAGATTCACTCTGCACGGATTCCACCACCTCATCTGCGGCAAACCACATTTCCATTACTTAGAGGATTGCATATGTCGTTTATGCGGAGCTACGATGGACAGGTACCACCTCGCGCAATGTAAAAAGAAGGAAGATCATTATCGCAATTTATTAAATTAAATGACATTTCTAATGTAAAATGGCAACTATGACAAAGTGTACAGTAACACTGCTTTTATTTGTATCTATCTGTCTTTACATATAAGGCGAAATAAAGAATATTATAAAAAATATAAATTCATATAAATAAAATATGCCTTTTCATGCTTATTCTGCGTTTTTGTGCTTATTCTAATTTTTATGCTATTTTATAGGCTTATTTTCTAAGATTTTTATGTATTTTTAAGCGCTTATTTTGTTTTTTTTATGCTTATAAATCCGCGCTTTGATAATTAGTTACTTTACATAAAAATATTGAAATTTATGCAGTAGGGTTCATATGAAAGATACAGACTAAACTTATGTTTCTTTCAAATTTTTATATATAATTCATTCATTCATTTATAATAATAGAAGCCCACATTGAACAAAAATTGACAACAATATGTGAGTTACGAACAAATTCCTAAATATTAGAATAACTGTTAGGTTTGAGTACACGAACTATTTCAAATGAAACATTATATAACGTACCTCTATACTATGAAAAAATATAGAGGGTGTTCCATTTGAAGAAATAAGTAATGGTGCAGTTTGCGAATATCGATCACCCTGTATAATATCGTGAGTTATGTAGCAAATAAAAATTTATTATTGAATTTATTTATTTTATCAACTACCATAAAACTACACACCTAAATAGAGCTTACTAGCTCCATCAATAAGAGTAGAAAATATTAATGCAATTGCATAAAATTTTGTATAAACGCCTGAATAACATGTAAACGGTTAAGTTTTAATTGCTATAACTGTATATCATTTTAATTCTGTGATTACATAGGATCCAAAAAATGCAAATATATATAGGGTGTTCTAAATAAAAAAACTTAAGTTTAGTCTGTAACTTTCATATGAGTTACCCTGTATAAATTTTAATAGTTTTATCAAATGCAACTCATAATTTTACACAACTTTTGTATAAAACAATTTATGATATTTTGATTAATAACCCCGTGGGTGACCCTTTTCCAGAGCGTTGAAACACCATATACAGGGTGTAACAGAAATACGTGTGTTAATTTTTAACATTGGTAGAACTCGGTAAATAAAACATTTTTTCTATATGTTTTTTTTTTTCAAAAACCAACGTTAAACTGATTTAAACTATATGTTCCAGCTTATCTACTAAAACGCATACCCGCCTATGGTTAAAGGTGTGCAGCGATAAAATCGTTTGTTGTGATGGCAACGGTGTCATAAAGTTACATCATTGCCTAGTAGGCAAAACACGTTTAGGATATTGTGCACTGTACAATCTACGGGCCTCTGCGGCATTTCCAAAAGCTCGACCATATACCAACACAATATCTGTTAATTCTTGATTAGAAAAATTTGGCATTTTGAAATATACTTCACTTGACAATTATAGTGACACTACCTGAGAACGGTTCGTTCAGTCAAAATTAGGGGGCAAAAAAATATAAAAAAACTTGCAAATTTTGAAAAAATTCACTTATCACTTATCCCGATAGATCAATTACATCAATGGGAACAATTTTTAACATTATTTCAAGTTTTAACAACCACAGATACGTTGAGTACAAACACCACAAATGTATTAAAATAAACTATGTCTTAACACAAGAAACTATGTTACACATCTTACACTATGCAGAAGAAAACATACTTTGAAGTTTCGTGTTCCTTAATTAGAAAGGTTTTTAAAGAATTTAAATAAGATGTTTAAAAATTTAGAAATCACCAGCTACTAACTAATGACAAAATTAAAAGAACAAATTTTTGCACAGTGATTTTGTAAAATTTAATAAATAACAATGAAGAAATATTAGAAAACATAGTATTTACAGACGAAGCATCATTTACATTTGATGGTGAAGTAAAATCTCAAAATTATCAGTTAGTCTTTATTGATTTATTTTATCCTCTTTCCTTGTAATTCATTTTCTTTCAGATATTGGTCAAGAACTAATCCGCGCCTCCAAAATTAAACAAAGACTAAGTACGACAGTAGGGTTAATATATGGGAAGGTGTTATTAATAATATATTAATTGGCATTTTTCATCGACGGAAATTTAAATACTAATTAATTCTTAGTCTTCGTACACAAATAATACCACAGATCGAAAACTTAAATGTCAATGATGTCTGGTTTCAAATAGATGGAGCCCCACATTCCACTGCAATGGACGTTATTTACATGACATTTTTGCGGAGTGTTGGATAGGAAGATTTGGGCCAACAGCTTGGCAACCTCGGTCACCAGATTTGTTCCCAAATGACCTTTTTCTTACGGGGCATCTAAAATATAAAATTTACAATAATATTATGATAAATAATACTGAAGAACTAAAAGATCGGATAAGGCATGCTTGCAATTAGCAAGATCCCAATTTCATTAAAAATGCTGTTCAAGGTTTTTACATTAGGCTGGCATATTTTGTAGAACGTGAAGGTGGCCATTTCGTATATTTATTAAAATAACGTATCTTCCCTTACCTGTTCCTGTTACCTGATTAAATATTTATTCTAATTCGTTTATGGTGTTTATACTCAGCGCATCCGCGTTAAATTTTGAAGTAATATTAAAAATTGTTCCCATTGATGGAGTTCGCTATCGGGATAAGTGACTGAAAAATGTCACGCACATTACTTATGCTCTGATTTGCATAGTATAACATAAATTTTACAAAAAATTCTTGACTTTACCTGAATGATCTTAAATGACAGCTAGCTCGACTGAATTTTTGACAGGTTTATGGTATAATTGGTTGCATAGCTAATACTCGCAAATTGGTGATATGTGTTCTTTTTATTAAATTGGATATAGGGACGTTATATTGACTATGTTCAGAGTTAAAACAATGTCACGGTATAATTTACACAAAGGGCGCGGTTGTTAATTAATATATTCCGCCAAGAAAGCCGCCACGTTGACATTGTATTGCCACCACAATAGTTACTAGATACCAATCTCATATAATGAAATATACTGACGGAATATTAATTACAAATTCCATACCCAGGGACATTTAATTTTAGGAAAAACAGTTAAGAAAATATATTTTTTCTTCAAACGTCATAAAAGTGACCCCTTTAGTGACTCGATTCACAATCTTAAAGTTTTACTTCGTCTCCTAGTCAGTAAAAGTTTCACTTTTACTGACTAGGCAGTAAAAGTAAATTTGACAACATGATTGGATAATTTGTAATAAGTACGCCCTACGAGGGCGGGTTTAATATTGCACATACATATGGTGCGCATACATGATGAACAAAACAAAAAATTCAAACAAAACACAAATTTATTTATTGTTAAAATGTAAATTAAAGGTACAATTTGATATTTTAGCCCCTTGAAAACTGATTGCGCTGGCAGCAACAGCAGCACTTACAGCACCGCTGTCGCCAACCATTTTGCTGCTACCACAGATATTTTCTACTTTTGATGTCTTACTATCTGGTATTTTTACGTGTAGCAAAGATCCCAAGTCTTGAATATCTGTCGTGTTCATTTTTACGAGTTCATCGCAACGGCATGCCCCTGATATGCCAAATATCAAAATAATCTGAAAATACGATTTAGGGTTTAATTTTGTATTTGTTTATTATTCTAAGAACTCACCTTTGTCGCCAAGTATTTCTCGTTAGGAGCATCGGATAAGAACTTGTCGAACTGTTCCTTTGTCAGCACTCTTGCCTTTTTGGGTGTATAACCCTCATTTTGTTTTTTTAAATATGCACGTAGTTTTAAATATTTGGTAATATCTACACCATTTCTAATATTTAATAACGATTTTACCATGGAATACTGAGACCACATAGTGGAACTTTTTACTTTCTTCTTAGCCATTTCCGAAAAATATGCGAGTAAAACATTTTCACTATAATTGCTTACATTTTTCTCGGCGCACCACTTAATAAATTTTTTGTAGGCCACTTCATAGATGGTACTGGACTTAGTGGGCAATAATTTCTCTGTTGCAGCCCTTGCCGATTCTAAAATATCTGGCGGTGTACATTGAAACATGTCTTCGTCCATTTTATACACTTTAATGTCAAATAATGAATTAAACAAAACCATAGCAACGCTCTGCATAGCATGCTTCTTTGGGAATTAAAACTATACGTATTCGGACAATTAAAAATATTAATTCCATTATCTTTTTAACTATTTTCGACGTTTGAAGAAAAAATTACATGTTTTATTCGGAGTAGAAGTAACTTTTTGTGGCTCGTCTGCAGTTGCCTGCCTCGCTCCGCTCGGCAGCCAATACCTACAGACTCGCCACAAAAAGTGTCACTTCTACTCCTAATAAAACAATATACTATTTTTATGCAATAAATAAGTCATTTGGTTTTGAGTTCTGACACTTTTTTTTAAGAGAAATATATCTAAAATTCCCTGACAATTTAAGACTTTCTTGACATTTCCCTGACTTATGAAACTGGTGACTTTTCCCGCTTTTCCAGGTCGCTGGGATCATTGTGTACGTTTTAAAAGAATTTCATCGGGTATTTCATTCTACTGTTAAAATAATGATACATTTATACATTTCTCTTCCAAATTTTGTAATTGTAACAACTTGTTTTTAAGGATTTTTTCATAAAATCTTGAACTATAAAAGAAGGTATAGTGTTTTCACTTGAAATTAAAAATGTACCTGCAATGAGGGTTTACTACGGTCAAGGGTTCTCCATTGTATGGCGTGCTGCGAAGAGGCGGGCGTCCAGGAACGTAATCAAATAATTTACTTTCGACGAAGATGCTCCTTAATTGTTTTCTCTTCGATATATACACAATTATATCACTATGATAATAATATAAAAATGATTTATTAATTAAATTGAATTCAATAATCGTACAACTATCTACATCGTTTTTATGAGTCGGCGGACGTAATTCTTTTTACAATTTTACAATTCGATATATTTACAAGACTACAGACGCCAGTAGATAATTAAGAGCCGTCACCTAGGAAAAGGTTTTAAAAGGATTATACATTCGCCCATGCAATTAAGGTTCATTGTACCTTAATTGCTGGGCGAATGTGCAGGTAGACAATCAGTTAAGGCTGCCTCGAATAGTCTTTTTCTCAAATAGTCTACATCTGTCTTTCAGTCGGTTTTTTTACATTGCAACAGTACTCATTTTACATACGTGTACATATTATCATTTATAAACTTGTGAAAAGGTAGAGTTTATAAAGATGGAAACGTCGTTAAGTATACTTGCAACAATTATTTCATCAATTTATAATGACACTCAGTTCGACGATCTATTTCAATTGTGTGAGGAAAGAAGCCATTCCGAAAGTTTTGTTGAAGAATCCCTTCGACAGTCTACAGAGGGAAGCTGTTCTCAAATTGATTTTGATAAATTTCAAAACAACCATCATCAAATGGACACATCAACTATTGAAAATGAAAATCAGGGATTAATAAGGCATGCTTTTCTTTCAACTGATACTAAAAGGATAGTCGTAAATATTTATAACACCCTTATAAGCGGGAATCATGCATCTCCACTCAAAAGAATTTCCATTATGACAGGAATATCATATTCAACGGTTTGGAGAATAATTACGAAAGGACCGCTTGAAAGGAAAAGAAGACTAAGTTCCAAATTTACCGAAATAGACGATGCCATCGCCAGGAAGATCAAAAATATAATTTACAATTCTTATAAATCAGGCAACGTTCCCACGGTCCAATTTATTTTGGAAACTCTTGGAAATGATTTTCCATATAAGGAAACTACTTTGTATAAATACCTACTTAGTCAGGGTTTTAAGTATAAGACTTTAGACAAACGAATTGACATCATGGAATCGCCGAGATTGCAAAAAGAGCGATTAGAATATTTATCTAAAATAAACGAATATAGAAATGGAGGGAGATCGATAATTTATTTGGATGAACAACGGTTCAATACTCACGACGTCGTTTCCAAGGGATGGGTCGATAATACAAATAAGTGTCACCTTAGAGCACCGTGCAATAGAGGAAAAAGAATTGTTTTTCTTCATGCAGGAGGAGACGCAGGTTTTGTGTCAAATAGTTTGCTCTTATCAACCAAGAATATTGCATCAAGCTCGTTAGACTGTCATCAGGATGTGAACGTCTAATTATTTGAAAATTGGTTTCGCAATCAATTATTGCCCAACATACCCAATAACTCAATAATCGTAATGGATAATGCAACTTACCACTCAAAGCAAATTAATAAAATCCCAACCACCGCTTCCAAGAAAGGCGATATTGCGGATTTTTGCATTTAAAATGGTATTGTTATTCCCCTAAGTGCAAAGATAAAAACATTATTAGAACTTATAAAAAAACAAAATTTCAATAAAACTTATGTGGTTGATAAGATGGCAGAAGAATTTGGTCACCAAGTGTTGCGCCTTCCACCTTATTACTGTATCTTCAATCCAATTGAGCTGATATGGTCAACTTTAAAAATAAATTTGCGGAAAAATAATGCACATCCCAAAATGAGTGGAGAAATAATTCAACTTGTTCAGCGAGAATGCAACAACATTTCAAGTACCATTTGGAAAAACTGCATCGATCATGTGATTAAAATTGAAAACGATTATAGGACGCTTAGTGTACCAAATCTAATTATTAATGTTCAAAGTGAAAATGATAGCGATGTTACATTACGATTCATGAAAAAAATAACTGATGTTAACGACGTTAATTTTTTAACGCAATGATCAAGTCAATAATGTTATAGGTAACTTAAGTCATTTGTTTCGCGAATCATACTGTATATAAATTTTCTATGAAATTATAACTACATTTGTAAAACACAATTAATTATATGTACACTTAAAAATACAATGAAAAGTACAATTTAATGATAATGAATCACTAATGTTAATTTTCTACGGGACACTGAATCTGTATTTTCTGATGCCGGCTCTGGACTCTGTTCTCTTCCCATTACCCGTCATAAAATTCCGTTCGCACAATGGAGCGCAATAAACACCCTTCGTAGGTAGATTTTCAATTTCAAGTAAAAACACTGTACATATTTTCCAAGTTATTCGAATGAAGTTATGAAATTTGCGAAATTTTTATTTGATTTCTGCTATTCCTTAATGATTTCGCCAGGAGTTGTTAACGAATATAAATATATTTTTTAATTAAGTATATTGGTGTTTCAGTAAAAAATTAATTTTGGTGATGTGTCGATTTTGAAACTTAATTATAAATTTCTGTGTATTGTTACAATTCAACTTGCAATCTTTTATAAATTACTTTCAACCTGTAATCGAAAGTGTTCCAAGGCGTGCACACAAAGAGCCCCATTGATCAGTCAATCAAATGCCCTCACTCTTTCATACATCTGCAATACTTAACGATCGCATTGCGGCCGGTTCTCTTTTCCTGTTCTCCTCTTGTGATCCGCTGCATCGGAAATTGTTTCATTACACCGGGCACTGAATGCCTCCCTAATGGGCCGGTGCGCGCACTTGTGCGGCTCATCAATTAATTTTCTCATTGACGTTTCAATTTCCGCGAGATGCTCTCAGCGATTGGAGCAACGTATTAGTGGATAATAGAATTGGGGTATGATGGATCAGCGTTAGGTTGTAATTAATTCGAATATCGAATCTACAAGGGTCATCTGCGTATTAGGGTAAACATATTAGTAAAACACTGGAATATAATTTATAGTTTTTTATAGTTATAGTTATAGTTAGATGTTATAGTTATAGTTATTGTTTATTTATAGAGTAAAATATAAATAAAATAAATGATAATGATAAAAATAAATAAGTCCCTATGAACATGGGAAAAACAAAATACCCATTTTCCATAAGATAATTCATCATATGTAATATTTAATCGTCACCCGTCACTAATGATGATGACAATGATGTGATATTTAAGAACACCATAAAATACTATCGTAACTAAATTCTATCATTACAAGAAACCGCCATGGGACTTCACTTAAAATGTAATGTCTTTGAGCACAGTTGCCCAGGATTCGAGTGCAACAATTACTGAAAATTCTGGATTAATAAAAATACTTGAAAGGCCTCAATTTAAAATCATTTACGTACATCTAATAACGCTCATAAACGCACACACACCAGTACCACAAATAAAATAAAATTACACGTCAAACATTTAATGGTGCCCGCAGGTGGCAATCTTGTAATTCCTTTACTTACTTGATAAAATTCGAGCGTTCCTCTAATATGTGGAAAGTAGGAACGCGGGGCGCTTTTAATTAAATGGCATTACGGGTAACGATTTCGTAATTGCGCCCCCCTGTATAACGGCCGGGACGTATGTGGTAATGGATCTGTGGTCTTCTCTTTTTCGTCGTAAAAGCTCCGGGATCTAATCTCGCATCGTACGAGAGAGCCGAATTAATGAGCACATCTCCGTAAAAGTCTCCGGCGAGGATGGCCGTTTATGGGTGCGATACTTATGCAGTTTTAACTTGAGACGCCGCGAATCCCCACAATTACATGCTAATTGAACCGAAGTTGTAAATTCAGATGAGAGGAGATTACTGCGTAATTGCACAGCTTATGTGCTACCATCATTTATAAGGTATAAGAGATTTGAGATTTTTTCATTGTAGAATTACAGTTAAATCTAAAAGAATCTATTACGTCGAGGTCACCAATGTTAATCCCAATATTAGTTATAATTTGAAACTTGAATAATATAAATTACAGATTCTTCAGTTGAAATGTATTTTTAAATTAAACGAAATGTTTGATTAATCCATTAGTGCATAATGTATCTTATAATGGACGCTTACTCAGTAATTTATTACGGGTAACATAAATATTTTCTCTGAGGGTATATGGGCCAGATGGGTTCCAAAGCCATGTGCCTGCCTCGTTGACATGTTATTGTCGTGAAATATTTTAGTGTTTCCTGGTGATTGTGCAGTGATGGGTCCCAACTTTTACTCCACGCGCGATGGCGGGTAAGTTATTTTTTTTTCCGCGTTTCATTACAAAAATAAAATATTTAAAAAATGTAATTTGGAATACGATACATCACAGCAAATGCATGTTACTATTAAAATAATTTTCAATATGTTTTCTCAAAGAAAATTGGACTTAACTTCTGTGTCCATTATAATGGACACCATGCATAACAGCCACTTTTGCATCATTATAGGTTACCAATGCATCAGTTACTAGAGCTAATAGAACAGGATGATGACTAGGATCTTCCATCTGAGATCTATCTATTACCGCCAGATAATAATGCTGCAGAGACTGAGGAAGATCCAGATCCTTCGGACGAAGAAATTGGCAATCCTGACAACTTATGTAGAGGTATGCTGAGTCAGATATGTGAAGTGCGATATGGAGACGAAGCATTATTCGAGGAAGATGATAATATTCCACTTGCTATTGTCAAAAATACCATCATTAGCGTTCAGAGTTTACCTTCCACATCTCAATCAAATCTGGAACACACTCCGCGCAAACGACAGAAAACCCAAAAGTCAGAATGGGCACAAAATGTACCTGCTTGCAGGATAAATAAAACATGTTCTCCAAGAGAACCATCGGCTGTTGCATTTTCTGCTGACACACCATTGGATTTTTTAAATATATTTTTGAGCGAAGAGGTAATTCAATAGTGAATCAATCGAATGTTTATGCACAAAGAAAAAATCAGATTTTAAATATTTCAAAACCAGAAGTTTACGTCATGCTTGGGGCCATATTATTATCAGGCTATGCCAAGTATCCGAATAAAAGGCTGTACTGGTCAAGTGACGAGGATATTCTGAAAATGCTGTACAATAGCATACGATTTAATAGGTTTGAAACAATCCTACGGAATTTACACTTTAATGACAATTTAGAAATTGACAAGTTTGATAAATTATATAAGTTGCGACCAATAATTGGTCGCAACCATGGTAACATGGTGGATTAGAGAAAAATATATCGATTGATGAGAGCATAATTCTTTATTACGGTAAACATCAAGCGAAACAATATATAAAGGGGAAGCCGATTAAATTCGGTTTTAAAAATTGGACAATTTGCAATATATTTGAAATATATACCGGCAAGTCACTTGACGCCAAACAATTTGGATTGGACGGGGACGTAGTTCTGCGATTACTGAAAGCTGTCAAAATAGAATCAGATTTAGGCTACAAAATCTTTTTCGATAATTATTTTACGGGAATACCGCTACCATCGCATCTGGCAGAGTTGAAAATTTGTGCAACTGGAACTATTCGTGAGAATAGAATGGAAAATTGTCCATTTCCAACTAAAAAAGAATGGAATAAAGAGGCAAGGGGCAGCCTAAAACTTATTGCAAATAAGCAAATATTATTTGTTCAATGGAAAGACAATAAAGTTGTTTCAGTTGCATCAAATTTCAGTAATAATGAAGTAGTCAAAACTTCACGCTAGTGCACCAAAAATGATTGCACAATATAATCAAGGCATACCTTGATTGATGCATACCGCACAAGAATACGTCAAACGAAGTGGTACTGGCCAATCGTTGCGTATCTTGTAGATATGACAGTCACCAACAGCCGGTTGCTGATGAAGAAAGTTAAACCAATAGATCCTAATTGTGCCAGCCTGTTAAAATTCAGGAGATATTTGGCCCAAAATTTATTAAAAAAGTACGCGACACCTCCTAAGACAGGAAGAATATCCATGCCGTCTAGTGAAATTCGGCTTGATAATGATGGTCATTTAATAGTATATTCAGACACACATCGTAGGTCTCAACAGTGTAGAAAGAAAGCTCAATTTATATGCGAAGAATGTAACGTGGGGCTGCACCCAAAACATTGTTTCAAAAATTATCGCACGAAACGATGGCAATAAAAATATTTTACATGGTTTTATGTCGTAAATTTAACTATACAATAATATACAATCATGTTTAGGTATTACTACGAAATGTAAAACAAAAAAAACTTTTTGTCCAATTTACATAGTGTCCATTATAATGGACGCTCACTATTGAACGCACAATATATATATATATATATATATATAGTTTTGGAAGCCTTCGAGCTACTACTTGAAACTCATTGCAAATACCATAAGCATCAATATGTTTACGAGCGTTATGCATCAAAGACGTTTCTAAATGTTTGCAATCAGTAAATATATCCGCAGGTGTCTTTTTATTGATATTGGATATATCATAAAGGAATCCAAATATATTATATTATTCTAATTGTTGGAACCTATCTTCAATAGAGTATATAGCCATGTCCAAGATAGTGTAGTAGAATCCAAAATAGTAGGATCTTGAGGTGCCTCGTCTTGAGCTTCATATTCAAACTGCCGTTTATGTCTCCTTCTTCTACATTCATCGGGCTCAAATTTCGCTTCCGTTTCTAATTCCTTTGCAATCTCGGCAGCTAAATTAAAACTTGTTAAAAACCATTATCACTCCTACATTTTAAGACGTAATTCTTAGTCACTTGAAGTTGCTATGTAGCTGAATTTATAGCAAAATCCTCTTCTTGTAGTATTTTGCTTGTAACATTCACTTCATTAAGAATGTTGTACCATGTGACAAGGGATTTCATAAACTTGAATTTACAAATTGCACCAGCAAGAGCCTTTGCGTCCGTTCGGGAAGTATTACCAGATGAATCATTTAGTGTTGGGTTATCAAAAATCTTCATTAAAGCATCATATATTGCACCATGCTGATACCTTATACGCTTCAAAGTATCAATCCTTCAATTTTCCATCTTGTTTCGCTCAATCGTTTAATTGTTAAATCCACGACATGGCTAGTAAACATATGCCAACGTTGAGTCTATGCAGAGAAGTAATTATAAATCTGTTGAACTAGACTGAAGAAATTAGTCGCTTCTAGGCAACATTTAGAGGTATCATTGACAATTAAGTTTAAAGAATGTGCATTGCAGGGTATAAAAAAGGCTCGCGGGTTTATGTTTAGAATTCTGTTTTGTACACCTTTTTCTTTCAGATTACTTCCATTATCATACCCATGCCCACGAAAAAGGCTGGCGAGTTTATGTTTACAATTCTATTTTGTACATTGTATTGTCCCGCGACGCTTATGATTTGGGTCGTAAAACCAAACGCGTACGTGTGCGGCGTGAGGATTATTGGTATCGTGATGTTATCACCTTTATTCGAAGGACCGTGAAATAAAGTACTCAACAAGTTACTTGGGAAGAATTTGAATATTGAGATTAATTGGTGAATAAATTACAGGCGAGATGTTCGCCGCCGAAGTTTTGGTGTTAGACTGCTCTACTCTATAATCTTCGAAATCCGGGGTACGTCTTGCTCCTACAGGGGAAGGGGTGGCGAGCGTTCCCGGATTGGTCCGTGCCTCGTACCTTGAGTACAAATCTTATAATTGCTTCTGGGTTCTCCAAACTGCATTAGTAAGCCATCTAGAGGCCTGAATAAACCGTTTGGGGAAAACCCTACAAATTACGTTAATGGTGGTCATTTGGGAAAACCAATCCTCAATTCAATAAAATTGTTCCTAGATAAGCTGGGTCTTCCCAGCTGTTACTTAACTAAATCCGCGAAAAACACATCAAATAGGGCCGCGGATAGATTTACGGTGATGAGGAGATTATCTTAATTGCAGCGGGGCTGCAACATACACCTTTTTCTTTCAGATAACTTCCATTATCATACCCTTGCCCACGGAGATTTTCAATTTGTAATTCCATTTGCTCAAGCTTTTGAAGCAAAGTTTCTGTTATGAATGCCCCAGTAGTTTCGTCTAATTCAACAAATCACAGGAAATGTTCTCTTATTATAACTGTAGGCCCGAACATCTCACTATCTAAGGGTTTGATAATATCAACAAAACGTATAATCATAGTCATCTGTTCAACATGACTAACATCTGGTGTGCAATCCAAAATAATTCAGTGATATTTGGCCGATTTCACAAGTGGCAAAATTTTATTTTTTATAGCTCCTGCTAGGATCTGCATAAGTTCATTCTGAATGTCTTTTCCCAGGTAATGTACGATAATTTCTTGATTTTTGACTCTGCGCAAATATTCGTTCATTACAGGGTCAAAGAGAGGTAGTAGATATTCTACAACCGTACAAAAATACCGTTGTGTTACTTTACAAGTTTTCATTTGTTCCACGAAATGCTTTCTGCGAAAAGTTTTGAGTGATAAGTAACATAGTGAAGAGGTGCACCATCTTGTTGAAAATGTAATGTATTTTCGGTAAGTCTATAATTTCCATGTTCATCTGTTTGGTTTTCAACCTCCTGAAGTACGAGAGACTCAATGAATTCATCCAGCAAATTAGCATAAATTTCGCTGTTCAAATTTTCATTAATTTCTAGCGAGTTTTTTTAAGGGGTCATTTGAAATCTGTTGTTTATAAAACATAAATGAAAAATGAACCGGATATTATTGAACAATTATGAGAAAGAAAAAACACAAGAATTTTGAGCTATTACTAGACAAACCATCAAAAAGTTCGCGAAGAGTTTGAAAGAAGGTTATATTTTAGTTTACAAAACAATGGAAACCATTTCCAACATTTACTTTAACATGTTATTTGAATTTAATATATTGAACACTTTTGCACTTTATTTGCACTAAATTCCAAAACTAGTTTACCAAATCATATCGTATCAATAATGACTGGAAAGCATTTTTCAAGAGCTTTCCAAGGATGTATTGCAAATAGGGGGGTGCAATTTCATTTTGTTAGATGGAGGTGGCTGTGGCTTAAAGGGTGGCTAGGGGGTTGACACTACCTATGCCATTTTGGTTCCCCCTCCGAATCACCCAAACGGTTTTGAGTAATTTTAAAAATAATCACTAGTTCTATGAAAAGAGTCGGTGGCAACTTTTAAAATTGACACCCTGTATAATTTTCCCAAAGATTCTAAAAATCGAAGATTTTCTCCAATTCACTATAAGAGAAAACTAGCCAATAATGAAGAAGTATACCGTTCATGGTTGATAATTCAACTATAAAAGACGCAGCTTTTTGTTTTTCCTGCAAGTAATTTGACAAAAAGAGCTCGTCAATCCTAGAAAATTCAGGATCAACAGATTGAAAAAATATTGGAGCAATTCTACCTTCACATGAAAGGAATACTTTCCATTTAGACAACATTCAGACCTGGAAAGAACTTGATGTGCGTATATCCAAAGAAATAACCATTGATAATATTTACCAGCAAAATATCAAAGAAGAACAATATTAGCGGCAAATTTTATAACGTTTAATCGCTTTGATCAGAGTACCACCAGTTAGAGCATGGTAAGAGCGTCACTATCCAAATCAGATAATTGGAAGAAGAGGGCCTATCAAATGGCCTCCTAGATCATCAGATCTAACACCTCTAGGTATTTTTATGGGGTCACTTAAAGTATGTAGTTTATAAAACGTAACCAGATACTATTGAACAATTACGAGAAAGAATAGCACAATAATGTCGAGCTATTAGTAGACAAATCTTGTAGAAAGTTCGCGAGGAGTTTGAAAGCAAGCCATATTTCTATTAGAAAACAAGCAAACCATTTCTAACATTTACTTTAACATGTTATTTGAATTTAATTAATTGAACACTTTTGCACTTTATTTGCACCTAATTCCAAAACTGGTTGACCAAATCATATTGTATTAATATTAACTGGAAAACATGTTTCAAGACCTTTCCAACGATGTATCACAAGTAGCGGGTACCATTTAATTTTTTTTAGATGAAGGTGGGTGTGGCTTAAAGATTGGGTAGGGGGTCGATACTACCTACGCCATTTTGGTTCCCCCTCCAAACTACCCAAACGGTTTTGAGCAATTTTAAAAATAATCATTAGTTCTATGAAAAAAGTCGGTGGCAACTTTTCAAATTGACACCCTGTATGTAATAATTTGATGTGGTGGATTTTGTAATAAAATTTAACGAAAATTGTCATTAGAATAGTGAGGCCAGTTTTCCGGGTCATTGTAATCTACATAATTATTCGTGGTACTGGTACTGGATTCATTTTCATGATTTAGCATTCGATTTGCATCATAATATCAGTCTCTGAAACACCTTCTTTTCTTTTATTTTCTTCTTTTTTTGAAATACCTTCATCCGCGTGATCTGACATATTTTGTTGTACATCTGATTGTCCTACACATATATCCGAGTCGCTGGTGGCGGAAGCATCATGACTTGATTTGAAAAACTTTAACAGTCTACCACTTTGCTTCTCACGCTCTTGAGCTCTCAGAGTTTTGCACTTACGATTTTGAAATCCCAATGGCTTTTTTGAGGACATTTTAAAAGTAATAATGTACCACTATAAATAATATTTAAATATTTGAATACAACATAGTGATACTTACTATTAAACTTACCAGCAAGAAGTGGTTAATGTTTAGTCGTATGAAGGATAACAAAATAAAATTTACTGCACGTAACTTCGGTGAATCAATTATTTTTCTAATAATGCACAATATTACACTTCTCTTCTCTTCTTCTTCTCTAGCAAGTGAAACACTTGCCACTTGTTTTTATTTCGTTGTGTGCGATAAAAATGGTGATACACAAACAATAACATCGAAAAGTGCGTTCTCGGCAGAATTAAAAATCAAAATTGCACGTGTTTTAGACGCCGCGTCATGCGATCTCTAAATCAACATTAAAATTAGATAACTATATGAAATGCTCGAAATTAAAAGATTTATATTAAATACAATAATTATCATATTATATTACCCTATCTACAGTTTATATAATAAAGTCAATGTTATTAATTATTAGACATTTTTTAATAATGGCGATTACACATTTTTGCGCCCCCTATGGCTAGCGCCCTAGGCGACCGCCTAGTTCGCCTGAATGGTAACGCCGGCCCTGCTTATAATATTACAATTAATAACATGTTTTACATTTTCCATGTTTACTCCTTCAATAGCATCGTAATATATTCTATGATTTATATTTTATTTTTCACTTTACAATAATTGAATGATAGCTCCTAGGGTACGACACATGTGAACATGCTCATAACCACCGGGGCGTAATAAGATGGCGTGATGAATTCATTACCCCCTGGAGTGGATTTTCCAGACTAGGTAAAAGTGAAAAATAAAATCTTGTATGCACAACGGCGTCACCGAATGATTACGCTACGCTCATCAAACGATATCCATCTCTCGGGCTAAAGCCCTCCAGCTAGATTTCATCGTACTCTGGGCTGAATCGCCCTGGGTGCATAAATAGCTAAAATAATCTTCACCAGAAAAGTATCCATTTTTTAATAATAAATTTGTATGCTTCTGCTGAATAATATAAACATCTCGGTTCAACTGAAACGAAAACAAAATAAGATGTAATTATATAATACAGGATATTCGACAAAAATAAACAAACAAATATTAAAATCTCAATGAGAAACACGTAGACCGACGACAACTTTTGCCATAGAAGTACAGAAATCGTTCACTGCTACCTTATAATATCTGGTAACGATAAATTGCAGGTTTCAATAAACCCCGCAGCCGAGAGTACTTCAAAGATTTGCGGCTTTCATGAAACGCGAGCAAAAATTAGCAACTTTTTAATGACCCTTTGACGCCACTCTTCATTTCTAATTTACGACCAGCTTAATTAATTCAATTATAACAGTACTTAATTCGTCGGGAACTTCTACTAAAGTACGAGACCAAACTCGAAATTAGTTTGAATTGATGTCTGCATTCTGCTTCAACTGTTTATTTTTTTGTAACAACACGACAAAAGCCTTGTAGATGACACACGTAATATATAAAAAGAAAAAGACAAAAACATATTGGTTGTATTAATTTCTAATTCATTATTGATTATTAAGACTGAGCTCATCCTATAGGCATATATTCTAATGATTACATGAGTATGTTAAACACATACGAATAAGCTAAAGAATAACTAAAATGGTTAATACTTCCTTGGAAAAATAGCGAGAAGTGTTCTACGGATTGGTGCTAAATATTTCAAGAATTGAGAATATTCTGAACTGTATAATTATCTTAAAACATGAGATCATTTTTAAAGAGAAAACTACAAATTTTCACTGGGAATTGCGAAAATTAGAATTAAAAACTAAAGACCTAAGTGAAAATAATAACATTTTCATTATTTATTCGAAACTTTGGTGCCAATTGCAAGATTTTACTGGTAATTATGAAATTTTCATTGAAACATAAAAAAAATGTTTATAAATTTTGAAATTGTAATTGAAAATTACAAATTTTATTTGGCATTGCAATATTTTCATTGTAAATTAAACACTGCAGTGAAAATGATTAATCAATCAATCCCAGATTATCGATGTACATATTAAGATTGAGATTATTAGGCATACTCGACAATACGTATACAGGCGTCCTAATTTGAGTAGGATTGCATGGGCATCTTTCTTAATCTTAAAGCTAGAGATCTGGTTAAATGGGCAATGTTATGCAGTTTTGTATGCTGGTTCAGATTATGTTGAAATATTTTCAAAAGTACGAGCAGTTTAGAAGTTATTCTAAATAAACTAAAAATCGCGATTTTGTGAACACTTCGATATATTCATAATTATTAAAGCAGCGGAAAAAAGTTAAAAATGAAAGTTACTTGGTTGGATCGCACAAACTTGAGAATTAAGTCAAAACAAAAGTCAAGATGGCGGTTTCCGAGATATTACTAGCAACTTTCTTATATTAAATAGCCGCCCTATTTGATTTTTATATGTCTAAATAGACTTTATTTTCCTATTTTCAACGATGTATAACAACCTATGTCAAAATAAAAAATATGGGAAATTTTAATTATTCCAATTTTTATTTTTTTCATTGTTTTTGAAACTAATTTACAAAAAAAATAAAAAACGTAATACAAATAAGTTGTAAAATAACAATAAATTATAAAAAAATGCTCAATATTTTGACAGTTATTTTCCAAAAACAATTGACAGCGTTAAATGTTCACTAATCCGAACATTTCAACTCGGCAAATAGAAAATGAAGTTAACGTATCTAAATCTAGAGCATCAACAATTTTAAAAAAGCACAAGTTTCGCCCTTGAAAAGTGCAGATTTCGCACACTTTACAAGCAAATAATAACATCTGTAGACTCACATTTTGAAGAAGGTTAATCAACAAAACTAGAGAAATGGTGATTTTATAAATACAATTTTATCGATAGATGCATCCTACTTTTCTTATTATGAATTATTTAATCCTTATAACGAACACTATTGCGCTCAAGACAATCCACACTTAGTGATTCCAAGGCGAAACTAAGTACGGTTCGACTTTGATGTTCTTTGTGGTATATTGGGAAATGATTACATGATGCTATAATATTTCTAACTGTATAACGTAATTTGGAAATTCTTCAAACAACCTTATACGATTTATTGGATGATTTACCTTTGGCATAAAATATTCAAATATAGTCCCAGTAAGATGGCGACCCTCCACTCAATGCTGGATATGTTATTACTTATTTAAATGGCCGTTTTAATAACAAAGTAATAGCGACTAATACATATGTTCAGTGGCCAGCCAGATCTGAATACTTGACGCCTCTTGACTTTTATTTGGAGGGTACTTAAAACAAAATTTATGGAAGTGACTTCAATTTTAATAATGTAGATGAACTTCGTGAAGTAATGAGAGAGGCAATAAAAGGCGTTATTCGCAACACATTGCGATAAGTAACTGGCAGTATTCTAAAACGCTGTCAATTGTATTTAGCTTATTTTTGGCCATTTAGGCAATAACAGTCAGCATTTTGAGCATTTTTTATAATTTATTGTTATCTTACTACTTAGTTATAATGCGTTTTTTTATTTATTTTTTAATTTGTTTTAAAAATAGTTTATAGAATAAAAATAAAAATTGTAACAATTGAGGCGTTTATTTTAAATAGTGCACATGTCCAAAAATCAGTTTTGTGGGAAATTAAAAAAAAAACTTCCACTGTAGTTATACTCAAAGTGCAGGGGAAATAAATCAGTCTATTTATTTCCCCGTTGTATTTATTTCAACTTATTTAAAAATAAAATGATTTTAAATAAGAACTGTGAAATAAGAGAAAAACGGGGAAGAAAGTTGGACTTTTTGTTTTTAGGTGGACATTTTTTAATGCGAACAAATTAAAATACAAAATAAAGTTTAAATACAAAACAAACTCTACTTTTTCAAAAAATTTAAATGAAAATTAAAACTCTTCACAACGATTACTGTTGTCATCCTCGTCCAATTCGGATTCCTCATCAAAAACACTTAAATATTGCTCAGCAAAATACGGTTCATAAAATGATATATTTTGGGGTTCTTCTAAGAAACCCATTAAGTCCTTAAAATTCTTTAGTTTTGCTGATGATTTTTCTTGCTTTTTATTTAGATATTGACACTGAAGAAAGAAACCCCAAGGACATGTGTCGTTTTTTAAAGAATTGCTATATTTTCATTGGGCTGTTACACGCGACTGGTATTGTTTTTGGAGAAAACGGGTTTGGTAGTGCATAGACATTGGTCTGCGGAGCCGATTACTATTAATAACTCAATTTGTGCATTTTTGGACTTGTGTTCTTGTTTTTAAAATAAACGCCTCAATTGATATTTGCCATATTTTTATTTTGACATAGGTGGTTATACATCGTTGTAAAGAGATTTTTTCAACGTAATCTGTACCAGCATACAAATCTGCATAATATTGCTGCATAATATCTTGCATAATATAATTTAATAAGAAAGATACCCATGCAATCCCACTCTGTTTAGGACACCCTGTATAGACAATTCTTAGGATTACAGGAGTATCCTAAATATACAGGGTGGAAACCTTAACTGGAATAAATTCGGTATTCATGGATATTTGCTTTTTATTGCCCACTTTTTAGCGTCTTCAAAACAAGAATGACATCACTAACCTTTCACGTATGCCGTTATTGGCAATTTTTCTAAATGTTTTTTTTTAATCTCACTAAATTGTTAGACCTTTTCATTCTCTTTACGACCCTGTAAAAATATTTTGTTTAAAAAAAATATTAATAAATTTATTTAATGTAAGAAATGTTCAAAATGAGTACCGTCTCTCTTGGCAAATAGCCAATCGGTGATAACACCCATGCCTTACATTTTCAAACATTTCCGGTGAAATATTCCTCATTTCATGCCAGATACGTTCCTTCAGATCCTCAATATCGAAATTAAAAAATCAATGGTGGTCGTAAAGAGAATGAAAAGGGCTACAAATTTAGTGAAATTAAAAAAAATTGTTTCCATTTACAAAAATCGACCTGTCCGAGGATTTTTTTCTGGAAATTTTCACTTCATAAATACCGAATTTATTCCAGTTAAGGTTTCCAGTCTGTATACGAATGAGTTAAAGATTTAAAAAAGTATGAAGTGTAATCGTTGCTTGCAAACATCTTTGTAATTTTTATGAAACCTCTCTTCATCTTACTTATTCTGATATTTTTCTTATCCGACGGCCGTCGCATTAAGTATATACACCGTTCCATTTGTATAATGTTACAAAACTGTTATTTTTAAACGTTGCGGTTTAACTTGTCGGTAGCATTAAAATAGTTACTAACTTATGCGATAAGACATGCCTGTAAATCTGACGAACAATTCATTCCTCTCGGCCTAATCACAATTTATACCCGCGGAACTCACTCGGAATCGTGGAAATGTCCCGAAAATGAGAAAAGTTGCCTGTGTAACGGAATAAGTTAGGGGCGCGGGTGAACGATGACGGTATTTCGGCTAGTGATTTTTATTACACTTCGCGAACTGCCATAACCATTACGAAAATTACAAATATGTGGCGCGCCGTCCTGGCCCACGGCCCCCACAGGTCCGAGACGGGGGCGTAAATAATAGTGGTGAAATATAGATTGTCATGGGAGCGGGGGTGAGCGATTGGAACGCGGATAGGGACGATAATCCGAGAGAAAATTGGACATTTACGGAAGAAGGATGGAAATTTCAAGTCAGTAGACAATAAGGTCGGAAAATGTATCAAAATTGATGTAGTGTGATGGTTTACAAACAGTAAAGTATATATAGAGCGTTCAACAAAAATCGACGACGAAGTTGGCGTTGGCAATCTCAAGTCTTGTTTGCACGTCAGATCAAATCTGACGTGTCAACATGACAGCCAGTATTGCACGCGTGCGCGAGTTACGTGATGGCATTCTGCAAGCCAGCGAAATATAGCACTTTTGTTTTTCAATACTTATCTGCGTTGCACCTAGCACAACGCATCATCTCCACGGAAATGTATTTTATTATTCAGTTCTAATTTGTACGTTGTATAACTAACATGTAAAATTAACTCCGACGATTTAATAATAATAAATGCTTTTTAAAAATATAATTCGTCGTTAAACAAACCTAAATGGCGCAGTTACGGTAGGATTGACAAAAGGCCGTAATTAACGCCTTTTGAGTTTCAACTCTTTGTGTCAATCCCGAACCTAAGGAAACCCAAGGAGTGTCCACGGAACAAACATCGTCCACCAGACCTCCCCAGGATATCCTAGGACCAAGGCGAACAAGCCACACCACCCAGGGAACACCAGGCTGAGCCCAAGGAACAAGCATCGTCCACCGGACTCTCCAGGACATCCCAGGTGAACAATATTTGGAATTCAGCTCCAGGCGGAACGCCGAGGGAACAAGCATCGTCCCGAGTTCATCGGGACGATGCTGGATCCCGCAACTTCCTGGTCGGAGCGGAAACCTGATCATCGAGGTCGCCCTTCGTCGCAGACACCTGATCATCGAGATCACCGTCCATCGCGGACATCTGATCATAGTGATCTCCAATCGCACGGGTTAACAGCGTAAATAATGAAACCGTAAGGAAATTTAAAACAAAAATTCACTTTTTCTTCTCGCAAATAATTTTATGTTTCAATTATTATCTAACGTATAATTAATTACTAGATTAGTTATTATTAATTAAGTATTTTAAGTAAAATAAGCTGGACTCCATAGAATCCAGTTCCCAATCAGAACACAGTTCTGAAAGTGAAAACGAATCCGATCTATCAATTCAATCAGATATTTTAGACAATCAAGAACTTGACAATTTGACAAATTTATTCGAAAACTTAAATTTCGCAATGGCAGTACAACAGCCTCAGCCTCAAATTAATCAAATATACCCCCCGGGATTCCATACATCCCTTTTAAAAGAGATTCCTAATTTTGATGGGAAGCCATCAGAATTATCAGAATTTGTACGGGCCGTTGAAGACATATTAAATCAGTTCTGGCAATTCCAAGACCCAGACGCATACATAAACAAACTTTTGCTTTCTGCAGCGCGAAACCGCCTAAAAGGCCCAGCATTAGAAGTGGTTACAGGACAGGCTCTCGGTTCATGGGACGCCTTAAAATTATTACTAATCGAAAATTTTGGAGATCAACGATCCGAATTAAATCTAAAATTCGATCTCTCAAGACTTCGACAACAGAACAAAGAAAGTCCTATCGATTTTTTTAACAGATGCAGATCTTTGTTGGCAGTATTAAATTCAAAAATTGCGCTAAGCAATGTAACTCAAGTGATAAAAAATTACAAAATAGAGGAAGCTAAAAATTTAACTTTAACAGCTTACACGAGTGGATTAACTGAACCGCTAGGTTCATTTATAAGAAGCCGGGCTCCTCAAACCTTAGAAAACGCTTTAACATTTGTTAAAACTGAGCTCGACATTAGATATTTTCAAAATTCAAATTATAGAGCCCCACAACAAAATACTAATAACTCAAATACGAATCAGACACCAACAAAATCACACCCTGTTTTCCAGAGATCACAACCTCCGAATTTCCAACCGTATTTCCAACAAAATCGCCCTCAATACAATAATCAAGTACCTAATTATCGACCCAATCAACGTTTTACGCCTAATCAAAATCAGCATTTTAAACCCAACCAAAACTCATTCGTGAAAACTGGACAAAACGCTTTTGCTCCTAAACATAACTTTCAGCCCACTCACAAACCGGAACCAATGCAAACCAGTACCATTAATAAATTTCCTGGTACACAACAATTTCAAAGATCGAGACCATTTGCCCCAAATTTTAAAGCAAATAATCAATTATTCAATGTAGACTTTCACGAAGATCAAGAAGAAAACTATTATCAAGAAGAATACACTGCTGATGAAACCCCTGATTATGACTATGATACTGAACAAGGACCCTCAGAACAATTTCCTGATTATTATTGTGAACCACAAAATGACTCCGAAGATGCCGTAAATTTTCATTAACAGCCTCGGTCGAATCATTTTCAATTAATCCAAAGTCAAACCTACCTTACATTATAATACCTCAAACTAACGATAAATTATTAATAGACACTGGAAGTTCACGAACTATACTTTCACCCGAATTCGTTAATACACATTTTCCAAATAGTATCTATGAACATCCTTTCGAAATTTCTACCTCACACGGAACAACCTACCACAACCTAGTTGCAGAAGTCCCAATACCAAATTTATTTTCTGAAGAAGGTACTCACCTTTGCTATTTATTTAATTTTCATACTGAATATGTTGGACTAATAGGTACAGATCTATTAGCCATTCTACCTGCAAACATCGATTATCGATGGATGCACATTCAAACCGAAAAAACTACAGTACCATTTTACTATGACCAATCAAAACTAAAACAAGAAGAACAAAAACGTAATCAGTGTAACTTTTTAAAAACTAAACATTCCGAAAAACCTCTAAAAATTATTAATCTTCCCCCCAGAGCAGAGAAGTTCGTAACTTTACCTGCAGTCGGAAAGAACGGTTATAAATTAACCCCCCGATTAAATTTAACAGAAAATGTATTAATGCCTTCATCTATAGTAACTTTGCATAACAATTGGTTTCAAACCAGCTTAATTAACACTTCCGAAGAACCTCAAATATTAAGTATTTCCCAACCATTAATTTTAGAAGATTACAGCCCTTCAAAAGAACAAATTCAAATTAACAATACTAACTATTCAAATTTTCATGAAAAACAGACACTTTTGAAAAATTTGCAAGAAAATTTAAGATTAGAACATTTAAATTCAGAAGAACAAACATTATTAATTAACCTGTGTCAAGAATATAAAGAAATCTTTTACAGTCCCGAAATTCCTTTGTCAGCAACCACTCTGATTAAACACCATATTAGAACCAAAACAGAAACACCTATATTTACCAAAACGTACAGGTACCCGCATGTACATAGACAAGAAGTCAAAAGGCAAGTAGATAAAATGTTGAAAGACGACATTATAGAACCTAGTGAATCACCTTACAACTTTCCAATTTGGGTGGTTCCAAAAAAACAAGACGCTTCTGGTAAACAAAAATGGCGAATTGTTATAGACTACAGAAAATTGAATGAACAAACAATAGACGACAAATTCCCTTTACCTAGAATTGAAACTGTTTTAGATAACCTTGGCAGAGCAAACTACTTTACTACTCTTGATTTAGCGTCAGGCTTTCACCAAATTAAAATTGAAAATTCAGATAAAGAAAAAACAGCGTTCTCTACAGAAGAAGGTCATTTCCAATTTAAAAGGATGCCTTTTGGTTTAAAAAATGCCCCAGCTACCTTTCAAAGGGTAATCAATACAGCTCTAAAAGGATTAACCCCAAAACAATGTCTAGTTTACCTTGACGATATAATCATTTATTCAAATTCTTTACAAGAACACATAAATCGTTTGAAAAATGTATTTCAAAAATGTAGAGAAGCGAATATCAAAATTCAATTAGATAAATCAGAATTTCTTCAAAAATCAGTTAAATATTTAGGACATATCATAACCCCTGATGGAGTTAAACCAGACCCTTCAAAAATCGAAGCGATAAGAAAATTTCCATTACCTGGCACCAGGACCGAAATTAAATCTTTCTTAGGACTTTTTGGCTACTACCGAAAATTTGTAAAAGACTTTGCTAAAGTAACAAAATTTCTTACGCATTGTTTAAAAAAGGAAAACAAAATTGTTCACTCTCAAAATTTTATCGATTCATTTGAATACTGTAAAAATATTTTAATTAACCAGCCAATTTTACAAAACCCTGACTTTTCCAAAACATTTGAACTAACTACTGATGCCTCAAAATTCTCCCTTGGAGCGGTCCTCTCTCAAAACGGAAAACCGATTTGTTACGCTTCACGTACACTAAATGACACCGAACCAAATTACAGTACAATAGAACGTGAATTACTAGCTATTGTATGGGCTACAAAACAATTCAGGCCATATCTATATGGAATAAAATTTACTTTATTTACGGATCATAGACCTTTAGTTTGGCTCCGTAATCTCAAAGAACCAAATTCGAAACTCACCAGATGGGCTTTAAAATTAGAAGAGTATAATTTTGACATCAAATATCTACCTGGTAAAACCAATAAAGTGGCAGACGCCCTTTCTCGTATTTAGATTCATCCACTTACTCTTAATGACGTCATGGATGACATTGACGAAATTATACAAGATCTAGATAGAATAGAAACACCCGAACCTTTACCATGTAACTTAAGTACAGTGCCCAATCGATCAGAAACACCAAATATTGATGATTTATTCGATACACCTATTTTTGAAACACCATCACAAAATCTACAGAACGAAAATATAAACAACGACGAGAGATCGTTGGCAGACACTGTTCGTACCCAACAAAGTTCAACTCCCGTTATAGACATATGCGAAAAACCGCTACAACATTTCAATAAATAAATAGAATTCATTGAAACCCAATTGCCTAGAAAAATTAAAATTTCCAAATTTGATGGTTACACTCACTATTCGGTTTTTGTCAACCCTCAAAATAAAATTGACAAATTTAACGAGTTGTTGATAGAACACTGTGTACCCCAAACACATTATTATTGTTATTTTCCCACCGATCCTTTTTATCAAGAATTTTCTCTTTATATTAATTCAATTACTAATGACAACACACCAAAATTCCATAGATGTACAAAACAAGTTACATACGTAACTGATCCCGAAGAACGACAAAACCAAGTTCTGAACTACCATCTTGGCAAGACCAATCACAGAGGAATAACTGAAACAATTGAACATATCCAACGAAAATATTTTTGGAAAGGAATGTCCAACGACATAAAAAAAAATATTAATGATTGTCAGATTTGTAAAACCCAAAAATATAATCGGCAACCAATAAAACAACCATTACAACTAACATCAACTCTTAATCGACCATTCCACACTATCCACATAGACGTATTCCAAATTAATGGTAACAAATATTTAACAATAATTGACGCCTTCTCCAAATTCGCTCAAGCTTATCCTTTACGATCTAGTAACTTAATCGACATGACAGACAAACTATTTACTTTTATCACTACTTATACTACCCCTAATGTGATAGTAGCAGATAATGAATTTAATAAACAACCGTTTTCTAATTTTTTGCGATTGCACAAAATTCAGTTACACGTTACAACACCTTATCATCATCAATCAAATTCTCCAGTGGAACATTTACATTCGACACTCATAGAACACTACAGACTTCTAGATGAAACATCGGAAGGTAAAAAAATCTCATATTGTATAATGGCTTACAATCACTCGATTCATTCAAATTTAAATTTTACACCTTTTGAAATAGTATTTGGACATACTGACAATAAAAACTCTTTCGATTTAGACTATGAAAAATCATTTTTAGACAACTATGTTAATAGTCATGAAGAAAAAATGAAGCATGTGTATAACGCACTTCATGATAAACAAAACGTTACAAAAATAAATGGAAACGAAAAACTTAACAGACGAAAAAAATTAAAAGTATTCAAAATAGGAGATACCGTTTACCTTAAATCTAACAAACGAAATAAAAAAGATCCTAAATTTGTCGGCCCTTACATTATCGACAAAATTCACGAACATGACACATACGACGTTAGAAACGTACCAACAAATAACATATTAAAAAGACATGCTAATGACCTAATGCCTCTTACAGATTACTGTCAACCATCCTCTTCCTCCTTACCTGGTGGAACATCAAGTGTGACGTAACCGTAAAAACTTTAAATGACAATTTAAATAAAGTTTTATTAGATAACGTAGAAATTGAACAAATACTATCTGAAAGTTCAACCTATTCAGTAATTAACCAGTCAATTCAATCATTACAATTGTTAATAAACATTTTGCTTGAATTAGAAAACGCTCTAACATTTGCCCAAAGGCAACAATTTCACATCTCCCTAATTGATAATAGTGACCTTGTTCAATCTCTTGATCAAATAGAAAAATCATTAAATCGACTACAAAATTCAAATAAACAGAGACTATCTCTTCCATTTGCTGCGGAATATAAAAATATTCATTTATACGAATCAATTATAAAAACGAAAATATACCAAAAAGATAATATCTTTACATTTATCTTCGAAATTCCATTGACAGATCATTCTTCTAATTATCAGCTAATCGAACTGATTCCTTTTCCTATACATATTACCAATAGTAAATTCCAAATGATTGTACCATCCTACAAATCCATATTATTCACCACCGAATTCAGTGTCCCTGTTGAAGTTGACAAGTGCCAACAAATATCTTCAGAGCAATACTTCTGTTCTCAAAACAACCATTTTAGTATCCCAAATACAAAATTATGTGAGACACAATTATTATCTTTTCAAGACAATCAAACGTGTCGTCCATACGTATTTAATTTAACTTCAAACAAAATATTAAAAATCGATACGGCTACCTGGCTAATTAGTACGCCTACTAAATGTATTTTAGACATTCAATGTAGTCAAACTACAAGAAAAAAAGAAATTAGAGGATCGAACCTTGTACACTTAAGTCCCGATTGTTCAGCCCTAATAAATCACGATAAACTGTTATTAAGTATTAAATCTTCCTCTACTAAAGAGATAACTTTAAAATTACCCAATATTGACAGATTACATTTATGTAAGTCTAAACCGATTAATATCCCTAAAATTGACCTATCACCAGTCAATACTGTGGATTTAGTCCAAAATCAATTAAAATTGAGCGACCAAAAGAATATATTAACCACGAAAGAAAATTCATTTATCATAACTAGTTTTAATATTAGTTCTCTTATTATAAGTTGTATTTTAATTTTTATAATAATTTTAATAATATTTGTGGCAGTTTACTTTTATTGTAAACGTGACTCCTTCAAAACAAGATTATTCAACACATTGCAAAAATCAAAAAATGAGGAAATTGATTTAAAAAAATTCTCAAATTTATCTTTATTACAAAGTAAAACTTAAACATCGCTTTACCGTGTTTAAGATTCTTGGCATGGAGGAGTTACGTGATGGCATTCTGCAAGCTAGCGAAATATAGCACTTTTGTTTTTCAATACTTATCTGCGTTGCACCTAGCACAACGCATCATCTCCACGGAAATGTATTTTATTATTCAGTTCTAATTTGTACGTTGTATAACTAACATGTAAAATTAACTCCGACGATTTAATAATAATAAATGCTTTTTAAAAATATAATTCGTCGTTAAACAAACCTAAATCGCGTGCGATCTTAGTGCAGACATGACTTGAGATTGCCAACGCCAACTTCGTCGTCGATTTTTGTTGAAAACTCGATACCTCATAAATAAATAAATTCGATAAATCCTAAAAGAAGGTGAAAACAATAAAATGCTCGTGAAATCATCTAAGATAATAAAATGTTATTGTTTTATAGCATTAAAGCTAAACCTCTGTTGCAAAATTTCTTGAACCACCTTTGTAATTTTTCATTTACTTGTCATATTAAATTGTTCCATACCATTAATACTAAAGTAATGCTGGGGAAAATTTTAATATTATCCAACTCACGTGTCTACTTTTCTTTACTTATACTATTATTATTATTTGATACTATACTTGTTAAATAATAAATAAAATTATTCGCCATCGTAATCATATTTTAACTGTATGTACGGGCGATTGTAAATTGCAGCGATGGTCAAGGGTTTTCTAATCCTTGCATGTAAATTACAGCGAATGGTCAAGGGATTTATAATCTTTGCATGTAAATTGCAGCGAATTGTCAAAGTATCCATTTGAAACTGTAACAATGTTTCAATAAAGATGTACAAAGACGGATGGCTATTACTAAAATCTATATTAAAGTGAGCACAAAAAGCGTGAGCGTTTTTGTATATTTTTCTCGTCACTCTCATGATTGGGTTCCAAATGTTTTCTTAAAACCTTTCGCTCAGGTCCATCTTCAGGTCAATAGTATATAGTTTTGCGGTACACTTTCTTGAAGTTCAACACCACTTCACTTCTCCCGACTTCAAGGTAACTTTTTTGAAAAACTATAATCGAAAATGCCATTACATTTTACAAAACTCAATACGCTGGAACCATCGAAAATTGATCACGATGAACTAAAACACGAATTAGAAAAAATCAATACAAAAACAGGATATTACAAAATACCATATCCTTTTGACGACGAAAATATTATTATTAATTTTAACCCTTACCAATGTCAACCCAAAATGGATACCATGTAATCATCTCCAAATCCAAATACCTTGTGTTAAGTGAGACGCACTATGCACAAACAAACACAGCGTGCAAAAAAAAATCAGATGAACTATCTATTCAGTGAAGATACAACAACTCCAATAACAGCGGATAACCCCTGTGAAATAAACTTAATCAATTTCTCCAATCAATACAAAAATTGTGAAGTGACAAACGCCCAATTATCCACATTAAAAATGCAAAAACTCTCGGATAATATGTGGTTAATAATTACAATTAATCAAATAACAGTAAGTAAATGTCAAAACAATGACGATAAATTGGAAATGGAACATATATATTAATTAATAACGATTCCAAACTCGTGTGAGTTACTCATCGAGAAAACTTCATTAAATACTTAAAAATATAAAAATATATAAATATAAGAATTCAAAGAAATAAATTAAACACATTAATTTACCTAATATCAAAATAAACAGAGTTAGTCTTTCTTTATTTCTTAATCTTTCCCTCTTTTACCCGTTTGGGTATTGAGGTGTAATTCTATTTTTTAAAGAATTTTATCCATTGTTTGTTGCCTGTTAGTTCATTTGCTTGCTTCCAACTCTTCCCATTTTTCTGCAGTGTTTTGCGTATTGTACCGTTCCATGTTTCCTGTGGGTTTCTCTTGCTCTCTCCCGTTTGCTCTTGCCTTCCACACTTGTTTAATTTGCCTCTCTTCACTCAGTATGTTTATGTGCCCGAACCATCTTAATTGTCTCTCTTCTATTTTCTTCATTATCGATGTGGTACCCAACCTCTCCCTTATTTCCACATTGCGCAGTCTGTCATTCCTTGTCACTCCTTCCACTCTCCTTAAGTACTTCATTTCAGTCGCTTATATTTTAGATTTTTGTCTTGTGTCAATCACCGACGTCTCACTCCCGTATGCCAGTATTGGTGCAAAGATTGTTCTGAAAACTGTGATCTTCGTATTGTTTTATATTTCTTTCTTGTTTATGAACGCTCTTCTCACTGCACTATACAGTCTCCCTGTTGTTTTTACTCTGTTGTTGATGTTCTTTTCATATTTCCCTTGAATGTCTATTATTGTTCCTAGATACTTGAATTCTTGCACCTGTTCTATCTGTTCTCCGCTTATTCGCATGTTAGTTATTTTGTTCTCCTTTGTTATCACCATCACTTTTGTTTTTCTCTATTTATCTTCAGATGCCTTTTATTTAGAGCCTCCTTCCATATTTCCACAATCTCTTTCGTTTTTTTCTGCTTCTGCGAATATCACTATATCATCTGCAAATGCACACTCTTATATTTCTATATTCCTCATATTTCTGTATCCTACGTATATTCATTTGGGTCTCTTTCTTGGGATTAGATGATTAATAATTACAAATTTTGAAATCAGCATTACCAATTCGTATGAGATGTAGGATATATTGCAAAGTTTAAACAGTATTTTATTTGTTCTTACAGCTGGAAGAGGATTTGGAAAATTATATGCGACTCCACGCGTTTCGGCTACGTTGAAAAATTCACTTTTTGAGAAAAAGTCGGGAACCATTAACACGTGAACTTCTATCAGATTATCTGGCTGTCCCTTTACTAATCCATCAGAACTTATTTTATGTCAGACTGGATTCTAAGTCGTATTAATCCACGATTCCTATCCCTTATGCACTGACTCCCGATCGCCAACATGCGCAAAGACGTCACAGTGCCGCTCGGCCAATAACAGCGTTTCGTCGGTCACGTGACAAAATGTGTAAGTTTTACGATATTGTATGTTGTTTGTTGATAAGTTACAATGAAAACCAAACGTTTTCTTTGTGGGATGTTTAATTACAGGTTATAAACTTTACGTTAAGACACAAAAAGGTTATATTTTTTTTTTCAGGAAGATCCTATTGCGGTTCAATTGACGTGCGGCATTTTTTTGTGGTTTACCTATAAAACGCCTGTATATCCCGCATCGTTGCTTTTAACAGAAGCATAATGTAGTCGACTCAAATTAAAAACGGCATTTATTAATTCTAAACAAAATTTAATAGTATTATTCATAACATAATATATTAGACAACGTTTAAGGCAATAATGTAAAAGATATATAACACAAATATAAAAACTCTATAATAATGAATGGTCTACATATCTGTATAAGGTAACCAAAATACAATTTCTTATAACATAAACATAATAATTAAAAGTTACTTAAAACAATTCAAAATAAATATAACAATAAATAATAATTTTTACTCTTCGCTACTACTATTTAGGAAATAACTGAATTAGAATCACGCAATCGACTATTAAGGAACAATATTTGGTCAAGTTTCTTCGGGTGAAGTCTATTTCTGTCTTGATTTGTTAATTGTCCAGCTTTTGAGAAAACTCTCTCAGATGGAACTGAAGTAGCAGGAATGCATAAGTATTTAATGGCCATTTTATATAAATCTGGAAAGAAATTTTGATGCAGTTTCCAAAAATCTAACGGATTATGTTTTCTGTCTAGTAGCGGAAGGTCTAAGTATTGTTTCACGGCTACCACAGATTCCGAAAGTGGAACAGTTGAAGAGACATTCTCGCCCATTGCCATATTGAAGTTTTCCCATAATTCATCATCGGATTCAACATTTTCAGAATTCGGGGGACCAGGAGCCTGATTTTTGATCTCACCAATTGGTTCAGTTTCAGTCGTTCGAATTAACTCATCTATAATCGACTGCATGGCACTTTCTGCGTTACCTTCAATGCTAAATCCCATTGTTTTGAATCACGGATCAAGGAAACAAGATTTTGCTACAATACTATTCGTTTCCAAATGTCCTAACCGCCTGTCAAGTACATCTAACAATTTTGATTGTAGACTATTGCCTGTTTGTGTTACTAATATTTTATTTCGTATTGCACTTTTTAAACCTCTAACTAATGGAATGACACGGGACAACGTAGTGTACATTTCACATGACAGTTGGTTCGTCATTTTTTCCAAAGGTTTTAAAAGACTAATGCAATCTGTTATAATTGTCCACTCATTTGTATTCAAGTTTTGTGGTGGCGATTCTAATAAACCCAATGTAGCGGATAATGGTGATCGAGTAGCCATTAATCTTTGAATCATGATTAATGCAGAGTTCCATCTTGTTGGAACATCTTGCTTCAATTTTAACTGTGGAAGACCCATTTGTTGTTGCATTTCATTTAATTTATAATTGGCTACGTTACTCATTTTAAAATGCATAACTATACGTTTGCATTTTTTAAGAGTTCAGAAAATTCTGAGTTACTTTTTATGCAGTCTTGGACTGCCAAATTCAAAGTATGCGCTACGCAATAATGATTTTGTTGGAGTAAATATTCAGCTACTGCTTTTTTTAATATTGGCGCCATTGTTAGTAACAATTGTTGTCCCAGATACGTCGGCACGTGGGTAGCAAACGACTGCAACGGTACAAATCCCCTGAACGAATGAATAGCTGCGGCAAGCTGCGGCACGCGACTTGGAAATCAAGTAAACAAACACTGACTCGGGTTGGCCAACTCGAATAATCATTCGAGTTGGAATATTTACGAGTCGTAATTTCTCGAGTCATAGGATTATTCGACTCGGCACAACGCTAATGAAACATAGGTATACTTCTTTGTTATACTCTCGATTTTTTTCTGTTATCCGTTTTATCGTAAATATTTGGTCCTGCACACTGTGTTCTGTTTTGAACCCGCTCTGGGAGTCATGTAGTTGGCGTTCTATTCTTTTCCTTAGCTTCGTCTCAAGAATTCTCTCGTATATTTTTCCCGGTACACTGAGAAGTGATATGCCTCTGTAGTTGTTACATTGTCTGCTGTCTCCCTTCTTATACACCGGTATTATCACTGCTACCTCCCAGTCTGTTGGTATTCTTTTGGGTTTCCATGCCAGTTTGCAGATCTCTAGTAGCCGCTGTTGTCCTTTCTTTCCCATATATTTCATTTCCTCGGGTGTAAGGCAGCTGGCAATTATGGTAAGCTGCCTTTCCTAGCTTTATACTGCCAATTGCTTTTATCAATTCTGCCTTTGTTATTGTTTCCTCCTTTATTTCTCCTGGCTGGCTTTTACATCCCTCTTATTTTTCGTTTCCTTGTTTGGGTTCTTCCGTCTTTCCATCCTCTCCTTCAAGCAGCTCCTTAAAGTGTTCTTTCCATCTGTTCATGACTTCCTCTTCTTTTGTCAGTACTACTCCTTTTTTACTCTTTAATTGTTTTGGCTGTTTTTTTTTCTGTTGTGAGATTTTTTAATACTTTAAAGAAAAGTTTCTGGTTCCCTCTGCTATCTTCTTCCATCTTCTCTCCAAACTCCTCCCAGGCTTTTGCTTCGGCACTTTGTATTTCTTCTTTAGCTCTCTTTCTCTGTTTCTTGTATCTCTCGTAGCCCTATTCTGTTCCTGTCTGCAGGTACTGTTTCCATATTTTTTTCTTCTTTGTTACTTCCTCCTTTACCTTCTTGTTCTACGACTTTGTTTGCTTCCTCCCTGCTGCTACATATGTTTTCCCGCACGCTACTTTCGCTGCTGTTCTTATCGTTGTTTTGAACTGTTCCCATATTAATTCAACCTCTGTTTCATGCTTGTCAGTCTCCTATTTGAATCCCCTTTCTACTAGTCTTTCCTGTTCTTTCCGTGCCTCCTGCTTTTTTAGCTCGTGAGTTTTGACAGTTATTTTTCTTTTGTTTTTCACCTTGTTACTTTGTATTGCCCTATCCTTTCGTGTTTCGGTTATTGTCATGGTCAGTAGATAGTGGTCGCTTCCTATTTCCGCTCCTCTTCTCACTCTTGCGTCAATACCTTTTTGCTGCTCTCCTGTTCTACCAGTATATAATCTATTATTGACTTTTCCTTTTTGATTCTCATCTCTCTCGTGTATTTGTGGATTTCTGTGTGTAAATCTGGTGTTTACAATCACCATGTTGTTTATTAGACATAAGTCTAGCATTCTTTTACCATTGCTGTGTTTGGCTTTTTCTCCGTGCTTTCCTATTATCCCTTCATACCCTTCCGTTTTATTACCCACCGTACTGTTAAAATCTCCTGCTACTATTGTATGTTCTCTAGTTTCCTCTACGGTTTGCTGTAATTCTTTCCAAAATTGGTTCTTAGATTCTTTGCTGCCGTCTTCATTCGGGCCGTACAGTATCACAATCCCCATTCTCCCTTCCTGTTTATTTTCCAGTTCTATCACAATGATTCTCTCTGTTATGTATTGCCAATCTTTAACTTATTTTGCTTTTTCTTCCGTCAGTAATATTCCCACTCCTGCACTTGCGTTTTCGGTTTCACTCACTCCGCTATAGTGTAGTACATATCCTCCCTCTAATACTGTCGTACCTTGTCCTTTCTTTTTTGTTTCAGTTATCGCGAGTATCTGCAGGTTTACCTTCTCCATTTCCTTTGTGAGTTCCTCTTCTTTCCCTCTTATTCCTCTTATATTCCATGTACCAAATTTATATTTATCTTTTTTTCTAGAAATTCTTTTTTTTTGTTCCTTGTCTGTGTTCTGTTTCTTGGCTGTTGTCGTCTTCGTATGGGCCTTCGTCTTCTTCATTAGTTTTTTGTCCTACTCTGAATCTCGGTGACATCTAATACCTCTTTGCGGTGGTTCCATTTATATGTTTTATCGTTTATATACAGTTTTTGGTATCCAATCTTTACTCTGATCCCTTTCGTCCTCTCTTCTCTTGCAATGCTTATAACAGTGTCAGTAAAAGTTTTCTAAACAGTGTTAATACCGAAAGCAAAATCAATACTCCGAACGTGGCCATTCAACTGGATGACATCAATCTGGACGAACTTAAGAAGATCGACATTCAACTCCAGCACACCAGAAAGCAGGTACAATCAATCGAACCAGCCACATTCCATTATGACAATATTAATGTTTACACCGTCATAATATGAGGAGCTAAATTTCAAAAAGAATATTATCAATTAAAATCAGCTAATGACTTATAGGTGGCGTTAGGGGCTTCAATACCACATAATTAATATACTGAAGACGAAACTGTTCAAAATAAATTATATGTCTTCTAAAATAAATAAAATTAAAATAAAACTTTTTCAAAAGGATAATTATCCTATAAAGTTCGTATCAAAAAGAATTTTATTTTTTGTTTACTTATTAGTAACGAAAATCAGCTCGTTTGATTCAGCTCGTTATAGATATGTGGATCATTTACCTAACTTAGAAAATTTTGAACGTCCCTGCACACATAATGGGCCTACATATAAATGTTTATAAATAAAGAGATGCGATATAATTACAGCAAGAAAAAACATGTTTCATACTCCGGATAAGCATATTCAAGATAGAAAATGATCATATTTCTGTAATATTTCGAATCTAAAGAGGCACAGAGAAAAATATAAGCCTAATTGCCGAAATCAAAAACATGTTTTGTCAGCAAAATATCGTATGGTTACTGAAAATGGTAAAACCTACAGAGTGTGCCAAAAAAATGATTTTAAAATGTTTGGAATTTCATTAAAACGGTTACATACGATTACAAAAAATATAAATTTTGGATACGACATAAAAGAGAGAAGAGGAGGAGACAGGTGTTCATTAAAGAATAATGAAAAAATAGAGGAAGTTAAAAAGTTTATTGGTAAACTTCATGCAAAAGAAAGCCATTATAACCGCAATAAATCGAAAAGGTTGTATTTGCCCGCCAATTTAAATATAAGAAGATTGTGGAAATTGTACGATTCTTCTGTTGAGGAACAATACAAGGTAAAATACGGAGACAGAGAAACAGATTTATTCAAGAACCATGTACATATATACATAATATTAATAATAATAATAATAAGTATTTTATTCACGTAGCTGTTTTTTTACAGATGTGATAAGTCAGACTATAAGAAACAAAAGACAGAAACAAAAAATTGTTTAACATATAGAAATAAATACATCGAACTCATTATGACGTAATATATATTTTTTTTAATGACACGTTGGAATAAGTACAGATTATCACAGATGAATTCACTCACAGTATAATACTCCTTGTCAAATACTGTTTTAGCATGGTTTTAAATTTGTAGACATTAGTTGTATGTTTTATAGGAGAAGGTAGTTTGTTATATAGGTTAAGGCAATTGAAGGCAGGAGATCTTTCAAATAGTGTAGTCATGTGAATAGGATTGCGTAACATTGTGCAGTGCCTTGTACGATATTGGTGTACATCATAGTTTGGGGTGAATTTGTAGATATTATTCCTTGTGTACATTATACACTTATAAATATAGATACCCGCCAATGCAAGTAAATTCCGAGTCCTAAAGATGGATCTACATGACATTCTGAAACTCATATCAAACATTAGTCGGATAATTCTCTTCTGGAGGACAAATACTCTATTACAGTCAGGAGAATTCCCCCATAAAATTACATTGTAGCCGATAACCGAATAACACAGACCATAATAAATGTTCAATAGTGCGTCAATATTTAGGGTTTGTTTCAGTTTCAGTAATGAAAAGTAAGCACTATTTAATTTTTTGCAAACGAGTTCAATGTTCATATCAAAAGACAACTTGTCGTCCACCACCACACCTAAAAATTTACACGTTTCCTTCAATCTCAAAATACCATCATGCACTTCTACAACAAAATCCTCCTGTATGTTTTTTCTATTGTGAAAGTTCAGAATAACAGTCTTGCCCGTGTTCAAAATAAGACCATTTGTTCTGCACCACTGCACAAAGCTCCTTATGACTATATTGCAACGATTTTGAAGTTCGCTGCAGTCAACCGACGTGATGACCATCGAAGTGTCGTCAGCAAACATCACCATATGATCAGGCTCGATGTGTGCAGGAAGGTCGTTGATGAACAGTAGAAACAGAAGAGGTCCTAGAATTGAACCTTGCGGTACGCCAAGATTGACACTTTCACTCTCGGACTGTTGATTATTGACGTGGACAATAAACTTCCTATTGGACAAATATGATTCCATCCACTGGTATGAATGACCCCTAATTCCCAGGGTATGGAGTTTATCCTGAATGAATTTATGATTTACGGTGTCGAATGCGCGACTAAGATCAAAAAACACTCCAACTGTGTACCTCCCTTGATCAACCGCTGTATACACAAAATTAAAGTACGAGACACAGGCCGATTCCGTGGAGAGTCCCTCACGAAAAACATGCTGGTGTTCAGTGATTATTTTATATTTGTTGAGATAGTGTAACAATTTGTTAAAAATCACCCGTTCAAGTATCTTAGATACATCAATTTGCATTGATATCGGACGATAATTTGCCCTATTTCTTACATCATCATTCTTGTAGATGGGAATCACTCTCGAACACTTGAGTATATTCGGGAACGTTTTTGTTTCAATTGATTTGTTGATTAGATGGGTTAAAGGCTTGATTATATATGCCGCACTCTTTTTAAGCAGCGTCGTGGGTAATTCCATAATACCCGATTGGTTTTTATTTTTTAGGGATTTTAATACTTGCATCACTTCATTTTCACTTGCGAAATCCATAAACATAGAATGCTGAATTGGCTCCTGCACACTGCACGATAGTGATATCTGGTCCCCAAAACATTGAAAGAGTTTAGTTTCAGCAATGCTTCCAAAAAACTCTGCGAACGAATTGGCCATATTTTTTGATTCTGTTATCACATATCCATCTTGGTCGGTTATCGTTTTAATATTACTAGTTTTAGGTTTTCGATAGTTATGGTGAGCAATTCTCCAGATCGTCTTTGGCTTACACCTAGATTTCTTTATTTGTTCTCCATAGAAAGATTTTTTTGTTTCTGAGACCATGTGTCTGTAATATTTCATCTTTTGTTTGTATACAGTATGAAGATCGGGATCATAACATATTACATGTAACATGATGATGAAAGGGCTATCGACCGTGGTCTTTCCGCCCGTGAATGGTTTCATGGTAATGAGATGTGAGGTTGTGGAGATGAAGATGTAAAGATGTATGTAGCATCATTCACTGTCAAAGGTTTTAATCAGTTTTTCAAATAGCGTTACTGTTGGTGATTTGAATTTGGGTTGAACATTATGGTCACGATGTGAACAGAGGATTGCTAGGGATTCGAGTTTGGACGCTTTGCTACAGATTTTTTTTTATAGTTCTTTATGTCTCCTTTTAAGTGGCAGGATATTGGTGAGAATATAGAGTGATTCAATACTTATATTATACATCGGGTTAGTTGGGTGGCAAATTTTTGTTATAATTCGAAGTGCCGATCTCTCAGATACATGAAGTTTCGTAAGGACTGTACTGTTGCATGTCGAGAATAAGATGGAGCCAAATCGACTAGGGGGCGACATATGGTTTTATATGTATATGTGTCGCTATTTTTGTGGAAATTCCTTCCCCTTTGTAGGTGAGGGAGCGGAAAAATTTGGATCTTGTTATAACTTTCTTTTTAATTTGGCTTGCTTGGATGTTGAATTTAATTTTGTGGTCAATTGTGATTCCAAGGTAGGTGGTAGAAGGTTGTGTGTAGATGCTATTATTGTTTAGGATGATGTATGGAGAGTTTGGACGGATTTTGTAATATGGTATGAGCAGTTGAGTTTTTAGTGGATTGGCGTACAGGCGCCAGGAGTTGAACCATTTATGAGTTTGATTTGTTAGTAGTTACAGTTGATGGATGACTGAGTGAAGATTGTGAGAATGACAGACGAGTGCGGTGTCATCTGCATACTGGAGAATATATGAATTTGATGTGAAGTGTTCGGGATCGCTATAATAAATATCATGACAAAATAGGCTGCCTTGAGGCAGCCCTTGTTCAGGCGTGATTTCATAGGAGAAGGAGTTTCTGATTTTAATTTTAGAGGTGCGGTTATATAAAAGATCATCTATCATTGCATTTAAATATGGTGGCGTGCTTAATTTGTTTAATTTAAAGAGGAGACCTTTATGCCATACTGAGTCAAATGCTCTGTTGATATCTAAAAATAGAGCAGCTGATTTTCGGCCTTGGAGGTGCGCAGACTGTATGTTGGATGTTAGAATGGCAAGGGGGAGTACAGTAGATTTTTGTGGGGTGAATCCGAATTGGTATGAGGGGATCGAGTGCTGTAGGAGATGTGACATTTTGTTTTTTAAATGTGATTCTAAGATTTTGCCAATTACAGATAAAAGAGTTATAGGACGAAAACTTGAAAGAGATGAAGTGTTTTGGCCTGTTTATGTATACAAATGATTATTCCTGTTTTAAACTTTTGAGGGACAAATTGTGTTTGAGATAGTAATTTAGTATTTTTATGATGTAGGTGTGAATGGAGTCGTCTAGTTGTTTAAGGATCAGTCTGGGTATGTTATCGATTCCTGGAGATGTATTTTTACCGGAGTTGATAATATTGAAGTAATCGTCTTTTGTCATCAGTTCGTCCTCTGGTGTTGTCTGGTATCTGAAGGAGTTGGTATTGTACCATACAGTGACTTAATTTAGTCTTGTTTGTTGGAAGTTGGGGTTGAGGGAAAAGGTGAATTGTTGTTTGAAGTGACTGGCAAATATATTGGCAGTTTCCTGATCATTGTCGGTAATTTTGTTTGTTATGGGGTCCCTTATTTCTTTTGGGTGGACGTTTCGGGTCACCAGCATCGGATGTTTGTAGTAAAAAAATATGAACTAAAGAATTGCACTGAATTACAAAAAGTTAATGTGATGACAGAGTTAAGAATTCACAAATTAAGAGCGAAACAATTTAATTTATTAATGAATAGGTATGAAGAAAACAGAGAAGTATTTTGTTGCGACCTACAGCAGGTAAAGAAACTGCCCAAACTGCCCAAAAAGAAGCATATTACTTAAGGCAGCTTTCTGTTTATAATTTTTGTATTACGGATGTCGCTACTTCATCTCCATTTTTCTATACCTGGAATGAAAGCCAAGCCGGTAGAGGATCTAATGAAGTGGGTACTGCCATTACAAATTTCTTAAATTCGCATAAATTTTCCGATAATTGCAAAGTGTTACGATTATTTGCAGACGGATGCGCTTCACAAAATAAAAATTCATATGTAATGTATGCTCTGGCACTTTGGCTGTCAAAAAGTGCTCCTGAGTCATTAAAAGAAATTAAAGTTACATTTCCGGTTCGAGGGCACTCTTTTCTGCCCGCAGATCGGGTGTTTGGGCTTCTAGAAAAGAAGCTTAGGTGAATAGAAGTAATACTGAATGCTGAAGAGTAGGTACATAGAAATTTATAAAGAAGTCGGGTGTTTGGCTTCTAGAAAAGAAGCTTAGGAAAATAAAAGTAGTACTGAATGCTGAAGAGTACATAGAAATTTATAAAGGCCCTTGATACAAGCTTAAAAAAGTTAAAGGGTATAAAAGACATTAAAAGAATTATATTAAGAAAAGACAATAATGGAGTTCTAAAAATGAAAATGAAACAATATTTTAGGAACAATGACTAATCGAAAAGTTTTTAAAGTCTAACAAAAAAAGGTATAGTTTTAAAAGACTGAATGTCAATAAAAAGGTACTGAAAGTCCCAGTAAAGGATGAGAAATTGAAAAATCTTAAAACATTACTCTTATTATACGACGAAAATTGGCAGCAACATGAAAAACTTGAGTGTTTTAAAGAGTTACTATTGGATGAACCAAAGTTAAACCCAACCACCAGCCACGAGGACGATGAAGCTTGTGATTGCAATGAAGATGATGGTGGTGTTCTTATATAATATGTACTTAAAAATAATGTTATTGTTTAATAAAAATAAAATGTTTGATAATAATAAAGTTTTTACTTAGAATTTGCAATAAAATATAACGCTTTGGTACATTAAAATTATTTCAAAAAGAATTTTATCCATATCTTTTGAATCAAATGGATATTTTTTTTTTCAAAAGCAATATTATCCACATTAATTAGTCAATAATAATATTGTGTAAATGCAATTGTCTGCAATTGTCTGCTGTGTCTACAATTTCATTTTTTTTCATATGGCTTTATAAAAGTTTGTAATACATTTACCACTTTACAAATTTAATATTGGTTATACAGTTTTGCCGCAGTCACAAAACAGTTCTTTTCTCCAATTCTTGAAAAATGGATAATAATCCTTTTGAAATTTAGCTCCTCATATATGTAATATTAATATTATTAATAACCTATATATTCTTAAAACTGTATCCATGCTTAAGAGAAAAAGTTAACAAAAACCTTACAAACATAAGATCCCCTAAATGAAATTGAACTAAAAACTTATGGTGATCGACCCTAATCTAATCTAATTTTTCCTCTTATGCAGGGAGGTGTTACAATAACCCATTGTGCCTTGCAGGTGCCCTTAATGCTGACCATGCGTCTGCAAGATAATAAGTTAATATAAGCTTCGTGCGCTGCGATCGCACAGTATTCGTAATTCTTATTCATACGCGTTACCCAAAATTGTACACATTTAAGATAATCAAATAAAGTTGTTTTTAAACACACCTTTGTTGTTACACACAACGTTACTCGCCCTCTGCTGCGTTTATGTCCACGACACTTACTGGTTATATCTAAAATTGTTGCATTGCCACCGCCCAAGAATAATGTATCCTCAAATCTCAAATACATTATACATAATATCCACTTTTCATATCCATTTTCATTGTGTGGACCGCAGCAGCAGAGAAATCTAATTTTAAAACATAATGGCTTCCTTATCTTCCTCATAACAATTACCGTAGATCCAAATCTATTCCAGTTTCCAATAGGTTCCAGCGCACATCTGAGACGCACAATTATCATATCGGTTTCATTAAAAGGGAACACAATACAATTGAATTGAGATAAGGCCGTATATACCACGGGCGCGATCCTTGTCGGCGGGAATATGAATACAATGACATCTCGCCCACGACTAGGCGCTTCTCAGCGAGAGAACACATGTATTACGGCGGGACGACTCATGCATGTTGCATTCAATGGCCATTACCATATTCATAATAAACGTAAACGTCTGTGAAGACAACATTATAAATACGCGGCTATATTTTCTAGATATTTAGCTAGCAGGACAAAGGTTAGGGATTTTGTATACCATCAACTTTATTATTCATATCATTTTTCAATTTCATTCCTTTTCAAGGAAACCAATTTTATCCCATCAACTGTATAGATCAATTATAATCTTACTTTATAACATCAACAAAATTTTACTTTATTTCAGTAGTAACAATTGCTAAGGTTAGTATTCTACCACAATTATATCAAGTTCTATTATACCTCACTATAAATTGTGCAGTATAATTATTACTCATGATAAAGCACGGACATATATGCACGAAAAAAGACGAAAATATGCGCATATATATGCATGCAAAATAAAAGAAATATGCACCAATATTTCAAATATATGCCAATATATGCAAATATATTTAATTAAAATCAGGTTTAAAATTTAAAAACACTTTATTTATATATATATATATATATATATATATATATATATATATATATATATATCCAAATTTTCCATACTGAAAGAGCGCCTCCTATCGCTTAAGATGTTTTTGTATGAAGAAAAACTTCGTTCCACATCAACGGAAGTTATTGGAGCAAATTTAAAACATGCAACTATTGAAAGATCCGTTTCAAGAGGTAGATTTTAGTCAAATTCTCCTTTCATAATATTTGACATTATTTTCAGTATCTGAAAATCTTCATTTTTTAATAACACTTGTTTAAGCTTATATTTAATACGATTGCCAGGCCCACCAGCCACCTCTTTCAATTTGCACCTTAAATCTTTCACAAGATCTATTGATTTATATAGAAACATGCCTTGTTTTTCTATTTTTTTTAAAGTATCGCTAATTATATTGAAATTCGTTTTTATGAAAACCAATTCTTGTGGAATCTTGGGATCGTTACAAAATGTTTTGCAATCCTTAATAGATATCGAATCGTTGGAAAAACTGAGAACCAAATCCTGAATGGCCAAAACATGGTTAGCGTAGAAGATAGCAGCATCAATCCAAGTACCCCATCTTGTGATAATTGGCTGTGGTGGCAATGGCTCATTTGGTAATGTGTCTCGATACACTTGTACTCTTAACGGAGCTTTGAGAAATATCTTTTTAACGTTGTTAACAATATTATTTATCATTGGAATATTAATTCTAACTTCTTCCGCGACTCTATTGACTCCATGGGCTAAGCAGGTAGTGTGAATAAGGGTTTTATAAAATATTTTGAAATGTTGTCCAGCTTTCACCATGTATGATGCTGCGTCTGAAAGTATTAGCAACACTTTTACTTCTGGCACTATCTCAGGCAAATAAAAATTAGCCAATCCTTCATGTACGAATCTAGATATGGTGGCATTGTTTGTTTTGTTAAGTTATTTTGTACTAATTAAACAGGAGTTGCCTGGTTTTTCTCGTTTAAACTCCCAATTAATAAATTTGCGATGTAACGTTCGCAGCTATCCGACGTTTCGTCGACAATGAAGTATATATAGCTATTTCCAATAATTGTTCTTATAGTAAGCATTGTTTCTCTGTACAATTCATCTACATATATTTTTCTTAAATAGCTCTCGTCTGGTATTTCAATTTTACAATATTTTTGCAAGAACATCTTCAATTTTGAGCTATTCAGTTTGCTAAATGGAATATTGGCAGATATTAGAGCATTACATAATTCAAAATTAAAAGCGCCCTTCTCTTTCATTTTCCAGCTTTAACTTAAGCTTCCATAGCGTTTGTTTTTTTTATGTTTGGTTTTTGACATTATTTTCGTGTAAACTTGTTTTAATGTGTTATATTATTTGAAATTTGAAATATTTTTCACATGGAATCTGATGTAAAATGGAAATAAAAAAAACTGTTTTACTGCAGGGCCTACAAAATGCAACACTATTCTCCAAAATTAGATCTTTATAATCTCTAATCCATTGAGACACGATTCCCTTGTCCTTTACTTTCGGCATTATAAACACACACTATTTAAATATTACCACACACAATCGCAGTCGGTTTATGCTACGTACGTATGGCACTGAACTACGGAGCGATCTACTATTTGCTGACAATACAAAATGAATAGTGAACAAGATAAATAGGGTAATCCCCGAAATAATAATATTGTATTTGATTATTAATAATTAACTTTTCATACTATTTGAATGAATTTGAATTATGTTTTCATTGCATACCAAATTTTAGGTACTTTATTAAAACCTTTAATTTTTTTTAGTAAAAAAAAATGTCGGTCACAAATATCCAATTAAATGACCAAATATGCAATTATTGATAAAATATGCATTGAATAAATAAAATATGCATTATATGCAAAAAAAAAAGGTTAATACGCTCCGTTTCTTTATGATTCGTGTAGATCTATTGAAATTTTCGTAGTCATATCATTAATTCAGGACATGCGTTTTGCATATAGTCCGCGCTTTACGTCATGACAAAACGTTTTTCATGGACTTTATAAGATAAATTAACTATTTTCGAAGCTGTATGTTTCATAGGTCAGCATCGACCCTACTCCAAAAGGGCGCGTTAAAAACACAAAAAGCGCCATCTATTTAATCGCCGCACTATATATCCCACTTAAATCCGACGCCGTCATTTTTCATCTGCGAATGTCTGAATTGGAAAATGTAACAGATAAAGCGACGTCATTTTTGTTCAAAATAAATCACCGGCCCGCCGCGATGATGTATTGCCATGGAAAAGTTCAGATCCGGCTTTTCCATATATTTATGTCTTTATCGACACGTTCGAAACTCATTTCAGCCCTTTTATAAACATATTTTAACGCGTCGCCACTCAGCCTGATTCTCTCTCCACTATTCCGCATATACCAACGCAGCCTAGCGCGCACGCTTTGATCTGAAATCGGGTTTTCATTTGCGCCACATCAAAAAAGGAGTATAAACAGTTTGTAAATGGCCTTGCCAAAATAACGTTATATGTAGATGGAATACTTAATTTAGAAGCAAATATTTATGAATTTTATTTATTTATTTAATTCTAATATCAAATAAATTAATAGTGGATTGTTGTTTCTTAATCTAATATCTACTTCTAATAATTCTATTATCTAAACGTACATTATTTGTGCTTTATAAGGTCAGTAGGCTAATTAATTTCATAAATTATTGACTTATGTTCAACTCTGCTACATATGGTTAGATCATAATATTTATTTGTGGTACATTAGTCGTTCACTCACAGTAATTTATTATTGTCTTGGCCGAAATGGTTTTTAATTTTTTGGTAAATATTTTGTAATTGTCTATTGGTTTTAATCTGTTATATATATATATATATATATATATATATATATATATATATATATATATTAATTATTTATTACATTAGTCGTTCACTCACAGTAATTTATTATTGTCTTGGCCGAAATGGTTTTTAATTTTTTGGTAAATATTTTGTAATTGTCTATTGGTTTTAATCTGTTATATATATTCTGTATCCCTTCTACCATATAATGGTGTAGGGTGTCTAATACATTTATTTTTTATTTTTTACATATGCACCAATTTTGCCCACTCCTTCTTGTTTTTTGCCATTGTTCTTGCCTCTGCCCATGATTTTCCTCTGTTTATCAGAATCTCGTTTATGTAGTTGTTCCATGTTTGGCTTGGTCTTCCTCTGCTTTTTCGTTTTCCAGGTCAGGCTTCCCATATTCTCTTAACTGGCCTTGTGTTTCTCATTCTTTGTAGATAACCCCACCAGCTCAATTTTCTTCTTCCATTAAATTCCTCTAACGATTCTACTTCTAACTCTTCTCTGATTTGGGTGTTTCTGATTTTGTCCCTCCTTGTGCCTGTAATTTGCTCTTTTCTTTCTTGTTTAGTGTCCATGATTCGCAGCTATATGTTAATATCGGTCTAAAAACCAATCTGAATACTTTTATTTTTGTCTGACGGGATATTTCGTGTTTATTTATGAACATCTTGTTCAGCGCGTAGTAAGTTTTCATTGTCTTTTCTATTCTGCTGTTTATCTCTGTTTCTTGCTTGTCATCCTTATCTATTTCTACTCCCAGATATCTCATGGTTTCCACTTGTTCTATGTTTGTATTGTCTATTCTAATGTTTATTTTTGTAGGTTCCCCGATTACCATTACTTTTGTGTTGTTTATATTCATCTTCATACCATATTCTTTTAGTACCTTATTCCATATGTTTAGGCTGTATTGTAGATCGTCTTCCCCTTTCGCTATTATTATTACATCATCCGCGAATACCCCTTCCGAGATTTCCACTCACTGCATAATTTTGTATCGAATCAGTAATGTTTTGGTTTTCTGAGTGCATTTTTTAACATCTCGTCCATGTAGACGATGAACAATGTTGGGCTCAAGCCTCCCCATTACCTTAATCCTTCTTTCGTTTTGAACGGTTATGATTGCTGATTACCATGTATTATCACGTTTGTGTTTGTGATGTATATTTATTTAGTTATTCTGATTAGTTTGGGGTTGACTTCTCGTTCTTAAAATATATCCCATAGCTTTTCTCTGTTCACCAAGTCAAAGGCTTTTTCCATATCTATCAAAACCCAAATAGACGTTATTTTTTGTATTTTTGATTTCTCTATTATTTGCTGAATCATGAAAATGTGATCTTGCCGGCTATGTCCCTTTCTAAAGCCACTTTGTGATTCATCTAATGTTGGTACTATCTTTGTTCTTAGTTTTTTGTCTAGGATTTGTTCATACATTTTCAAAGTTGTGTTTAGTAATATTATTCCACGGTAGTTTTGGCACTCTTTTCGGTCCCCTTTTTTTATATACTGGAACTATTTGTGCAGTTTGCCAGTCTTTTGGAATTTGTTCTTTTTGCCACACTGAGTTGTATGTACAGTTCCAAAAATAGTTCTAATCCTTTCCTCCCTATATTCTTTATCATTTCAGCCGTGATTTTATCCGGATGCTTTTCCATTTTTCATTTTCTTTATTACCTCTTTTAGTTCTTCCAGAGTTATTTCTTCATTTGATTTTTTCTCGTGTCTGGTTGTTTCCTCGTTTTCTGATGTTTCTCCAACCGTGTCCGTGCCCAAAAGCTCTTCAAAATACTCTTTCCACCTTTCCATAATTTCTTTTCCATCTGTTATTTGCTTTCCTTCTCTGTTCTTTATTTGTCTGGTGTTGAATCTCTTCCCTTTTCGACAATTTTTGAGTACTCTATAAAAGACTTTCTGGTTCCCTTTACTATCCTCTCCATTTTTTCGCCAAACACTTTCCATATTTCCTTCTTTGATTCTATTATTAATTCATTGACTTTTCTTCTTTTTTCTTTATATTTGTTATAGCTACCTTCTATCTTTTGTGATAGGTAGTCTTTCCACGTTGTTTTCTTTTCTCTAACTTCTTTTTTGATTTCCTCCGTCCACCATGCAGTTTGCTTTTTGTTATTGCTACTTTTGTTTGTGCCTCAAATTGTTTTCGCTGTGTCTAGTATAAGATTTTTCAAATACTTCCACTTCTCTACTATACCTCCAAATCTGTGTATTTCTTTGCATTTCTCAACTTTGCTTGTAATTGCTTCCGTGAACGTCTTACTTGTTTCTTCTTCTCTCAATTTGTATATTTTTATATGTTCGTACTGTTGTTTTTCTATTTAGGGATTTTCTGTTTCTTTTCCTATATCTTTTAGTTTTAACTTTGTCACGTCTAGGTAATGGTCGTTTCCAATCACTGGTCCTCTTTTCACTTTTGTATATGTTATTGTTTCTCTGTTTTGTTCTTCAACCAGTAAATAATAAATTTTATGAATCATCAATTTGAAGATTTTTTCCTTCCTGCTCTTAACTTGTCTGATGTATTTGTGAATGTCTTTGTGTGCGAAGAAAGTGTTTGTTATTATCATGTTTTGTGTACAGTAGTCTATAAGTCTTCTCCCATTTCCATTTCTCTTTTCTTCTCCGTGTGGTCGATTTATACGAGCCATTAAAATCACTGGCTATATATAAATATATATACAGGGTCCGTCATTTCACCTCCCGTCTTCAATAGCTCAGTTACTAATTGAGTTAGGATTTTGATATTTCGCAGACTTCAGTTGCGTTCTAGGGTGTATTCCAGGAAAATATTTTTGATTATACAGGGTGTCCCAAAAAAGTGTGACGTCATCATGATGTATATTTTTAGATTGCATGGTATTCTTTTTGTCACTTATTTGGGTGCCTTTTATAGATGCCTACATAACCATAAATTTTTATTGAAATCGGGTTAGTGACATTGGCACAAAAAAATAAAAACTGAAAAAAAACAGTTTTGTACCATTGGTTAAGAAAATTAATAAGGGATAAAAATAGTGCCTCGTTAATAAAACCATACAAGGTCCTGATTAAATAAGGTCTGACAGTTGCGTTATGCAAGTTTTATTGATATGCATTATACAGAGTGTCCAAAAATTAGTGTCAAACTTTTCAAACTTTAAAGCACTTTATTTTTCTTATTTTAAATTGGAACCCCAGTATATTTTTATATAATTCCATGCGGAATTAAAAGACAAACATTTTTCCTAATTACAACCCTATCTCAATTCCTAACACATTCAAAGATATTTGCAGAAAACTCGTTTTATCAACAATTTCAATGGCCATTTTAATTAATCAAAATCGAAGGTGGGTTGGAAAAACAATTTATTGACATTAAAGTTTAACAAAGTGACAAGAGCCATTGTTGACTGTAGTAATATAAAAGTTTAAAACTTTTTAGCTAAGGTCTTTATACCCAAGGTAGCAAAATTACTTTTTGTCATGGAAAATATGATATTCATAATATGACAAATATTATGACCTATATTGACAAATGTGGATATGACTTTCATATTCGCATTTCAAAATATTACATTCAACCTGTTACGAAGAGTGGCAATGTCATTTCATACTCGTCTTCGATGTGCTTTCAAGAGGGCGGAAGACATATAGAACATAAGTTCTAGCAATTAATTAATTTTAGAAATGCACAGTTATGTTATGTTTTTATGAAATTTTATTACTAAAACTATTTTTTATACAAAACTTAATACTTTTACGATGTGTAATAGGTTTAGACGAAGATCAGCGAAACCTTTAATACTTTCGAGATATTAATTGTAACTACAAAACATGTTATGTCAATAAATTGTTTTTCAAAGTCACCTTCAAATTTTATTCATTAAAATGGCTGTCGGAATAGTTGATAAATCGAGTTTTCTGCACATAACTTTCAATGTGTTAGGAATTGCGATAGAGTTGTAATTAGGAAAAATGTTTATCTTTTAATTCCACATGGAATGACATAAAAATATACAGGGGCTCCAATTTAAAATAAGGAAAATAAAGTGCTTTAAAGTTTGAAAAGTTTGGCACTAAATTTAGGACACTCTGTATAATGCATATAAAAAAAACTTGGTTAACGCAACTATCAGACCTTATTTAATGAGTACCTTGTATGGTTTTATTAACAAGGCATACTTTTATCTCTTATTAATTTTCTTAACCAATGGTGCAAAACTGTTTTTTTTCAGTTTTTATTTTTTTGTGCTAAAATCACTGAACCGATTTTAATAAAATTTCATAGGTATGTAGGCATCCATAAAGGGCACCCAAATAAACAACAAAAAATATACCATGCAATTTAAAAATAGACATCATCATGACGTCACACTTTTTTGGGACACCCTGTATAATAAAAAAAATATCCTAAAATACGCCACAGAATGCAAGTAAAGTCTGCAAAATATCAAAATCCTAACTCAATTAGTAACTGAGCTACAGAAGACGGGAGGTGAAATGACGGACCCTGTATATATATATATATATATATATATATATATATATATATATATATATATATATATATCCTTTTGCCTCTTCCGTTGCTAGGGTGTGTTTATTCCAGAATTTGTCCGTATTTGCTACCGTATCATCTTCATTTGGTCCGTAAACGATTATAATAACGTTAATGCTGTTATAGGATTCCTTGAGTCGCACCGTAAGTATTCTTTCAGACCACGCCTTCCAATATTCTAATTGTTTTTCCATTTTGTTATTCGCTATGCATCCGACTCCTATTACAGCTCTTATTTTCTCTTCTATTCGCCTGTATATTAGTATGTGGTCGTTATTTATTCTTTATATTCCTTTCCCCTTTTTTATGTTTCTGTTATTGCCATTATGTCTATCTTTGCTTTTTCTAATTCTTGTGTTCATTCTAATTCCTTGCCTCTTGCTTCATATGTTCCATGTTCCTAATTGCATTATCAGTTTTCTTAGTATTTTCCTTCCCGTTGCTTCGTTTACCTGACGCTTGTCGTTTAATAGTTTTTTTGGAGTTCTTTGCCCAAGCGTTGCCAAAACTCCGTTTTCCTTGTTGTCCCATCTGTATGCTTCGTTATTTATTATTAGTTTTTGGTACCCAATTTTCACATTTTTTCCTTTTCCCTTTCTTCTTTAGCAATGTTTCTGATTTCTCTCTGTATCTTCCTTTCTAGATATGTTAGGACGTGATCAATATATATTTGTGTATACTTTAATTTATTCTTTGCTGCCACGATTGCTTGTGTTTGTTCCCATGAGTTTAATTCCGCTATTGTTGTTTCGTTTGTCTTTCCTTCATTTAGTGTTCTAACTTTCCTAATTTCCACTTTAAGTTTTAGAGTATCCTCACACTATTTCTCTATTTCTATTTTCCTGTCTTGGGTTTCGGGTTTCATTTATTCCTTTTATTACTATGTTATTTCTCTTACTTTTTTTCCCTCTCTTTCTGATCTGTTTTCCAGGTTTTCAATTCTGTCTATAAGTGTTTTTTTTTCACGTACCCATTCTTCTTCTTTTCTATTCATTTCCGATTTGATTTCACCTAGTTCTTTTTTTATTTCCTTCATGTTTCTATCCATTTTCCCCATAATTTCCTGCATCATTTATTTTAATTCTTCCATTTCTTCGTTGTTTTCTATTACCTGTTCTAGTTCGTATTCAGTTTCTAATTCGTTTTAATCTATTAACCATATTTATTGTTACATTGAATTATGTGCGTATGTTATTATTTTTTATTGTGTTGTGTTCATGTACATTTTTATTAAAGTTATATTTAGTTGATCTTTTCTTCTTTTTATTCTTCTTGGGTACTTACTGGTAGGTATTTTTATTATATGTATAAAGATTTTTGGTTTCTATAAAATTTTATTATTTTTATTGTTACCTAACTAGTTTCGGCTAATTTCGGCCATCTTCAGAGACCATAAAATTAATTAGTTTTGATGTGTGAGTTTTATGATTATTGGTGAAATGTGTTATTTAGAATAAATGTGTGTTGAAAGTTACGTATGTGTTTTATTTTGTGTATGTGGTTTTTATTTAATTTTACTTACTTTTTATACAGAGAGCGCATAAGGTATTAAGACCTGGCTTTATTTTTTTTCCTGTATAAATTTTCGAAAAACGCTATTTTTTATTATAGATTTTGATAGTATTATTTATTATGTTTTCAACAACATAACATTTTCAATATGTAACATTCGAAAAAAATTGAGAAAAAGTGCGTTAAAGTAAAACTTTTAAATTATTATTTCAATGTGCAGAATGCATCTAGTTACCATTCAAAACAACGTCAGTTAAAACAAAATTAGGAAAACAGGCTTGGATTTTAAATATTACAATAAAACAAAATTGATTAACCTGATAAACAATCTAGTACAATTATGTGAAACATTGAAAAACTACATTGTAAAAAGTATTTAAAATATAAATCCTATCGTTATTATTTAATTGTCCATGTTATATTGTTTCAGTTTCCTTATAGATTCGTTATAGTAACGCAAATCAAAGGAAAAGGGTTCTCCAATGTTATTTCTCTATTTTCCGCGATCAAACACCAGTCGTAATGTCAAAAATATCAAAGGCAATACGATTATTTTAAAATATATTAATTATTTTAAAAGCTTTCTACACATCATGTTATGACGTTTCAGTTTCAGGGCGAATATTGTTTTATCCCATAAGAAGCACAACACAATGATCTAGTTAACGCTGCTCTTAATTTTGTTGCAGTTTGAATAGGGAAACAGCAGATTGAGGAACACGATTTTGCCATGTTAATTACCTATGTTCCGCACAAATCGATTACCTGGTACCTATATACTAATATAATAGTAATTTAGAAGTAAAAATCATTAACTAACTAAGCCAGATAAATAGTTTACGAGTAAAAAAATCAAGAAGTTATAGAAGTATTAATTGTTGGGCGAATATTGTTTTATCCCATAAGAAGCACAACACAATGATCTAGTTAACGCTGCTCTTAATTTTGTTGCAGTTTGAATAGGGAAACAGCAGATTGAGGAACACGATTTTGCCATGTTAATTACCTATGTTCCGCACAAATCGATTACCTGGTACCTATATACTAATATAATAGTAATTTAGAAGTAAAAATCATTAACTAACTAAGCCAGATAAATAGTTTACGAGTAAAAAAATCAAGAAGTTATAGAAGTATTAATTAAATCCGTCATGGACTCCCAAAGTCATAATTTCTCTGCAAGTTGAAATAACCACGCAGAAGTGACCATCGTCTTCAAAACATCGAAGTCCGAAATCTTTGAACACATCATAATAATCATAGTAATTATATGAAAGCTATTAATGATCCATAATAAGTATAAATAGTTAATAACAGTAATCTGTTTATGGAATATCTTCTTATAATAAAGGTTGGAATTTGGTCGTATAATAAAGTGTATATTAATTATTAATGTATGCGAAATCAAATATGAACACTAAAGAAACAAAGTGAAACTTTGGTGATTCACAATGCAACAATTTTCATTTTCACATTTGGTTGTATAATATCTTACACTAAAGGTGTTTAAAGAATATATTTTTACACTTAAACGAGTGTAGCGCAGTCACTTATATTTTATTTTTTTGCGTCGAAACTGTAACAGATATCAAAAACTAAAAAGATACAAAACAACTTAGTAATAAATGCCTGCATCTGATTTGATTTTTTTAAATGTATTTGCTTTGTCATTAAAAAACATGAATATATTAATGTTGGGCCACAATTGTTTTATAATTGTTTTATACACAACCGGTTTACTGATAATAACAATATTATGTCAAAATATGAGTTGTACTTGTTTTATACAAAACCGGTCTACTGGTAATAACAATATTATGTCAAAATATGAGTTGTACTCGTATAAAGCGTCATACCAAACAACATCCAAATTAATATAAACGTCCTCTTGTTATAAGCAAATTTTGTTTTTTATTAAATTAACTTTGAAGCTGAATACTGGCTAAACCAAAGGCATTTGTTCATAGATAAGTTGTGTTAAATCGTCTTTTATGATCCCAGTAATCTGTGGTTAAGCCATGTCCACGTAATTTAGAGACAACTGTCAACAACCCTGTATATCGAAGTGGGACGCGGGTTAAAAAAGTTGAGAAATACTGGATTATATCACAATTTTATCAAAACTTTTATCGATAGTATTATAACTATTTATCAAGATTTGTCGATATTATTTTATCAACGAAAGTCGACAATAATTCAAAAAAATTTGACGATGTCATTATTAATTGAAAATTAGCATAATTTAGGAATTCTTTGTAGGCTACAAAATAAATTAGTACCTACAATAATCTTGTAACTAACTAACATTTAACATCTACCCTAATCTAATTATGTTACTAATATGTCGATGATATTGCAAATTCAGCGAAAATCGTCAATAATTAAAATATATTTGACGATGTCGTAATACATTGGACATTAACATAATTTTGCATTCTATAATTTACGAACTCTTTAAAGGTATGCTAAATGAATTAGTGAAATAATCGAATAACTAAAATTAAAGATCTATCCAAATAAAATTATCTAACCAATTTCAAGAGAATTGCCCTAAATTATGAAGACCGTATCATGAAGACGATAGACGTTTTATGTTGTTAGTTAATGAAATTTCCCAGCCATCAGAGAAGTCAATTTTCCACTCCGTCCTCATTTAGCTCTAGGAAAGTTTAAATTGGGGAAGCTTCGCACACTTAGAAACTATGTCCAACTAAACTTTCTCGTGTAGTTGAGAAATAATCCTGAGAGCAGCACAAAAACTTGATTGCAAGCAATACTTTAGTTTTGCAATGATTCGGATAGAAAAAACAATGTCACTTTTAAATTATGCCAATTGAATTATTTTATAAATTCCAAAACTCATCAAAAAAAGTAGCAAATTATATGTACCATGTGAATTTTTTTACTAGTTATTGAAATTAATCAAATTCTGTAGTTACTATCAATGACATGGCCAAAATATAAAGCGCCATTCCAAAGATAAACGTGAACTATAAAATAAAGTAAATAAAGTGATATATGAATCCCGTCACTGACTGGTGTCAAAGGAACAGATTGATTGGATAATTTGGATACGACCGTTTGCCTATAATTTACTAACTCTTACAGAGTGTCCACGCATTGTCCACCCCATACGTATATTTTCAAAATGTTCTATTTAAGATACCAAATTCAGTAATTAGCCCCTGCTTAAGCTGAAAGTAAGTAACAGTAACAGTGCAAACTTAGTAAACTCAATAATATATAGGGCATTTTAGGGGTACATATGGAAAAAGAATAAGACTAAAATATCTATATTCAATTCTGACGTTGTAAACTGACGTTATATACCTCTTAGCTGATGTTGTTTATCTCCAAGTGAAATAAAATTTTCGTGATTCCACTAGTGCATTTTAAACATTTAATTCACTCAAAATCAAAATCCTTCCTTGTCTTTCTGGTACAAAGGCACTGCAATGACAACACTTGGATTTGACAATAAATGTCAGTTTAACTTTTCACCGACTTGATATTATAAAAGTTAAATGTGTAACTACTAAACGTTCTTCGACTAAATTGAATAAATATTGCATAAAACACGTGAGTTGAGAAAATTGTTCACTCGAATAAATTAGCCAAAATTTTATTCTCGTTTAAACATCCTCTTAACTCACTTGATATATAAATAACTATTATTATTAAAAATACGAAAACAGTTTCTAACGAAAAGTTGTTTCACTTAATTATAAACTTTCATAAAAATCCGCGTACAATTTTTAATTTGCAGGTACGGTCGCGGCCAAAAAAGTGGGACAAGTCTTATAGTGATTTTGTCTAAAATGTAATCGGGATGTGTAATCAAGTCATTCGTCTGCAAAGAAAAATCAAGTAACATATCAGTGTCATTATGACATAAATACCTACATGTATATATATTTTTTAAATTTATTTGTTTAATTTAAAAAAAAAACTTTTTGTTATTTAATAAAAAATAAAAACCGTGCCTCGTTGATAAACTAATACAAGGTACTTATTAAAAAAGGTCCTACAGTCCCGTTAAACAACTTTTATTAGAATAATATGAATTAGATATGAATTATACAGATTGTCTAAAATTTAGTGTCAAACTTTTTAAAACGAAGTCGAGTATGAAATGACCTTACCACTATTTGTAATAGGTCGGGTGCAATGAAAATAGTTAACATTTCCCGTTTGTACAAATCTCTCTAATAAGTTTTGCAGACTCCTTTTGTCTTGATGTCGCCGTTGCGGACAACGCTGTGCGTAAACTCGACTTGCCAAAAACGAGTTCTTTTCGTGTTCTCCTACTATCAAAATCATATCTACGAGCTCGTCTCAGTTGTACTCCATAACAAAAAAATACTCTTGGGTATACGGGTAAGTGTCAGGTATTGGAAGAATTTAGGTCCCATACTATGCTGTGATAAAAATAGGAACAATTTCTGCAAATAATCAATGCAAAGTTTGCCCAATAACGTTACGCTTGCACATGTATGTAGTGTTAAATGTAATCACACAAATTTTGGACTTCCTCTACACATAGCGAAACATGAAATTGCCTTTATACCAGTTTGGAAATTGTCCCAAACCTCATTCATTATGTAATATTATTTATTTTCTTCTACACGTTACCTTGATATTGCTATTTTTCTAAAGTGGAACAATTCTACTAATTAAAACATGTGTATAAATGTCCGTGAGTAATTATACAGTTGCATTAATTAAATGCTATTCTTTGTGCACCACTTTTGTGTGATTTCGGTAATGCTGAGCTGTCAGGTGGCTACCTTATAAACCATTACTTGGAACGCCAATGTAAAGCTCAATAGTTAGCATCATCGATGGCACACCACTGTTTGATTGGTAAGTTCTTTTATTTTTCCGTATTTTGACATCAATAACGTAGTTAATGTTACATTTTGATACCGTATGTTTAATATACGTCATATCGGTAATGCTCTATGTTATTAGCTCCTATTGAATAAAGAAAAACTAATGTAGTGATAAAACATGCTTTATAAGCCTGAACAATACCTCATTTTTGTTCCCAAATATTATCTTAATAGAAAGTGGTCTCATTTTTCTATAGATTGTCATTTCGCTAATGGTCAATTCGGTAATGATTCCACATTACCGCAATGACGTATGCATTACCGTAATGACTGATTTTAATTTTCTGATGGTTTTCCTTTAAATTTTGTTACAGCGGGTTAAAATTGAAAATGGCAAAAGTGAAAAAAGTTAGAAAAGATAGAAATGGATGTGAAAAACTGCAAAGTAAAGCAAGAGTTATTAAATTTCGGCAGCAAATGTCTGAAGCTGATTTAGAGGAAAAACGGAGAAAAGACCGAGTCTCATAAGAAAAAAAGAACTGGCACTGATAATAAATATAAAGAAATGTGACGCAAGAGAAAAGCGTTTTAAGCTTAAGAAGTAGAGAGTCGCAAGAGCAACATACAGAGAAAAAAAACAGATTTTGAAGGTAGACATAAGAGACTTGTTGAATCAAAATACACCATCATTATCGGAAAATGAAGAAATTCCTATAAATGAGGAACAATTAACGGGTAGTTCTAAAATAATGCGTGGTAAAAGGAAAGTACGGCGTGACCGACCACAAGCATACAGACTTTTGTGCGCAGCTGAAGACAAAATTTTTAAACTTAAAAAGGTTGTAGCTAAACATAGAAAACGGTTGTATAGATTGTCGACTCTAACGACAAATAAAAAAAGTTAACATCAAACACTAAAGTCAACCGAATGACTAGAGGCTATAAAATACCAGCTCAAGTTAAAATACGATTATTGTTTGGTGAAGTATTGGTACACCAGCTCGAGACTAATATAAGTAAAATAAATAACAAAAAGGAGAAACGATTACTAAGAAAAGTAGTTAGTGGTAATAATTTGAAAAAATATCGTCTTATTGGTGTAGCAAATACACTGACTAGCTACAAAATGCATAAAAAGTTCCACGGCAGTGTTGAATTAATACAGTATGAAAGAAAGAAAAGAAACCAGAAATAAGGTCATAAAGCAGAAAACACTGCTGTAAGATTCGCTGAAAAACCTTTACCTTTCATTTTTGGTATTAATATAGGCTTTTAAACAAAATAACGTACATAACCGAAATGACACTATGCATTACCGAAATGATATTACGCATTACCGAAATGACATTGTACATTACTGAAATGACTTCTTTAATTATAGAAATATTAGAAGGTTTTTCAATTTTGATCGCTGCTAACAATATATATGCATACAATATGTACGTAAGTACAATATGCAACTTCTTTTATTTTTGAAAAAAAAAATTGTTTTCGAAATAGATTTTACAAATTCTCCCAATACCTGACGCTTACCCATACGGAGAAAATATATCACTTTAATCAGTGGGTACACCGGGGGGTCCGGGAAAGAGTGAATATAATTTTCAGTTTCGTAAATTTCTTTAATTTTTGTAGCTCCCAAAGCCATTGTAGCTTTGGGAGATCAATTTTGTAGGCGTTTGGTCCAATTTAATTTTCTTAAGTTCTTCCAATTTACATTTGCTAATGCCATCAGCAGTATGATTCTCTGGATGCATAAAAGCCAGAAATCGTTCTTGTATATTTCCTTTCAACTCGTAACGAACTAAAGGGTGTTTTTTTTAGAGGCATAGAACTTTTTTTTCAAATAAAACACAAAAAAACAATGAAATGGACAATATTTTGGCTATAATAGCTCCCACATTTTATGTCATTTAGTGTTTGAATACAATTTCGGGCATATGGCCACCGCGACTGCGTCTTATGAAGACCATCCTATCGGTCCAATTTTGCACCACTTTTTCCAGCATAGCCGGGCTTATCTCGCCAATAACGCGCGGAATATTGGCCTCCAATTCATCAATCGTGGCTGGTTTATCAGCATAGACTAGTGACTTGACGTATCCCCACAAAAAGGATTCAGCGGAGTCAAATCACATGACCTAGGAGGGCAATTGACAGGTCCATTTCTTGAGATGAGTCGCTCATCAAAAGTCCGTCCCAATAAGGTGATGGTTTTTCGCCCTGTATGGCACGTTGCGCCTTCTTGCTGGAACCATTTAGCTCTAAGACGAATGTTATTGACTTGGGGAACCAACAAATTGCGAATTATTTGCCTGTGCCGCTTGCTATTGATGGTTACATTGGAGTCTTCTTTCTTCTACACTTTCTTCTACAGCAGCGATGGCTTCTTCGGTACGCACAGTATGAGCTCGTATTGGATGAATATTATCCATAAGAGTAAACTTTGTCATAAATCTATCCATAGTATTGCGTATAAGCTGCTCAGATGGACGATTATGCGGCCCTTAATGTGAGCTAAGTGCTCTGTAAGTTTGGCGCACAGAACGCGCATTTTAGAAATAAATTTCCACGATTTGCAAACGTTGTTCGGCTGTAAGTCTTTGCATGGTAATTTGCCAAAGCATACTGAACATAAATGTCACAGACAGTTGCTGAGTTTGACAGCTGGTTTGACAGATATCCCTATCAGAAGTTCTATACCTCTAAAAAAAACACCCGTTATAAAAACTAACTAGGAAAATGTAGCCGATTCTAGCATCTCGTCTGCTTGAATAGCTATGTAGTGAGCTTTTGTCTAGAATCAAAGTGCGACAAACTTCGTAGATACTGTTCAGTGTCCAGCAATTCATTTTGAATGGTTTTTGACAAACCCATTAAAACTCTATTCCGGATTTACCCTGGATTTTCAGTATCTTGTTTCTTGTCATGGCCGCTTAAACCGATTTCAAACATTCCAGAAAACTTAATGCAGTCTATAAATTTTCCAAGAATATGTCTGTTTCTAGTAACGGCTTTATTATGCTGAATTATATTTAATCCATATGCACTGTCACTGTTCAGCTGGCACATTATATTAACCTTGCCCAAAACTGAATATTCTATCATGTTACTTACATGTTTTTCACTTACCTTATGTCTTTTTACATTTTTCACCAAGGTGTTTTAAATCGCTAATACCTTTAGAAGTCCAGGGAGGGTCGCTTTGTGGAGAATTCCTAATAAAGCACACAAAACAGAAAAACGCATATTGAGCATCACACCCGCACAACCCGTCTGCTAAACTATAAGAGCTTCTGTTGACCTTTTTGACAAGGTTTTGTTAGTTTTCGAATTATTTTCAACTTGTTTAATCAATTAATCTGGTATAGGGGGCCTAGACTTTTTAATTATATCTTGCGGGCATAACTCAGTGTGTTATTTTTTATCAGTTCGATGATGTTACTATCGGAATTCATAGTGGCGATTGTGACGTCAATAAAAGCACAGAAAATAAGCTCAGAACATGGGCAAATGAAAATACTAATGACACTAGAAAATGCCCCGCTGGCTACATTAGCCGCGAGATATCTACACTATAACCTGCACTAGCGCTACCGCCTGCGCCTGAGAGTATAGACCAGAGAATATACTAAATACGTTGCAGGACAAAATGCGGGATGTCCCGGGCTAGCGTTGCGCAGACTCGAATAAATGTATTCGCTCAACTCGAATTGTCCATGTAACTGTAGTTGGCTGGGTGTGTTTGCGTTCATCTTTATCACGTGCGGGTTGGCGATTCGATGAGTTTAGACGCGTGGCATTTTGTTGTTGTTTTTGTTGTTTAACTCCGCACCGTTGCTTTTAAAACAAGGCATAATTGAGAGAAGTCAAATTTAAAAAGTTCGATAATTCCTTACCCCGAGTATTCTCAAATAACATGTACAGTCTTGGACTCTAAGAATGTCACCGTCGGTAAGAGCCAGAGGTTCGCAATCTCTGTCTTGTCTAGAGACGAATCCGCACTCGGAGCAAATCGGCGTTCAGTGACGTCCTACTCAGGTAGAATTTTGACAAATCGCGTAACTATAGTATAGGGTTTTGCGGTATGCAAATTACCTTCGTTTGGTCATTCAACAGGTAAACGAGCGGATTATTATTGCGTTTGTAAATCTCTACGGCTTCCAAAAGATTAAGCTGCGTGCCTTTGATAGAGTTATGTAATTTTTTTTAAATTTCAAAATTTTAATAAAAATCAATTTGTGGAAATACATCTTTACAATTTAAACTATGGTTTGCGAATGCACTACAATTTTGATTAAATCTGAAGGCGCCAAAATGTTCGGCATATCGTTTTTTGAAACTACGGAAACATGCCATTTCAGAAACTCCAGAATAATTTAAGCGATGAATTTTGTCTATTACATTGCAACGGTAGTATAATAAGTTGTAATTTAAAGAAATTATATTTAGTATTATATTACACTTTAGAATGGTCGCGGGGCTGAAACAATTGTGGAGGAATCTATTAAAATTAGTGAAACTCATCCAAGTGTTTAATTTAATTTAATTTAATTTTTTTATGTCATCCACGTGATGAGTAGTGATTGTGTGTATTTTTGAAAGGGATTACCCCCAACTGCCACATAGATAGGAAGAAGTAAAGCATTCAAACAAAGTTGATATAAAACATGTAGGTTTTAAGTCAAACTGAAATTTATTTTCTTCCGGTTTACGTTAAATCTCAAGTTTTCCGTGTACATTCTCTTCACTCCGGGTTCGTTTTCGGTTTTTCTAAAAATTTCGATTTAATTCCGGTCCGTTTCCGGTTCACATTCGGTTCGGGTTCGCTTTCGTCTCGAATAATAACGCTAAAATGTAGTCTAACTAGAAATGACAATATTTTCAATGATAACTACAAAATTCAATTAGTTTATCTTAAAGAAATAAAAAATCACTCGCAGGTATAGAGGTAATATTTAATTGTAAATTGCAAACGTTTCAGTGAAAATAGTGAATGTTTCATTGAATGAAAACGAATATTTGTTAATGCAGAAAGTGAATAATTCGATTTTCTCGCTCGTTTCATTACAGAATCCTCGTCAAATTTACACAAAATATGGTTTTTAAGTATACTACATACAAATCAGGAACTAACTTTGCAATTAATAAGTCTTAAGAAATTTCATAAAATAATAATCAGGGCTTCGAACCGATGCTTTATTCGTTTTGGTTTTCGTTCCCGTTCAATAAAAAAAAAACACATATCGGTTCGGTTCCGGTTTTCGTTCCGACAGACTTTTTCAGTTAATTTATAGAATTTAATGTTAAAATTGAATACATTTTGTAAAATTGTTGTAAATCTGATATTTACACTAGAAAATTCAAAGTCAGAAAATTTTTATGTTTGACAAATCGTTTAAGGTGCAAATTTATAAAATTGTTGCGTATAAAGATAATTTTTAGTTAAAATTTGGAGAATTCATGGTTTTAATGACTATACTGAAGAAAGCGGTAAGATTTAAAAAAACAACAATAACCTTTTGAATACAAGTTCCAATTACTTACCCTAAACTTTTTAAGTGTTTCTACAGCTTTGTATATTATATCAAGTATCTGTCGATTAAACTATCAAACATAATAAAATTATAAGGGAATTAAAAAAAAAAACTATATTTTTGTTAGTATTTCATGCATATAACCAGTTATGTTTGATTATAATTTGTTATTTTTATTTTTACGTACTTACTGGTATTAATAATTATCCATTAATTTATATTGTTTATTTATTTCTTTCACCCAACTAGTGTCGGTTTATTTTCATTCGGCCATCATACTGTTTTTTTATGTTTTTTGTTTTTTACATTATACTTTTAAATTATTATTTGCCTTTGGTGTCAAATAGTAAACTAAAAAAAAATCATTTGGTACATAACTCATGATATCATACAGGGTGATCGATATTTACAAACAGCGCCATTTGTTCATTTTTTAAATGGAACACCCTATACAGGTTGTCCCGGGAGAAATGTAACACCCTAAATATTTACGAAAATAATGTTTTCTTCGCGAAATCGTTCAAACACGTCAACTTTGTTTGGAGTAGGGTCGAGTGGTAGCTCATTTGAAAGCTTATCTAATTTGCAATACAACGGTATATTAACTTTTAAAATCAAGAAATTAATTTTATAAATTGAGCAAAGTATAAAATAAACATTTCATTTCAGCAAGAAATTTTTTTTAATATTTTGTTTAATAACCCCGTGGTTATTATTAGTATTAGTAAAACTAAACGAAAACATGAAACCCACAAAAGTGAATAAACATTAGAATATTAAATTAGAATGTTACCTTTTTAGAAAACATAATAATACGAGAGGAGTCCCTTTTCTCATCCACCCAGCCATGAAAACAATATGCTATCGCCACAATTTTCTTATGTCACAATTTTATGACATTTTATGGTGCCATCTCCAAGTTTTGTCCAATCACGTAAAATTTATCATTTTTATATCAGTTTAAAGAGACGAAAATGAGTGATTTGCAACACACATAAGCGTGTTGTTTAAATGAACAAACTTGCGAGGCGAATTTGACCACTTTATCTCAAGATAAAATGATAACATTTTGTATATCCTCTAACTCCTTGCTTTCATATCTAGGTAGATAACATAAAAAAACTCTCCCTGTACAAGATTTTAATTATTTTTCAAATAATCCGTCGTGATTTAAATTTCTGGCAAATATTTAATTATATCAGTCAAAATTGTCAGGTGATTCAAAAAAACTTTCATCAAAGTTGGCATTGAAAAAAGGATAGATATAAAAAGTATGTCTTCGCATACAGTGTCAAATGTGACAGATTTGGCAGAGTTCGAATTTGTGCATGTGAAATCTTGTTGATTTAAACGCTATAGTTTTCAGCGATCACCTAAAACGCTGCAGTTGGAAATGTACTTCAGAAATGGTAGAAAAATTGATGGGCAGTGGGTCTATTCGATACGTAATGCATTTGAAGATAGTTCAAACTAACTAATTCCTGTCAAATTTTCATTTATTTTGGTCAATATCTAATTATTTCTGTCAAGTTTGTAATTGTGGACATGGGTACAAGATTAGCGTAAGTCGAAAAAATGAGTTACGAGAAAAACGCGTCCAAGGTTCAAAACTTAATAAAAGTCGTAATATAGCAATTAGAGACATCTTTTTTTTGCAATTTGTATGAACAGTAGCTATATATTTTTTAACAGACTTATAAATAAGGGTACAAATATTCTAATAAACAAATTTGCTTAAAAATCGCATAAATCGACTTATGCTGTTCTTGCACCCAGCTCCTCAATTATGTCGGTCCACATATCAATTAATTGTACTAAAACTGTAATTAATAATTTATATTAAGATGTCAATTGATATGGTGAGATTTTTATTATTTTTGTTATATTTCAATGATTCCTGTCAAAATTTCAATTAATTTTAACATAAAAATACTTTGTGTCAAATTATCAATTATGTTTGACAAAATTTCTATTATATATATCTTTCAAGATCTGAATTATTTTAGTAGTAGAAATGTTGTCCCTTGTATATTTCTAGACTGTTCTCAATTAAAACAAAAATAGACTGGGGTACCTACTTTGATTTTCAACGGCTCATGTATATTTTTCAATTCGTTTGTCATTTACTCCGTCATAAATAGACAGTTGCAATGTATGGAAGTTACCATATTGTTGTCGAATTTCAACAAATTTTCATCATTGCTGTCAATTTCATGAACTGTTGTCATAAGGTCATCACGAACAATTACTTTTTCGTCAGCTTAAATTTCATCATCTTCATCTTCTTCAATGTTTTCGTTAAGATGATCCGATTTATCGCATAATAACTGAACTATCCTAATTACGTCAACTAACATCAACTACGTAAAAACGTCAACTTATCGTTGTCAGTGTCGAGCAAAAAATGTTACTTTATTTAGTGATTGTAGAAAAAATATATTAAGCTTTTCAAAACATGCAAACAGATAATTTACTTCAACCATTGCCTATTGAGTTTGAAATAATGCAGAAATTGTTTGGAAGAATAACATTTTCTGAAAAGTTAATAATAAAATATATTTCCATGTGTCCAACTTTCTGGCGGACACTGTATATAAATCAATGCTGTAGACAAAAAATATTTTTCTTTTATGGGATGCATACATAATAGCAGACCCAGCCCCCTCCAGGTAAATTTTAGGGAGCCGGTCACTTAGCCTGCTCAATAACAACACTGAACGCCGAACCACTCCGAATGCCCCCCCAACCCCGCGCATTCGTCGAAACAAGGACGGCGAACCGCCGGGTCCCACAGACAGTGACATTCTTAGAGTCCATTACTGTACTTGAGTGTGAATTCGAGTAAACAAACACTGATGACAGCAGAGGCGAGAAACGAACAGCAACTGTTCTCGCAGACTCGAGTTGACCAACTCGAATAATCATTCGAGTAGGAATATTTACGAGGTGAGTCATAGGATTATTCGAGTGGGCACATGATACCCCGGGCTCGCCTCAGCGCTGCGTCTGACGGGAGTATTAACTATTGATTGTCACTTCAAAAATATAACTTCTATATTAACAAACTTACTATTTGTTATCAAACATATCAGAAAAGTTACATACAAATTAGGTGTTTATAGTTAATGTATATGTTAGAAAATTCATCAGGACGGCAGTGCCCCGTTGCCCTCCCTGCAGCAGCCGCCACTGTCTTTAATGTCATTAAATTGTTTTTCAAAGCCACCTTCGATTCATTAAAATGGTTATTGGAGAGTTGATTAAACGAGTTTTCTGCAATAAGTTTGAATGTGTTAGAAATTGAGATGGGTTGTAATTAGGAAAAATGTTTGTTTTTTAATTACGCATGGAATGATATAAAAATATACACGGCTCCTATTTAAAATAAGAAAATAAAGTGCTTTAAAATTTGAAAAGTTTGACATTAAATTTTGAACATTCTGAATAATTCATATCAATCAAACTTGGTTAACGGGACTGTCGGACCTTATTTAATAACTACCTTGTATAATTTTGTTAACGAGGCACTATTTTTATTATTTCTTAATTTTTTAAACCAATTTAATGGTGCAACACGGCTTTTTTAACAGTTTTTTTTTTCAGATTTTATTTTTTGTTTTGCTGATATCACTGAACCTATTACATAAAAAATTTCGGGGTATGTAGTGCCACTTACCAGTCTGTGGCTATTGTTTCCTGTTTCCATGCTGCATTCATTATTTTTAGTAGAGTTTCATTGCCTATCCTTACCATATACTAAACCATTTCTGTTGTTATTTGATCTCGTCCTGGTGCCTTTCCCGTCTTCATGTCCTTTATGGCTTCTCTAAGTTCATCTTCTTCTATACCGTTATTGATGTTTTCCGTTTCTTGGTTGTCGTTATTCTTTTCCTCCTCACTACCCTGCCTCTCTGCTGTTAGGAGTTCTTCAAAATACTATTTCCAGCATGTCACTATCTCTTCTTTGTTTCTTATCACTCTTCCATCTTTATCGTTTATAAATGTTGTTTCTTGGTTTTTCTCTTTCCTGCACGGTTTTAATAGTCTATAAAAGAATTTCAGGTTTCCTTTGCTGTCTTCCTCCATCTTTTCACCAAATACTTCCCATTCGCTTGCTTTGGCTTTCTTAATTGCCTCTTTGACTATCGTCCTTTTTTCCTTATATATCTGGTAATTATTGCTATTTCTGCCCAATTTGTATCTTTGCCATGCCTTCTTCTTGTCTTGTATCATTTGTTGTATTTCCGATGACCACCACGATATTTGCTGCTTCGTATTTGACCTTTTCTGCTGTCCACGTACCTCTCGAGCTACTTCTAACATATTTCTTTTAAGTTCATTCCACATTTGATCTACATCACCTTCCGTCCTCATTTGCGATAGTTTGTCTTCTAGTTTTACCATGTATTGTACAGCTATTTCTGGGTTCCTAAGTTTGTGTGTTCTTATCTCGTTGTATGTGATCGCTTCCTGACTCGTTTGTTCTCTTCTATTGCATTTATGTTTCTTTTGCACTGTTGTCATAAATAGGTAATGGTCACTTCCTATTTCAAAGCTTCTTCTTACTTTTTTGTCCCTGATTTTGGCTTTTCTGTTTTGCTCTACTAATATGTAATCAATATTGGACTTTTCGTTTCTTGTAACTACTTCTCCTGTGTATGTGTGTATTTCTTTATGCTTAAACATTGTGTTAGTTATTATCAAGTTATTCAGTCTGCAGTATTCAATCATTCTTTTGCCATTGTTGTTTACGGTTTCTTCACCATATTTTCCCCTCACTTCGTCGTTGCTTCGATTCTTACATATCCTGCTGTTAAAATCTCCTAGCACATATACTCGTAGATCACCTTCCGCTATTTCTGTTGTCTCCGTTAACGTTATCGAGAATGCATATTTGTTTGCTGCTTTTTCATTTTCATTTGGTGAACAACACAATTATCGTTCTTCTCATGTTATCATCTTTCAGTGTAATTTTCAGTATTCTTGATGTAACTGCCTTCCTATCATTTATTGTGTGCTCAATGTCTTTGTGTATGATACATCCAACACCTTCTGATGCTCTTTTATCTTGTTCGACTCCACTAAAAAATATTGTGTGATTATTGCTTGTTTTGAACATACCCCTGCCTTTTTTCTTGGTTTCAGTTAGTGCTAGCATCTGTACTTTGGCTTTTTCAAACTCTACCTCATTTTCCTTCTCAGCCATGCTTCTGTTGTTCTATGTTGCTATCTTCCATGTTCAGTGTTTTCTTTTGCCTGTATTCTTCTTAGTGTCTTTTGTTTTTAGTCTGTCAGTCAATTTTTTGCTATTAATTCGTCTTCTCTTTCATCCCACCGCCACACTCTACTATTTATTATCAGCTTTTTGTATCCCACTTTTGTTGTGTTTGCCTTTTCCCTTCCTGCTTTAGCCATTTCTCTTATCTTCCTTTGTATTTCTTGTTCTCTGGTAGTTAGGTCGTCATCAATGTATATTTTCCTTCTCAGATCCTTTAACTTATTCTTGTTTCTCATTACCTTTATTTTATCGTCCATTGACTCCAGTTCTACATTAACCATATCTGTATTTACATTTCTCAGCTTGTAGGTTTTACTTATTTTTGCATCAGTTCCCATATCTTAAGTTATGTTATTAATTTGTGAATTTCTTCTTCTACATGCAGCTCCGCGATAATAGCCGCCGGATCAACTCCTACGGACCGCTATAACAGTTGCCGCGTGGTTTATAGGTTATATGGTAAAATTATACTAAATATTATTATAAATTATATTACAAAATTTTAGGTGGAATTAATACCATTGTTTATCATTTCCATTTATTTATTAATCATTACTAACATGTTTCGGCAACTTTACTTTCCAATATCAAAGTGTATAATGATGCTTTACATAAATAATTAAATGATACAACTCACTACTAAAATATTTTATTGACACTAATCATTTAATTATTTATGTAATGTAACGCATCATTGGGAATCAAATGAATCAAAGGAAGTAAAGAAATAATAAACAACAGTATTAATTCAACCAAAAATATGTATCATTTCCATGAACAGTGTAGCGAGGAAAGTATTAATTATATTACGAAATTATTATTATACAGGGTGCGGTATCATAACTTCCTTTTTTTTTTAAATGTGCGCCCTTCAGGCTGTAGGGATCGTAGTGGAGAGAGAGTGATCTCATTTGAAAGGCGCGTTTCTAAAGTTTTGTTCATCACCCGGTCAGCTGCCATCATGCTTAGGAGCAGTGAGCAGCGTGTGTTTTCCGTCGAGCCGTACTTTTCGAAAGGATGTTCTGTGATCGCAACCACTTAAGGGGATACATCAACAAGCAAAACATGCGTTACTGGACTGACACCAACCCCCGTAAATTGCACCAAGGGCCTCTGCATTTACCTAAAGTTACAGTGTGGTATGCAATTTCCTCAGCTGGGCTTATTTTCCCCTGGTTTCTTGAAGAAAATGTGATCACAGCGAGAGTGATTTCTGACCGAGATGTGAACATGTTGGAAGACTTTTTCTTTCCTCGACTTGATGAATTGGACTTAAGGGACATTTGCTTCTAACAAGACGGAGCAACGGCTCACACTTGAAGGGCATCAATGGCTGTTTTGAGGGAACAGTTCCCGGAGCGCAATAAGGGGCGATTTGGAATGGCCAGTCCGCTCCCCCGATTTGGCCCCTTATATATATATATATATATATATATATATATATATATATATATATATATATATATATATATTGGGTTTTTTTTATATCTCACGTTTATGTCAATCGTCCAAGGACCCTAGAAGACCTAAAGGCCAACATCCGGGCCTAAATTGCCAACATACCTGCTGCCATGCGGGAAAGGGTTATGACAAACGCCAGAAATCGGCTATTTCAGTATATGGAAAATGGGAGCGTAACCTACTTGGCATGATTTTTAAAACTGTGTGATACAAAACTTAACATATGTACGTACATTATATATAAAATTTAAAAAAACGATTCATAAAATGAGTTTTATTGCATTTTGAAAAAAAGGAAGTCAAGTTGCCGCACCTTGTACTTACTTCTTCATTCGGAGATGAGTACTTTTTCGGGTATCACTTATTTCAGGCCTCATTTTATAATTGTAATCACGAAGACCTCACTGGTTTCTTGCACTTATATTTTTCAGCGATCGAAGCAAAGATACACGATCGAAGCCAGTCCTTGGCTGGATATTAGCTCGCACGTGCTGCTACAAAAAAACACTGACGGTTTATAGAGGCAAGGCTGGGCGATAGTGTTTCACGTATCACATAAAAATTTTACTCTGTTTATTAATTGTTTCGGAACGTTATTTTAAGACATATTTAAAAACTAAAAACGGCATTCCTTTTAGATACACGAAGTCGTACAACGTATTCATACAAAAATGAACTTGTACTAAGACAAAATTTATAAAAAAATTTAAAAAAACATATTTAATTTCTTTCACGCCAATTAAAAATAAAATTCAAAAATATAAAAGCGTAGCTGTAATTATTTTATTATTAACTATGTGCTGTAAAAGTTTAATTTTATTTGATCCAAAACTGACTCTAAAATATTAGGAATACTGATATTCCTAACCACCTACCTACACCACCATAGGCAGTAGTTAAATAGCCTTGAACAATTTTTGTCTCTGCAAAATAGGTCAAAACAATGCATTTTCCATATCGCTGCTTCGCATTGCTAGTGGCTAGTGACAGCTAAAAAATTGTAAACTTTAGAAGAGCAATATTTTAACTTGTTTATACTTACTGTTGGCTTAATGAGTGAATGTAGTTTGCTGTTCTTCCGCCATTTTCCGGTAGTGGCCGGCCGTGCTGCGCTAATTGCCAGTTTTGCGGAGAGGTTAATTAAAGAGGCCGTTAATTTCAGAAAATATCCAAAGGTTAACCTCCGCAGAGCAATTCCTAGACGGCGTTTTTTCGAGGTCAATTAAAACTGAAAGATGTGCACTGAATGTAAACTATGGCAGTCGTTAGTGGGAATATCGCGGCGGCGAAAAAGCGTTTGTCGACAATTTTCTTCATTAACTCGTCGCTCATTAACTCGCATATCTCCTGCTGCATGTTTTATTATTTTAACGGCGGCAGATTCCTGGCGAGCGGGTTTTCAAGAAAGACTAGCGGCCTTTATTTATCGCCCTTCCGCGCTCCGACGCAAACGGGGAAATTAAAATAATTTCGCGGCTGTTGCGGGCAGATTAAATCTCCATCCTGGCAATCCCTGGAAGCGAACAGGATAAAAAAAGCGCCAGGATAACCCGACACCGGCAATTTAAACGCTCGAAACCGGGGCACGGAAAAACCCTCTCGCACTTTTTGCACACTCACTAATCGCCTGGTATCATTAAGTGGCATAGGCGGAGGCGGTTCCCGGGGCCCTAAGGCATAAGCCCCCGAAAGCTTTTAGAAGCTCCCTTAAAATAATTCACCGGCAACGTACTTATCACATTGTAAACTTTAAGATTTACAGGTCATCAATAAAAAAATTACAAATTTTATTAATGTATAAGCAATCTTGTTACATACAGTTTCAATATTCTATATTATCTAAAACATGGGTCCATAAACTACGGCCCACGAGAGAATTTGATTCGGACCGTGCATATTTTATTGTTCATATTGGTTTAAAGTTATTCCACCGACAAGTAATTTCCGAAAATTGAAAATGTATTTAATTGGTTGAATTTTCTATTTTTGTCAAAAAATGTGGCTTATGAATTTACTTTTTCTACGAGGTTAAGTATACTTAATACTTCTAGAAAATGCAAAAACCAGAAATATACCCCATCTCTAGATTTTGCGGAATTTTATTCTGAAACTTTAAAAGCAATATTGCACCATACTACACCTACTCGTTCATTTTACAACTTTTAGAATTGATATTTTATCATACTTTTGGCAGTTAGATTTACATTTTATACGATTATTAAGTAGGCTTGGGACTATCGGAAAATACAAAAATCAGAATATATCCATCCCTAGATGTTCCAAAAATGTAATCTGAAGTCAGAGGAGCCCTTAAATTGTCGCTCGCTCTCCGTCTGTGTGAGTGCTTCGTGCAGGGGGATTACTCATCTGGTCCGACGATGGGATCCTGGTCGGATCAAATGAGCGCCAGGCCAATTATCGCCCGATCAATTTCCCGTTTGACTAATTCTGGGAAGTAGGGCAGGGGCGCCCAAGTCTCCTCTCGTTCGGCCCTTGCGCGAGGTCGAGGACCCTCCGTGTCAATTATCCGGGACGGCCAGCTAACAATGTAAGTAATAATAGAACAATCTGAATCTAACCCGATTTCGGGCATGCCATGGAATGGGCCTAATCTAAATAACGAGATAAGTGTGTAATGAGCGAGACCTCGCTGTGCGCTATCTGCAAAGGAAGTGCGGGCCGACACAGTGAAAGATGCCACGGACCCTTAACGACCTTCTTGTACCACGCGATTACTCTTGTTGCCGTATCAAGAAGAAGGAATTGTCCACATGAAATTGTTGCCAACTTTTCGTGTAGCTGAACATAATAATGACTTAATTTTAAATGGAACACCAAATTTTATGAAGAATTCCACTTCATTATTACATATAAAGTAAGTACAGGATTATGAATGTCTAAAAGACTGGGTGTAATATAAAGTCGTCAGATCTAGTCAATACCTTATAAAAGCTTTTACAATGAATGATAGATCTTGATCTAAAAATCGTAATTTCGAAATTTTCCCATAAAAAAGCTGCAATTTTTTAAAATTATTGACACACAAAAATAGTAAGAATAAACACGCACTTTCGCATACTCATGCTGTTTTAGTTGCCCATAAAGCATGCAAGTTAGGCATTTGATATGCTAAGACAAAGTAAATACATTAATACTATTATATTATTATAATTACTATTTACTCATGGCTATTAAACTAGTCTCAGTGGCAGTTACTAGTCACTAGTCATTAATAAACATCGACTTGTTACTGGTGTATCTTAAATAACTATTTTTAATGTCATTATTGTAAAGAAAGATTTATTCAACGTTGAATAAACTTCGGCAATTTGATCATCCTAATTTATAGCCCTGTAAAGATATAATCCCAAAAATTTGGAGGCGGAATTAATTTCTAAAGTGGAAATGTTAAAGTAGAAATTATTATATACAGTGTGTCCACCGCCCAATAGGTATATTTGATCAATAATGTTCGAATTACGAAACCGAATTCCGGAATTAGCCCCTGCACAAGCTGATACAGTGCAAACTTATATACAGGGTGTCTCCTAAAAAACGCCGCTGGCCATGACTCCTTTATTTATTAGCCGATTTCAATAAACAAAAACAAAATTAAATGGGTGCACATGTTCACATGTTCTACAAAGGAGCCCTAATTCGTATTTTTTTTTTTTTTAGCAAAATCAACTTTCATTTCAGCGATTCAGCGTCAACTTTTTTTTTCAAATGGTTACATATATTTTCTTTTTTTTTCTGGTAGAGATTATTTTTCTTAATCCAAAGATGTATAATAAGTTGGCTTTGATAGAATATTCGTTACAGACAAAAAAAAGTATATATATACTATATATATATATACAGGGTGTCTACGCTAAACCGTTCGTTAAAAGTTTACTTGTTTTATTCATTGGCGGTAAATGTGGATATGTTTTATTGAATACTCTACATGTTAGAGCAACAATTCTATTGCAGTTGTCATGTATAAAAAATAAATTGATAATTTGGTGATTTGTGTAATGATTCATTTTGTTGATTTTGATTTCTGTAATACTTTATTCTAAATGGTTTTATTATTTTACACTTAGCATTACAATAGCGACAAAACAAAAGCATATCACATGCCTACTAAAGTGCACTTGTGACATGCAAAATGATACCCTGCAGAAATGCGACGAAAAAGTAATCCTCGAAATAATTCAAAAAATACTTGCTTTGGGAGTATGGTTGTATTATACTTTTTTGTAGTAAATTGTTCTCCCAATCGTTCTATGCGATAACAAATCGGTCATCCCATTTAAAAAAAATTGAATTACAGGATATTTAAGAGGGCACTTAGATATTGACATTTTATGAACACTTATTATTAAAATTGACAGTTTCCAATTATTTTACTCATAGAGGCATCCTCAATGTATAATTAGAAATTTAACTCATAATTTTATCTTATTCCTAAGATAAGTTATTATTAATATTAGATTATTAATATTAGTTATATTAGATATACACTTTTCCCAAAGCCGCTTCCACTGCAGGAAGGCCCTCTGAAAGTCTTCTTCCGAAATGCTATTCAGTTCCTCCAGCAATTTTTTTTTATTGCTTCAACATCATCAAATCTCTCTCCTTGCATGGGCCTTTTCGGGTGAGGATCGGGTGAGTAGGGAGGCTGGGAGATAACTGTCATTGCATTTTTGGTGCAAAAATCGCAAATGAGCAGCGAGGAATGAACAGGGGCGTTGTCATGGTGCAACACCTACTCCCCACTTTCCCCCAGCTTTGGCCTCTTCAAGGTAACGAAAACGATTAAACGTCTCACCTCTTGGAAGATATTCGTGGTAGACGACGCCCTTCCTATCAAAGAAAACAGTAAGCATAACTTTCACGTTGATGATTTGGCCTTTGTCTCTACGTCGTACCCATACACAAAGGTTTCATCGCCAGTAATAATGGTTTTCAAGAAGTTTTCATCGCCATTTGCCTTTTCAAGATGTTCTTCACACACCTGAACTCTGCGTTGTTTTTGATCTTCGGTCATCAACTTTGGGACAAGCTTTGCCGCCACTCAACGCATGTGTAGTTTTTCTGTTAAAATTTCTTGGTATGAACCGAATGAAATGTTGAATTCCTCTGCCATTTCCCGAATGGTTAAACGACTATTTGAACGAACGAGGTCTTTTACTTGGGCCACATGATCGTCGTCAATAGAAACTGACGGGCGTCCTGATCGAGGATCGTCTTCTGTTGATGTGCGGCCTTCTTTGAACCTCTTGAACCATTCGTTCTTCGAATTTCCTTCCATCACAGACAAACCACAAAATCGCCGAACACAAAAATGTCGGTTTACTAAAATAGCTGTAACTCCGCTTTTAAACAACCTATTGACGATCTGCAAAAGGTGTTGTACTCAGGGAGAACCCCTCTACACAGTGCTGCCAACCGCGTTTTTCTCCGTCGCTTCGTTGGCGCGCTATTTTAAAAGTCCCGGAACTTTTTGATCAGACCTCGTATACTGTGAAACGTCAACCAAGTGTTTTATTATTCCTATACTACGTTTCACCAAGTGGTAACCACTCACACATCCAACTTAATTTATTTTCTATATTATTTTAATGTCACTTTTCAAATACAATTTGTTTTATTTTGTTTAGGTTTATTATCAGTAGTAATAACCATAGGACATACATAACAACGAAATAATGTTATTACACTTTCCGAAAGCACAGTGATTGCAAACAGCAAGTAAGGAAACTGTTTCCTTAAAGCAATGTGCTTGAGGAAGTTGTGATAAAATTAGAAGTTATTTACCAATGCACGAGGGTATTTTGATTAGATTTGTTTCTTACAATTCAAGCCTCATCTGACAATATCAACATGACTTTTTAATAATTTCATTTAAATATTAGCACTGTGAAACGTTTTGCAACCTAGCAACGTCAACATGGAAGTGAAAATAGTCCTAGGGTTGTTATCATATATAATACAACGAGTGGAATCATGACTATCGATAATCGCGTGAGTTGGGACACGAAACATGTTGTCAAATATTACTTGTATTTCATACTCGTGGAATTATTTGACTTCATGTTGAGTGCATCAACTAATGCGATTATCAATAGTCAGGATTCCAAGAGTTGTATTCGTCAGATTATATTACGAATGAAAATTTTTATACTTTTGTAAATAGAAATTAATTTATTATGTAGCAGAACTCGGTAAATTGGGCCAATTACAAGGTTTGTGGTTTTGTATGTTTTCTTCAATATTTTTTTAAAGTAGAATCACCGAAACGCGACATTTTGTCTAATTGTGACATTTCGGTTGACACTATACCATACCAGATGTGCAGAGCACCAAGTGTGATTATCGCTTATTAGTAAATTCGAGTTCTGATTATCAGCTATTAGGCAGTCGCCAGGATAGGGAAGAAAAGCATTATGAGTGATATAATCAGAAGTAATATAACAAGAGCATCAAAAATAATCGAATATAGCTGACGTATGCGAAAAGTGTTCTGAGAAATATAGTATTTTAAGGAACACATTGAGCAGTGGTCGCTATATTCAGAATATTGTTGATGCTCGAGTTATATTCTGAGGACTATATACCGAATAATAAATGTAAATGCAAGAAATATTTTGTCAATTTGACTTTCGTGTATACATATTATGATTCACGGCAACTTGATTTTATTAACACCTAAATTAAATTAAATTCATAATTATGACTTATAAGAACTTGATTTATTTATGGTATGTAATATTAAAAGTACAATTATTATAAATTACTGAGCCACTGAAATTATTATTATTATTATTGGATGAATCAAGAGAAAGTAACGAAGAATTAATGATAGACGAATTTTCAATTTCCGATTCCATTGATTCACTTCTTAAATTTGAAATAAGATTTTTGTGATGATTTTCACTTAGATTCAAATAACTGAAGCAGTATTGTTGTGTCCAGTTATTTTTATAATTTCTTCAGCGTTAATACCCGTACTTGAAAACTGAGTAACTGCAGACGATCTGTTAGAATGATTTGTTATTTTTACAAGTTTCGTATTTATTCCGATGCTTTTAGCAGCACTTATACTAAGGGCATGTTTTTACACCAATAGCTATTTTCATGTTTTTCCCAATCTTTATTTACTGTAAGAAACAGGCGATTAGTTTTAATGTTAGGTGTCCGTTTACAAAACATTTTCTTTAGAAGTCGAACGGGGCACATCTCTGTATTGTTTGAATTTGGGGTAGTCCATTTGCAATCTGCAATTTTCTTATCACCTCCTTGTGCTGTTTTGGAGAAAATTGTGTTCCATGCGACCTGTTGGCAAACCGTAATTGTTTATTTCTTCTTTGAAATATTCTGTCAAGCAAGCACTTGCTTCTCCTCCTCTCCGCGCAAGTTCAATAGACGAAATATGGCAAAACTTTGGCTGTTCTTGTTCGTTCTTCATGGGTTAAAGCGCACGAATTGCGTTTTCTTTTTTCCAAATTGCCTTGTAAAATTTTCCTCTTTAAATTGAGCATCTCCTGCTTTTTGAAATATAACGCTTTTAAAAGGGTCTATAACTCTTTTGAACTTATTATGATAAGTAAGTTGAATATGCTTAGCTGTGAGATTCCAGAGTGTTTTCAATACTCCTTCTTTATAATCTTCACCATTAACTTTTCGCATGTTGTAAGCCCAGTCTCCCAAAATTTAACATAATTCTTCATCCGACTTTTCTTCTTTTATATCATTTTTTTTTTCTGAACAGAAGTGATCAAATTGTCTTATAACATAATATTCTGTTCGCACTGTATTAATGGGTTTTGTGGATGTGACGGATTCTTCGATTTTATGAATCTCATCATTTCCAAATCGATTCATATTGACCGCTTATTATACAGGGTGTCTCAAAATTGTGTGGAAATGGCTTAACAGGGATAAAAAAAAGACTTTTACAGGGATAGAAAAAAGACGATTTAATAAAACATATCTATATACAAATGCGTTTGGTTTAGCCAGAATTCAGCTTCAAAGTTAATTTTATAAAAATTTGCTTATAACAAGAGAACGTTTACATTTATTTGGATGCTGTTTGGTATGACACTCTATACGGGTATAACTCATATTTTGACATAATATTGTTATTATATGTCTACCGGTTGTTTACAAAACAATGGTGGCCCAACATTAATATATTCATATTTTTTAATGACAAAGCAAATAACTTTAAAAAAAATCAAATCGGACGCAGGCATTCATTATTAAGTTTTCTTGTATCTTTATAGTTTTTGATATCTGCTACAGCTTCGACACAAAATAATAAAATATGAGTGACTGCCCTACACTCGTTTGGAAACAAATGTAAGCTAGTTACCGGGTTGATGATGGTTTAGTTATAATAATAAATATAAAGTATACTTATGCCGATAAAACAGATATGTTGCTGGTTTTAGGATTTTAGGAGCCCTAATAACGAGTAAGAAATTTTGGAAATTATAGCAATTGCTTCATCCATACGATATCCAAATAGTGCAAGAGCTTTTACCAGCTGGTTATTACCTACGTTTTGCGTTTTGCAGATTTATTCAGGAAAAAATAGCTGAACATATACTTTTTAGCCAGAAAATTCTGTTCACCGATGATTTGTTTCCGAACGAGTGTAGCGCAGTCACTCATATTTTATTTTTTTGTGTCGAAGCTGTAGCAGATATCAAAAACTATAAAGATACAAGAAAACTTACTAATGAATGCATGCGTCCTATATATATTTTTTTAATTTATATGCTTTTGTCATTAAAAAATATGAATGTATTAATGTTGGGACTCACTTCTTTTATACACAACCGGTCTACTGATAATAACAATATTATGTCAAAATATGAGTTATACCCGTATAACGTGTCATACCAAATAACATCCAAATCAATGTAAACGTACTCTTGTTATAAGCAAATTTTGTTTTTATAAAATTAACTTTGAAGCTGAATTCTGGCTAAACCAAACGCATTTGTATATAGATATGTTTTGTTAAATCGTCTTTTTTTTTATCCCAGTAATCTGTAGTTAAGCCATTTCCACACAATTTAGGACACCCTGTATACTGAATGCAAGAAATATTATGTCATTTTGACTTTTGTGTAAAAATATTATGATTCACGGCAACTTGATTTATATTAACACCTCATCGAAATACGCAAACTAACGATATATTCGAAACACGCCCCATGACAACCAGGTAATTAGTAATAAGCGCTGTAAAATGAAGTAACTAAGGAAAATTCAATATTGTGATTGGTCCATTTAACTATGTCGGTTATATAGTCGGTGCAATGAAATGTAGATTGGATATTGTCGCACACGTGACTACAGATATATGAATTTTATTTGATTTCAAATTCTGCCACAAAATTTCAATGTAATGCAGTTTAAGAGATGATTGTCAAAGTTATTGTTGAAATTTGTTATAATATTCTAGAGAACTATGAATGTTGTTATTGTTTTAGCTGAATTACTTGGAGAAAACTATCGACTTTTGAAATATGTAATTTTCCAATGAACAATAACCAACTTTCTAGAAACAACCATATAGTTTTCAGATGTGTCAATTTACAAATGTTCTTGTCCATTTTTAACTTTAACTTCTAAATTTATATTTTTAGTGAATTTTGATCTTGCAAATTTTCATTTTCTAGACTAAACTTTCAATTTTCAAATTGCAAATGTTATGAATGTAATTCTCAAGACTGCAGTTATTATTATTATTAAATTTGATGTATTTTATTAATGCACTGTTGTGTTATAGTCTTTTTATTATATTACTAACTGGAAATATTTTGCACTCTCAGGTAAAACACTTTATATTCACAAATGTGAAACTATAAATTGTAAAGTTATTACACATATTAGTATTGAATCTGCTCTTTAAATAAGGAAATGTGCATTTGGGAATTACAAATCTGACTCTATCGGACTGACGAGTTCTAATAAGAACGAAACCGGTCTCCGATTGCGGGAGGAAATAATTCACAGATGTACATTTCAAATAACCTTACAATTTATGGTTTCACATTTCTGAATATAAATTGTTTTACCGGAGAGTGCATAAAGCGTTTTACATCAAATCAAATTAACTCAGGTTAGCAATCTGAAAATGTAAAAATATTTAGGGTGTTTTAAAATAACAAAATAGATAGTCACTTTTGGTAGAAACGGAAGTGATAGAAATATATACGTATTTTATTTAGGGAGATCACGGTGAACTATGTACGTGTGATTTTTTCAGATTTTTATTTCATCAGGAACCCCATAAACTTTTAACCAACGACTTTCGTGAGACACCGTATACATATTTTTTTTAAATATATCAAATTTCCCCCGACATCTATAAAATTTCAAAAAATTACCAACAATTCAATGAAAATTGAAGATGAACATAAAAATACATAAAATTAGGAATAAAAATATCATAAATTTAACAAAACAAGTAAAACTCCCATAACTTGGGACGAATGGTTTAATGCAATTTTCAAAATGTTTTTATTAAGTCCAGAAAGTTTAGTATGTTGCTCAAAAATTTATTTATTTATTTATTTATTTATTTATCCACGGGAAGACCTCCCAATATACAATAAATATACATAATTTACAAAATTATTAATATTTATAATTTTGTTTGAGAAACAATTTTAGTTGTGATGTAGACATATTAAAAAAATCGATCCGCTCGTCGAGGTTGTTGCAGTGCCGGAGCACACCATCCATCCCCAGGCACTGACCCGTATGTTGTCTTTGTTGTGTAAATTTAAACTTGTTGTTAAAATTGCTTGATTATAAAAAATAAAAATAGAATAGGATTCTAAACATTTATTAGTCGGTATGTTCATACAATTTCAGAGCTTTAAATCCAGTCCCCACAACTCACCGAGGTACGACACTTTATCTAAAAAATTAAAAAATAATGACTGAAGATTGTTTGCTCTTTCTAAAGCATTCTTGAAAAAACGCGATCACTTATGGGTGCCCACTGTGGCTTATTATACCTATCAGGATAATAATAATAATTCCTACTACTCCTCCACCTATGGCGTAATTGGTTACTGTCATTATTTGACAGACAACTCTGACCCAATTAAATTTTATTTTACCATAGGCCCCTGAACTATTACTAGTTATGCGGGCGTTAAGAGGAGAGGGGTATTATTATTATTGCGCCTACATGCGACTTATAGATGGTAGAGGCACATCTCCAACATTCGTTGCAAGGAAATGGGAAAACTACAGAAAAACCACCCCAGAAATGCAGACCCGGGAATCGAACCCGGGACCTTGCGGTCTAGAAGCGAACGCGTTAACGCTCACTCCACCGCAGCCTCAAATACCCCCTATTCACTGTCCAAAATGAAAATGTAAACAATTGTACTGGCACTGAATAAAGCATTAATTACGACGATATTAGTGAAGTAATTCTCGATCGGGAAATTTATGGATAGCAAAAAACACGAAAAAAAAACAATATGACTTAAATGTGTCAATTATCAATACAATTTTCGGGAAATCTAAAGATGGGATGTATTCATATTTGGCCATTTTTTAATAGTAAAAAGTGTATTCATAAAACACAGAACATTATATTAATATTTTTTGTTTAAAACTTCATTTATAGTATATTGTGTGGTTACTGCAGGAGTGATAAATTCCCGGCCGATGCGGCAATTGATGTCCGAGTCATCAGGTGAGGACAGCAAGCCGAAGAGGCCGGGAAGGTACTTCATGTACGAACCGCACCTACTATGTTTTCCCTCATCGCAATATTTTTGCAAGTTTCGTAAAAATATGGAAGATCTAAGAGGAAATTATTTACTGTAGAGCTGCAGGAAAATTTCATGGCCAGCCTAGGCCAGGAATGTAATCCTCCTGTAGCTACCGTCAGCACTAAAGGAATCATTCATTTTCTGGCCAGCGTGTATGCTAAGGAATGACTAATTATAGAACGATAGCAGAAAAATATTGATATCCTCGAAATTTGCAAAATTAATTGCAATGTTTCGTTTATCACAACGCATTCATGAATTTAAATGAAAATTTCGGAAGAATTAAAGTTGGGGTGTTCTCAATTTTTTCCGTTTTTTCATAGAAAATTGTGTATTAAATATGTGTGGAAAATTTATAGGCAAATACTGTTTTTTTTTTTGTAAAATTATGCAAACAATTTTGCACCCCATTATCCTCACCTGCGTCAGGTCAAAATATACAGGGTGTTCCGTAACTTCCACTAAAATTTCAGGCTAGCAGGCTTCGGTAACGTATGTGAACTCAAAAACTATCATCCCAAACTCTATAAGTTGTAAAGTTTCCCTTTTTCCTAGAGTTAGTCCTGTTGAATTACTTCACAGCACAAAATGTCCATTAGTTAACAATTAATATTTAAAATACGAAATGTGTGATCTGCTTCAGAGTAATATAATTAATTATATTAATACTGCAAAACTATTGCGAAATACTGAAACTAAAATAAAATATGAAAATTTTGCATCGTTCATTTTTTGTTGTGGAAATCTTACACTTTCTTCGTTGTAGTCATTATGATTGCCGATAATAACTCGCCAGTTGAGATACAATAAATTGTAATATCTTGTGCTTGTTTTTAAATCGTGTGCGAGCCATTGCGTCTGGAAATCTTTAGCCGGAAGGGACGCGTTACGCAGCTTTAAAAAGCCCCCGGCAGGAAATAATAAAGAGGCCTGGCGACGCGCTCCCCCCTCGGCGGCTCGTGCTGTAATTAACAGCCCTTAAAAGAACAATTAATAGATGCCCTCAGGACGTCTCGGAGAGAGGCTAAACGAATTAGTCGCCGCACACCACGCCGCAAATGCGTGCGGATTATGTAATTTTTGAACCCCGAGCGGACCTTTATGCAAGGCAAATTTTAGTGGGGAAAAGGACATGGAGGACGACGGGGGGTTGTTTTAAATTTGCAACGTTGGGTGTGTGTGGGGGGGGATGGAAGTGCGTTGAATTGGGAGACAATAAATACGGCGGAGGGTTCGTTTCGCTGTGTTTTGCTCCGTATTTGAATGGGGGATGTTTCCTTTCAACAGGGATCACATTCAAGGCAATCCTACACGAAAACAGATTTTTTTTATTCACTATTGTACTTAAGCAGTAGGAAATTTATAATTACTTAGTTCACTTTCTACTAATCACTTAATTACACTGGTAAACAAAATTGTAACTTTGTCGTGCCACATGGATGTTTATGATATTTTTTACTTTAATAGGTGGTTGGCAGTACAAACATTAATAAAATCTGTTAGCCAAGAACTTGATTCTCTTAAGTAATTTAAAATATTTCAAAAAACAATTACTAGTAGTTAAGCAACAAGAGTTCCAACGCAGGTTAGGTTAGTTTTCGATTAATTTAATCCGCGGTTTTTATTGGCGGATTAATCAATTACCGCGGGCAGTAACAATGGGTTGATTGCGGAAATCGCGAGTAATTTAATCACAATTGCAGGATAACAATGGAATAATTGCAGATGCATTACTTTAATTACAGGTGCATTACTGCAATTACAGGTACTTTAATTGCAGGTTAATTGACGATCCGCGCATTTAATTGGCAGTCTAATCACCGCGAGCGGTAACAATAGATTGATTGCGAGTAATTTAATCACAATTGCAGGATAACAATGGAATAATTACATCAATTGTAGGTACTTTAACTACAGGTTAATTGACGATCCGCGCATTTAATTGGCAGTCTAATCACCGCGGATCAAATTGATATCATAGATCGCTAGACTGAGGATCGCCACACAGTAGCCGCCCCCGATACCACCGCCCCCGACGTCGCCGCCCCCAGACCACCCACGAGGCCAGAGGCCGCCGCCCCCGCGCCGCCCCCGCGCCGCCCCACCCGCCCCCCGGGCCCCGTGGTCCACTGTCACACCGCCCCCGATGCGGCCGTGCGGCGAGTTGAACCAGCGATCTGATAAGGCCGGGGTCAGCCGAAGGGTCGCCCCACCCGCGGTATGTAATGCGATACACGATTCGGCAGGAAGTAATCACTCAAACCGGCAGGCCATAAACACATCAATTTTATCATTATGATTAAAATAAAACTGCCGGTTCCCAGACGGCTATAAAAAAGAAATAGTAGCAGAGTCTGGAGATTAAGACAGCTGATAAACACGGATGTCACCCGATACGGGGTTTTCGGGCGCAGCTATAATCATATCATTATAATTAAGTCACCGGGGCATTCAGACGCGATAACAAAAGGTCGGGGAGATAAGACAGACATGATAAATATATCAATTTTAACGATGTCGTAAATTGAATACTAATGGAAAATATAAAAAATTAGGCGGATGCAGCTGTGAATTAAGATTAGATATCTAACGAAATATGCACGTGCACCAATTAACTTGATGTCGCAACAAGTCGAGACTAGATAATTCCTGTCTGTGTGAAGAAGCACGCCATCACACCCCACCCCTGCGAGGGGTATTTAAACGAAAAACTTCATGCCACGAGCATCAGTCTACTCCGACCAGTGTCGAAGCTCACATCTAGCCCTTCAAGTTTCTTGTGTTACCCTCTGTGCCAGCACCGATCTCCTAGTGAGTGTTATCGTGTTTTGATCAGGTAAGCTAATAAAAATTTAAATAAAAATTATTGCTGCGGGCAATAAATAAATAAATAAAAGATAAATACATCATGGAATTATCATATATATCTCTAGCCTAGATTGAAAGCAGAACAGATCAGCCCGCTCGCAACGCTTATCATAATTTAATAGGTGAGTCTGCAGCATTAAATCCAGAAACAAATACCAACAATATTTACAAATATAGGAGAACCGTAAATATTAATTTATCCTATTTCCAGATATATTTGATATATCTATATCACACGCTGTTAATTTTCACGCACGCCGCAGCTAATCCAAGTATGTTATATCAAAGTTAAATGTATGCACGAGATAAAATGATCATTATTATTATTATTTTAAGAAATGTCTATTATGGAGACAGCAACCACGCTTGTCAGAGGCGTGGACACCTTCTGCAGGCAGGATGTTCGAGATCCTCGCATAATCGAGAGCTGGCTGGGGGCAATCCGCAGGAATGTGGCGGCGCTCAATATAGCTGTCACACAGCTGAAGGGAACCCCCGCCGGAACTCTCGGCCTCCTCAACGGCTTGACCAGCGCCATCACCAAGATGCAGCGTAGGCGGACGCAGCTCAAGGCGAGACTCATCCGAGGAGGTGGAGGAGCGAGACTCCCCGCTGCCATAGATTATGTGGACCTCAAGTCGGCGTTCGCTGGGCGGATCCGCACGGGGGCGTACCTCAACCGGACCCACAAAGGCCCCATCAACTTCCTGGAGGATTGCGGCCCCAGGGTTGCGACGAGGACCCGGAACGCTCTGGCCAAGGAACCGTTCCTAAAAATTAACACCACATTCTGCGGAGAGTTCACCAAGATGGCGGGCGGTGAGGAGATCTGGGAGTACAAACATTTCAACACCAAGAATGTGGTGATTGATTTGGATACAGACTTGGCCGAGTGGTTCATGCTCCACGTCATGGTGCCGCTATTGGAGCAGCTGGAAGAATTTCAGGTTTGTACACCCCGCTAAATTTACTTGAATTTTCTCTAACATACCCATGTTTATTACAGGAGCGTGAGTCTGGCTGGGCCCTTGCAAGCGTGGTAAGCCTCAATGTGAACACCAACAAGTATACGCCGCTGCTGGGATCCTCGTACATTGAGCTGCCGACGCAGATAAAATTGAAAAATTCCTGCGTCAATGTACGAAACAGCGATGAGGCTTGCTTCGCTTGGGCGGTCACCTCAGCGCTACATCCTGCCCCCAGAGATACCGAGAGGATGTCGTCCTATCCACGGTATGAGAGCGTCCTGAACCTGGAGGGGATCACCATGCCCATGCAAAGGCCTCAGATAGAGAAATTCGAGCGGCAGAATTCTCTATCAATAAACGTATACATCTTGACTAAGAATAGAGGCAAATTTACAGTTAGTCCGTCGCGCCTCACCCGGGATAAGCGTGATAGACACGTAAATCTCCTGCTTATTCAGGATGTATATGTTGATGAGGCCGATGATGAAGACGATGATACAAACGCCGTCCCCGTCCGGTATCATTATGTATGGGTGAAAAACCTCTCCAGGCTGCTCTCATCCCAGCTGAGCAAAGAGAATGGGCAGAAGTTCTTTTGCGACCGATGCCTGCACTATTTTAGGACTCAGGGCAAGCTGGCGGCCCATATCAAGGACTGTGAGAAGATGAACGCCTTCAAGGTGAACCTTTCCCCGGGAGGAAAGATCGCCTTTAAGGCGTTTAAAAATAAGGAGCGGTGCCCGTTCATTGTATATGCGGACTTTGAGAGCATCTTAAAGTCTACGACAATCAAATTTGGCAGCACAGGTAAGAAATATTCCAATCGTGCTAATAATACAAAATACTAATAATAATCTTGTTTTGCAGGAGAAAAGTATCAGGAGCACGAGGCGTACAGCGTTGGTTATTACGTCAAGTGCTCCTACGATGATGCTCTTTCTTACTATCGGAGCTATAGGGGCGAAAACTGTGCTGCCTGGTTCACCGCGGAACTAAAAGATTTCGCAGAGAATGTCGAGACGGTGTTCAAATGTCCCCTGCCGATGAACGTGCTGACTGCCGAACAAGAGTGCAAGTTTCGGCAAGCGTCATCCTGCCACATATGTGAAAAGCCGCTGGGGCAGGACCGTGTGCGTGATCATGACCATCTGACCGGAGCATTCAGAGGAGCCGCTCACAACGAATGTAATCTGGAGTTCCAGGATTCACGCACCGTCCCGGTAGTATTCCACAACTTCAGCGGCTATGATTCGCATTTCCTAATCCGGGATGTCGCGAGAGGATTAGAGGGCAGGGTGACGCTGGTCCCCAACAACACAGAAAAGTTCATCTCGTTCTTTAAGAGCATGGCAGGGACAGACATCAAATACAAGTTTATAGATTCCTGTAGATTCATGGCATCATCCCTGGATAAGTTGAGCTCCTACCTCGAAGTCAAGAAGATAGTGCACAGCCAATTCCCGCTGTACAGCGACGAGAAGATTGACCTGCTCACCCGTAAGGGTGTATTCCCCTACGAGTACGTACAGAGTTGGGTCAATCTTGACGAGACTGACCTCCCGAGTCGAGAATCCTTCCGGAGTCAGCTGACTGACTCCGAGATCAGCAGCGAGGATTATGCGCACGCCCAGAAAGTATGGCGGGAATTCAACATCACCACGCTGGGCGAGTATAGCGATCTATACCTTAAGACTGATGTGCTACTCTTGGCTGATGTCTTCGAGGCCTTCAGGGATGTCTGCCTGAATAATTACCACCTCGATCCAGCCCACTACATGACCGCACCGTCATTGAGCTGGGACGCCATGCTGAAGAACACGGGGGTCCAGCTTGACATGATTGGCGACGTGGATATGTTGATGTTCTTCGAACGAGGTATTCGAGGAGGACTCACCCAATGCTCGAAAAGGCATGCCCGAGCAAACAATCAGTACATGAGTGGCCATGATTCAGCTTCACCGACTAACTACCTCATGTACTATGATATTAATGCCATGTATGCTTGGGCAATGTCGCAGCACCTGCCTGCAGGAGAGCTGAAGTGGGTAGAGGGTGATGTCTCCTCTTTTAACTTCAACCTCCCAGACGATACCCCTACAGGATATGTCTTGGAGGTCGATCTGGACTACCCGATGCATATTCACGACCGCCATAGTGACCTCCCTATGGCGCCATCGAAAGGCAGGGCTCCCGGTTCGAAGCAGGATAAGATGCTTGCCACGCTAGAGGGCAAGCGTAATTATATAATTCACTACAGGAATCTCAAACAGTATGTAGCAGAGGGCCTGATTGTATCGAAAATACATAGGGTGATACAGTTTAAGCAGTCTCCATGGTTAAGAAAGTACATTGACCTGAATGCAGAGCTCCGGCGAAACTCTCGAAATGAGTTTGAGAAGAATTTCTTCAAACTCATGAGCAACGCCGTATTCGGGAAGACCATGGAGAATGTCCGGAACCGACGAGTAATGAAGCTCGTGCACAAGTGGCATGGGAGATATGCGGCAGAGTCGCTGATATCAAAGCCGAATTTCCACAGCACCAGTATCATCGAGGATGACCTGGTGCTAATCGAGCTATTGAAGACGGAGGTCTTCTTCGATAAGCCTATTTACGTGGGGATGGCTATATTAGACATCTCCAAAACCGCTCTGTACGAGTTTCACTACTCGTATATGAAGAATAAATACGGTAAGGACTGTACCCTCTGCTATACGGACACCGATTCTCTGATATATGACATCAGGACTGCTGATATCTATCAGGACATCAGGATGGATATCAGCAGATTCGATACCTCCGATTATAGCCCCGACAATCCCTATGGCATACCGCTAGCAAATAAGAAGATCCCGGGCCTAATGAAGGATGAGAATTGCGGTAAGTAATTGAGTGTTGAAATCGATATGCTTGAAACTAATGTGCTATTTCTCTATTACAGGCCGCATCATGGAGGAGTTTGTAGGACTCCGGGCAAAGATGTATGCGTGCCGAGTGACATCATCTGCGGACACCAAGAAGGCCAAGGGCATCAAAGGGTATGTTGTCAAGAAACACATATCCTTTGCTGACTACCTGACCTGCCTCAACAATGGTGTCGAGATGGTGCACGAGCAGAGCTCTATCCGATCCTTCAACCACCAGGTGTTCACCATCAGGCAGAAGAAAATCAGTCTCAGTCCACGCGATGACAAGCGTCATCTTCTGCCAGGATCCCACGAGACGCTGCCCTGGGGACATTATTCGCTAGCGGTCATGGACATTTAGTGTAGTTTTTAATATGTATATGTGCGTGTGTATATATTTTTTATCTATTTTATAGTTCATTTATTTATGTATTTTTACCGTTTTTTATTCATTATCTTGTATATTTCTTATGTTTTTATTTATTATCTTGTATATTTTGTATGATTTTATTTATTATCTTGTATATTTTACATATTGTGCGTATATATTTCTGCATTGTATATTTAAATAATATTGTACATATTTTTTGATGATTTTTCTTTATTTAATATGATGTTCTCTCTATGCACTGTGGAGGGGGTGAATAAAATAAAGTTTTTACATTGTATTATTATTTTTTATTACCATATAAAATATCCATTACATACTCGTACAGAACTACAACATTCCTATAACTACAAGCTACATTCTTATCATTAAGTACATGAAGTCTACAACAATCTCGGGTTTTTAGCAGTTTGGGGCAGGTATCATACTCTTCTAAATTAACAACGTTATCAAAAAAATTACTGAGGTATGCAGCCTTTGGAGCGCCCTTGACATAGACAACATCAACTGGATATCTCCTAAATAAGTTTCCAATGTTGGATAGATTTGAATAACCTCCGCTGTAGGGCAGTCCATGGTGCATCCTCTCCAGCCACACAATCTCTTTCTGGCAGCTCCGGCTCAGCGCGATGAATGGTTTGGGCGGCTTGAATAGGAATGTCTTTATCCCCTCTCCATCAAATGTTAGAGCCACTTCCTTGGGTGTAAATTCAGGTGTGCAAAAGCCTTGTATATCAACGACCAGCACTCGCAGCGTTGAAGCAATATGCTTGCGTAGAACAGGTTCCAGCATTCTCCCAGCTTCAGCTATGCGCCTCTCGAAACGTAGCCTATCAGCAACAATATGTTTCCACTGTGTATGCTGATCACCCTCATGAGGTCTATACATCAACGTTATGGGGCATAAATCAAAGCTTACTCTCTTCGGCATTTAAGTGAGCTTTTTAACCTCTCCTGTTAGAGGTCTGTACTCAACGATGCTATCGTACATAATGAGGCAATATGCTCGAGTACCGGCAGCAAATGCTGCGGTCGCCTCCAGCTCGATATTCAAGTCGACTGTAGATGTTTTAATGCTATCATTCTGCTTTGATACGTCAAATAGAAAGATCATCTGATCTCTAAACTGAGTATAATCCAGCATAGGCATAGCATCAGCGCGGTCATAATAACTTTTTTGAAACTCGACATACATATGGTACGCACGCGTGTAATCGCCATCTGCGATATCGAGATTTAATGCATCGTAAGGATAAGTTTCCGAGTTTAGATGAACTCGAATATTTTTAATATTGCAATGATCAAATCTCGCGCAGTCTACGCCAACATTATTTCTCCTATTTTGCTGCAATACAATACCGATATAGCGAGGCTTCTCAAGATTACTCGAAGTCTTTACGGGCCAGATTTCTTTTTCAGTCTGTCGTAAAGCTGTAAGTTCACGCAGTTCACATCCGCGAAATGCTACACGAATCGGTGCATTCTTGTGAATATTTTGATAGAGAGCTAATCTATTCGCAGAACTTGGCTGTATATGAGGGACGTGCCATTCAACTTTATTGAGTCTAAGGACAGCTCCGGCAGTACCGGTATAGCAGTTAGTATCAGTGGCAGATCGCAAAAGTATTAATTCTTGCTTGATATTCGTAATCACTTTACGATAATCCTCTGCAAATCCGAGCCAGTACTTGAGCGGAATTATAGCGAAAAATTTGTTATTATTGACGACAAAGGTTTTCAAATGTCCGGTGGGACACCATCCTGCCATCTCAGCAGCGTTTATATCCTCACCTCGCATTGAGAGCAGCCCTTTGATTGTACTAGTTATGCCAACATTGCGAATTTTATCTACCTCAATGCCATTCAATTCATATCGCACCTCCTCAAATAAAAAACTGAATGCATTTTGAGTAAGAGAAAATTGGATGGGAATACCGCCTGCTCCTGCAGGAGGCTCGACCTCACCGCTAATATAGATGTAGCTATCGTGAGGCAAAGTCAGAATATCCTGCTGCTGGATCGTAATGCGGATTTCATCATTATTACCGAAATTTGCCGATCTGGGATGATATGCATGATGCTGCGTCTTTATGATATCGTCTTGGAAAACCACATCTACAAAAATATTCAGCTCAGTCATTTCGTTAGCTTCTTTTTTAGATTATAGCCGATTTTAAGGAGCTTGCGCTTAACAGCAAATGATGTCGCGGCTGCGGTTCTTCGCCTACTACTGATTGATATTGAGCTCGTCTTCGTATTTATACTCCCGAAGCAGATGCCCATGTTAGCGCTGTCTCAGCTCCAATCGAACTAATATTTTCTCGCCTCTAAAGTTAACCGGATCGCCGCTCTGGTCCACTATCCTAATGATTATACTATCGATGCTGCTTGTGTTAATGACGGGTAGGTATAAAATGTTTCTGGGTTCTATATTTATAGCATAGCCCGGATCTACGGCAGGTGAGAACTCGAATAGCGTATGAGATAGTCTGTTATCGTAATAGGATCCAGTGATGATGTTGCACTCTACCCTGATGCTCGATACTTTAATTATCTGTACAGGTATATCAGATGTATGCTGTGATCCTGCCTCTAATATACGCTCTCCCGAAAACCCTAATAAACTCCCGATAGTGCCTTTATCAGACGAAAAATCAACGCTGAATAGACTTTTAAGCTCGCACTTTAGCGTATTATTGTTTGGCTTGAGCGAAAAAATATTATCGGCGAGCTGATCCCCACTGTCGGATAATAACTGCTGCTGCAAGTACGCCTCAATATCGCTAATTTCGTATGAGCCTGATGGTATTACAATTTCCTTACCTCCGTTATATATAAACTTATTACACCCTTCCTCAATATTCGGTATCGTATTATATGTATGTAGCCCTATTAAACCCAAGCAATAAGATGACCTATCATCGAGCTCGATCGGCGGATAATAATCAGCGCTGAGGATGTTATCTGTACCTTGCAAGGTGAATGTCTGAGACATGACTGAGATATGTCGGTACATGCAAGGCTATTTATACAAAAATTCCAAGCACAGATGACCACAATTATAAGTGTTGAACCTCTGATAGCGCTGTCTATTATATGTGATTTTGCTATCGCCCAGGTAGCATACAAGTTCCGGGGGCGGGGTCAAATCCCCAAAACTATCAAAATACTCGACTGATCTGCCGCGCTTTCTATAGGCCACCCAATGCGTGCCTTCTCCATCCCTGACATCCAAATTAACGATTGCTGATTCATTGTAATGAGGTTTAACAGGCAATGTATCTCGCATGAATACTCCACGGAAATATTTTATATTTTTAGCATGCTCGTTTAGATCGATGTTTGTGAGGGCGCGCTTGGGCAGCTTAATTAGTTTTTTGGTGCAGCCAGGAATAGACCCATGCCTTTCCGATATGGCTTTAAAAATAGCCCCTTACCGTTTTTACCTAAAGCTATAGTTTTAGCGGACGCTCGAGCATCTCCCACCGACTTCACAGCCTTATATATGCCGGCCGCGCCTCCAGCCAGAGAGCCTAGAGCACTAAGTCCGGCGAATATGGGTATTAGCGGCAGGATACCTCCTCTCTTTGGGATTGGGATTATCCTCGGCACGCGGATTTTTTTCTTACCGCCAGCCTCGCGAACGGCCATTTTTGCTGCAGCTAGTGCAACTCGACTCCCCTCCTTAAATGCCTGAGAGCTACCGATTTTACGCTTAAACTTTTTTATAGCCTTTCTAGCCTTCATGACCACCCCACTTCGCATAGCTGTCTTCGGGAGACCCATCCCCATCTTCCTTTTCGCCTTCATCATGTTCGTCACTATCCACGCAGCGCTCTTCTCACCTAGCTTTGCGTTTTGCGACTTGACTCTGGCCCAGGCGGCCTCTTCGAGCTCCTTATCAGCTATATGACGCTCGCTCAAGCTTTTGTTCTGCGAGTAGCGGATGTCGTGTTGTTGACAGGCGCTGTCTAGAGGATTTATGCCAGAATCTCCTCGTTTTAACCTCTTTTCCAACTTTGTACCAGGACCACAGTACTGATAGCCGGGTATGTGTGCCTCGAACGGGAGTGCGTTTATTACTGAATTGATGATGCCTCGACCTTGATACATATTCATCTGAACCTTTCGATCCGCTCGACCCCTATATATATAGCACATCCGCGGTGCAGGAGGTTTAGTACGATGAAGGTCGTCAAGCAGCAACAATCGCTGGAGGTGATCAATATGGATCAATGGACGGGTGATGGGTTTGAGGCGAGCTTCACAAGACACAGCAAATTGCTACCCAATACAATCAGGGCGCTAGTATGCGGACCCTCTAATTGCGGCAAATCAAACGTCATGTTCTCATTACTGTTCGCCGACAATGGATTGCGCTTTGAGAATATCTATATCTTTTCCAAATCGCTATATCAGCCTAAGTATAGAATGCTAGAGCGATTAATGGCCAATATTCCAGAGATAGGATATTTTGCATATAAGGAAAACGAAGAAATAATCGACCCTTCCGAAGCTGAACCACATTCAGTATTTATTTTCGATGATGTTGCCTGTGATAAGCAGGAAAAAATCAGAGAATATTTCAGCATGGGTCGACACAGTCAAGTCGATTCATTTTACCTCTGCCAGACTTATTCTAGAATACCGAAACACCTTATCCGAGATAATGCAAACTTTATCATGCTATTTAAGCAAGATGATCTAAATCTCAGGCATGCATATGAGGATCATGTTAGTGCCGATATGAAGTTCGAGCAGTTTAAGGCTATGTGTATGGCGTGCTGGGATGGGAGATATTCCTTCATAACGATAGATAAGGATAGCGATATAGCTGAGGGCAGATATAGGAAAGGTCTGGATGAGTTTATATTACTCGATTCGCGCGTCTAGACAGGTTTTGACGTGTTTAAACTTGTCTCGACAGGTCGAAACACTCTCGCTGACAGCTAATTAGTATAAATTACGACCGCATCTGGTAACGCTTCATTGTGAATTCTACCTTGGTACAGTACACATCATGAGCGATTTAATAGAGCGGCAGCTGGTTGATATTGAGAATGCGATACGTCGTAAAGTATTTGCATTAAAATTAGAACGCGGTGATAATAGCACGATGCTGGAGCGTCGCTATAAGCCAATCACAGATCCTCTTAAGAAGTTAACCCTGGCTCAGGCTCCAGTGTCGCCGGCAATGCAGGCTCAACCCTTAGTACGACCACCGCCACCAATACAGGCTCAACCCCCCGTACGTTCACCGCCTCCAATGCAGCCTTGACCCGCAGCACGTTCTGCTCTACATCAACCGTCCACATTCAACATATCCTATACACCGACAACTCCTCCAACACGTTCTGCTCTGTTTCAACCGCCTGCAACCAGCATGTCTACACCCATCATTCTCCCGCCTTTACAGGCAACACCTGCAACCCCTGTTATACGTTCCACACCGAAAGCAGAAGTACAACGCCATATCGCCAAGCTACAAAAGGCTTCGAGGGATCTAAAGTTTTCGGAGTATGGTAGTGAGGCTGACGATGAGCAAGATATGGATACATCGTCTAGAGGGGATGAGCTCTTACATTTACTGGACGGCATGCTGCCTACACCTAGAAAATATTTCACCATGTTAGTTAGGGGTGATGATAAGGACTTAGATAAGACATTCGGTGTAGTCTATAATTGTCATACTGGCGGATTTCATCTGGGTAACTCACCTATTAACCCAGATGGGAAGGATCTTTTAGTCGGGCGAAGTATCTATGCGGGGACCCCTGGCCTCTATGATCTGATTTTTAGTAAGAAGCCAAAATCATTTAGCGACACAGATGTAACCAATTATGCTGATATCATCGATAAAACCAAAATCGCATATTTCAATTTCGATGAAAACAGCCGCGTTCGAGGAAATAACACACATAAATATAAGAAGTTTATCGCGCCTTTATTAAAGAGCACGAGTTCGCCAGCTCTAACTAGATCTCGCGTTAAAACTACTGGAGGTCTAGGGTTCGACTCTGAGATGCAGTGCGACTTAAAAACCCCAGTACAATATCGTTATTGGGATAATATAGAAGAGCTGGTGGATAGGCTATGTCTGCTACATGCTGCTAGGAATGCTGGGAATAGTAGCGTCGGTAATGAGATTCTGGCTATTGAAGAGGAGCTCCGCGAAGCTGATATAATTGAATAAAACGAACGACATGTGCGCTACCTGCTCAAATATACGATGAGCGTCGACAAGTTCGGACGTTTCTTTAGAGCGGGAGGTACGCGAAAATGCTCTCGAGGTCGCGATGGCATAGGATTTATGCTAACGCCGAGCGGTCATTATGATTTAAATAATAGACGCCTCACACGCATAAAGGAGCCCGCGGATTTGGACGATGCGGCTAGCAGGAGGTTCGTGGAAGATTCTTTGAACAAGATGGAGGCTGATATTTTAGAGCGTGCGGCTAGTGCTGCTCGCAAGAAACTGGCACTTTATTCGCAGGCTGCTGCGCATAATATGCAAAATCTGCAGAAAAATGTCGATGCGAAACTATCTGATCTGAAGAAGCAGCAGGAGGAAAAACTGCAGGCTATTGTGTGGGAGTTAGCTATCCTGAAAAAGCAGCAGGAAGATAAGCTGCATGCTTATGGCGCTACTATTAAGCAGGAATTGGATGCTCTGAAGAAGCAGCAGGAAGAAAGACTACAGATCCATGATGTAATTGCTGCTCGTGAGTTAGCCGATCTGAAGAAGAAGAGTGAGGATAGCGATGTAAAACTGAGAGAGATGGTGTTCACCAGAGTAGAGCAGCTGCGCGAGTTATTTGTTCAGTTGTCGGCTGAGAGAGAAAAACTTCAGGCTTATGGCGCTGCTTTTAAGCAGGAATTGGATGATGCAAAGAAGCAGCAGGAAGAAAGAATGCAGGCTCACGATGCGCTTGTTATAGGCGAGTTAGCCGACCTGAAGAAAAAGCGCCAGGATGATGATGTACATTTGCGAGAGCTGATACATACCAAAGTACAGCAGACTATAAGAGAGAGCAGACGTACTCCGGGCGTCACTCCTCGCAAGCCCGTAGCCGCACATAAATAATGAGTGCTATTAAGAGCGGTATCGTTGATGAGCTCCATAGACCCGCTCGTGTTAACTTTGGGAGAAGGAGGACTATCATTAAAGGACTTGATGATCTATGGCAAGCTGACTTGGCGGAATTCTCCTTTTACGCTCGAGATAATAAGGGGCACAGATTCATTCTGGTGGTGATTGACTGCTTCTCCAAGTTCCTATGGACTCGTCCACTAAAGGATAAAACTGCTAAATGCGTTAGTGCCGCTTTCGCTGATATTTTTCGCGGGCGTCGTACTCCGAAGAATTTGCAGACTGACAATGGTACTGAATTTTACAACTCTACGATGAAGGCGCTGCTAGCTAAATATAAAGTGAATCATTATTCATCCTATACTAAAATCAAGGCATCCATGGCTGAGCGCGTGATACGTACTATAAAAAATAGTCTTTATCGATCGTTTAGTTTGAGGGGGACATATTCATGGATAGACATTCTCACCGATGCCGTCGCCGAATATAATGCCAGGAAACATCGTACTATTGGCATGAGACCCTGTGACGTCACCAAGAAGCATGAACAACATCTTCTAGATACCGTTTATTCACACGTTAAAATGTCCGGTGTGCGAAAGTTTAGCGTTAATGATGTAGTTCGAATAAGCAGACAGAAAGCGTTATTCGAGAAGGGGTACACGCCAAATTGGTCGGCTGAATTATTTAAAATTAAGCAGGCTCAAATCACAGATCCTGCCTCATATCTGCTCGAGGACATGCATGGGACCCCCATACGCGGAGCATTCTATAATGAAGAGCTGCAGCTGACGAAACATCCTGATACCTACCTCGTTGAGAAGGTCTTGAAGCGGAAGGGCAGCAAAGTCTTTGTCAAGTGGCTGGGCCATGATAATGTATTTAATTCCTGGATAGATAGTACAAATGTATTGTAATATATGTAATTCCCTGATAGAGATGCAACATGATGAGCAATAAATCTGTATTATTATTATCCGTTGTTTTTATTTTTCTTTATTTATTACAGGTGGTTAATAAGACACATAAATAGATATAGGAGATATTTATTTTAAACTTTCATATGTTGACAGTATAGCATCATTATACATGTACAAATATTCTAACATTATTTGTGCTCGAAACAATTTTTTATGTGGATCTATTAACATCATAATATTATCCATTAAATCACCATTATTCATTTTTGCACACGCGCACAGCAGGCTATTGTAATAGTCTTTAAATGCGCACTCTGATAAAATATCCAATTTAGAGTCTATTAGTTTTTTAATGCGCACCAGGGTATGTACAGCCTCTTCAGACAGAGCTATCTTGAACTCTCTCTGTTCGATCCACAGTGAGGCCTCTCTATATATGTCGAACTGCTCCATCGAGATGGGCTCTGTCAATCCTCCAATGTTGAGGGCGGAAACTGCTTCCACTCGTCCGCTGTGAAGAATATAGAGGCGAATGGACCCCATATTTTGACGATGGGTATGAAACCCGCAGTAGGACTTATCCCAATGCTCACGTGCTTTGTTTGGGATTTATTGAGTGAGAATGTAGAGCTGCCCAGAAGCGTCTCCTCCAATGTGAATTCTCTGTCAAACCTCTTCATGAGGATATCGATGCGATCCATCTCTTTGTGCTGACATTAAAAGACTAAACACTTATTTTTAATGATGCCATCTGCTTGATGATTTCGAAGCTGCGCTTGCGCGTCTCGATCATCTTTTTAACCTCGGCGATTTTACGCTTCATCAACAACGTCCTATCGCGCAGCTCTCTCTGCATCACTCTCAAATGGCAGTTTATTGTTCGACCCCCTGCTGATGTAGAGGCCTCGTGCGATCGCCTCCCCAAACTCATCGCTACTGATGCTGGCGAACTGCTTTGGTAGGAATATTATACTCTGCTCCAGCTCGACCGTTTGCTTCTCGCCAAATTTGGTGGTTATCTTCCTGCCTTCGATGATGCGATAGCGAGCGTCCTGCTGCAGCTCACCGATCTTGATGAAAGCTTTTGGCTCTTTGGCCCCAATCTTATTCAGCTTGCTTACGAAGTCCATATCTGTGAGCAATAAAATCCAATCTATTAATTCATGCTGATTCAAAAGCTGCATTAAATTACGATGTGAGGCATCTGCTATATATCCAGGATAATGCATTCAAATTGATTAAGTTTACACAGCTACACGAATAATTTTTATTTAAATTTTTATTAGCTTACCTGATCAAAACACGATAACACTCACTAGGAGATCGGTGCTGGCACAGAGGGTAACACAAGAAACTTGAAGGGCTAGATGTGAGCTTCGACACTGGTCGGAGTAGACTGATGCTCGTGGCATGAAGTTTTTCGTTTAAATACCCCTCGCAGGGGTGGGGTGTGATGGCGTGCTTCTTCACACAGACAGGAATTATCTAGTCTCGACTTGTTGCGACATCAAGTTAATTGGTGCACGTGCATATTTCGTTAGATATCTAATCTTAATTCACAGCTGCATCCGCCTAATTTTTTATATTTTCCATTAGTATTCAATTTACGACATCGTTAAAATTGATATATTTATCATGTCTGTCTTATCTCCCCGACCTTTTGTTATCGCGTCTGAATGCCCCGGTGACTTAATTATAATGATATGATTATAGCTGCGCCCGAAAACCCCGTATCGGGTGACATCCGTGTTTATCAGCTGTCTTAATCTCCAGACTCTGCTACTATTTCTTTTTTATAGCCGTCTGGGAACCGGCAGTTTTATTTTAATCATAATGATAAAATTGATGTGTTTATGGCCTGCCGGTTTGAGTGATTACTTCCTGCCGAATCGTGTATCGCATTACATACCGCGGGTGGGGCGACCCTTCGGCTGACCCCGGCCTTATCAGATCGCTGGTTCAACTCGCCGCACGGCCGCATCGGGGGCGGTGTGACAGTGGACCACGGGGCCCGGGGGGCGGGTGGGGCGGCGCGGGGGCGGCGCGGGGGCGGCGCGGGGGCGGCGGCCTCTGGCCTCGTGGGTGGTCTGGGGGCGGCGAGGTCGGGGGCGGTGGTATCGGGGGCGGCTACTGTGTGGCGATCCTCAGTCTAGCGATCTATGATATCAATTTGATCCGCGGTGATTAGACTGCCAATTAAATGCGCGGATCGTCAATTAACCTGTAGTTAAAGTACCTACAATTGATGTAATTATTCCATTGTTATCCTGCAATTGTGATTAAATTACTCGCAATCAATCTATTGTTACCGCTCGCGGTGATTAGACTGCCAATTAAATGCGCGGATCGTCAATTAACCTGCAATTAAAGTACCTGTAATTGCAGTAATGCACCTGTAATTAAAGTAATGCATCTGCAATTATTCCATTGTTATCCTGCAATTGTGATTAAATTACTCGCGATTTCCGCAATCAACCCATTGTTACGGCCCGCGGTAATTGATTAATCCGCCAATAAAAACCGCGGATTAAATTAATCGAAAACTAACCTAACCTGCGTTGGAACTCTTGTTGCTTAACTACTATTACTCTAAACCAAAAATGTAAAATGGTTTCATTATGAAGTTACGATCTAAGATTTTCTAGCAAATTTAGCTCCTATTGATTGTCCAGCAGTAATCTGCCAACATGTTTGGGTTCCATTTGCCCTGCTAATGTTTTTCCGTCTTAGAATTGTCCTGATGGAACCTTTCTCCGTGCTCATCGCTCACCGCCCTCAATTTCTCAGGAATTTGGGGCTAAAAAATCCAGGTGTGAGTCTAACAAATTAATCTTGAGTGACATGTTGCAACCCAATGCTTGATAAGCCAACAATAGCTCGCTAACCAACTCTCTGTAGCTCTCACTCTTATGTTTACCCAAAGATTTTGCAACAACATTCTTAAAAGATTTCCATGCTGGATTTTCTAAATCGCTCAAATTTTCTTCGAATGCCGGATCTTTCGTTAACTCCCTGATTTGAGGTTCTACGAAAATACGCTCTTTTATCTTTGCATTACTTATTTTGTGAAATTTTTCTTATAGATACAAAAATCTACTCCTATTGGGATCATTGTCTTTACAAAATGTTCGATCAGGCCTAATTTGATATGCAATGGTGGAAGAAGTACTTCGGATGGCTCTACAAGAGGTAAATACTTCACATTTTTTGTCTAGGAATTAAAGATGCACGCGTATGCCATATTCTTATATGATAGCTGTATGTTCTGTCTCGACGTCCCATTCACATAAAAAGCAGCAAAATGTAGTATAACCCCGCTGAAGTCCTAGTAATAGGGCAACAACTTTTAAATCGCCACAGATTTTCAAAGAATGTGTACTGTACTTGATTTTACATTGAAGTAATGACTTCATGTTTTCATAAGTTTCTTTCATATTAGCAGCATGGGCTGGAGGTACAGAAGGAAGTATATTTTCGTTATGCAGTAACACTGCTTGTAAGCTTGTTTTAGAAGAGTAAATGAATAAACGCCTCTGGGAGGGATCAAAATGGATTTCCAAAATCTTCATAATCCAAATTATATCGTTACAATACACCAAGTCCCCGTCTTGAGAAAAGTATGATTTGAAGTATTAATCGCGATTTCGAAAATAGCTAATTTTAGTTTCATGATGTGACAAATTCCAACATTTTAATTGACATCCTAATAGTTGTGACTAATTTTTTGACAATTTTATATCGCGAACCAAATCGTTTAGGTCTCCTTGAGTTATCAAGTGTGGCTTGCTGAGAATTTCTTCAAACTCAGAGTCAACGTCCTCATCGACACATTGGCTTGAAGTGGAGGATTGTGTATCGTGAATCTCAACGGACGCAGGTGCAACTGGTATAGGCAAATATTCACTATGAGAGACTGGTCTTATGGCTAAAGGTAAATTAGGGTAAATAACTGTGTGATTTTTCTTGACATTTATACCATTTACGTCAGTAAGACCAAAATAGCAGTCCGAAATGTGATCTCTTGGTTCTTTCCAAATCATGGGTACAGCAAATGGCATGTGACGGGACCCTTTCTTTAAATCGGTTAATTTTTTTATACACGTTACACAACAAATATGAGGGGCCCAGAATTTGTTTTGATGGGCCACAGCGAAAGCAAAATACCGGTGATAACTCTCCAAGACTAGTTTTGTGAAATTCCGTCTTTGTTTTTTGAAAGTCAATTCAGCACAAATATTAACAAAAAGAGTTATGATCGTTACTACACTTTCCCGACATGTTAACGCAGTTAATAAATCACAATATTTTGATGAAATCACAGACAAATAGTTTTATGACAATTTCTTCGTAAACGTTCCTGTGCTTTTATTGCCGTAGGACTAGTTATAAGTTATGGACAGTTTTCTGAAGTGGAACTTTCACTTGGACCATGTATGTAACAAAATGAACGCAGGTTACTACGCAATATCGCAACTGAAATCGACAGTCGATCTAGCTGGCCTACTAAGTTCTTATTATGCACTTATATACAGTCACCTATCATATAATATCGTTCTTTGGGGAGTTGCTTCTAGTTGGCAAAGGGTATTTATTGGACAAAAAAGAATCATGCGCCTTATTTTTAATATCAAGTTTGGAGACTCATGTCGTCCGTATTTTGTCAGGCATAATATTTTAACTCTCCCATGTTTATATATTTATAAAACACTGTTAATGGTCAAGCAAGGTATTAGAGATTTTGTAAAAAAATCTGATCTTCACAACTACTACAGACGTCATTCAACGTCAGTATTGGTTGCCCAACATAATTCTTCCAAATTTGAAAGATCACCACATTACATGGGAGTTAAACTATATAATAAACTACCACTTCGGGCACAACATATGAACTTCAGGGAATTTAAGATATACATAAGACACGTTCTGATTAATAAATGTTACTATTCCGTTAGCGATTTTTTTAATGACTAGATTATTGTGTTTTGTTTTGTTTTATTTTTCTGTTTTATTTTTCTTTTTTTTACCGATGCCTGGGAGTTAATTTTAGCGTTTCTGTAGTAATCATTTATTTGTTAAACCATCATTTGATTATTGGTACCTATCTGTTCTGCTGTCTGTTTGATTTTATATTTTGTTAGCGGAACTTTTGCCACTTCTGATATTGTTAACCCAATTCAGATATTGTTAGGCCGGCGAATTACCTTTAGCTTAATACTGACTATTCTTAATCCATAAAAAGCAGTTTCAATACTAATTCTGCTGCATTATTCATATGATAGGTAATTATTTGTATTGTCAAGACGTCGATTAATAAACAATGGGATTTGCATCAATGAAACTTATTTATTTTATTAAGTACTAGATACAAGAAATTATAATTGAATGAAAACAAAACAAGGTACGCCTCTCTCTCTCTCTCCGTACTCCCTAACGCCCCTGATTCTGCAACAATAAGAAAAGTGATCGTGACTTTACAACTCAGTGAGACAATTGTATTTGTTGACCCGAGTAATAATTGGTGAACCCAATATCCTTGGTTAATTACGGTGAAACAATTATCCTTGGTCAATTGCTTATCATCTGGGACACCGATGGGTCAACCTCAACTCTCCACAACCATACAATGACTCACTATACTTGTTGACCCGAGTTCAACTCTCCACAACTATACAATGATTCACTATACTTGTTGACCCGAGTTCAACTCTCCACAACCATACAATGACTCAGTATATTTGTTGACCCGAGTAATAATTGGTCAACCCAACATCCTTGTTATCTTCTGGGACAATGGGACACCGATGGGTCAACCTCAACTCTCCACAACCATACAATCACTCACCTTCAATTTATCCATACGGACACTAACAATATAATCTTATTCCAAGTTGTAAAATACTTGACGTTGCCAGCGTCGTTTACACTCACTCAATGCCGCTCTGTAGGGCCCAAGCGAGCGGTCCAGTGTTTACATACCAGTGGCCCTGAGTTTTATAAATAGAACACCCTCTTCACTGGTTTCAAGCAAACGATACACAGATATTCAGGTTTACCTCTTTTTATATTTTTTTTTTCGTCGTAACAATTTATATTATACCTTTGTACCCTACATGTACCTGACTTGTGTAAACATTATTATTTGTATTAACACCAAATATATATATATTATTATTATTATTATTATTATTATATTATTACCGTATCACAAGAAAACTGAGGCAAATTGAAACATAACACCTGTTGTTTAATAATGAGGGTAGTTAGCTAAAACAGTACTAGCTATCAAAGTTCGTGTGGTATAACTAGTGTTGAGCAGTGTTATTATTATATTCCCTATAAGTATACAGGGTGTTAGGGAAGTCGACCGATAACTTTCTTGAGGTGAATCAGGGTGCAAAATGAAGTCGAATATTCCTTTGCCACTTTTGGCTCAGATGCATAGTTTCTCTCTAAATTCGTGTTAAAATTGGTGCCGCATATATTTGTAGCTGCTAAATATAACGCTAATGAATTGTTTTTTTATCTAGCATGTTACTTGCATTACTATTTAAATGTGGCCCGTGTTACTTTGTTCGAAGGGTCAAATTGAACGTTTGAAACTTTATTTAAAAAAATCCATCTGAACAAAATATGGCAAATGGATATTGGACTTCATTTTGCTCCCTGATTCGCCCCTAGAAATTTTGCGGTCGACTTTCCTAACACCCTGTATGTAAACAAAATTATACCTCCATCATAATCTTTGGTTATGGAACTAATAAGTGTGCGAAAATCCGTCAATTTTCAATTGCAACTCTTGTGTATTAAACTTCTTACAAGTATAATTTAATTCGACTCACAAAGGGTTTTCATAAAAACATTACAGTTATTATTCTTAGTTACTTTAGATTACCGGATTGGCCATTTGTACCTGGTACGAATCTGGTACTAAATTTGCAATAAATAAATTTATAACGTACAAGTTTCGATTTTTTTTTCGAACTAGTCTTTTTATTAGACAGTGTGGAAATTGAGTAGCAGATAAATTCGGTAACTTCGTTAATGTGTATGAGAGAGAAAAAATCTAAAAGTTAGATAGCAATAGAAATAACTGCGCATAAAATAATATATTTTTCAGATAAAAAACATAAATTTTAAAAGTTGTGACGTCATTAACGTTTGTTTTTAAATGACAACCTATAATTTTTATTTTTCATTTCGGTAGAGTTTTATTTACAATATTATACAATATTTTGAATAGGTTAGATAAGAACAAATTTCAGAAAAACGGTCTTAAAGTTAAAAAAGTAAAGAATGCCGAAGTGTTCCCAGGGAGATGGATAGGAAGAAGGGGTCCAGTGGAATGGCCGGCTAGGTCCCCTGATCGAACGCCATAAGACTTTTTTCTATGGAGGCACTTAAAAAACATGGTATACAAAAACCGACCTAACAATTTAGAGGACCTTAAAAACAGAATTCGGCATGAGTGTAGGTTATTACCATCTTGGGTATTGCTAGATGGTGCAGTTTGAACATTTACAGTAATTGCCTATCACTTAAAAATTTTTGTTTTGTTTTACACTCCGATAACTAGGATTAGTCTGTTACTTTCATTCATCTTTACTTTTTTAACTGTAAGGCCGTTTTTCTTTAATTTTTTTGCTTATGTAACATATTCAAAATATTGTATGGTTGAAAACAGATTAAAAAACTACCGAAATAAAAAATAAAAAATAAGGGTTGTCATTTAAAACAACATAAATAACGTCACAACTTTTAAAATTTTGATTTTTTAAATCTGAAAAAAATATTATCGTATGCGCAGTAATTTCTATCGCTATTTCCCAGTTAGATTTTTTCTCTCTCATACATATTAACGGAGTTACCGAATTTATCCTCTACTTAATTTCCACACTGTATGTAGTAGGGTTTTGGAGTACTTACTGGCATATGTATAAAATATCAATTATGTATTTGTTTTTGTACTCATTCATTAAAATAAGTTGCTCTACCTAACTAGTTTCGGCTTTGTTTAAAATTTAAGCCATCTTCAGAGGTTTTCATTTCTAAAAATATTACAAGTGAGATGCGTGTTATAAGAGAAGTTGATTAAAACTATATAATGTGTGAATTCATTACTATGAGGTTATACAGGGTGTCCGGAAAATACGTGTACAACGTTTGACGACAGACTCCTGACGTCAAAATAGGTCGATCTAAGCCGACTTAGTTATATCCAAAATTGTCTCGTTTAGCCGGTAGAGGGCGTCAAAAAAAACAAAAGTATAACAAAGTTGAAAGTATCTATTGTAAGAAACTAAGTAAAACAAAAACATTACTTAAGCAAATGAGTAAAATGACCGCCATCTTGCTGAATACACTTATTAACACTCTTTAAAAAATGATATTGGACCCTATCTAATGTCTCGGGATTATTAAAATGGTTGCCTGCATTTAAAATCCGCTGCAATAAATCATCGCGTGTGTTTACCGGAGTCTTGTAAACTTCTGTTTTAATAGCGCCCCACAAAAAGAAGTCACACATATTTAACTCAGGAGAACGTGGTGGCCATTTTACTGGTGCATCATTGCCTCTTCCAATCCATCGGTTGGTATACTGATGATGTAAGTATTGCCGAACGGCAACGGAAAAATGGGGCGGGGCACCATCATGCATATACCACATTTCCCTCCGAAGTAAAATGGGCAAATTCTCCAGAAGAATTGGTAATGTGTCTTGCAAAAAATTTAAATAAATATTTCCATCTAACCTGTCTGGAATAACAATGGGACCAATAAGGTAGTGATCAATAATACCTGCCCAAATATTAATTTTAAATTGATGCTGATGATGTGCAACTTTAATGGCATGTGGATTTTCATCGGAATAAATATGTTCGTTGTGCAGATTGGTTACCCCAGATCTTGTAAAGCATGCCTCGTCAGTAAACATAATTTTTCTACAAAAATTTGGAACAAGGATTCTTTTGTTTCTAATAAATTGACAAAATGTAAGCCGCATGGGGGGATCAGTCGGTAAAAGTTCCTGGACTTTTTGTATGTGGTAAGGATGTAACAACTGTTCTCTTAAAACCTCATTGACAATCGTTTTAGGAACATTTAACTCACGTTCTAAGAGACGGGTACTGGTACTTGGTTCTTCTTCAACTCTTTCCAGAATCATCTCTTCTGTTTCCACAGTTCGAGTTGTTCGCATACGACCCCTGCCTTCAAACTTTTTCTCAAAACTGCCCGTTTCCCGAAGATGACGCTCAATATTGGCAAATGTTTGGTGGTTTGGTATTCGACGGTTAGGAAACCTCTCCATGTAAACCCTAACACTCTGACGCCCATTTCCTCGACAAAACCCGTATACCAGGAGCATGTCAACTTTCTGAGAGTTTGTATAATTTTCCATTTTTAATGGTAAAATGAACTTGTAATTCAATAATGTTGATCGTATACTTGAGTAAATATTATACTTGATTAATTGTCAAATTATTAAACGTCATTGATATTAATTTTTGACGCCCTCTACCGGCTAAACGAGACAATTTTGGATATAACTAAGTCGGCTTAGATCGACCTATTTTGACGTCAGGAGTCTGTCGTCAAACGTTGTACACGTATTTTCCGGACACCCTGTATATGTGTTTAGTATGCAGTTAACATAGGTAGTTTTTTGTTTTTGTTTTTATTAATTACGCCTTAAGGTAGGTTATTATTAATTTTCTTGTGATAACGACTGGTAAGGAACAGCTTCATCAATACGTACGTTTATGTTTGTTATGTTGTATGTTGTTGTTAGGTTTGTCCCGTATATTAAGGGAATTAGATGTATTAATGAAAAATTCCGCTTTGTGTTGTGTGGTCTGTCAGTGTGGATTTTTGTTTTGGAAACCGGACCACCTATAAAACAAATAATCAAGGAACATATAAGAGACAAGAATATATCAAACTTTGGAAGACACTTACACTACCATAACCACAAATTTGATCCTAACACAGGCGTAAAATTACTACACAACACCTTCAAAGGGTTAAAACAAATACTTCTAGAGGCATATGAAATCGACCGAGTTATCAACACCGAAAGAGGTATACGAGGTGTGGCAATTAAGTTCCGAGAGTGTTGCTACAACATCTATATTTCGCAATGTTTAAATTTTTTTAATTTTTCCCCTTCAATATGCTCCCCTTCCGCATCCATACACCTCTCCATACGAATCTTCCACTGTGCGAAGCAGTGCTGCAGGTCATCTTCTGACAGGCTCTTGAATAGCTGCGCCGGTTTTGGTTTTACGTCCTCTATTGACTCGTGGCGGGTTCATTTTAAGCAAGATTTGATTGTTGGGAAGAGGTAGAAGTCGCAGGGTGCGAAATCTGGCGAATAAGGTAGGTGCTCCATGACTGTGACCTGGTTTTTGGCCAAATAGTCCTTGATAGAGTGCGTGTTGTAAGCCAGCGCGTTGTGTTGACGGAGGATCCAGGAGTTCTCTTTCCACATTTCGGGCCTCTTTTTTCAATTTTTTTCTCGGAGTCTTCGTAAAACATCTAAATAATAATATCGATTTACTGTCTGACCTTGTGGTACCCAATCCATGTGAACTACACCCCGTATATCGAAGAAAACAATCAACATCGCCTTTGAATTTGGACTTGCTCATCCTCGCTTGTTTAACTCTCGGAGAGTTTGGAGTCTTCCAGTGCATGGATTGCCGCTTGGTTTCAGGGTCATATTGAAAAATCTATGTTTCGACACAAGTTATAACTCTTGACAAGAAGTCTGAGTCCTTTTCGACGCATTCCAGGGTGTCAGAACAAATGTCTAGACGATGCATTTTCTGTTCCACCGTTGGGAGTCTGGCCACAAGTTTAGCACACACTTTCTTCATGTTTAATTCCTCATGCAAAATTTGTCTCACAGTTTCTTTATTAATGTCCACATATTGAGCAATGGCCCTAATACCTAATCGACGGTCTTTTCGAACCATCTGGGCCACTTTTTGAACGTTCAAGTCACTTTTTGAAGTCACAGGCCGTCCGGGGCGCTCGTCATCTTGAACATTCTCCCTGCCCTCCTGAAAACGTTTGTACCACTCAAAAACTCTGGCACGGGAAAGGCAATCATCCCCGCAAACCGTCTGCAAAGTTACATAGCTTACCGTCGCGGACTTGTTTTAACAAAAACTTTAAATTCACTCTTTGCTCAATTTTTGTATCCAACATTTTTTCGGCGCGATCAGTTTTTTCACCTTGGTTATTTGACGATTACAACGAGACTATTTGTTGCAGCTGCTTGAAATTTTTACCCAAGGTCAAGGAATATATACCGATCTAAACCACGCCCGTTTCATTCTTCTCGCTACGCAGGTGTTCGTTAAAAAAAATCAGTCTCGGAACTTAATTGCCACACCTCGTACAATGCCTAAACGAACAAACACAACTGAATTTTAAACCTATGTACATACAAGTATCTAGATAACCCGTTTAACTCCATAAATCAACCACAGCAGAGACTGACAGACAGACCAATATACACCACACTAACGTACATAAACTTATAAATAACCATCTCGGAAAAAAAACCTCCAAACCACGAGGCACTGTCATACATAAAAATCTACACTGACAGACCACACAACACAAAGCGTAATTTTGATTAATACATCTGATTCCCTTAATTTCTCTCTACAATCACACACATAACTTTAACATTCAACATAATCAAGCTAACATGTCTATTAATATAACAATATTAAGAGCCTTTAATTAGCCTTTAATTATTGAAAAAGAAGATTTTCGATATCAGGGCCGCAATTCATTTCAAGGCCATGGTACCATATACAAATGTTATAAGTTTGTAGGACACTAGTCACAAATTAATTCTATTGACGGATTAATAGAGCCTGTAATTAGCCGTCAATAGAATTAATTACCAGTAAAAATAATTGTAGAGCCTTAAATTCGGGAATATGGCACTTAATTAGCCTATAATAAGACTTTAATTTTCCATATAGAGCCAATTTTTTTTTTACGACTTGGCGCCGCCTGCTTAAGGGGGGTCTCTCAGATGCCAGGTGGGATTTAAGAATTGATGCACTTATTCCACTTTGGAACAATATTGGAGAAGTTCTGGATGCATTAATTAACCTCCATGAAAATAATAAAATGGACAACATTACGAAACACGAAGCAAAATCTTTAGCACTAAAAATTAAAGATTACGAATTAGTATGTTCACTACTTATATGGAACGAAATTTAAAGCAGGGTCAATGTTGTTAGCGAAATGCTTTAAGCTGAAAATTCAAATTTAAAGGATTCCTCAAATAATTTAAACAATTTAATTAGTTTTTTCCAACAGTTCCGATCAGCTGAGAAATTCAATTCTTTACTTGAAACCGCGAAAAAGTTAGCAGATGACTTGGAAATTAGTCCCCGGTTTAAAGAAAATACACTACGTAGGCGTAAACAGTCCAGATGAACCGCCGATGATCTCTGAAATTAAATATAAAGTGTCATTATTTCTGCCAATTGTGGAGTAGTACTGAACTGAGAGGTTTGCACTTTTGGGCAACCATAGTCAAAAATTTCAATTTCTAACCGATTACAATGAACTTCACGAAATATGTGACGAATCATTGAAAAAACACTGCAATGATTTACAAATAGCCCTAAGTGATGATGAAGAAAAAGATATTAGTGCTCCTCCTGAGTTATTAAATGAATTGAAAATATTTAAGCACACAATAAAATTGAAAAAGTGCAATTCCTTAAACATGTTGCAATATATTTAGAAGAACAATTTATTGTCTATTTTTCCTAATTTGGCTCCTTCCTTAAAGGATTTTGTTAGCACTTCCGGTATCAGGCGCAGCTGAGGATAGATCTTTCTCTAAGTTAAAATTGATTAAATCCTATTTGCGACCCACTGAAACTATTTCACAAGAAATATTAGTTGGATTATCAATAATTGCGATCGGAAATGAGTTAGCCGAAAAAAAGTGTTTGAATAATGCATTAGAAGAGTTTGCTTCAAGAAAGTCCAGAAGAGTTCATTTTCAAGTTTTGTGTTTTAAATTGTTATGAATATTCATTATAATTAGTAGTAGTTTGAGGATTATTGAATGAAAAATTATATATATTTTATTTTGTAATTTTTTGCCTTTGAAAATATATGCAAACCAATCTTTAATTTGTTTAAATTTCGCATAATATGTATTATGTATGCATTCATCCTACAAAACAAATGTAGGATTTAAAATAACTTTTTTATACTTTATAGGGCGCTAAAACCGAGACTTTCGTCTGGGCGCCTCGTACCCTAGAGCCCTGCATACGAAATAGTCTTTTTATGTATTATGTAGCAAAGTTTTCCAATCACGTGTTTCATTAACATTAATAGACGTTATTGCGTAATAAAATCTCGATGCAGCGACTTGAATTGGACACCAATATAATTATGAAATTTTAAATAATAAAGAGATTGTCTAAAAACACTGTACGCAGCATAATAAATCTTCAATTACCACGCTTTAATGCACTCGGGATCGAACGTTTAATTAGCTACGCCCACACAATTCCATTCCTTTTTCAGGCACAATAATTTTGTTGCAACAAAACACACATTACACAGCGAAAGACGCTCTGTCCGTAAATTTTCAATTAAAATCCCGATCACCGCTTATAATTAAAATAAATTTAAACGGAGCCCCGGCATTTAATCTAATGCTATTAAAATTATAATTAATCGCTCAATTAAGGCCGCCGTTCGAGTAGAATAAGCGCCGTTTATTGTACAGCCAGTGCTATTATCATCGCGGGACACACATATGAAGCGTTTATAGGGGAAAACGAAAACAAACACGCGTGGCACCGTTTCACTCCTCGCGCCTCAAGACCCGAGGATCGATGTGCAGCGTGCAACTTACGATGTTTACAGTTCATACTGTAAACACCGCTGTTTCGCCGTGATTTACGCCTAAATTGTATGTAAATAAACATACACTTTACTAACTTATTATCTGCATGTACTAAAAGTTGGTTGGTATGTTGCGGATGGAATTTCAAAACATGACAAGTCTTACGAAAGCATCACAAGCTACAATAACTCAAACATTATCATAATATTATACTCATATTATGTATTATGAAACGAAAATTAATTAAAATTATGTGTAATTAAGTTACGAATGATTATTTTATTGAAATCACAGTACTTGTTTTCTCTTGCCCTAAAACGGCAAAGGGATGTCGGACTGTACCCATCATGTCGTGCGCATTTTTAATAAATTACCAGGAAATCGCGCTTAAGGAGTTCCGCTCCTAGGAGCCGCTGTACGTTTCCGGGGCGCGCAAAAACGCGCTGCTCGCATCTCCAGGAGTTCTGGACCACTCCCAGATGTCATCCGATACTTTTACCAGGCGAGGAAGCGCCCTGAGAAGGGGTCAGCGGTCATGCAACCGCACTCCGGGACGTTTCCTGCCCCGGCAGGTAGAAGGCCTGTACGCTCTTCCCCGGCGGGGGTGGAACTCTAAAAATACCAGATTTTCGGGTTCCTGGTACGCTTAACATGTGGTTGCTGGATGGCTTGCATTGCAACATGACACCACCCCGGATGGGACACAAAACACAAGGGCATCCCCGTTGCTGCAGAGGCGGAGGATATTAATTAGTCGGGGCGTATGGAACTTCTCAAGAAAAACCGTTTTTCTGTTCGGCTTGGAGATCAGTCAGTGGGGATTTATGATTTATTACGAACAGGCGATTGTTGGGCACGTGAAAACATGGGTTGTACTCTAAAAGGCATAAGTGAGTATGTTTTTTCTCTGGAAAGCTTAAGCTTTAAAACTGATCGTCTTTCAGGAAATTTTCTTCTCTTACCTTCTTAATACTTCTGATTAAACAACGTGCAAAGTAATTGTATATAATATCGCTGCTCTAATTTTAGATTAAAATTGCAGATAAACTAAGGTGACCAGACGTCCCGATTTTGGCGGGACAGTCCCGATTTTTAGAAATTTGTCCTGCGTCCCGAGACGTTTCAGAAAAGTCCCGACTTTTTAAAGAGTGGGTGTTTTTTCGGAGTGATCTTTTATTCGCTATTTTGAAGTTGTAAGCTTATATATATATATATATATATATATATATATATATATATATATATATATATATATTACAATTTTATTATTATCATTATTGTGATGACTTATTAATTTTAACCTTTTATGTGTATTTTAAACATGGACAATCATATCCACGAGATGACTGTACTATTAGGATTTTTTGGTATGTGGCCTAAATGATGAATAAATATCTATATATCTATCTATATTTTGCCTATAGCTCTCTCTGTTAGCAAGCGGAGACGCAGGAAAATGGAGAATTTGAGGCTATGGAGGGGGCGAGCGTAGCAGCTGGAGTTTATTTTGGTTAAGATTGCGACTTAAAAAAAAACAATTATAAAGTGACACTCAACTCAAATTTAGAGGAAAAATTGAACAAGGTAGTATTATTATATATAGAAACACTTACTGTGTGATATACATTCACGACCTACTTTCAAACGAGTTTACTGGGTTTTCTTTTTGTCATGTTAGACAAACTGATTCACTGATGCAACGGAAGTTAATTATTTTTTTTGTGTCGATGTCTATTAGACAGTTGCTTCCTACCACATTGTCAGATTTATAATTTTTTTCATTACTAGCTTTCATCTCTAATAATTTAAACTTTACGTCTTACAATAATGTTATTTAAAAAATATAACCCCAAATTGAAAACAACTTAACCTAAAAAAAACAACCTTGACACCCAATGGGTAAAAGAGGGATGGATTATGTATGTATGTTAACCTAAAAGAAATTAACATGTCCCATTAGGGAATTCAGTTATTTCCGAAACACTACCAACAAAATTACTAAATATTCATTTCCCTAAATCAAAGGCATCGTGAATGGAGAGTATTTAAGCTAATCAATATGTATATAATTTAAAATCATATTAGTTTTGAGTCCTTTAACACAAAGAGCAAGAGAAGATAATGCAACTTCAACGATGATCTAAGCAATGAATTTCGGTTTATTAAAATCACTAAACACGATCACATAGTAAAATGTGAGAAATGTCACTGTGAATTTTCTATTTCGCATGGGGGGAAGAATTATATTTTAAAGCATTTGGAGACACAGAAACATAAAATATATTTAAATATTGAAGCATCTTCCGCAAAACTACATTTTTCTTTTTTCTTCGGAATACAACTTATGGAGACGAAGAAAAGCAATTAGCATTGGCCGAAGGACTTATTTCTTTTCATGCTATTATTCACAATCATAGCTTTAGGTCGATGGACTGTACATCACAAGTTATCAAAGAGTTATTCAACCAAAAAATTACATGTGCTAGAACAAAATCCGAGGCAATAGGGTATAATGTACTTCCCACATATGCATTTTCAGAATTAAACAAAAATCTAGAAAAAACAAGTTTCATTTTCATATATTCTGATGCATCTACTCATAAGGATATAAAGTTATATCAAACTATTATTAGATTTTTAGATTCGGAAACTGGAATAAAAATTAGAATTTTAGATTTCGTATCATTGCCCGGCGAAACTTCAGAAATAATTTTCAATTCCATTATTAACATTTTGGAAAAAAACAATTTGAAAGATAGAATTTGATATGCAATTTGATTGCATATTGTGCAGACAATACGAATGTAAATTTTGGAGGAAAAGCGCGAAGTGGAAAGACAAATATTTTTTTATAAATTAAACGAAAACCTTAATCCAAATATTATTGGTATTGGTTGTGCTGCACACATAATACGTAACGCCATTCAAACAGCCGCCGACTTGTTGCAGTAGATGTGGAAAATATTATTGTCAAAATATATTCATATTTCTATATATACACTGCGCGTTGAAAGCGTTAAAGAATTTTATGAAGATGCGAAAGTCGAATATCAGAATACCAGTTAGCACTTTTGCCATCTGTTGAACGTTAATAATTTTAATTTTCAGATTCACGGGCGGTTAGATAATAATTTTCTTCCGTCAACCATTCGTATTAGTTTCAATCAGTTAGAAGAACAAGGTGCAATAAATGCACCTTGTCGCACAGATTTCACAATAAATGTGAAATCGCACAGATTTTATGAAGCATACCAAAAAGTTCTAGTAACTTGTAATAAGTTCTTAGTAACTGTTTAGATTATTTAGAAGAGTGGACGGTACATTACAATGATATTGATCATTTTCATTGGGTTACCTTAAAAAGAACTTGATTGGGAAGTTGTTCAGAAATCATTTGATCACATCATTCAAAATTTTCCTGATAGCAATATTTTGGAAAATGATCTTTTAAATGAAGTGCCATTACTTAAAAAACATATTGATGACGAAAAAGTAAAATGTTAGTTAACAGCCAAAATATCCACCGAGAAGAAATGGATCGAAATATTTAATATTAATCATTTTGAAACAAACCATGTTCCATACAAAAATACATTAAAAATAGTGGATTACGAACTGTCATTACCAGGTACTAATGCCGCGACTGAACGTGTTTTTTCTACTGTGAATAAAGTGTGGACATCGGATAAATCACAATTAAGTGTAGATACTTTGAAAGCCATGTTATGTGTGAAATATAATCTAACAAATTCATGCGATTTTTTTAAATTTTACTATGTATTTCAGTCGGCGGCATTCTCAATTAGAGGAGACATTTTAAATACTCGCAAAGAAATGTAAACACGGTCAAATACTTCCGTAGTGGTGTCTTGTGTCTTGTGTCTTGTGTCTTGCCAATCGATGTAGGCACACAGTACGCATGCGCGGGAAGCCCACCGCAGCGCTGCAGCGGCCGAAATACAAAACGGTACGTACTTTTTGAAAACATGCCTCGTATTTATTATGTTTGTAAATTTTACGACAATATGTTTCATGGTGTTAAAACAAAAAAATAAATATATTATACCGAGTGTCTGGGATAAGCGGCGAACATAGGAATTTAACATGTAAAATTAAATACGTGTAATATTATGTGTAATTATTAGCTCCCCTGTTAATTTTAGAGAAAAATCGTAAAGGAATATTTTTTTCAAATGATATCAAATAATTATAAATTAATGCTTGTCGTTTGGGATAAATCATAATAATGACACGTAATTAGTGGAAGAATGATAATTTATTCATTATCAAAACATTTTACAGTGACGTTAGTTTAATGTTTTTGAAATAATATTTGTTGAAACTGGAGTATTAAAATACCTTTTGAATCATCTGCCGCTACACTTGCTTTATTTTCAAACTTTTTCACAAACTTGCTAATTGTTGATACAGACGGAATTGGTCGATTGTTAAATTTAACCAAAAATAAGTCACCAACTCTGCGTAAACTGACACCAGTGTAAAATGTTTTGATAATGAATACCCTCTCTTCATTGGAATAACTAAGATTATTGTTCATAATAAGTGATATCTGACTAGCAACATTATATTCACTATAACATGACATTTGTGAAACTCGTGGCAATGGTTTTATGGTACATTGTTCAACTTATTTTTATTATTTCTGAGGTGGATTCTGGTAAAAAACGTAAATTAAATGGATGATACCTTTACAGTTATTAATACTCCCTTACTAAAATATTCCCTTGCTATTTTTCTCTAAAATTAATAGGGGAGCTAATAATTACACATATTTAATTTTATATGAACTTAAATTCCTATGTTCGCCCCTTATCTCAGACATTCGGTATAAAATTTTTGCGTTTAGCTTTCTAATTAATTAATTTTAAAATCAACACCCCCCAACCGTCCCGCTTTTCCATTGTTAGAATTTGGTCATCTTAGGCATATCCTAATTTTTGTATTTTTTAATAGTTCTACTTATTAAATGTGTGAAGTTTAAAATGTACGGTGCTATAAATTTTTTATAAAATAATTTATTCAAAAAATGTGTTAAACAAATTTGGATGTACATTATTGGTCCTCTAGCTTCAAATTGAAACTGCGGAAAAGATATATACTATAAATAGGATATATTCTGAATTTTGCGTTTGTAAGGGCCCTTGATGACCAAAATATAAATATTTAGTAAGAATTATTTAAATATAAAACCAAGAAACACAAATGATATTATTTGGGATAATTGGAGTAAATTTGAATCATTTTATATGCCAGGTGAAAATAATATGCAAGTGGCATATTCAGTTTTAAGGTTTTCGAGGAGCGTGACTGATAAGTTACACTTGAGATGAGGGTCGATGATCGTTTATGGGAATTCCCAAGGAATTGTAAATAAATATTATGAAATGGATGGTAGGAGTTACTTGGGGGCCACGATAATGAATACAGTGCTTGTATTTAATGAACGGGGACAATATTTTGAAAGAAGTGTGAAAGACTGTAGTGAGATGTGTTGGCTCAGGTTATGAGAAGTCATGCAAGTGAGAATTATAATTAATTAAGTGTGATATTGTTTAATTTCAATGGGACGTGCGTAGACGTTCATTAATTCGGGGGAATCACCGAAAGTTAATAATATAGGGGAAGTCCAGTCGGAATTATAGATAGAAAACTAGTTGGAATGATTTAGTATAAATAGGCAAGATTTTTAAATAAACGGGCTAGTTGATCCGGGGCCACGAAGCTAATATTACGTTAGCATCACAAGTTAAAGTCGACACAAGTATCAGTAAAAAGATTATTATTCGAGTTATATTGATTAAAGTTACATACAAGTTACATTTTTGAATGAGTGATTGCAAAATATCTACAACAAATAAACAAAGTTTATAGTACCCATGTACGCTCTAAGCGACAATGAGGAATTATTAAAATAATCTTAATGATGAAAAGTATATCTACGACGTATAAGGGAAGTTTATTATAGTACCCGTGTACGCTCTAAGCGATAATAGGGAATTATAAAACCATTTTCTTAGTGATATTATAAATTAGAAACGAATGAAAGTTAGACACGTAATGTTCAAACAATTAATAATAAAAATAATAAGAATAATACTGTTCAGGGAATAGTATAAAAATTAAAAGAATAACTTCGATAACATCTTGGTAAACAGGGCAGAAAAGATCATATTAATCGTGGGTAATGTACAAGTACAAGTACAAATTAAAACAAATAGGATAAGTTCAGGTCAGTATTTATTGGAATGTTCATAAATTCAGAAAGGTTAATAAGTAAATTATAACAATAAATTTAATAATATCTTAAACTCAGGGCAATATTAAAATGGAAGTAAATTCATAAACTTTTAACAAAACTGTATTTCAAAACCTAGTTAATGAATCCTAAATTAATAGATGGAGTGTGGCATTGGATACAAACTGTGCCATGTTTGATGAAGTGGTGACATGTATTGAGCAGTTGTGCGGAAACGTAGAATTGATCAATGTGTGAAGTCATTGACGATACTAGAAATATCCAACTAATGTGGCTGACTATGTTGATGAACGCAAGCGTTAACATTTTCTATGCTGTGTGAACATACAACAAAGAAATCACCATGAACACACAGGTGCCGATTTCTTTGATGTGTAACCTGCTGAAATGTATCTTTGATCCAAAGCAACTAATACTCTTTCAATACATTTTTGAGTAAATAAAATTATAAATTTTTAATAAATAAATAAACTCGTTAAATTCTAATTTGGTGTTAAATTGAATATCGGATTGATGAGGCTGATACACGATGAAACTCCATGTTAATATATAAATAAAATACAATTGGTGAGAGTTTCACAAAATATTCACAATTATTGCAGTACAACATTAAATATTTTGTGAAACTCACACCAATTGTGTTTGAATTAAATATGTATGTTTAATTATATTGCAAAAATCCTTTAAAGTGCATAAAATACACTCAATCAATAAATCTGTGTCTTTATTTTATTAATGTTATTGTTACTAACAAACACGTTACCTCTAAAAGAATCTGAAGTTATTACGATAATTATTTAAAATGAAACACAACGTAAAAAAGTACTACCATTATACGGTCAAAAGAAAAAGAAAATAATTAAATCATGAACAAACAAAAAAATATCATAAATTATAATAATTTATGATTACGAATTAAATATCTAATTAATCAAATAATTGGGTATGTGAAACTTTACACATTTTATAATATTTACAAGTCTACTTATTAATCGTTAGAAGTTAGAGAACATTCAGTATTTCACCCCCTTGAATATTCCACACTCTTTTTTTAACACCCTGTATATATTTTTTATATTTATTTTATAAAATATATATTCTGTCAATGTTAATATAGATAGATAGTTTATTTTATATTTCATCATTTACATGTTATTTGTTTTGTCAACAACGCACATATAGGTATAATACGTCACATTATACAAATACATGGTCCTGCAACAGTGCATCGGGCTTTCCTAGACCCTTTCCCGAGAGAGATAGAACTAAATGTATCGTACAAAAAGTTATTGGTTTCGAAATCTTAATACCGTAAAATTATTTTCAAACACACAGGGTATCCCAATTTTGCGGAATAACAAAAACAAATATTTTTTTTAATGGAACACCCTGTATTTATTCAATTTTTCTGATTTTTAAACGTCTACATTGCTGCCTTTTTATTTATTTATTTACCATTTATTTACATTTCTATGCACTGAAGTAGGTCATGCTGAGACCAAACAACTGTCAAAATGTAAGTAAGTATCAATGTGAGATGAACAAAAATAGATAGTACTTCTGTAATACTATTATTTTTTTTTCCAAAACCATGCAAGATAACAACATTATTAATACAAAAGAGAAACGATACTACCGTAAATGTTCAAAATGTTTTTGTTCATCTCACATTGATTCTACCACCAAAAATACCACCATTTTTACACTGTCTGCAAAATTTATTTAAACAACCTGAGACTTAAACTACCCAGCCTCCAACCTTCTAAAACTCAGAATAGATCTAACCGCATACCACTATTTTTATATTTTTGTACAAAAATTTCCCAACCATGTTGTTGTTCTACAAAAAATATGGCAATTTTAATATTTGGCAATGTGATAATGCCGTAGTAAAATGTTGGCAAATGTGATATGGTTTTAGTACAATTTTCATATAAAATTTATTTACTTGAGTTACGAAAATTTTGACAATTTTAATATTATTTTACATTAATCTTGCAATTTTGATATCCATGTCATGACTTGTAACTACATATTTAATAATGGTCTACTAGAATTTTCAATGTTATATAATTTTATAATAATTTTAATCATTTTGATATAATTTTTTGTTAAACTTTTGAGAATGTATATATGGAGGGTTCAAAGCAACAACCAACCCACACCATTATTTATGAAAATTAAGTTCGTTATGGTAGGGTATGTGAAACAATGTATATTTTTCAGTGCAACATCAAACCAGGTTCACAGTTTAATAATTTGCTACCCGAATGCACAAGGGTGTTGTTGCTCTAACAGGTGACAGCGAGGTCTCACAGCAACAACAAACCAACACCAATAATTCTAAGTTAGGCTGCAGTTTCTTGTCTTGTTTTGTTTTGTCTTGAAGAAACAATGCATTCTGATAGTGATTGGTCCCCAGAAAGTGATGAAGGTAACTCTACAAATATATTTTATTTTGAATGGTGATGGCGTCTACTTCGTGATACATTTTATTAATAATAAATAATACTCATTACTTTGTTGGTATCACAGAGTATCTTGTTTGATACTCAATTTGAAAATGATTACTTAAGTAGTCGAAACTAGTAACAGATCAATAAATAATTTTATGTGATACTAACAAAGTAAGGAGTTTTGTTTATAAATATATTTTAATTAATCCTCATATTTAAAACAACCACCAGTTCAATGTCATTTTAGAAGCAAAACTTTTTTCAAGCACTACATTTTCGAAATATGCACTACTTTTGCGATTTAATGTTGTGCAGATTAGGTAGGATAAAATTAATGTTTTGGCTCACCTTATTAGTTGATAACGCGTAATTTGTTTTCAATATTTTCAAATTGAGACATGCATTAAAAACAAAACATGCAATTTATTTTGCCTTTCATCTCCCCAGTCCAGCACCGTACTTTAAAAATGTTCCTCTTAACGTTGCTACAAGAACGAGGGAAATAGAATTTGAAGATTATGATGTTGATTAAGAAAACGATGTTTTTTTTAACTTGTAACAAATAACCTTTTTTAAATGTAGGCATAGTATTCAGTACTTTTGTTTTAAAATAATAATAGTAGCACAAAAAAAAACAAGCCCAGGTTGCTGAGAAAGGTTTAGTTAATAAATTTTAAAAACTAAATTTGATTTAAATACAACTTTGCTTATGCCAAATTTTAAGTAAGAATGTCTTGTATATCATTTATTTTGTTCGTTATTCAAGTGTGAATACAAAAGTTATGTTTTTTAACTTTTAACTCATTTTCTCGGCTTTTACTTTTTTAGAGTTGGTTGGTTGTTGCTCTGAACCCTCCATATGGTTTTACTTAATATTTTGCAATTTTGATATTCTTAGTCACATTTTGGCGATTTAAGTATTATTTTAAAAACATTTCACAACTTTAATATTTTTCTACAAATTTTAAATACTATATTGATACTGTTCTATAGAAATGTTGGTAATTTAAGTAATTTAAGTAATAAGTCCAGTAAATTTTGTCAATTTAAATATTGTTTTAATTAAAGTTTGCAATTTTTATATTCATTTTATGACTTGCAGCTATTTAATAACGTTGTAATAACTTTTTTTTTGCTGCGACCGTACAAGCAGGGTCGCGCACATTTTGCTTATGTTTTGTTAAGTTTTATTTTGTTTTTCTAGAATTTTGGTAATTTTGATATTGCTTTTGTAATATTTTGGCAATTTTGGTACTGTTTTACAAAAATTTCACAAGTTTCATATTTTTATACAAAAATATGGCTATTTTAATATTGTTCTACAAAAATTAAAAAAAAATTATTCAAAAAGTATTTGTACTCTAACTTCAAATTGAAATTGCGGAAAAAGTAGAAATAGGGTATATGGGATATAATTTTGGGTGCACGTGTAAGCAGGGACTGAGAACGGAACGAAAACGAAAACGAAATAACGATATTAACCGAAATATTTGTAAGAACAAAAACGAAAATGAAAACGGAATTCATATTTTTCGTTCAAATTCGAAAACGAAAAAAATAATTATCTAATACCGGTTGTTACCGTTCTTGTCCCTTTTTAAAATTAAAAGTATCTCCTTTAATCGCAAGCATCTAGTAGTTTATATCGGAACCTGTAAGTAAACAAACTTTTTTGCCCGACCGGGGAAAAACGTGATTTTTTTTACACGTACTTTTTCACGAACACGTGTGTCTGGGCTCGGCTGGCTCGTCAAAAAGGCGCAAATATATATTCGTGTACCACTGTCTACAATTTACGGGGGAAACAAAACGTACGATTGAAATCATTTTAAATGGTGTGAGCCCTTTTTTGAGTAAAGTTCGTATGTGAACACACGTTCACATTTATTTAGTTTTCCACCACGTTTGCTTTTGTTTTCGTGAGTACAATTTAATGGAGCAGTTCGAATGTAGGCGTGCCCGAATATAACTTCAGTGTGCGTCAGTACTCGCAGTACTCACAGTACTTTTGAGTTTTGACTAATTAAAATAGTGTCCAAATTTTGTGGAGTACATTGCATTGTTTTAATTATAACAGACCCAATTTTAAAAAAGTTTTTATTTAAGCCTCTGTACAATGGGACGACACCAAGAAAATCAATTCAGAAAATATTTTGAATATAACGTAGTGACAAATAAATCAACTTCTATAGTAGAAGGTTGCAAGACATTGGTAACTGGAAACCATGCAGGAACTATGCAGCGGCATACACAATGTTGTCATAAATAATATTATGACTATACAATAAGTTCTGCGGGTCCATCAAAATCGGCACCACCAGCTAAAAAAAATATGCAATCTACATTAGATAATATCATTACAAAAACACCGACAAAAATATCTGTGAATATTACTCCCGATTTATTGACGGCAGTATGTACGGAATTAGTAACAGTCAACGGACGCCCGTTTAGCATTTTGAATGATTCGTGGTTCAGAAAAATGATGGACCGATTAGTGAATTAATTCGCGAAAATCACGATTAATCCAGAAAACATGAAAGTAAGTTTTGTTTTCATATTAAGGATCGAGATCTCGGAAACCTTAAAACATAGAGATTCGGTTAAATGATGAAAGAGTTGTCATTTTAAGAGCTTATTCAAGATATGATTTAGTTTTTTGAAAAAAAAAAAACATAGTTTTTGAGTTATAATACAAACTGTTTTTTTTAAATGACAGTCATAGTTGGCTTTGACCTTTTTAAAAAGGACAATTTTTCCTCTTTATAATCATATAAGGTTTGCTATAGGCAATTTACATCAAGGCGGCAGCGCCAAGGCGACGCATTTACGTACTAACCATAGCTGTTTGACGCTTCCAGTCAAATGTGTTCATATGTGTTTGTTGTGCTAATATGTGCGATTCGTATCAAATTCGTCGACTTCTGCCGTTTAGCGTACAGTTGTCAATCTTGTGGTTATGGTTTAACATCAACAATCTCAAAATCATAAGAGAATCATAACCGGTATTTAATCGTTATTTAATTTCGGTTCATGAAAACGAAAACGTTATTTTTTGTGTGAGAACGTAAAGAACGAATGGAAAAAAAAAATCGTTCGGATCAGAAACGAACGAAATATTTTCCGTTCTAAGTCCCTGTATGTAAGTAGATGTTTTTACAAAGTATCTTACGTTTAATACTATTGCAAGTGCGAAGATAAGACTATTTGTCTCATACTTTTGTGTTTCACTTGTAAGCATCGCCCAGAACGCCCCCATCCTGATCTGCACAAAACGTCCCTCCGTGGTAACATGACCTTCAGAGGGAACAACCTGCCACGTTGTTCACAATATTCCCACCCACTCCCCATTCATCGGCAGGGAAACGTTGCACCGCTCCTTATCTGGGCCTCGCACACACATGTGCGAATTGTTCCCGAGGGACGAACGGGCGTAGGGGGGAGCAGTGCCAGGTCCCCGCTTCGCTTTTGGGAATCGCATTTACATTTCCTGTAATGAAACCCGATCCCGGACGGAACGCTAATATCTCCTCCAGCATTGTTATCTGGGATAAGGTGACGGTTTTCGATTCGGGGCGGAAGCTTTACTGGCGATTGTTGTGAGTGATTCTCATCCCTTATTATTGCGGCGATTTCGTTTCGTCGTTTGCATGAAACAGAAGTTATAGTTCAGATTTGCAGTACCCAAGCCTATCTCGGCCGTCGCAAATGATTCAGACATTTAAACGATTACCTAATGTAATCAAGAAAATTATTGTGCCAGCGTTTTATTCAAGATAATAATAATAATAAGTAATAATTTTAACAGAGTTTATAAAATGTTCATTCATAGTACTGTTATAAAATTCTAATCAAATGTTTATAGAATTTTATTATAAACAGCAACATATTCTTAAATTACAAAGATTAATGGAACTTGCAAATTTTTACTTGAAAACAATGACTGCTTTCCCCACAAATCATATTCAGCATAAAATTATTAAATATTTCATACAAATTTGCAAAAAATATAATAAGAGTTTGTAAATCACTGATTTAACCGTTTTAATTCTTACATTTGAGGTGCTCAGAAGAGTAGTGGGTCAAGTCCATTTTTCAAAATTTCGTCGATAACACACTCACAGTACACATTAGTACGTTCTACGTTCAGTGGAGAAATGATTCAAGTCACAAATTTATTTCGTATGCTGTTTATCGAGTCGTCCTCCTTGTGCACTGACAAAAAGCTTATGTCGTTCAGTGTAGTAATAGTTAATGTCCAATTCAGTGGATTTATGTCCAGTATGTCCTAACCTATAAAATCTGCGTGTTTATATGTTTAACAATGGATTCGTCCACATCATCTCAAGAACCTTATCAATCAAGTGGATCGGAATATAAAAATAGTACTGATAGTACTTCCGATACTTCCGGTGGTAAGTATATAATAAGTATATAATTGTAATTTATATGTTCATGTGTCGGTTACCAAATTTATATGTTATCCTACAATAAAAAGAAAAATATATGTTCTTACAGATGATGATGAACATCCGATAAATGAGATAAGAAGCAACACCTTTTATGAGCCAATTGCACAAAATGCGACAGAGCCTATAGAGTCTAAAAAAGGAAAAACACGGTTAGTTAAGAAGTCTAATTGGAAAGTAAATATACGAAAGCATCGCCGAAATACTGAGCAAGACTATATTACAAAATATAGAAAAAATGTTCTATTGTTCTATGTTCTATGTCCTTCTAAAGCATTTTCCAATAACCCCTGTAATTGCAGACAGGGCTGCGTCCAACAAATTGCAGAGCATCAACGAAGAGCCATTTTTGAATCTTTTTGGAAACTGGCTGACTATTCCCGGCAAAATGTGTTTATCAGAGGACTAGTAAAAGTCAACGCAGTCAAAAGAAAACGTGTTAGAGATGGTTCACATCCGGAAAAGCATGTGTAGCATGTGTGAATATACTTTTAGAGTAGATAACACCACACACAGTGTGTGCAAGAAATATTTTGCAGAAACGTTGCAAATTAGTACCGGTAGTCTGTATAGGTGTATCTCTAAAGACGAAATGATTGCGGTGACTGATCAACGTGCCATGAATCCTAGAAAAAAGCTAGACGATTTAAAAATTGTGAAGTATTTCAATTCATTTCCCGCGTACCAAAGTCATTATTCCTGAAAAGATAATCCCAAGAAAAAATATTTAAATGAAAATTCAACTATAAGTAAAATGTACGAATTGTACACCGAACAATGTGTCGCCGAGGGAATTGATTCATTGAAGAAAAAATTCTGTTACCATGTATTTAATACAATATTCAATTTAAGTTTTAAACTTCCAGCAAAAGATCCATGCCGAATATGTGACCAACTGCAGGTGAAAAATAGCTGCAGAGCAGGATGAAACCAAGAAGAAGGCTCTAGTAACAGAAAAAACATTACACCTTGCTAATACCGAACAAGCACGACATGTCTTCATGAGGATCAAATGACTGCTTGCGATGAAAAGTACGTGACAACATTCGATCTTCAAAAAGCGCTTCCGTTTCCCAAGCTATCTACATCAGTAGCATACTATAAAAAAAATCTATATGTTTATAATCTAGGAATCCATTCTTCTAATGAACAAACAGGATTCATGTATATGTACGAATAAACCGAAGGTGGGCGTGGATCTCAAGATGTAGCATCATGTCTTGTGAAGCATTCACAAGAAAATGGTCCAAGTCATAAACATATTGTTTTGTACGCTAATTCTTACACCGGTCAGAACAGGAACATTAAATTATCACTGTCTTTACTAAAATTAGTGCAAGATCCTTAAATGGCTGTCGAAACTATAGATCACAATTTCCTGGTGTCAGGACACTTGTATTTGCCAAATGACGCAGATTTTGGCGTTATTGAAAAGGCAAGTCGCAAGAATACACATATTTACTCTCCTCAACACTGGGTGGATTTTGCACGGACTGCTAAAAAGCAGGATCAAAACTTTATAGTTCTTGAAATGAAAAGAGAAGATTTTTTTTCTACAAAAAACTTGGAATCAGCAATACAGAATCGAAAAAAAACTGTTGATCGATATGCATTTAGTTGGCTCAATATCCGTTGGTTAAGATTTGACAAGACATCGCAGCTTTCATTCAAATTTAAACAGACTTTGAATGAAGCTGTTGATTTTGATGAAGTAAATCTTGGTAAAACTGTGTATGGTCGACCAAGAACTTTACTTAATATACAACAAGAGGAATTCAAACTTCAAACTTCAAACTTCTATTATTGGACATGAATTACATGTGAGGTCAAAACAATATATATTAGGAAAACACTGCATTTTATGTAGAAAAAAATCCTGTACTGTATAGAAAGCATGCTCTTTTAAGTGTTCGCTAATATGCTTTTTGAAATTGTGCATTTTCTGGTGCTGCCATTGTACTGGACGATGATTCAGAATTTTTATCCCCAACGATCTTGGATCTGTAAGGTGAAGTCTATTTGATGGGACGACTAGATGATGCTGCGACCTCGTCCCATATTCATGCACAGTACTCCTAGATGGAAGATTGTGCCTAGTTTTCCACGTTCGTACGGCATGTTGAAGAATATACACTGATGCCATCGTCAGTATACCTTCTTGCTTAAATAGTTGTCGACAAGACGTCATCTGTGGTACTCCCATTATCGCACGTATAGCTTTTTTTTGCAAAATAAATACTTGGGATGCATGAGCTGTAAGCCCCCTAGCTTCAATGCCATAAGACTTCCGACTGTAGAAGATAGCATAGTAGCTGGTTATAGCTGCCTGGATGTTTACGATGTCCTTCATTCTTCTGATTGCATAGATACTTGATGCCAATTTCATAAACATATTTTCTACGTGTGCTTTCCATGTCAATCGACTGTCTAAATGTATTCCAAGGAATTTTGGCGAATCCTTGGATACTTGACGCAGCCTACTGGAGCTAAAAAGGAGTACATTTGTTTTGGCTGTATTAAGGCAAAGCTCATTCGCATCGAACCATTCAGATGCATTGCCACTGGCTGTACTTAGCTTTTGTTGTGCTACTTCAGTATTTTTGTCTGATACCAGTAAAGTTGTGTCGTCTGCGAACATGAAAGTATGGCATTTAAGATTGGTCGGAAGGTCGTTAATGAATATGATAAATAGTATCGGCCCAGTATGTATTTTGGATTGCTCTTTTCTCCATTAAAATCAACAATTTGTGCTCTATCTTCTAGGTAAGACGTCATAAGCCGCAACGAAATACCTTTGAATCCATAGTGGTCTAGTTTTTCCAGAAGAATTTTATGTGACATGCAGTCAAATGCTTTACTCAAGTCACAAAATTGAGCAAAACATAACTTATGGTCTTCCATTGCCTGGTAGATGTTGTCTAGAAGATTCATTATTGCATCCGTTGTATTTAAGTTTCTCTGAAATCCGAATTGACTCTCTGTTATGTATTTGTTTTCTCCGAAGAACCTTGTTATTTGTTTGAGAATTATCAATTCGAGAATTTTTTAGAAGGTTGGTAGTATTGATATGGGTCTGTAGTTGCTTCTTTCGGATCGACCGTATTGTTTTAATATTGGTACTACTCTAGCTATCTTCAGTCTTTGGGGGAAGATTCCAGTACTCATGGATGAGTTCGTAATATCTGCTAGAGGTTCTGATAATGCATGTGCGTCATACTTTATTAATTTAGAATCAATTGAGTAGATGTCCTTCGATGTTTTACTTTTGATGCTACCAATGCACTTTCAATCTCAGCAGGTGTGGTTGGGTTTAAAAACATGGTAATGCCTTTTGTTTTTACCTTTAGCACTATCTGTTCCGTTAGTTTGTTTTGTATTGTTGGCACCAGATTATTGCCAATACTACAGAAGAAATCACTGAAGTCCCTGCAATTTAGAGATCCATCGATGGATCCAACCGTGAAACTGGCAGAGGCACGACAGTGCCTCTGCCAGTTTCACGGTTAATAGTGGTCCATAGTTCCTTTGATTTGTTTGATGATGCATTAATTTTATGAATTATGTTGTTTTGTTTCTCTATTTTAACATGGTTTAAGTATGATTCCTTATATTTTAGATAGATATTGTATATGTCTTCATCTTCCGTGTTTTTATATGCATCGAAGATAGGTTCCTATGTTTCTTTCATATGCCTTGTTTCATTGGATATGTTTGCCCATATTCTTGATTCATTTCTAGTATACTCTAGAGCAGTGGTTCCCAACCTGTGGTACGCGTACCGGTACCGGTACACGAATGTCGAGCTACCGGTACGCGAGAAATAATAAGAAATTTACTGAAGAAAATAATTTATCAGTTTCAAATTGTGTAACAAATGACATTCAGCAACATTTAAAATTGATGGTAGAGTGGTTTGCAAAATATTTTAACGAAGATTTTACTTCTCAAAGTTGAATTTGCAGTCCCTTCATATTCATATCGGAAGTTCCAGATAATGTAATTGCGAAAGAGTCTTTTATCGATCTCATAAGTGATGGTGGTTAGAAATTAAAATTTCAGAGCACCAGCTTATTTTCGTTTTGACTTTCTACGTATACAGAATATCCAGAACTTTCTAGCCAAGCCCTCAAATTTTTAACAACCTTCGCATTAATTAATAATGGGAAGGTTGCAATTGCTTATAATTACAATGATAGCCAAGGGTGTAGTAGTGCTAGGGCACACCAGGGCACCGCGCCGCCACTTTTTTTTACTAGCAGTGCGCTGCCCTGGCACTTTCCTTAGTTCAATAATAAATACATTTATTTTACTTAAAACATAGATAGTTTTTTTTGCGTACAACTCGTACGCAATATATACAGGGTCCGTCATTTCACCTCCCGTCTTCTATAGCTCAGTTACTAATTGAGTTAGGAATTTGATATTTTGCAGACTTTACTTGCATTCTGGGGTGCATTTCAGGAAAATATTTTTGATTATACAGGGTGTCCCAAAAAAGTGTGACGTCATCATGATGTATATTTTTAGATTGCATGGTATATATTTTGTTGCTTATTTGGATGCCCTTTATGGGTGCCTACATACCCATAAAATTTTATTGAAATCAGTTTAGTGATATTAACACAAAAAAATAAAAACTGAAAAAAATCAGTTTTGCACCATTGGTTAAGAAAATGAATAACGGATAAAAATAGTGCCTCGTTATTAAAACCATACAAGGTACTCATTAAATAAGGTCTGACAGTTGCGTTATGCAAGTTTTATTGATATGCATTATACAGAGTGTCCAAAAATTAGTGTCAAACTTTTCAAACTTTAAAGCACTTTATTTTTCTTATTTTAAATTGGAACCCCTGTATATTTTTATGTAATTCCATGTGGAATTAAAAGACAATCATTTTTCCTAATTACAACCCTGTCTCAATTCCTAACACATTAAAAGATGTTTGCAGAAAACTCGTTTGAGAATGCTTTACTGGCATATTTCTCAAATATTGTTTCAACAAATGAAATCTTCGACTGTATGGTCTCACTATTCTATGGTAAGAGCCATGTTATGCGATACATTAATCAACCATTGACTTTTTTATTTTTGCTGCCGAAAAATTTTTTTCGACTTAGGACGAAAAAGACCGTTACCTAGCAACTATGGTCTTTAGCAAAATGATGGCCTTTTCGTCCATATTTTCATACCGAAAAATACTATCTTATGATGCAGACGAATAAAAAATAATTTTGGTATTTTGGGTATAAAGACCTTAGCTAAAAAAGCTTTTAAAGTTTTATATTACTACAGTCAACATTGGCTCTTGTCGCTTTGTTAAACTCAATGTCAATAAATTGTTTTTGAAACCCACCTTCGATTTTGATTAATTAAAATGGCCATTGGAATAGGGTCTTCCTGAAAAAAAATAATATAACATGTTTGTGTCTTAACGTAAAGTTTATAACCTGTAATTAAACATCCCACAGAAAAAAACGTTTTGTTTTAATTGTAACTTGCCCATAAACAACATACAATATCGCAAAACTTTAAAATTTTGTCACGTGACCGACGAAACGCTGTTATTGGCCGAGCGGCACTGTGACGTTTCTACGCACGTTGGCGATCGGTGTCAGTGCATAAGGGATAATAGTTGTGGATTAATTCAACTTACAAGCAAATCTGATATAAAATGAGTTCTGATGGGTTCGTGAAGGGACAGTCAGATAATCTGCCAGAAGTTCACGTGTTAATGGTTGCCGATTTTTTCTCTAAAAGTGAATATTTCAACGTAGCCGAAACACGTGGAGTCAAAGCCCAGAGGTAAGTCTTTATTATTGTTCTTACTTTAGTAAGTATAACGTCTATTTTTGTGTGCATAGTGCAGTAGTGCAGTTAAATACAGCGTAAATGATTTATTAGGTATTGATACAGCAGATATTCAAATAACCTATAAATGTTTTATTGACATCATTTCACTCCATTACATTAAAGACATTATTTATAATGCAATGTATATTTGTTAAAATTTAAAGATTACCAGATTGATTATGTAAATTTACATAAATGTACATCAAATTAAATTATTTTAATAAATTAAATAAATTACATTTAACAATTAAATGTTTTTTTACTGTACTATTCAGATCTCAACGAGAGAACTATGGTGATGCTGCTGTTGGATATGTGGAAGTAAAAAGGGAGAATGAATTTTGTACTGTAAGGGCACGGATATGTCCAGAAAATCGAGTTCGAAGTAAACCATATTCAGTAGAAGCGAAAGTTGATGAAAAAAGGAGGAAATCTTAAATGTTTCATGCAACGACTGTGCAGCCTCTGCAGGTAAAACAAAAAATATTTATTGATGTATAAAAATGATCATAAGACTTCAGTTTTTGATCATCGATGGTAAATTTCAGGTGGATGCAAACATGCAGTCGCTTTCCTCATGTGGTTTCATCGATGAAGCGAAGAGCCAGAACCAACTGCAACTGTATGTTATTGGAAGAAGGCTACGTTGTCCCAACTTGGGACAAATTTAAAATTTATAAGAGCTACCGATATGAAAAAACCAGAGAATAGTTACTTTTTAAATACTGACAATTTTGCAAAGAACGTTATTGAAGAACTTCAAAAGAGAAACTGCAATACCCAGCTCTCTCCACACCTTTTTACAGTTATATCACATAAAGATTATTCTTTGCACCACATAATTATCAAATTTATCAAAACTGGTCAAAGTTCAGCTGATGATTTCATTTCGTTTGCAAAGAGTCAAATGGATGTTGAAGGATGCATTCAAATTTGTAAATCAACAAAAACACAATCACAGTCAAAACTGTGGTACGAATTGAGGTATTGTAGGATCACTGCTTCAAAGTTGTACGAAATGGCACACTGTAAAACACGGAATGGGACATTAGTAGAACAGATAATTGGAGCGTGCAAGTTAATAAATAATCAAGCTATGGAAAGAGGGAGAAGATTAGAGAAGGAGGTTATTCGAGAATTGGAGAAAAAATGGTCCATTCAATTGAATAATTGTGGCTTGTTACTAAATCCACAATACCCAATAATTGGAGCCTCTCCAGATGCTATTGGTCCAGACTTTGTGGTCGAAATAAAGTGCCCAGTTTCAGAAAAAACTGAAGTAAAATATATTGCGAAAAATGGGACAATTGCAAAGAGATATTTGCCCCAAATACAGCTGAAAATGTGTTTTAAAAATGTAAAAAAGGGTTATTTCTGCGTTGATTTTGAAAGAAGTAAAAATATTACAGTAGTTCTGGTTGAATATGATGAGCTGTTTGTGAAAAATATTATTGAAAATGCAATGAAATTTTGGAAAGCTAACATTTTCCATCGATTGTATGATACAGTAAAGTAATCTATAAGTTGTATAAGAAAATGTTTATTACGAAAACTTTGTACATAATAAGTAAATATGGTACATAAGTACGGTGCTAAGTCGATTTATTAACCCTGATTTATTATCGGTGTTTGAAAATTAGTTAAGGCAGCCGAAATGCAAACTATATCATCTATAATATCCATAAAAGTAGTTGGGATAACTGAATGAGGTATAAGAAATTTAAATTCTCTTAGTCTTCTAATTACTCTTTCAATGTGAATGCGCAAACTGGCTATACGTTTTGTTTCCATGACTTCCTGTTTAGTAGGATTTTTACTCGCAGAAACACTTGGTGGCCTTACCAGTGAACACTTATTTTGAATTAACAATGGCTCTATATGTCTAAAACCACGATCAGCCATAACAGTACAATAGTCAGGCAGTTTTTGCAAAAAGTCACTGTTCTCGACAATGAGTGCATCTGATGTTCGTCCACCAAACCCTTCTGATATATAATTAATCGTGCCGTCAGGAGTATATGAAATCAAATATTTTATAGTGTTACATTTTTTGTACTCGGACCAAGTTAACGCTTGATTGACGGCGTTGGTTGGTTTTTGAATTTCTATTTCGAAGCAATCGATTATGGATTGTACATTACTGTAACGGGCACGAAAAGGTAAAGGCAAAGTGGATTTTATGGTATCCGAAGAAGGCCACATTATCCATATCTTCAAATAGTTGGCTAATAAGGGCACGGATTTTCTGAAAACATCGTTGGCATAAGAACTGCTTCGGCCATATTCATTTCCCAGTATGGTAAAACTTAGATTTGTTTTTATTTTTTCCAATGTTAAATAAATGTCTTCGATTTTCAAGTTGGTCTCGGTTTTTAGTAACTGAACAAGAAAAAGAGCCTGGTGAGGTATTCCAATGTAATTTTTTGGTTTTGCTTCTATTCGTTCCAATCGCAGTTTCAGAATATCCGATTTCTTATTTTCCAATGCACATTTTACACTTTCTTCGCTTTCGTCATCAGTTAGCAAATATTCGTCGAAATAATCTAAGGTGTTGTTTGAATTATTCGAAGAAGAAGTTTCCGACTCAGACACAGATGTTGTACGATTTCGTATTAAGGGTGGTTTAAATTTTATAGGGGAACAAGAGGCATCTTTTACGTCACGGTTTTCAGGTAAAATTGTGCATTGGACTCGAACGCTGGAATGTTTCGGACGTTTTGAGGACATTTGAGTTCCAACATCTTTTGTTTTTGGTAGAGGAACCGGTTCAGGTAGATCGTCCTGTAACGAGAGATGACTGAATGTATCTACATCTTCTGACAAAAGATTGGAGTCCGTAGATTCATTGGTTTTTTCGGCAAGTTCAGTCGACTCAGTGGCGCAAGAATTGGCAGCACTCTTGCCACCAACATCACTGGAAGTTGAAGCCCTCGATAGCAGAACATTATTTTCTTCGATTTCTGCCAAGATGCGCGCGGACCGCAATTTTTTTGCTCCAGGTCTAGATGTTAATGTGTGTGCTCTTTTTCTATCCGGCTGACAGTTGAAGAAACGTGGAAGCGATTTTTTCTTTAAACGGATTTTTGTAGTAGGATCTAATTTTATTCGCATATAATTTTCCAAATCCTCTTCCAGCTGTAGGAATAAATAAAATACTGTATAAACTTAGCAATATATACTACATCTCATACGAATTGGCAATGCTGATTTCAAAATTTGCAATTATTTAATCATCTAAACAAATTTCTAAAATCAATAGTTTGCTACAAATATTGTTTAAACATGTTTTTTTGTTTTAACTGAAATGAAAGTGTTCAAAATTTGGACGTGATTTCAAATACCATCATCTTTATTTTTATGTTTGAAATTAAAATGAATTATCTATTTATAATGAGAACATTTTTGTAAAAACATATTGTACATAATTTCACAGTACTTTTAAAAAGTACTAATTTTATGGAAGTTGAATCCATGTTGTTTTAGAATGGAACCCACAAAACTATTTTGAGGTTTTGTTATTTCTCATGATGACAGCCCATTATATATATTTATTGAATTTCGTGGATAATTTATTGAAAATAACCGTAAATTATGTACTTACATTAAAATGGTCTTCACAACAATACAAATGGGACGTCAAAGAGACACTCGCGGAAACACGTCGGACTTGTTGCAACCACTTTTTTCGCCTATCCCCTGTTGGGACGTTTATAAATAACTTATTCGGTTCGCGATTACTGCTACTAACACACCCAGGCACAATACAATACTTATTCGCCGCTTTTTTCACAACAGCGACGTTTTCTTTCTGTCGCTCCATTGTAAGCAATGCTACAGCTGAGCGTCAACGTGCGTTGGGACGTCACAGCAACATGGCGGGCTTTCGGGACTTTTCAAACGCCGTTAATTTTAAAATCGTGATTGCTAATTATAACGATTTGTCTCAACACAAAAATTAGTGCCAATGATGTTTTTAATGTGTCTAGAGTTCAGTTTCAAGGTTTTTGAAAAATCGCGGAAGACCCTATTGTTGATAGTTCGAGTTTTCTGCACATAACTTTTAATGTGTTAGGAATTACGATAGAGTTGTAATGAGGAAAAATGTTTGTCTTTTAATTCCACATAGAATGACATAAAAATATACAGGGGCTCCAATTTAAAATAAGAAAAATAAAGTGCTTTAAAGTTTGAAAAGTTTGACACTAAATTTTGGACACTCTGTAGAATGCATATCAATAAAACTTGGTTACCGCAACTGTAAGACCTTATTTAATAAGTACCTTGTATGGTTTTATTAACAAGGCATATTTTTATCTTTTATTAATTTTCTTAACCAATGGTGCAAAACTAATTTTATTCAGTTTTTATTTTTTGGTGCTAAAATCGCTGAACCGATTTTAATAAAATTTTATGGGTATGTAGGCATCTATAAAGGGCACCCAAATAAGCAACAAAATATATACCATGCAATTTAAAAATATACATCATCATGACGTCACACTTTTTTGGCACGCCCTGTATAATCAAAAATATTTTCCTGAAATACGCCCCAGAATGTAAGTAAGGTCTGCAAAATATCAAAATCCTAACTCAATGAGTAACTGAGCTATAGAAAACGGGAGGTTAAATGACGGACCCTGTATATAGTCTCTAGCGCAAATAGCGTATGTTGTACGATACTTTTTGTAATACCTAAATTACAAAAACTGGTCAATTTATCAATATTAAATTTCAAAATTAATAAACTAGTTATCCAGGCGCAATTTGATACCATAGCAACATCAACGGTTCAAATACAAACAAACAAATCAAAGTGAAATTAGAAAAATAATGTCAGATGTGCAAAGTTCTTCGTTTTGTGGTATCCCCGAAGATGTACTAAATGAAGCAAATGCTGCCACAATCGATTTACTTCCCCAAAAATGCAGCAGCAGGTATGAGAAAGAATATGAAGACTTTATTGCTCATAAATTTGCGTTGTCATTTAAATAACGTCCACGGCCGTTATTATAACGGCCAAGGCCTTTACGCCTGTCATATCGATCAAGCAGACAGTACTGATAAATGTTAATAACACAGAGGTATTACAAAAAATATGTAACTACATATAAATACTTTCAAATAAATATTTCAAGATTTTGAACTTCATTGATTTTATTTTGTTTACCGTAAGCGGATTGACACATTTATTTTAGGACTACAAGGGGTGTAGGACTCGTTTTTCCAAAAATATTTACTTACAGGTACGCAATCATATTGTCTACTACATACCGGTACAACATCTTAAAAAGGTTGGGAACCACTGCTCTAGAGGAAAGGCCTCTTCAAAATATAGGCAAAATGTTTTAAGAAACTTATTAAATTTAATATTGGCGTCATCTTCTGCGTTTACTGATTTCCACTCTTCTTGTTTCAGTGAGAGGACAATTTTTCCTTATTTTGCGTTGTACATTTTCGTGTTCTATTTCTAGTTGTTTTTTGGATTGCAGCTGTGTTGTAATTATATAATATTTGAGAAATGTGGTCAGATATCGCAGTGTTAATTGTTCGTCCTTCCGAACATATGATATTCGTAAAGATATTATCTATGCATGTGTTTTTGGTTTTATTTATTTTAGTTGCTTCGAATATTTTTCTATCCAGGGAATATGATTTTAAAGTATTTAATAGGTCTACTGACTGTTTAGTATCCTCGCTAATTGTATCCAACAAGGCGAATTGTGGCAGACTAAAAAAAAAAGCACTTGATGGATTTACTGCCCTATATACCGCTAATGTACCATACATATTTCAAAAACCTACCTATCGCATCCAAAACAAGACAAAATCACATTGACAATACAGAAAATAACAATGATGAAGATGATGAGCCTTTCTATGAATAGAGGAAATTAACTTCCTTCAGAGTAGCAATGGCTTAAGTCCACTTTCTTTACTTTATTTGTGAATAAAAATTATTTTTCTTTTGAATTGTTAAGTTTTTGCTATACGATAACAAAGTATCATGTTTGTAATTAGCGAATTTGTTTGTAATTTTTGTATACATTTTGTTGCAAATTAATAAAGTAAAGACCTCTTTAAGGCTTGATGACTTAACAAAGAAATTTATGGACTTGGTCCATTTCTCCTCTGAGCACCCCATTTATAGATATAATTTGTTATCTTTATAGATGCACCGTACATTCGTATAATATAAATAACATGCGAACGCTTTGTGTAAGTTAGTAATGAGAAAGCATGTTGGATTACACATAAATAATAATAAGTGGCATCAATTTCGTGTAATAAGCATTAATTAGATTTGTGTGACGGCGAGTAAGTGGAATGCATGCAAAGGAAATAAGTACAATTTGATGGATCAGCGTAACGTGGCCGATGAACATGCAAAACACTCCCGTCGAACTGTGCACAAAAAAACTTTACCCTGCAGAATATTAATGATCGTCCCTCTCTTGAATTTAATTCCATGTCATAATTAATAAAGCAGCTACGGCGCGCGCGACAATAAAGGGAAATTGATTGTTCGCACCACAAAGCTAGGCATTATGATTTGTTTTTCTGTTCCATTAAAATGTCGTTTCATAGATTGCATTGCCGCGTTGTAGTTTATATTTATTAATTCCATCGCCGCAAAAACGCGGAGTAAAATATAAATGCACAGCCGCGTTAGTAATTAACCACCGCCGCCGTGTTTAATAATTGGCGGTTTGAATTCGTAATCAGGATAATTGCGGCGTCGTTTTCGGGATGCAATTACACAAAAAAAAATGTATGCCAGAGTGGCAGAGGAAATGCAATTACTTCCTATTATTGTAGCACAGCGCGAGTACAAAGGGTTCGCGCTGCGTTTCGTATTGTTGGCATTGTGCCGGCCTTTTCATATTTCGGTACAATGAGGTAAATCACAGCTTTCGCTTTCTTTAATGATTATGCGTGATGGAACGTTTTCCACGTCCAAGTTTCATGCTGCATAGAAATTTTTGTCACTGTATTTCCGAATCCGCTGTGAATTATGAGAAGCACGTGTCGACCTTTTATATTTTTTTAAAGACGATCGCTGGCCTAAACAGAAAAATACACAGGTCTAAACATTCAGACTAAAGTAAATCGTGTGAATCAATCAAATTTACGTCGGATGCGCACAATCGAATTACCCGAGATTTCTCTCGATTTTATAGGATTTATTACCATTATTAGCGGTTGATCATTAAACACTGCATCACCATTCATCACTTGCCAGCCCTTGATGGCTATTTGTGGCTGTAATGAATAGAATTGTACGCTACACAATAAAATCGATATAAACTGATAACGATGCAATTAAATATCTGGGATGAAGCATTGCGCCTAGTAAAATTAGCGAAAACTCATTATTAAAAAATTGTAATCTTTTAAGTTAGGTAGCATCATAAATTTCCAACGTCACACTTTAAGTAAACTTCAAACTAGTAGAAAATTTAAAAAACAAAAATATACCACATCTCTACGTTTTCCGCAGTTTCAATTTGAAATTAGAGGGCCAACAATAATGTAGAAAGGTACATGTATAAATTTTGTGTATACTGAATAAAGTTTTCTGCCATTTCCTGTAATTCTAAAGCATATTTAAATTTCATATTAAACGTGGTATTTTATACCCCACGAACCCCACGAAGTTGAAATTATCAAAGACAATTCGGGTAAAATCTATCTGTAAAATTCAAGAAATCTTTAGAAATTATGTTAATTTGAAAACATTTTCTGTTACCTGAAACTTTATCTATATCAAATTATAATAGAACACATTTATAAGTTCATGAATTTTCTAAAATAGTCATAGAAAGTACTTAGAAATGTATGTTTGGAAGAATTTACCAGAGATTGTGTGATTAGTCTATGGTACTCCTGTAAATAGCCAATAGCCACTGAGGGTGTTTTAGAAAGAGTTCGAATATCTTTCAGGCAAAGATGTAGTGCCTGCTTGGAAATGGAAGGAGGGCACTTCGAACATCTTCTGTAACTCTGTTCTTTGTTTTTGCTAGAAGCTTCCTTTGTCTGATTGCACATAAGCAATAAGTAATAAATAATTGCAGATAGGCAAATAAATGTTTCAAACAAGAATAATCTTCCGTATCTCCGAAACCGTTACTATGAGGACTTTGTGCACTAACAACAACTATCAAATACTGAATGTTTATTTCACAAAACATCAGCCAACTATGATAAGAAAATGCAAGTATTAGCAAAATTTAAAAAAAGAGGTAAATAAGAATAATCTTCTATATCGCCGAAACCGTTACTTTGAGGACCCATGTTTATCAAGATTTTTATTATTGTGGTTCATACTACTACCCCCTTGAATATTATACACAATTTGTTTAACACCCTGTCTATGGTACGGTTAAAGTGTTAACTTGGTTAGTTTATAAAGTAGCTAGATAGTTGTTAAACTAACCAAATGCCTGATTATTTTAGTGGAAAATAATCATTCCATCAAAATAACTGCCGAGTTTGATTAGTTTGTATCAGGGACTAAAAACGAAAAATATTTCGTTCGTTTCTGATCCGAACGAAAACGATTTTTTCGTTTCGTTCATTACGTTCTTACACAAAAAAATACGTTTTCGTTTTCATGAACCGTAATTAAATAACCGTTAATACTGGTTATAACATTTTTTTTTATACAAATTGAACCCAATTGTTTTAATAGTCGATTCTCTAGATTTATGTGAAAATGAATGTGCCGAATATGATACTGACGTAGTTTAGACTTTAAACTCTAAACTTTTGTGCGACGATTCGTGGGTTTTATTGCGAATGGGATTAAAATAATTTTAATGTTACCGATGTTAATCATGAAGAAACAATAACAAAAACTGAATAAATACTTAAATTAACTTTAAATGTAAATAAATTATAAAACTTATAATTCTATACAGGGTGAGTTTTGTTTTAATTTTAAGCATAGGGTTCTCGGAAACCATCAAACATAAATAGAGATTGGATTAAATGAGAAAAGGGTTGTCATTTTAAGAACTTAAGCAAGATATGCTATTGTTTTTTGTAAAATTTTTTTGTCATAGTTGGCATCGACATTTTTAAAAAGGACATGTTTTTCTCTTTATAATGGTATAAGGTTTGCTGTACTTACTTTCGTGTTTTCTGGATTAATCGTGAATTTGTTGTCTAAGCCATACAATAATCGGTCAATAATTTTTCTGAACCACGAATCATTCAAAATGTTAAACGGACGTTCGTTGACTATTACTAAATCCGTACATACTGTCGTCAATAAATCGGGAGTAATATTTACAGACATTTTTGTCGGTGATTTTGTAATGATATTATCTAATGTAGATGGCATATTTTTTTAGCTGGTAGTGCCGATTTTCATGGACCTGCAGAGAAGTATTGTCATAAAGTATTTTATGACAACATTGTATATGCCGCTGCATATTTCCTGCACGGTTTTATGTTACCAATGTCTTGCAACCTTCTACTATACTAGTTGATTTATTTGTTACTACGTTATATTCAAAATATTTTCTGAATTGATTTTCATGGCGTAGTCCCATTGTACAGAGGCTTAAGTACAGAGACTACAGAGGCTTAAATAATTACATACTTTTTTTAAATTAGGTGTGTTATAATATATAGAAAAAAAAACCTTTTAATGTAAATATGCAATGTACTCCACATAATTTGGACACTATTTTGATTAGTCAAAACTCAAAACTAAACAAACTAAACACTGCAACAATGGAGTACTGACCGCACACTGAAGTTATATTCGGGCACGCCTACATTCGGACAGCACCACTAAATTGTACTCACAAAAACAAAAATTGGCGTGGTGGCATACTACATAAATGTGAACGTGTGTTCACATACGAACTTTACTCAAAGAAGGGCTCACACAATTTAAAATGATTTCAATCGTAGGATTTGTTTCCCCCATGAATTGTAGACAGTGGTATACGATTATAAATTTGCTCCTTTTGACGAGCCAGCCGAGCCCAGGCACACGTGTTCGTGAAAAACTACGTGTAAACAAAATCACGTTTTTTCCCGGCCGGGCAAAACCGTTGTGTGAAAATTCCTAACCCGCAATAACATTTTTTTACCTACAGGTTCCGATAGAAACTACTGATGTACTGAAGTAACTGTAGATGTTTGCGACTAAAGGAGACACTTTTAATTTTAAAAGGGACAAAACGGTAACAACAGGTATTAGATAATTATTTATTTCGTTTTCGATTTTAACGAAAAATATGAATTCCGTTTTCGTTTTCGTTTTCGTTCTTACAAATATTTCGGTTAATATCGTTATTTCGTTTTCATTTTCGTTCCGTTCTCAGTCCCTGCTTACATGTGCACCCAAAATTATATCCCATAGACCCTATTTCTACTTTTTCCGCAATTTCAATTTGAAGTTAGAGTACAAATACTTTATGAATAATTTTTTTAAAATTTTTGTAGAACAATATTAAAATTGCTATATTTTTGTATAAAACTATGAAAATTGTAAAATTTTTGTAAAACAATACCAAAAATGCCAAAATATTACTAAAACAATATCAAAATTACCAAAATTCTAGAAAAATAAAATAAAACTTAACAAAACTTAAGCAAAATAGTAAATTAAAGTAAAATTGTCAACATTGATAAAATTCAAGTATGTACGGTCTCGGCCATAAAAAAGTTGGACAGATTTGCGTATTTTCAATTTGGTTTAGCTGAAAATGTCGGAAAAATATACAACTTGCCTAATAGACCATCTATTTTCAATGTCTCTATTATTCTTGCTTTATTGCAAGCACAAACTTGCGGAGCTATTCCAAAATGTGTTTTTATATTAAGTAACACGTAGGTATTTATATTACATTAACAATGACATGTTACTTGATTTTTCTTTGCAGAGACGAATGACTTGATTAGTCGGCTTAATTTTAGACAAATTCACTATATTTCTTGTCCCACTTTTTTTGGCCGTGACCGTACAAGCAGTACAACGTTATTAAATAGCTGCATGTCATAAAATGAATATCAAAATTGCAAACTTTATGTAAAACAATATTTAAATTGACTAAATTGACTAGACTTATTACTTAAATTACTTAAATTTTACTAAAACATGTTGTATTTTCCAAAATTCTACTACAGCAATATCGTAGTTGCCAACATTTCTGTAGAACAGTATCAATATTGTATTTAAAATTTGTAGAAAAATATTAGAGTTGTGGAATGTTTTTAAAACAATACCTAAATCGCCAAAATGTGACTAAAAGAATATCAAAATTGCAAAATATTGGTTTTACTTAATAATAATAAATTGTTTTTCAGTCACCTTCGAGTTTTATTCATTAAAATGGCTATTAGAATAGTTGAGAAATCGAGTTTTCTGCACATAACTTTCAATGTGTTAGGAATTGCGATAGAGTTGTAATTAGGAAAAAAGGTTGTCTTTTAATTCCACATGGAATGACATAAAAATATGCAGGAGGTCCAATTTAAAATAAGAAAAATAAAGTGCTTTAAAGTTTGAAAAGTTTGACACTAAATTTTGGACACTCTGTATAATGCATATCAATAAAACTTGGTTAACACAACTATCAGACCTTATTTAATGAGTACCTGAGTAGTATAGCTAGGGGAGTTCGGCCTCATTTTCCCATAAGGATTTACACAGGGGTCTAAATTCACTTTTCAGCCATTTTGTTTTTTCAGTCTGCGAGATGGCGAGCCTTATTTGTACAACGGGTTGTCTATGGGCCTTGTCGGCATGTATGTTGGGTTGCGTAGTTTTGGCGGCACACCAATTTTGAATTATGCTGAGTCGGTTGTGTATGTTGGGTTGCATACTTATTAATTATTACCTAGTTATTATTAATTATAATTTTTATTAATTATTATTATTAATTATTATTATTATTGTTATTATTATTAACCAAAGCATTTTTACCAAATAAAAATTACACGTCACCCAAGAATCGAACCCGGGTCGACCGCGTGACAGACAAGAACGTTACCAAATGCGCCAAGCTACAAGTTATTAAAACCACTCTCAAATAATCGTTTAATACAGAAGAATTAAAATTTGACAAAGAGGCAAAAAAAAATGAAAGGAGAATAGGACAAATGAATAGGAAAACTACAGCATAAAATCAGTAATCAAAACCCAATTCCAAATAATAAAGAATGAAGAAATACCAATCAGACCTATTACTACATAAATTAACTCACCAACACATACAATAGCTAATATTATAAACAGCATCATTAATAGCATCATTCAATACAAAACCTAAACACACAATTAAAAACAGAATAGAACTTATAAGCCACATAAGCACCGAAAATTATCAACATTTTACTCTCTAGCTTCTTCTGACATAATACATGTATACACAAATATACCAATAATAGAATCACCTACTTGCCAACTGAATTAAAAAAATTATACACAAAAAACAACAATACACACGCATATTCAATCTAATTAAATTAACTTTAGAATAAAACTTTTTTTGTGTATTCCAGAACATCTTCTATAAAATGAACGTCTATGGGCTCATCACTAAGCGGAACATCTCCCAATTACATTATCTACTGTTATGGATAAAATAATAAGAAAAGCAGAAAGAAAAACAAAACCAGTAGTATTTGGACACAGAAAACTAAAAAGAGTACAAATACACGAATGTGCGTTCACCGATGATGTACTACTGGTATCAGGCAGTGAAAAATATTTACTTGAGAATTTAATAATATGGAATCAAATGACGCTTGAAGCAGGCATAAAAATGAACAAGCAAAAACCAAAATTGTGGGCATGTCAAATGAAGAAGAAATGATAAATATATACATAGAAAGAGCAAATATAGAACAGATTTAATACTTTCATTATTTAGGACCAACTTTTGAAGAATAAGGAAGATATAAAGATATAAGAACGGAATTGAGCACAGATCAGCCTCGACAGTCGTCAGCATCAGGGCGTACACCACTCCAAGCGAGAGAAATGAATTTTAAACACCCAACAACAACGTCCCTCTTACCAACATAAATATACAAACAATCTTACCAACATAAAATGGAGGCGTGCTAACGTGCTGATAACAAATAAATACCAATAGATTAAACATCTTCTAATTTCTATTGATAAGTTTCTAAGCGGTTACAACATACTCTGTAAATTATACAAGTAGTTAATTATTTATTGAACTCTGGTATTGTTATCACATGCTAAATATCTCTTATTTTAAATTAAGCACAACACAATCAAATCAACTCTTTTTAAAACAAACAAAAAAAATATATAAGAGCGAAAAATTCAATAACAGATTCCACAAACGCAGCACCTGATCAAAGCACAAATGAGTATTGAGTAACCATAAACACTCGACGGTATGTTCCGACTTTTGATTGACATTTGCCGTAACATAACCTTAAAATCGTTTTACATTAGTTTTCAACCAAATGATTTTCAGTGTTGCCATGTGTAAATTACAGTGTTGGCGATTTGTTATTTTATTAATCAACCGAGTATAAATTAAATTGATTACGCCTCTTCATATCTAATAAATTATACTATCGTAACATAACTTCATTTTAAATTAATTAACCCTGAGCCGTGCATCAAGAATGAGTGCGATAGACACCCAGCCAATGTCAGCACCAAACGAGGACAGCGCACCAATAAACAGCATGGACCCTAAAAAAAAACGCCCCAGACGCCGACCGCGGAAAAACATCGAAACGAGTAAGAAATTAAAAACCACACCAAATCTAACAGAGACACAGGCATCTGAAATACTCACATACAAAACCGCACTCACGCACGCACACACACAGCCCTCTAAAGCACACACACAAGCGCACACAGAGCACAGGCGAGATCACAGCCACCAAATGAATTCAACTCCTACAAACACAACTATGAAATAAGAACGAATGCCACCTTCACACGCATACAACTTGCACGCTTATGGGAAACACACATGCGCAACAACAAGGACATTATCATACAACTGATAAACAACAACCTCACTCTTAAAACAAACAAAAGAGAATCCAAAAATAAACTCCAGGAACTGATGGACAAGCATCTCATCAAAACATCCCGAACCCAACAACAACTAACTACCACACCGAACACACAACGCACATAAACCGAATCATACACCATAATCCTCTGGAGTTGAAATGGAAATCCCAGACGAAGATATTGGAAAATAACTCACTAACAATAAATACACTTATAGATACTGCAAACGCATCATAGCAAGAGCAACAGACATACCAACATCGATGATAAGAATTATTACTGGAGACATCGACTCATTCGAAAAAATGACATATGACGGAGGACTGTATTACCTAAATAGGTTCTACAGGTTCATACCAAGCTCCCCACCCAAACCAATACCACAAGCATGCAGCAAGTGCTCCGCATATGATCACACAACCGAGGAATGCAGGAAAGGAAAAACATGCACCAAGTGTCAAGGGGGCGCATGACGCAACTAAATGCTGTTCGCCACAGCCACCGAAATATGATGCCTGCAACGCCGAGGCCCACGCAGGGTGGTCATCCAGATGCCCAAAGAGACCGACAACACTCATAGAAGGCAACCCCAGCATAAGGATAAAAAAAACATAAATAAAAAATCCACAGATATACCAAACTCAACCACTCATAACAATAGAATCCCTAACCCACTGACTATTCCCGACCATATCATTACCTCACACACACATGACATAAACAACACACAGAACACTAACAGAGAAGAGATTCTCAAAAAGCTCCGCAAACGTTTTATAATTGACTATGTCATTGACACACAGGCTGTACTTTCCGGTAACAGAATGTATATAATCATGTACGACAAACAAGCATCAGATAGCATACCACCGACAGAACCCTCAAATCATACCACACAAGCCACCATGCATGCACAGAACGTCGACCGACCATCATATACGCAAACATCAACTGCCACAGTAACAAACGGACGCCAATAAATAATTATATAGAGAATAACAACATTCAAGGTTGCCTTTTCGTAGAAACAAAGACCAAAACCGACACAAACGTGACATACAAGACCTGGGAAATCATACAAAAACAAGGACACATCAACATCAACGCACGAGGAGGATCCCTGGGATAGGTATCCTCCACACCGCACGTAGAGCCAACCCGCCAGTACCGAACAACCCACAAAATGATTGCCTCTACTTTACGATCCCATTTGACAATGACAAACTTCACATCTTTCTGATATACATTTCAACCACACTCACCAATCGAACAGAACATCGCCATAAAAGCACCCCATGAATAGATATTCGATTATCATTGGTGACTTTAACCTACACCCCTAGAAGAGACGTCAACTACAAACGTTCATAAATAACTCTGACTTCAGAAGACAATACACACACAACCAACACTCATCATGCCCAACAATAATGACACAACTCCAGGTATACTACATGCATACTGACAATCTAACAAATAATATAACATACATCGAAGTAACACCAGACCGTTGCTCAGATAACTTGGCTATTAAATTTACATTTTAACTAGACCGACCACGAACTGCCGAAACAATCAAGACAAAATTCATTCCCAAACTCACAAATACAAAAGCAGTAAATACATTCATGCTGACATACCTGAACGAAATCGAAAGAGAAGACATAGAACTACATCACCTAACGGAATTTTAGACCAAACTCACTAGCTCTATAATAAAACATAGCCCCTAAACAAAACGAAACATTTTACAAACACAAAGTACCTAAGTACATACTTACACTAATCAAGTACGAGTGACAAACGTGCTGAAAATACACTCTGACAGGGGGGGGCAGAAACACAAGAACAATAATGAATAGACTAAACAAAAACATACAGACAATGACACGGCAATAAAAGGCACATACACGGTTCGAAGTATGCAAAGAAATTGAGAGAGACCGAGGAACAACCTATTGGACTAAAATTAAACGACAGACATAATACAAAAATACGTCACGTACAGCTACACTCCAACAAGATATTAAAAAAACATACGACAGACGAACATAAGGCATACGCCTTCGCAAACCACTTCACATCTGGTTTCACCCCCATCGACGACCCTACATATAACAACGATAACTCCACAAACGTGAACGACTGGTACGATAGACATTGTAACCAAAACACAGTGGGATAGGTATCCTCCACACCGCACGTAGAGCCAATCCGCCAGTACCGAACAACCCACAAAATGATTGCCTCTACTTTACGATCCCATTTGACAATGACAAACTTCACATCTTTCTGATATACATTTCAACCACACTCACCAATCGAACAGAACATCGCCATAAAAGCACCCCATGAATAGATATTCGATTATCATTGGTGACTTTAACCTACACCCCTAGAAGAGACGTCAACTACAAACGTTCATAAATAACTCTGACTTCAGAAGACAATACACACACAACCAACACTCATCATGCCCAACAATAATGACACCACCCCAGATATACTACATACATACTGACAATCTAACAAATAATATAAGAGACATCGAAGTAACACCAGACCTTTGCTCAGATCACTTGGCTGTTAAATTTACATTTAAACTAGACCGACCACCAACTGCCGAAACAATCAAGACAAAAATCAATCTCAAACTCACAAATACAAAGGCAGTAAATACATTCATGCCGACATACTTGAACGAAATCGAAAGAGAAGACATAGAACAACATCACCTAACGGAATTTCAGACAAAACTCACCAGCTCTATAATAAAACATAGCCCCCCAAACACACGGAACATTTTACAAACACAGACTACCTAAGTACATACTTACACTAATCAAGTACAAGTGACAAACGTGCAGAGAATACACTCTGACAGGAGGCAGAAACACAAAAACAATAATGAATTGACTAAACAAAACCATACAGACAATGACACGGCAATAAAAGTCACATAAATGGCTCGAAGTATACAAAGAAATTGAGAGAGGCCGAGGAACAACCTATTGGACTAACATTAAATGACAGACAAAATACAAAAAGACATCACGTACACCTACACTCCTACAAGATATTAAAAAGACATACGACAGACGAACATACGGCATACGCCTTCGCAAACCACTCCACATCTGCTTTCACCCCCATCGGCGACCCTACATATAACAACGATAACTCCACAAACGTGAACGACTGGTACGACAGACATTTTAACCAAAACACAGACAATAAGGAACCGCCAAACATAACAGAAGACGAATACTATGACATACTAGATACAGGTAAAACACCGCCCCGGACAAGATCTTACCACAAAACAACTTCTTCGAAGCCTATCATACGAAATACATAAACACATAATATCTATGATTTCATGATAAAATAGCTTAATATTTAAACAGACTTAAATCATACTAGTTGCTGATTAAAATATTCTAGTAACGTGTGAGACGCTGTGTTACACATGTGAGACGCTGTGAGACAGCTATAAGACACCTCTGAGACAGCTGTAAGACACCTCAGAGACAGCTGTGAGACACCTGTGAGATACCCTTGAGACACCTGTTGGTGGTGGTGGTGCTGTTGCTGGTGTGGAGGTGGTGGTGGTACTGTTGCTGGTGTGGAGGTGGTGGCGGTGCTGTTGCTGGTGTGGAGGTGGTGGCGGTGCTATTGCTGGTGTGGAGGTGGTGCTGGTGATGGTCCTGGTGATGGTGGTGATGGTGGTGCTTGTGTGGAGGTGTTTTTATTTATTATCTTGTACTTTTGACATATTGTATGTATATTTAAATATTATTGTACATATTTTTAATGATTTTTCTTTATTTAATATGTTGTCCTCTCTATGCACTATGGAGGGGGTGAATAAAATAAAGTTTTTACATTGTATTATTATTTTTTATTACCATATAAAATATTCATTACATACTTGTACAGTACTTTAACATTTCTATATTACAAGCTACATTCTGATAGTATTACGGATATTACATATATAAAATATCCATTTCATACTCGTGACGGATGGGCAGAGGGGCTGGTGGTGTTGGTTATGGCGGCGGGGCAGTGAGGCTTCGGGAGGGGCGGAGGGGCTGGTATATGTTGGGGGCAGCGGGGGGGCTTCGGGAGGGGCGGAGGGGCTGGTGGGGCTTCGGGAGGGGCGGAGGGGCGGGTGATGTAGGTGGTAGCGGAGGGGCTTCAGGAGGGGCTGGCGATGTTGATGCAGGTGAAGGGGCGGAGGGGCTTCGGCTGGGTACGGCGGTGCTTCGGGAGGGTACGGAGGGGCTTCGGGAAAGTCCACATACTGTGGACTGTTCTAATGAATATTTTATATAGTAATAAAAAATCCAGGGTTCCTCCTCGTGCATTGATGTTGATGTGTCCTTGTTTTTGTATGATTTCCCATGTCACGTTTGTGTCGGTTTTGGTCTTTGTTTCTACGAAAAGGCAACCTTGAATGTTGTTATTCTCTATATAATTATTTATTGGCGTCCGTTTGTTACTGTGACAGTTGATGTTTGCGTATATGATGGTCGGTCGATCGTTCTGTGCATGCATGGTGGCTTGTGTGGTATGATTTGAGGGTTCTGTCGGTGGTATGCTATCTGATGCTTGTTTGTCGAACATGATTATATACATTCTGTTACCGGAAAGTACAGCCTGTGTGTCAATGACATAGTCAATTATAAAGCGTTGCCGGAGCTTTTTGAGAATCTCTTCTCTGTTAGTGTTCTGTGTTGTTTATGTGTGTGTGTGGTAATGATATGGTCGGGAATAGTCAGTGGGTTAGGGATTCTATTATTATGAGTGGTTGAGTTTGGTATATCTGTAGATTTTTTATTTATGTTTTTTTTTATCCTTATGCTGGGGTTGCCTTCTATGAGTGTTGTCGATCTCTTTGGGCATCTGGATGACCACCCTGCGTGGGCCTCGGCGTTGCAGGAATCATATTTCGGTGGCTGTGGCGAAACGCATTTAGTTGCGTCATGCGCCCCCTTGACACTTGGTGTATGTTTTTCCTTTCCTGCATTCCTCGGTTGTGTGATCGTATGCGGAGCACTTGCTGCATGCTTGTGGTATTGGTTGGGGTGGGGAGCTTGGTATGAACCTGTAGAACCTATTTAGGTAATACAGTCCTCCGTCATATGTCATTCTTTCGAATGAGTCGATGTCTCCAGTTATAATTCTTATCATCGATGTTGGTATATCTGTTGCTCTTGCTATGATGCGTTTGCAGTATCTATAAGTGTATTTATTGTTAGTGAGTTATTTGCCAATATCTTCGTCTGGGATTTCCTTTTCAACTCCAGAGGATTATGGTGTATGATTCGGTGTATGTGCGTTGTGTGTTCGGTGTGGTAGTTAGTTGTTGTTGGGTTCGGGATATTTTGATGAGATGCTTGTCCATCAGTTCCTGGAGTTTATTTTTGGATTCTCTTTTGTTTGTTTTAAGAGTGAGGTTGTTGTTTATCAGTTATATGATAATGTCCTTGTTGTTGGGTATGTGTGTTTCCCATAAGCGTATGCGTGTGATGGTGGCATTCGTTCTTATTTCATAGTTGTGTTTGTAGGAGTTGAATTCATTTGGTGGCTGTGATCTCGCCTGTGCTCTGTGTGCGCTTGTGTGTGTGCTTTAGAGGGCTGTGTGTGTGTATGCGTGAGTGCGGTTTTGTATGTGAGTATTTCAGATGCCTGTGTCTCTGTTAGATTTGGTGTGGTTTTTAATTTCTTACTCGTTTCGATGTTTTCCGCGTCTGGGGCGTTTTTTTTTTAGGTTCCTTGCTGTTTATAGGTGCGCTGTCCTCGTTTGATGCTGACATTGGCTGGGTGTCCATCGCACTCACACTTGATGCACGGCTCAGGGTTAATTAATTTAAAATAAAGTTATGTTACGATAGTATAATTTATTAGATATGAACAGGCGTAATCAATTTCATTTATACTCGGTTGATTAATAAAATAACAGATCGCCAACACTGTAATTTACACATGGCAACACTGAAAATCATTTGGTTGAAAACTAATGTAAAACGATTTTGAGGTTATGTTACGGCAAATGTCAATCAAAAGTCGGAACATACCGTCGTGTGTTTATGGTTACTCAATACTCATATGTGTTTTGATCAGGTGCTGCGTTTGTGGAATCTGTTATCGAATTTTTCGCTCTTATATATATATATTTTTTGTTTGTTTTAAAAAGGGTTAATTTGATTGTGTTGTGCTTAATTTAAAATAAGAGATATTTAACATGTGATAACAATACCAGAGTTCAATAAATAATTAACTACTTGTATAATTTACAGAGTATGTTGTAACCGCTTACAAACTTATCAATAGAAATTAGAAGATGTTTAATCTATTGGTATTTATTTGTTATCAGCACGTTAGCACGCCTCCATTTAATGCTGGTAAGATTGTTTGTATATTTATGTTGGTAAGAGGGACGTTGTTGTTGGGTGTTTAAAATTCATTTCTCTCGCTTGGAGTGGTGTACGCCCTGATGCTGACGACTGTCGAGGCTGTTCTGTGCTCAATTCCGTTCTTATATTTACGTTTCTAATCATGCCTCTTCTTGTTATCTCTTTCACCTTGCCGCGATCTCCAGGGCTTTACTTTTTTATCTTTGGTTGAATATCCGTGTATCACATCCATATGTCAGAGTGAGCCGATATATGATTTTATATATCTTGATTTATGTTTCTATTGACACCTCCTTTGCCCCAAGTGTATTGCGTGATGTAGGTTGCCTGCCTTCTCCTTTCTGTGGTTTATGTTTATTTCCTATCTTCCTTATTCTTCAAAAGTTGGTCCTAAATAATGAAAGTATTAAATCTGTTCTATATTTGCTCTTTCTATGTATATATTTATCATTTCTTCTTCATTTGACATGCCCACAATATTGGTTTTTGCTTGTTCATTTTTATGCCTGCTTCAAGCATCATTTCATTCCATATTTTTAAATTCTCAAGTAAATATTTTTCACTACCTGCTACCAGTAGTACATCATCGGCGAACGCACATTCGTGTATTTGTACTCTTTTTAGTTTTCTGTGTCCAAATACTACTGGTTTTGTTTTTCTTTCTGCTTTTCTTATTATTTTATCCATAACAGTAGATAATGTAATTGGGAGACGTTCCGCTTAGTGATGAGCCCATAGGCGTTCATTTTATAGAAGATGTTGTGGAATACACAAAAAAAAGTTTTATTCTAAAGTTAATTTAATTAGGTTGAATATGCGTGTGTATTGTTGTTTTTTGTGAATAATTTTTTTAATTCAGTTGGCAAGTAGGTGATTCTGTTATTGGTATATTTGTATATACATGTATTATGTCAGAAGAAGCTAGAGAGTAATATGTTGATAATTTTCATTGGTTATGTGGCTTATAAGTTCTATTCTGTTTTTAATTGTGTAATTAATTAATTGTGTAATTAATTTATACTCGGTTGATTAATAAAATAACAGATCGCCAACACTGTAATTTACACATGGCAACACTGAAAATCATTTGGTTGAAAACTAATGTAAAACGATTTTGAGGGTATGTTACGGCAAATGTCAATCAAAAGTCGGAACATACCGTCGTGTGTTTATGGTTACTCAATACTCATTTGTGTTTTGATCAGGTGCTGCGTTAGTGGAATCTGTTATCGAATTTTTCGCTCTTATATATATTTTTTTGTTTGTTTTAAAAAGGGCTGATTTGATTGTGTTGTGCTTAATTTAAAATAAGAGAAATTTAACATGTGATAACAATACCAGAGTTCAATAAATAATTAACTACTTGTATAATTTGCAGAGTATGTTGTAACCGCTTACAAACTTATCAATAGAAATTAGACGATGTTTAATCTATCGGTATTTATTTGTTATCAGCACGTTAGCACGCCTCCATTTTTATGTTGGTAAGATTGTTTGTATATTTATGTTGGTAAGAGGGACGTTGTTGTTGGGTGTTGAAAATTCATTTCTCTCGCTTGGAGAGGCGTATGCCCTGATGCCGACGACTGTCGAGGCTGTTCTGTGCTCAATTCCGTTCTTATATTTACGTTTCTAATCATGCCTCTTCTTGTTATCCCTTTCACCTTGCCGCGATCTCCAGGGCTTGACTTTTTTATCTTTGGTTGAATATCCGTGTTTCACAGCAATATGTCAGAGTGAGCCGATATATGATTTTATATATCTTGATTTTTGTTTCTATTGACACCTCCTTTCCCCCCCAAGTGTATTGCGTGATGTAGGTTGCCTGCCTTCTCCTTTCTGTGGTTTATGTTTATTTCCTATCTTCCTTATTCTTCAAAAGTTGGTCCTAAATAATGAAAGTATTAAATCTGTTCTATATTTCCTCTTTCTATGTATATATTTATCATTTCTTCTTCATTTGATATGCCCACAATTTTGGTTTTTGCTTGTTCATATTTATGCCTGCTTCATGCATCATTTCATTCCATATTTTTAAATTCTCGAGTGTATATTTTTTCACTCTTTTCTATTTATCACAAATACTTGTGGTTTTGTTTTTCTCTCTGCTTTTCTTATTATTTTATCCATAACAGTAGATAATGTAATTGGGAGATGTTCCGCTTAGTGATGAGCCCATAGGCGTTCATTTTATAGAAGATGTTGTGGAATACACAAAAAAAAGTTTTATTCTAAAGTTAATTTAATTAGGTTGAATATGCGTGTGTATTGTTGTTTTTTGTGAATAATTTTTTTAATTCAGTTGGCAAGTAGGTGATTCTGTTATTGGTATATTTGTATATACATGTATTATGTCAGAAGAAGCTAGACAGTAATATGTTGATAATTTTCATTGGTTATGTGGCTTATAAGTTCTATTCTGTTTTTAATTGTGTGTTTAGGTTTTGTATTGAATGATGCTAATAATGATGCTGTTTATGATTTTAGCTATTTTATGTGTTGGTGAGTTAATTTATGTAGTAATAGGTGTGATTGGTATTTCTTCTTTCTTTATTATTTGGAATTGGGTTTTGATTATTGATTTTATTCTGTACTTTTCCTATTCATTTGTCCTATTCTCCTTTCATTTTTATTTGCCTCTTTGTTGGCGGTCCTTAAAGTAATTTTAATTCTTCAGTATTAAACGATTATTTGAGAGCGATTTTAATAACTTGTAGTTTGACGCATTTGGTAACGTTCTTGTCTGTCACGCGGTCGGCCCGAGTTCGATTCTTGGGTGACGTGTAATTTTTATTTGGTAAAAATGCTTTGGTTAATAATAATAACAATAATAATAATAATTAATAAAAATTATAATTAATAATAATTAATAAATAAAACTCGCGCGCTTCCATATTCAAATAAATTCATTCGCGCCAACCGCTGGGCCCCTGTATGCAACCCAACATACACAACCGACTCAGCATAATTCAAAATTGGTGTGCCGCCATAACTAGGCAACCCAACATACATGCCGACAAGGCCTATAGACATCCCGTTGTACAAATAAGGCTCGCCCATCTCGCAGACTGAAAAAACAAAATGGCTGAAAAGTGAATTTAGACCCCTGTGTAAATCCTTATGGGAAAATGAGGCTGAACTCCCCTAGCTATACTACTTACCTGGTATGGTTTTATTAACAAGGCATACTTTTATCTCTTATTAATTTTCTTAACCAATGGTGCAAAAATGTTTTTTTACAGTTTTTATTTTTCTGTGCTAAAATCACTGTACCGATCTTAATAAATTTTCATGGGTATGTAGGCATCCATAAAGGGCACCCAAATAAACAACAAAAAATATACCATGCAATTTAAAAATACACATCATCATGACGTTACACTCTTTTGGGACACCCTGTATAATCAAAAATATTTTCCTAAAATACGCCACAGAATGCAAGTAAAGTCTGCAAAATGTAAAAATCCTAACTCAATTAGTAACTGAGCTACAGAATACGGGAGGTGAAATGACGGACCCTGTATATACAAACAAAGGCACATACATCCCGCCTCTATTATTAATAATCAATTATTAGCCAATAATACAGTTTTAAACCTAACATTTGTTAGTATCACATAAATTTATTTATTGATCTGTTACTAGTTTCGAGTACTTAAGCAATCATTTTCAAATAGAGTATCAAACAAGATACTCTGTTTCAAAATGATTTCTTAAGTAGTCGAAACTAGTAACAGATCAATAAATAATTTTATGTGATACTAACAAAGTAATGAGTTTTATTTATAATTAATAAAATGTATCACGAAGTAGACGCCACCGCCATTCAAAATAAAATATATTTGTAGAGTTACCTTCATCACTTTCTGGGGACCAATCACTATCACAATGTATTGTTTCTTCAGGACAAAACAAAACAAGACAAGAAACTGCAGTTTAACATATAATTATTGGACTTGATTTGTTGTTGCTGTCAGATCTAGCTATCACCTTTCCTATCCTGTCCACCGTTAGAGCAACAACACACTAGTGCATTCGGGTAGCAAATTATCAAACTTTGGACTTGGTTTGATGTTGCACTGAAAAATAAACATTGTTTCACATATTGGCAAATGTTTAGCAAAATAGTATCAAAATGATTAAAATGATTATGAAAATATATAACATTGAAAATTCTAGTAGGCCATTATTAAATATGTAGTTACAAGTCATGACATGGATATCAAAATTGCTAGATTGTAACGGGTCGGTTATGACTCCGGTCGGTTAAGACGAACTCTGTTTTAATTTTTAATTGCGTGACGGACCGTCAACATAGGCAACCGCTACGCACACGTATTTTTAAACGTCGATGCGTTTCCGGTCTGCGTATAATTGTGACTCGGCCGCGAGGCGCGGGAATGAAAGTAGAAGGTAGCCAACTCTGTGTGAAAGTGTCAGGAGGTACACGGTTTTTCTTTGGGCTTATCGCCAACCGGTTTCCGGGATTTAAAATGTCCTCCAATAACCGCCCTATGAGGGATTGACGACACCGGCACAAGGCGAGGGAGAGAGCAGCAATAATCGGCTATACACGCTCAAACACCAGAGCGTTTTTTTGGATAGGGGCTGAAACAACCCAGCAAGTCAGGTTCTCGGCTAGGGGCGACGACCACCCTGCCAGAGTTTTTCTGAAGACCGCAAATTAGCAGCGGCGTCCCCGGCGATTATCAGCTGTACGAATTCCTAAGAACCAAGCCGCAATCACCAGCAGCGGAGGCGCCACGTGGACGAACAGGCCAGATCTATAAATATTTTCCTTTATTGTCTTTAAGTTTTTTATATAGGTATCGTTTTCTTTTGTGTAAATTTGCGTTCCGTGTTTCGTGCCGTACGTGTTTTGCGTTTTTGTAAGAAAAAAATATAGCTCCGATAGCAGTTCGCATCGCGTGATAAGCGTTACGCGGGCTTCGGCCGAATTCAGGTAATGCGCCATGATAAATCTACGAGCTTTCAGGGAGCGCGGACACGGTGTCCCGTCATTTGTGTTTAATAAACGCAGATAGTTTACAACCACAAAATTCACATCTGTAATATTTTTGTTCCCCCACGTTTTCTCAATCGGACATTCTTTACAATTTAACTTCCTTTTCTCATTGCGAGATTTAAATCTGGTGGTGTGGGCGCCAGATGGTCAGCCGTTGCAACAGTTCGTAATTTCTGAATTTTGCTGACTGTCTGCCGTCAACCCACGCAGATAGAGTGGAGCCCCCTTTGTGACGAAGTAGTGGCGAGGTTAAAATTACGTGGAGCCTTTTTTTAACCCCCCCCCCCTCTCCGAGACTGAGAGCCTGGCCCTCGTCGCTGCATCGAAGGGACCCTCCACTCGCTCCGCGGCCTAACGCGCTGATAGCCCTTCAGGCACGTCACAAGATTATGTGAAACAATATTAAAATTGTCAAAATTTTCATAACTCAAGTAAATAAATTTTATATAAAAATTGTACTAAAACAATATCACATTTGCCAACATTTCACTACGGTATTATCAAATTTGCCAAATATTAAAATTGCCATATTTTCTGTAGAACAATTGGGAACAAGGTTGGGAATTTTTTGTAAAAAAATATAAAAATAGTGGTGGCGGTAGGCGGAAAGGCTCACGGCCGATAGCCTAATAAAGATCGAGTTCTCTCTCCGAATCCCATGTCTAGTTTTTGCGCAATTTGACTCCGAAATTATAGCAGCGATATTAATTAAATTAATAGTACAAAAATGTGTATATATGTATGCACTTCAGGTCATAACTGTTGTGCATTTCTGGCGCAGTGCGAATCATTGTAATTCGGATGTGTTTTCGTACGTGCGCAAAAGTGCGTGTTTAATTGCGACCCGCAGAATCCGCACTTTGAAGCGTCAATTATGCATACAAGCCCCCCGCCCCAGCCGGCTGCGTTATTGGGTTTGCAATTAGGCAATGGAAAATTAAATTATTAATTTAGCCCGCGCGCCGTAATCCAATCACCCACATTAATTTCTGAACGAGATTATTTTTCACCTGCCTCCTCGAACCCTGATTAGCACTTTGCGGACCAGATATTGGATTAATTAGCGCGCCCAGGGGCGGAGGTTTTCTTTTACACTTTTTCACGCACCCCTTCCTCGTTAATTGATTCACAGGCGCATCTTCCACGTAGGCGTAATTAAAGCACGGCAGAACGAATCCCGTAAGCCCCGCTGCAGGTGTGTGAGTGCGTCTGTCTGTCGGTACGGCTGTATAAATGTGGGTGTGTATGTTTGTGTGAAAGAAGCTTCAATTCTCTCCGAGGGTTGAAACGGCCGGGCGCTGATTAAATTTACCTCTTCGGTGTCGTGCAGCTGTAATTCGTTTTGATATGCAAAATTCTAGCGAAATCGTACTATAAAGTGTAATGTGATATGCATGATGATGCGGAGGCGGCTGAAGGAGATTATGCATGATAATAAATAATAAACTGCAAACGCACGTTAATGTATTCCCTTGGCGGTTTTGTTTGCACAAATATTTGTTATGAAATGTTACTTAAATTAGAAAATAATGAAACGTCATTGATGTTCAGACTTTACCATTACTTCTACAATTGTTAAAATTTTATTAAAAAAACATACATGTTCAAATTCCGCAGAAGTTGTGTAGATGAATAATTCTTGAGCTATTGTGTTTTTATTATGTGACTATGTGATTTTAGGTGTTCACTTGAAGTTTTCTCGAAATTGGCTTACAGTAGTAAATATTAAATTATAGTTTGTATCTCAAAATACCAGCGCATCAATATTAATGATTTTTTAAATATATTATATAACTTTTATGCAACAGACTAGAATTATATTGTAGCATAAAGTCCCGTTTCAAAGAGCACACGGTTCGGCGGTTAAAAAAGCGTGCAAATGTCCACGCAATGACAAAAAAATAATTATGTACAAACCCAACCTGGGGCTCGCGTTTACTTCTGTATTACACGGCTCGCATGAAAAAGCCACAGATCTCATCCCGGCCGTATTTTTTCGGTCCCAAACTTGGCCACGGTAAAAAACACTAATTAAATGATGTACGGCGCACGTTAAAATCCGGTGATTAATGTACGGAGTACGGCCGTTTTTAATAAGGGGAATGTGGGAAAGGTAGGCATAAATCCGGCGGTTTTGTGGATATTAGGTGTTAATAACTTCTCGGTATAACGAGGATTTCAGTGAATATTTAACATTATTAATGCTCCGCCCAGGGCCTTGGGTCCTGTATAATTAATTACGATGTGACGAGTCTGCGGGATACGTTGCGTTTTTTTTTGCACGCAAATCTAAACAGTCCATCAACAAGAGTGTTATGGCGAAATGTTTAAGTGTGCCGACAACGAGGACTGCTTACTCGGATAACGTAACGTTTTGCACGGCTCATCATATTTGCAAATGCAATTATGAATACACGGCTATATTTTTATTTCATTATAAGAGGCATCAGCTATTATTTATAGAGTTTAATTTTATGCAAATGGTGACAAGTTTTTAAAACTCCACTTAGAAAAGTGAATTGCCACCTGTTGGTGATATCTAATTACTAATGGAGAATCAATCCACTAGTAGAAAGAATATTTAATAACTAGGGCAACCAAAATTATGCTCTAAAAAGCTATTTTAAGCGTTTGAAAAATGCCCTATAGATATGAAAATATGCTCATACAAATGGAAAATATGCTCTTAAAAATGGAAAATATGCTCTTAAAAATAATTAAGAAAGATAATTATATTTCTTTTACCTTTTATTATTTTTTATGTTTTCGATAAATTTTAAATAATTTTAAATGTAAGTTTTGTTAGACTAAAAAAATCCAATTATTAATGTGCTTAATTAGTGCTAACTTGTGCCGTTTATCCCAGAATTTGTGCTTCTTTAGTTTAGCCGCAATTTTGATGCATAACTTCAGAATTTCCAAACCGCGCCAGCCCCCACCCCCCGGGGTTATGAATTTTCCAATTTTTGTATGCAAATATTTAGTGCTTAATTAGTGCTAATTTGTGCCGTTAATTTCATAATTTGTGCGTAATTTATAAAAAAGTAATTTATGTCTAACCACATTATGGTTAGACATAAATAACATTTTTATGCCAATATTTAGTGCTTATTTCGTGCTATTTTGTGCCGTTAAAAATTAAATTTTTACAATTTGTCATTCAAAAATGTCATTAGTTAAGAGCCCACTTAAAGTTAGCGTATTTCTTTTTTTTTAATGGAATGACATATTTTTCTCACGAGCAATTTTCATGACAATTTGCTACAAAAGAGTATTATACAACCATATACCCAAAATAAGTACTTCATATGTTTTTAGAGGTAATGTGTTACTAACAATAACATTACTAATATAAAGGCGCATATTTATGAATTAAGTGTAATTTATTCACTTTAAAGGATTTTGTAAATATCATCAAATTTGTAAATAATGACTTTCTTTATTGACTTGGGCTGACACAGATATATCTCGTTTGTGCCCATGTAATTCTACGACACATATTGCTACAGCATTGAATTTGGTAATATTTTGTGTCCATTAACATAATACGCACCCATTTTGGATATTTCTAGTAACGTCAATGATTCGACATATCGAAGAACTCTACGTTTGTGCCCGCACTGCCATTTCCATACATGTCATCACTTCATGAACCATGACATTGTTTGTATCCAATGCCACACTACATCTATTACTTTAGGATTCACTAACTAAGTTTTGATAGACACAATTTTGTTAAATATTATCTGTAAACTGTTTCGATACTGATATTAATGAACTTGCAATATGAATCTAATTAAAATTTGTTTGTACGAATTACCCAAAATTAATTAATAGTGTGCCACCTTATTGCCATATATGTATTGCCCAGATATTATTGAGGTTATATTTTAATAGCTTATTCTGATTCCCTGAAGAATATTATCTTTTTTATTCTTCATCTGTCTGTCTTCTGGCATTCTTATCAGGTGCCCGAACCATCCTAGTTGTCGTCTCTGTATTAATTTTTGTACACTTTGTATTGGTAGGTTTTCCCTGATCTGTTCGTTTCTTACTCTGTCTAATCTCGTGACTCCTTCAACTTTTCTTAAGTATCTCATTTCGGTTGCTTGTATTTTGTTCATTGTCTTTTCATTTGTTGTCCTGGTTTCGCTTCCATATAAGATGGTTGGTCTATAAATTGTCTTGAAGAGTGTCATTTTCGTGTTTTTGGAGATACTTCTATTGTTTAGAATGTACTTCTTCATTGCATAGTAGGTTTTATTTGCGGCCATGATTCTGTTATTTATTTCGTTTTCCATGGTTCCTTTATTTTGTATTATTGTACCTAAATATTTGATGGTTTCAACTTTATTTCAAATTTATTAGTATTTTTGCTTTTGTTTGCTCTTTTGCTACTACCATTACATTTGTTTTGTTTATATTAATTACCATGTTGTGTTTTTCAGTTTCTCCTCCCATATGCTTATATTATGTTGCAGGTCTTCTTCGCTTTTGGCTAGCATGGCTAAGTCATTAGCAAAAGCACATTCTGCTATCACCATTCTTTTCATTTTATAGTATCATATTTCTACCTTCTTGGTGTTATCCTTATTTTGTTCATTATGTTGTCTAGGAATATAATAAAGAGCAGAGGGCTTAAAGCGCCCCCTTGTCGAAGGCCTTGTGTGGTTGTGAAATTCTCAGATGTTGAATTATTTGTCCTTACGTAGTTTTCTGTGGTTTCATACATACTCTTGATTGCTTGTATTAAATGCACTTTTAACTTCATTTCTTCAAGTATTTCCCATACTTTAGCTCTTTTCATGACGAATTTCATGTATAGTTTGTTGTTTTGTCTTAATATTTTTTCTGTCAATTTTTTAATTGTGAAGATATGGTTTTGTGTTGAATGTCCTTTCATGAATCCACTTTGTGACTTTTCCATTGTTATTTCAATTTCCTTTCTTAGCTTGTTCTCTAGTATTGATTCATACAGTTTTGCCTCTGTGCACAGCAGGGATATTTCCCTAAAGTTGTTGCAATTTCTATTGTCTCCTTTTTTATGAATTGGGAAGATCACTGCTTTTTGCCAGTCTGCTGGTATTATTCCTGTTTCCCATATTATATTTGTTAACTGTAGAAGTAGTTGTTTCCCACCCTTTCCTATGTATTTCAGCTGTTCAGATTTGATTTTGTTGTGATTTGGGGCTTTTCCGTTTTTTCACCTCTTTAGTGCGTTTTCTAACTCTTTTTCTGTTATAGATCCCTCTTCTTCTTCTGTTTCGTTACTATTTTCTTGTTTCTCTTCGTTTTCATTTCCTTCATTGTTTTTCTCTTTTCCAGACAGAAGCTCTTGGAAGTGCTCTTTCCATCTGTTTATAATTTCTTTATCCTCTTTCATTAGTACACCAAGTTTATTTTTGAGTAGCTTTAGGTTTGTTTCTTTTTCCTTTCTGAGCTTTTCAGTGTTCTGTAGAATAGTTTTTGATTTTCATTAAAATGTTCCTCTTATTTGGTTCCGAAATCTTCCCATTTTCTGTCTTTTTCCTTCCTTATTATTGCTTTTACTCTCTTTCTTTCTTGCTTGTATATTTCGAAGTCTTCTTCGATTTTTGTGCTTAGACATTTTTTCGATTTTTGATTCTTTTTCCTAACTTCTTCCTTCACCTCTTTGTTCCACCAGCTTGTTTATTTCTTGTTTGATGTACTTTTAGTTTTTCCACAGACGTGTTTGGTTGCCTCTCTTACTATATGTTTGAAATTGACCCTTAAATCTTCTACTTTTGTTTTTCCGCTTTTTTTAGTGCTTCTTATTAGTTCTTGTATTGATTCCTGGTAGTTTTCCCTTACTTGTTTGTCACTTATATTATGAAGATGTAATTTATATGATTGCATATAATTGTCAATTTTGTATGTTTTGAATCGGCAAATGTTTTAAAATTACTCCAAATCTGTCACTATTCGTGGTTTTATAATTAATTAAATCATACAAAATATGGATATTATACGGATGGTGGTCGTTTTGTAAAATTTAAGATGCTTACCATCTTCCAACTAACACTCTCTAATACTAAGTTCTAAAAGCATAAGCTTAAGTATTTCAATAGTTATTTATACATTAAGGGAATAAACGAAGGTTTTAAACTGAAAGCCGTATTTGATGCCTAAACGAGCGCTAGGGAACGAAGATATATTCGGTTGAGAGATTATTGAGGTTTATTCCCAAATTGCATACAAAAATTTTCTCGTGACCGTTAAGGGAATGTGGGAAACATTAATTTTGATTTTTAATTTGATAGTTCACAGCTGTCATCTTGACAATGTTTAACGTCAAATGAATTCATATCTGTTGTAGTCAAAAGCTAATTATCAACACACGCATACCCTACACCTCACACCCATTACCTGAAGTAACTTTGAACCTCCAAGATATCAGGTGATTATCTATAAGTAAATATAATGAATTCATCTAATGTTACTGTAACTATTACAAAATAATTAAATAAACTTCACGTGATTTACTTGTTCCCTAGGGAAAGTTGATATTTTATTCCCTCTTGGAATAAAGTAGTGCAATATGTATCGATAGTCAGATATATAAGGTGATGGTTTATTCCCGGTCGGGAGAACACATATTTATTAAACAAACATATTATATTTTCATTTCTGGTACATAAACACTAGCGCCCATTGTGCTTATTTGTAAGTACGGGTAAGAAACGTATTAAATCCAGCAAACATTATTTCCTCTGGTCAAATTTTCATTATTTAATTACTATTATTTTTGCCACTGCCGAAGGCCGGTTTTTACAACCTTTCAACTTGATTATATTTTCTTTTCCGTTTTCCCGTTTTCCTGGTGAATGTTATTTTTTGCAGCAAAAACTACTAGCCGCGTTCGACGCTGCTCATCCATTGAGACGTGCTCCGTTCGAGTGACGAAACACCGCTGCGGTTTCATTTTCGATTACTCCTTATTAATTGCCAGCAAGATCACACACAATGTGGAAATCTGTATGTGACGGAAATTACAAAAAATAACTTAATTAATTAATCATTTCGATGGTTATTACTGTGATAATGAAATTTTATTTTTTGCGATTGTAATAATTACTGTGGAATGTAATCCAGTGGAAAAATTGGAGAAGAAAAGGGGACTGCTTTCTTGCTTTCTTGCTTTCTTTTTTCGATAATGGCAGGCGACATGCGGGACAAATGGCACGTTTCGTATTCGGTCTACTTATTATCAAAATAAATCAAAAGCCGGTTATTACCGGGGGGGACTGTGCGACCGAAACGGTCCGTGCACACAGTTTTCAGTGTAATTGCACGGTTGGCCGTAACATTGACGGCGGACTCGTAATTATTATTAAGCACTGGTCGGAATAGAAATTCAGCATGCACACGAGCGTAGGAGCGAGTTCATGCCGGGAGTTTTTGTGGGGATTTAACCCGAGAACGGCGGCGACACAGCGAGGGCAGAGTTCTTTCGTGGGCAGCCAGCCGTCCCCAGGACACTTCCTGAGTGGGACAATTTCGAAATTTTCCGCCCTTTTTGTTAAAGACCGACTGCACGAAGGGGCGCATCCAGAAGTAGTCAGACTGTATTACTTTTCTCCCGCGTTTTTCTTTTAGTTTTGCACAAATTTCCGTTTCAAGGAGGAATGGCGAGGATACGGGATCCCTTTTGCAGAATTCAATTAAAATAATACCATAGACTACAAAGAACTAAATGAATTAACTACATATAACAATATATGAACTACTATACCGTGTATAGTAGTATATTTTTAAATTATCAATTATTTGCTCCCCTCGTTATTTTATCAAAAAATCATATGATAGGTCTTTTTAAAGATAAAAACGTAGTCTCATGCATTAACTTTAAATATTATATTATTGTCTAGATTCGAGATATAAATGATTATAAATCATAACTTTTATAAAAGTATGCCTTGCTTAGCAAACATTCCAACGTATCTTTTTATCTCTACAAAAGACCTGTCATATGATTGTTTGCTGAAATAATTTGGAAAGCAAATAATTGAGAATTTGAAAATAAATCATTGAAATCAGTATGGTGAGCCGTCCGACACGCCATCCTGTATACAGGGATGTCCTTTTTAATCAATCCACGTAAATTATTCGAAGTTATGTAATAGCGAAAATTGACCATAACAGAAGTTGTATGGCTAAAAGGGGGACATCTTACGATGACCTTGTTCTTGACCTTGAACTTGTCTTTCGAGGTTATTTCAAAGCCAACTTGAATATTTTAAAACCCGGACTTAAGCTTGCTGCATTGGCAGCACTGCATTCTTTATGATTTCCCCAATAACAAGAATTATTCAAATTGTTTTCATCTCGTTTAGCTTTACAGTGATTACTTTTTTGAGTTCAACGTGTTTCACTGTTCGTGGCAATTTTTACAATTTGCTCACATTTTTTTAATTTTTATTTTAATGGAGTCTTTCTTTTGAATTATTTCGTCAAGGTCAAACAGTCAACAGCAAGTACTACGAAGGCGTTTTGAAAAGGTTGCGTGACAAAAATTCGCTCCTTCACCATGAAAAACCGATCGTTACAAGCTACAATTCGCGTTTTTAAAGATAATACTTACTTCCAAGGTTATGAGAAATTTAGGATACTTTTTGACAACGTAACTGAGAAGATTAATTATAATTTTACTATACAGGGTGTCCTAAATTGAGTAGGATTGCATTGGTATCTCTCTAATTCTTATAGCTAGAGATCTGGTTAAATAGGCAATATCGTGCAGTTTTATATGCTGGTTCAGATTAAGGTGAAAATTTTTCAAAAGTCGGAGCAGTTTAGAAGTTATTCTAAAAAAACTAAAAATCGCGATTTTCTAAAAATTTGGATATATTCATAATTATTAAAAATGCAGAAAAAAGTTTGAAATGAAAGTTACTTGGTTCGATCGCACGAACTTGAGAATCAAGTCAAAACAAAAGTCAAGATGGCGGTATCCGAGATATTAATACTAACTTTCTTATTTTAAATGGCCGCCATATTTGATTTTTATACGTCTAAATAGACTTTCTTCTGCTCTTTTCAACGATTTATAATAACCTATATGAAAATGAAAAATATAAGAAATATTAAATATTACAATTTTATTTTGATTTTTTTAATTATTTTTAAAACAAATGCAAAAATTGTTAAAAAACGTAATACAACTAAGGAGTAAATTAACAATAAATTATAAGAAATGCTCAAAATTCTGACAGTTATTGACAAAAAACAATTATCAACGTTAAATTTTCGCTAATCCGAACATTTCAACTCGTCATATAGAAAATCAAGTTAACCTATCTAAATCTAGAGCATCAACAATTTTAAAAAGCACAAGTTTTACCCTCATAAATTGCATATTTCTCATACTTTACAAGCAAATGATAACATCCGTAGATTAACATTTTGCAGAATGTTAATGAACAAAATTACGTAAAATGGTGATTCTATAAATACAAATTTAAGGATAGATGCCTCCTACTTTTCTAATTTTGGATTATTTAATCATCATAATGAACACTATTGGGCTCAGGACAATCCCTACATAGTGATTCCATGGCAAATGCAAGTGTGGAAAACAATGAATAACGTGAGTGAAGGTGCATGTAACCGAATGGAACAGTGTTGCCTCTGACACTCACATCAGATACTAAATTATGAACACCGTTCACGATCTATTCTGGTCAAGTTGGGCTTATGGTCGGATTTTTTTAAATGTGAGTAATAGCGGTTTTACACGGTCAAAGAAATTGATGAAGAAATTGATGAATTTATTCATAGAATAATTCGTGAATAAATTGAAAATGTGAAGGCGTATTACACTGTCGAATTTTTGCCAACTGTAAATTTGGAACTTCTGCACTGTCAATGTGTTACCAACTTTCAGTGATACTTTCTTTTCATCTTGTCTCTATTTGTGTGTTAAAAATGAAACTAGGAAAAGTAACAAAAAAACATTGTGCTGCCTTATATGCGTTAGCAGTAGCTGCATATGTATTACACTATGATTACACCATGTCAGATACACCATGTGCACATGTTACTTTCTGGTAGGTTGGTATTAATTTAAAACCCGAAATGTAACTAGAATTCCCCCAAAAAATTGCCGAAAACTATTTATTCATTAATTTATTGCCGTCAATTTATTCACGACAATTTTGTGTATTACACGTAACAATAACTTCAAGGTTACAAAACAAGGTTATTTTTAATAGAAGCCCTTATATATTTTTATGTTGTATAAGTGTTAAAGAAATGTCAAGCAAAATAAACTACTCAGTACCAATCGCATTTATGAAATTTCTTTGACCGTGTAAAGCAAGCATAACATTAGGGAAATGATTTATACGGTGCTATAATATTTTTATGTGCACAATATCATTAGGAAATTCTTCAAACAACCCTATAAAATTTATTGGATGATTTACCATTGGCACAAATTATTCAAATTTGGTACCAGTAAGATGGCGCCACTCCACTGAATGCTAGAGTTGTCATTACTTATTTAAATGGCCCTTTTAATAACAAAGTAATTGTTAAGATGTATATGAGGCTGCATACCACAGAAACCCAATGGTGGGCTTCGCTGCGTTATTTGCTCCCACCACAAATGAGCGGGAGAAGAGGGCAGTGTGCAAAGGCAGTCGAGAGTTCGCCAACAGCAAGCAATGTGCTAACATGTGCCTAGCAATTAATACAAAACAAAATATACAGTTCACATACAGAATACACAGCGTTTTATTTTAAACCTGTTACAACAAACAAAACAACAATAACCAAGGTACATACATGGCCCCACATATGGTCCTACAAACAGAATTCAATCAGTGACTAACATTAATTGCGAAGCACGTGGGCTTTCGGTAAAACCGCAAAACAACCTCCGAAAGCGGCGGCTCATCAAACATCCACCAGACGGAAGCAGCTGCAGGTGTTCAATACTCCAACCCGGCAGCCGTTAACAGCACCCAACGGAAGCAGACGCCATTAGCGACCTGTTCAGGGTGCCAGACCAGTCCATCAGGAGCAGAGGTGGGTCAACCATTTTGTCCTTTCCTTGCATATTCACGTAGATTTAATTTGGTTCACGTACGAAATTAAACATGAAGCCAACGAAATCACAACTCGATCAAATAAAACGCCAAGTGGATCGTTTTGAGGTGTACCTAGACAATTACGATAGGGCAGATCATGACGAGCTAATAACGCGGTTAGAAACAATTAGTCTTTGTATTCTCAATACACAGACGTACACAGTCAGCTAACTGACTGCGGAAAATTGCATGACGTAAAAGAGCTTGAAAGCTTCGAGGCGAGCTACTTCAAGGCCGTGGCTTTAGCGCGAAAAATAATCACCAAGCAAGAACGTGACGCATCATTTAATGCCTCAGGTGTTGCTGTTGCTCTGGGTTCGCAAGCGCCAATAAAGTTGCCTACCATAAATTTACCAGTTTTTGGGGGAGCATATGAAGACTGGATGGGATTTCGTGACTCATTCCAAACATTGATTCATGACAGTCCAACACTAACAGACGCACAAAAATTACTTTATCTCAAATCATGCCTAAAACAGGATGCGGCACGGGTAATCCACTCGTTGCAAACAACTAATATCAATTACGCCGTGGCTTGGGATCTGCTCAAGCAACGATATGAAAACAAGCGGCTGATTATACATAATCACATCAACAGCCATCATGAATATACCACAACTCCATAAGGAGAAGCATGCGGAATTGCGCGACCTCTGTGATCGCGTCCAAAAGCACTTACGCGCCCTGGAGGCTCTAGGGCTACCAGTACAATATTGGGATGCACTAATCATTCACATCACTGCATCAAAACTAGATAGCACCACAGCCCGTGACTGGGAGCTAGTACAATTAAAGGATGAATTACCAGCAATAAATGAGTTTTTTGATTTTCTATCTAAGCGATGTTACATGTTAGAGTCTGTAGCGAGCGAATCAAAAATGAAGCAGCCAAACACGAAATCATTTGTAACGGCAGAATCACACACAAAAAAATGCGCACTGTGCAATGAAGCGCATCAGATTTATTCATGTGCGGCTTTTCAGGAACTCGCGGTACCGAAACGCATAGTTGAAGCTAAACGGCTCAAGCTGTGCTTAAATTGCTTAAAAAAGGGGCATCTCAGAAACGAATGCAAACCAAACTTTTTCTGTCGAAAATGCCAGAAAGGGCACAATAGCTTACTTCATCTTGAAGCTTATAACAATGCTCGCGCCCCAGTATCTTCAGCTACCATCACGAGCGCGAACGAAACAACCATTTGCAACGTTGCAGCCACCAAGGGCGTACTCCTTGGCACAGCCGTGGTCAACGTTTACAGCAACAGCGGAAAAATGCACAAATGTCGCGCGCTTCTCGACTCGGCCTCACAATCCAACTTCATTACTGAAGATCTATGCAAACTGCTTGATCTCAGACAAACGAACGTAAACATAAGTGTTTCGGGTATTTCCGATATAAACTCGAAAATAAACAAAAGGGTAACGGTGCGTTGTCAATCAGTACACAACATGTACACGGCAAGCATGCATTGTCTCGTGATAAAGAGAATCACAGATGATATGCCCGCCGAATCATTCCACAGGGAATTCCTCAATATCCCTGACGACATCGTCCTAGCAGATCCGCAGTTCAATGAAACCGGCGCGATTGACTTGTTAATCGGTGCAGGCATATTCTGGAACATTTTCTCTCAAGGCCAGATAAAACTCGGAAGAAACATGCCCATACTACAAAAAACGCAATTGGGGTGGATAATTTCCGGTCCGCTACCGCTTCATAGTAATAATAAACAGGCAAACCATGTTTGTTGCCTCAGCAAATTAGAGCAATTAAATGCGCAAATAGGAAGATTTTGGGAAATTGAAGAGGGTTCTGATAACACTTTTCGCTCTGCGACTGAGGATCAATGTGAACTCAATTACAAAAAAACTACCCAGCGACTACCCGATGGTCGTTTCTCCGTAATCCCTTTCACGGGTAGAGAAAACGAGCTCGGCGATTCCAAGGAAAGTGCGATTAGACGATTTGCGGCGTTAGAACGGAAATTTAGTCGCGATAAGAAATTCAAGAACAAAATAGAGATTTTCAAAGGATACTTTGGCGTCCGGAAGCCACACAGCCGTTACAGTCATATACACTCAATACAGTCACTTACGGCACCGCCTCGGCATCATATTTAGCCATTAGATGTCTCCACGAATTAGCGAACGAATTCAAAAACAGCTACCCTGAAGCTTGCTCCGTGATTCTAGAAGATTTTTATGTTGACGACTTAAACACGGGTTGCAATGACATCAGCAAATTAATCCAGGTTAAGATGCAAATAGACACAATTTTGAAATCGGGCGGATTCAATTTGCGAAAGTGGGTTTCCAACGACAAACGCATCATTCAGGATTCTATAAATCCGGAGGCAAATCTAATAACCTTTGAAAAATCCGTAAAAACCTTAGGATTGTTTTGGGATCCCATGAGTGACAATCTAGGGTATAGCGGAGAGCAGGAAAACGTGCGATTACAAAGCGCGGGATCCTAGCTACAATCGCTCAAATTTTTGATCCATTGGGACTTATAGGCCCAAGCACCATCTCGGCAAAAATCATCATGCAAAGACTATGGCAACTAAAAATATCATGGGACGAGTCAGCCCCCCTCGATATTCATACCACATGGGCATCATTTCAACAAAATCTGCTTCAATTAGATTCGATAAAGGTACCGCGACACGTAGCATGCAATGGTGCAGCTCGCGCAGAATTACACGGATTTTGCGACGCCTCCGAACAGGCTTACGGGGCTTGTGTATACGTAAAAACAATAGACGGCATTTCGCGTCCAAAGGTACAATTACTCTGCGCAAAATCACGAGTAGCTCCCTTGAAGACAATAACAATACCACGATTAGAATTATGCGGTGCACTCATGCTCGCAAAACTCGTGCTCAAGGTAACCAAATCAATGCGTATGACCTTTGAATCAGCATATTTTTGGTGCGATAGCCAGATTACATTGACTTGGATCAAATCCCCCCCAAATCAATGGAAAACTTTCGTAGCCAACCGGGTCAGCGAGATACAGAGCAACACCAATGCGGCCGATTGGCGCCATGTGAAGACAGGCGACAACCCCGCAGACATAATATCACGCGGCATGAAGCCACAAGACTTGCGTACCAGCTCTCTTTGGTGGCATGGACCCGCGTGGTTGTCAGAACCGCAGGCACGATGGCCTGCACAAGCAATACAGTGCCGTCACGACAAAATACCAGAAATAAAATCAATAACACTCCTAGCTACCACTGAAGAATTCACTCTGTATTCAAGATTTTCAACATTTTCCAAATTAAATCGAGTTGCAGCCTATTGCCTTATATTCGTTAGCAACTGCAAGGTAGACAGAGAAAATCGAGAAACGGGAGTTCTATCAACTATTGAAATCAGAAATGCCGTGCATGCTCTGATAAAAAACGTACAGGGACAAGCATTTCCCAGAGAAATAAAGAATCTAAAATCCAGCTGCGTTTTGCACACCAAATCCAGCATCTTAGCATTATGCCCATTCTTAGACGAGCAAGGTCTAATGCGCGTGGGAGGACGCCTAAAGCTATCAGAATTCACGCGGGACAAAAAACACCCTATTTTGCTACCAAAGGCTCACTCGCTGACAAAATTGATTGCAAAGAGCGAGCACATCAAGTTGCTACACGCCGGACCAGAGACGGTGCTCGCGTCCCTACGCGAGCGATATTGGCCCATATCGGGACGCAATCTACTCAAACAAATCACGCGTAATTGCGTACGATGCTTTCGTTCAGACCCCAAGCCAGGCGCTAGTATAATGGGCGAGTTACCCGCGTTACGGGTTGCACCAGCAAAACCATTCAGCACTTGTGGCGTTGACTACGCAGGTCCATTCAAGTTAAGGGATAGAAAGGGTCGGGGATGTAAAGTTACGAAATCCTATCTGTGTATATTCGTGTGCTTCATTACGAAGGCAATGCATTTAGAATTAGTAGGCGATCTCATCACCGATTCATTTATGGCAGCCTCAGGCGTTTTGCGGCTAGGCGAGGGTTACCTCACACAATTTATTCCGATAATGGGACGAATTTCGTGGGTGCAAATCGCGAGTTGAAGGAACTATTCAATCTCATTATGTCAAATAAAACAAACATCATGGAAAATGCGTCTCAAATGGGCGTGACCTGGAATTTTATTCCTGCAAGATCTCCTCACTTCGGAGGTTTGTAGGAAGCTGGGGTCAAATCCGTAAAAACACAGTTAAAACGAGTACTAGGCGAATGCGCGTTAACCTACGAGGAATTTGTTACAGTATTGAACCAAATTGAATCATGCTTGAATTCCCGTCCTTTAACCCCCTTGTCTAGTGATCCACACGATCTGCAACCCCTCACTCCGGCCCACTTTCTGATCGGAGAGCGTCTCACTGCGCTCCCAGACGAAGAGTTGCTACCCATAAAGGAATCCAGATTGTCCAGGTTTCAACGGGTGCAACAGCTGCATCAATCATTCTGGAAACGGTGGTCGAGAGAATACATAAGTACCTTACAACAACGCAGCAAGTGGAAGCACCCATCCAAGGCGGCAGTAGCTCCAGGCGATCTGGTGCTCATGCAAGAGGACAACACCCCACCATCCCATTGGCCACTCGGACGCATCCAAGAATTACACCCTGGAGCGGATGGAGTTGTGCGGGTAGTGACCGTGCGCACAAATAAAGGTTCTTTCAAACGTGCTATTGTAAAGGTGTGCGCCCTCCCAAAGGAAGACGATTTTAGTACTTAAATGCGTTCACATGTTTATTTTCAATTACTGTTCTTAGGTTCATCAACGCTAACCTGAACATACTCAAATTAGGAACTTTCTTACGTTTTGTTATTTAACCATACTTCATGTCACCAATTTATTAATCGTTAATACCATTCCATCAACTATTCAATTTGTTAACAAATTTAGAATCTAATTTAGAATTAGATATTTAATGTTTAGTTTAAGTTGTTTTGAAACCTACTGGTTTCAAGGCGGCCGGTTTATGTTAAGATGTATATGAGGCTGCATACCACAGAAACCCAATGGTGGGCTTCGCTGCGTTATTTGCTCCCACCACAAATGAGCGGGAGAAGAGGGCAGTGTGCAAAGGCAGTCGAGAGTTCGCCAACAGCAAGCAATGTGCTAACATGTGCCCAGCAATTAATACAAAACAAAATATACAGTCCACATACAGAATACACAGCGTTTTATTTTAAACCTGTTACAACAAACAAAACAACAATAACCAAGGTACATACATGGCCCCACAGTAATAGCCAGTAATACAACTGTTCAGTGATTAGCCAGATCAGCATACTTGACGCCTCTTGACTTTTATTTTGTAGGGTACTTTAAAAAACAAAATTTATGGAAGTAACTTCAATTATAAAAATATAGATGAACTTCGTGAAGCAATGAGAGAGGCTATAAAAGGCGTTATTCGCAACACATTCGATAAGTAACTGGCAATATTCTAAAACGCTGTAATTGTGATTAGCTTATTTTTAGCCATTTAACCAATAACAGTTCGCATTTTGAGCATTTTTTATATTTTTTTGTTATTTTACTACTAAGTTGTATTACGTTTTTTAATTTGTTTTACATTTAAAAAAAAATTTATAGAATAAAAATAAAAATTGGAACAATTGATATATCCCATAATTTTTATTTTGACACAAAAAAGTCGATTTATCCGTGTAACAATCAAATATGACGGCCATTTAAAATAAGAAAGTTGCTATTTATATCTCGGAAACCGCCATCTTGACTTTTGTTTAGACTTGATTCTTAAGTTTGTGCGATCGAACCAAGTAACTTTTATTTGAAACTTATTTCCGCATCTTTAATAATTATGGAAAGATCGTAATTTTTAGAAAATCGCATTTTTTTTTTTTTTTTAATAATTTGTAAACTGCACGGACTTTAGAAAAATTTTCAACTTAATCTGGACCAGTATACAAACCTGCATGACATTGCCCATTTAAGCAGATCTCTAGCTTTCAATATAACAAAGATACCCATGCAATCCTACTCTAGTTAGGACACCCTATATAACATAAATTTACTATTACAAATGAGTAACATATTAGTATATTACATAATGAGAGTTGTAAGAAGCATATTACGCACGAAGAGAAATTTTACAAACCGAGTCGCGCAGAAGCGAAATTAGTAATTTCTCGAGTTCATAAATGCCTTACAACTCAAGTAATGTACGCAATTTTTTCTACTCTTAGTCGTTATTATGAAATATTTTGCAAGAATTGATACATTTTTGTTCTGTCAGATGCTCATGGCATTGTTTTATATTGACCATCATATGACTATTTTGACAATTCAAATCTAAATATCACAATGTTGCCAATGCTCATACAAATAATTCCCCCCTAACTGTAATGTAATATATACAGGGTGAGTTTTAACCTGAAACTTTCAAATATCTCGATTAATAAGCACTCTATGCAAAAATGTCCATAATCAATATTTAATCACTCTGCGGGGGAGAGCATATTTGGCACATTAGTACCAAAAATAGGTCCCCACCCCCTTCCTTGTAGGTGGGGCGGTGGGTCACTTTGAATTCTGAAATGGGAACTAACAGTTTTTATTACTGATTCCGATTTTACGGCTAAAAATACGTAGGATTTGAATAAAACATTTTTGTCGATTCATGATCAGATAACGCTGTAATCGACAAAATTCAATTATTTTCGATTTCTCCTACTGAGAACCTATGCATACGATTCTGCAACACACTTACAATAAAAAAATACTACATTTTCATGCTCCTATCGCTAGTAAAAACTGTTTTACCCTGTTTGTAATGTAAAATACTATTGTACAGGGTGTCCCAAAAATAGTAGGCAAGCTCAGCAGCACGCCACTCATGAGAGTCCTTAAAAACGTACTAACAAATTAAAAAATTTAAATAAAAATTAAAAAAATAAAATTAAAAAAAAAACAACAAAAAAACATAAAACATAGGCTACTTTATTATGAGTATTTTAATTGTACAGAACAATTGTTGTCACGTTGATTTTACAACCATTTTCATTTTGAAATATTTAAAATTTAGATACGCTATTAGAAATGGTAATATCCAATAATATTATGTTACACCTTTGACTGGCAATATTTCGAAAAATATAACCCGAGGAATTTTACTAGTATTTTTTAATGACTCATTTACCATCCCCGAATGGCGTAATGTTGAGCTTGTCCACTATTTTTGGGACACCCTGTATTTAGATCTCCTACCAACACCAATTCATCTATAGTTTGTAGCAGGTCCCATGCCGCTGTTTCTAATAATTCTTTTGCTTTTATGATGTTTTTTGAAGGGGATCTACGAGTATACCGGGTGGTCCATTTAAGTAAAGACATCAAAATATCTCTAAATATAAGCATCGTACGAAAACATGTTTCTGATGAAAGTTAATATAAATGAGGAGGCCCATTCACTCGTGCAAAAATTAATCCACGATCACCACCCATTTTAAAGGGATGTCGGGTAACTTCGATATTTTTAATGGGAACCCCTATTTTTTACTGCAGATTCGGATTTTTCTCGAAAAACTATGGAGGTTTTAATCGAAATATTATTTTATAATTGTAGATGGCAAAAATTAATAATGTTCGTTTTTCGAGGAAAATTCACGTATTTTATTGCAAAATGATGCAACAATGAAAACAAAGTTTTATGTACCATATGTGTGCTTGTTCTTAGTGAGTCCACTTACCTCTCACCATCGGGGTGTCCATAATATTGGCATATGTCCATAACATAAAAGTTGATTTAATTGACGATTTGATTTGATTTTTATACCGAAAAGGTGGCTTCCGCCGCTGAAGAAGTAACAGAAATTTGTTTTGATGACGTCGATTGCAACGCCATCTACAAAGATTTAAAAAAAGTTAAAACCTCCATAGTTCTTGTCATAAAATCCGAATCCGCAATAAAAAATAGGGGTTCCCATATAATATTTCAAAGTCACCACGCACCTCCTCAAAAATGGCGGTGGGCTGATCTAATTGTAGTACCAGTGAATGGGCCCCCTGAATTAATTAACTTTCATTTGGAGCATTTTTTCGTACCATGCTTATTTTTCGAGGTATTTTGATGTCTTCATTTAAATGGACCACCCGGCATACTACACCCGGCGAAAAATATCATAAAAGCAATTGAATTATTATAAATTGTATTTCATTAATACAAAACTCCACTGTAATTATTATGAAATCTAATACACACGTATAATAGGTATACATTTTATAAAAAATCGAATGGTTACTAATCAAAATCTATACAATTTGATTTTACTTTATTTCCCAAGCCTGAAGCCTGAGAATTTTGAACTCCAATGTATTTATTATGCTATATATGCTTATTTCGTAATGCAATGTCTAAATTTTCATGCAAGTACTTTATCAATTTTATCAGCAGTTGCACAATTTGCGCCGATTAATAGCAAGGCGGATGTTGAATCGCAATGCGAGTTCATGGATAAGCATAGTAGTCAGTGCCAAGAACGATGCAGTGTTACGTGATTTTATGTGCGATAATTATAATAGATGGTTTATATGGTGAGTACTGATTTTTAAATACATTTTGATGCTAATATATTCGTAATTTGTTTTAAGGTAGCCATTTTATAACAAAAAAAAAAATACACCGATATTATACTAAGTTATTCATCTTATTCGTTTTATAGAATAAAAATTAACGCAGCATTATAGCGTCAGTTTAGAGGTAAAACTCATTAAGTAACAGAAGGAAGGGGTTGTGTAGCACTATCAGGTAACATGTATATATTTTTATTAATCTACATGGACTAGTTTCGGTCTAGAGACTTTCTTCGGCACGTCCAAATCGTTATTTAAAGCAAAAAATAAACATCTTACATTCGAAATAGCATAATTAAAATGGTTAGTATTACTTACAGTCAGTTTTAGGCTGGTGAGATGAAGTAATTAGTCTGTGCTGTCATAATGGTGGTGAATATGTAGAGGAGGCCTTGATGATTATAAAATAATTTTGAAAATTACATGTTGACGATGTTGAATTTAAATATAAAGGTGTCTAAAGTTTTAACTTTTTTTTTCAAAAAGGCATGACCCTGTGCAGTGTATAATATGCATATTATTTAGGTTATTGTCGTACTGTAAAATTGGAGACATTATGTTAAATTAACCATTGAGCTTATAAAAAAAATGAAATGACATACCCCAGAATGCAGTCTCAATAATAGTTTATTACTCTTATTTAACTATAATGCAGTCTAGATGTTGTAAGGACTGATGAGTATTTTTCCATGGTGAATTTACAACTGTGTGATCGGCCATCTTATTAGAGTTGTGCCAATTAGGTCCATGTGAATTAATAAAAAATATACATACCTGTATTACCAAATGGTGCTACACAACCCCTGTGCTGCCACAATAATTAAAAATCAGGATGGATTTAGACACCTTTCATTTCATTAAGTAATACATTAATCATTTAAATGTATTAACTTATTCTGTGTACGATTCTTATGATATCTTCAGTACTGTTGACGGTAATTTAGTTGAATGGTAGCTCTTTGAATTATTGAATTGGAACGAATATATAATTTTAGGTATCTATGTAGATTAGGGTGGCCCTTATTTTCGACTTTAAATTTTATTTTCGCGGCACCCCCTAAAATCGTTCCATCTGGTGAATAATTAGTTTGTGCAAAGTTTGAACCCAATTGGATAATGATAAAACGTGCTGTTTTATGATTTTATTTTCGAATTTTCAGCTACATTTAAAAAAAAAGTATTTATACTAGAAATGGATTTTATAGTTGGAATTAAATTAATAATACACACGTTTAATGTTCTGGTGATGAAATGCTTTATTAATGTAAAATAATAGTTGTATAATATATAAACTAATGATAACGTTAATATTGTCTATTAAATAGTGTTTGTTTTTTACTATCAGGAAATCAACGACGATAGTCGCTTACAACTAGCAAAACAAACTGTTTTTGATCTTCATTATTTGTTAAAATTTTATTATAATCCTCAATAAGTTTTATTCCTCTTTCTGCCGTATCATTTATTACTCGTACTTTCGTCACAACTGCCATTGCTTCATAATAATAATTGTTTTCACTCCATGTTAATGGATCTTGTCGGAGAAAATCATCTTCTAGTTCCAAACGTTTGAAACTGAAAATAAAATTGTCGCCTGCACCCCGAAACTAAGTACCATTAAATGGGTAATTTCTTTCGCTTTATTACCAAGCCAGATTTTTCAAGAGATGTTTGATTTAAATTTATGTTGAATATAATGTTTAAATTCTTGTAAAATAATAGTAAAATTATAAAATCATTTAAAATAATTGATACGATTTGAAAAAAAGTCTTCTAATGCACCCAACAAAATCATGAAATCGTCGAAATTAAATAGCAAAGCGGCACGTTTTCCTTTAATTTTGTTGTTTTCAAACTTGGCACAATATGTTTTCTCACCAAATGGAACTATAATAAAGGGTGCGCAGAAATAAAATCGAAAAAAAAATCAACAAGTAACTAAGGGACACCCTAATATAGATACTTCAATTATTTACAATTACCTGCATACCTGCATACCTTGTTAATAATTTGTTGAAAAAAATTGCTGCATTTAAGCATTACCTGACTCAGATTGAATGGTGGTATGACGAAGCTATATAAAATGTCCTTATGTCCATGAATGTTATCATTATTACCAAATAATATATAAATTTAGATGATTAAAATTTAATAATATAGAACTTTTAAAGTCTTATTAACTTGTAACTTCCACCGACGCATTATATTTCCACGAAGAGTACACTCATTTATTCCATTCCCCAGAGAGAATCTCGAGTTGCACAACAGACGCTATGCAATTACGTGACAAATTCATTTCATTTAAATAGAAATGTGCACTTCTTCAGTTTAATGCACATGATCTCTGTATTATTAAACTGCATAAGATTTAACGTTAATTTTAATAAATAATTGGTGTACGTGACCATTCCATTATTAAATTTCAAGACAGTTAATGCCAATTTTAACCAATTAGTGTTTATTGTTCATAAAAAAAATCAAAATATATGGGTTGGCGTATTTTTAACACAGAAGACGTATTCTTATTATATGAAATACACGGAAATAGTTAATGATTGTAAAAATTTCTTTATTTGTTTAAACGCAGAAAGGTGTACGCGAATGATATAATATATAAATATTAATGCACGATTGAATATATCGCAGCTTCGTACATCACTTCGGTAACAAATGATAAACTCGGCAATAAATTTCCAAAATCTGACTGTTTTTTAATATTTTTTTTAATATTGAAAAAATTGTACCTGCGGTGATGATTTTGCAAAATTGCAGTATTGATAACAAATTTAGATTGTTTTGATACGCATCTTAAACAAATTATAAACTTGGCAATTACTTTCCAAAATTTATGTATTCTATACTCATCATCATTTTGCAAACAACATGTTGTAAACGTAACGGAATTTTTTTTAAATGCAAGTATTTTTTATATTTCTTGAATCTGTTGTGACTTGTATTGGCAAAGAAACAATTTAAACAATTGTACCTGTGATTATATTTTGCAAAATTACAGTATTAAAGTCTTAAACAAATTATAAACTTAGCAATAAATTTCCACAATTTGAGTGTTAATTACAAATCTTCATTTTGTAAACTTATAAACAGGCCGTACGTGAGCCCTACTTATATACAGGCACAATAGTAGCTTACTGTTGGAAATGACAGAATGAACATTATTATTTATTGTTGAAATTTAATTAGAGTAGTTTTTTTGAGTTCTTTACTGATTATCATTTTTCAATATTATTTTAGTTGCAGAAATGAAAATATAATATGTTTGTTAAATTAATATGTTTAGAATATTTTTAGACTTATGTTTTTAGTGTTTAGCATGTTGTATTGTTAGTTGGAGAATGGTGATCATCTCAATCACAATTCTCATTTTACAAAACGATCAGCGCTACCTATGATTTTTGTATATTTTTGTCTACACTCTTTCAAAAGTAGAATAAAAAATAATCTGCCTCAAATAATATTGTAAGAAATATTAAAAATATTGAGCAGTTTTCAATGTAGTCTAAAATAAAACACAAGTTGAAAACAATAAATATTTATCATCAATAATTTCAAATTTTGAGAGAATATATGGAAATAATATTTAGTTATAGTAATAAATTTCAATTAAAGATTATTGATTTATCTCAAATATAAGTAAACTATTGAAATTTGAGAAGTTTATAAATGTTTTCCAACTTTTGAATGTAATTATTAATAATCATTAACAATGATCACATCACAATTGTAATGAGAAATTTGTAACAAATCCACCAATAATTTGCAAGAAATCGAAGGAAAATGCATAAGAACAAAACAAAAAGCAAGAAATAAAACGAAAAAGTGTAAGATATGAAAGGAGAATTTGTAAGAATTTTATAATAAAAATCACTATTTTATTTACTATTCGCTAATTCACTATTTAATACTTTTATGTTGAAATTTTACACAATTAATAAGTAACTATACTCGGGATTATCAATAACTGTAAAAATAAAAATGAATCACATCTTTAGATTTTCCCGAAATTTAATCTGAAGTCAGAAGAGTAATACAGGGTATTTCACCTCCCGTCTTTGTAGCTCAGTTGAGTTAAGACTTTGATATTTTGCAGACTTGCAGGTAACCATAAAAGGCTCCCAAATAAGCAGCAAAATATACAGCATTTAATCTAAAAATATATATCATGACGTCACACTTTTTTGGAACACCAAGTGTATTTTGCCATATACAGGGTGTTCCATTTTTGCAGGACAGCCTTCGACCTAGTTTATTAAATGGCACCCCCTATATAAATTTACATATTTGAATTTGCTCTTATTTGGGCTTAATAAATCCATTTAGTTTTGGCAATTCGCTTTAACCGTTCAGAAGTTGTTCACGTTCCTCTAACAATTAATGAGCTTGCAGGGCAATTGGTTGCTGAGATATCAAGTTGGGACTTTGCCTGCGCCTAAACAACTGACTGAGGTAACTTCTAGCGGTAAGACCGCCTATCTGCATTGTGGCATCACCTTGCTGTGACACATTAATTTTGGTAAACTTTGAAGTGCCATAACTTGATTTTTTGGCACACCCTATATTTCAGTACTTAGTTCTATTCAGCGTCTCAGTTTACATCCCTTTTGCCCGTTATATTTTTTCTTAAAAGTCGATAGTTGAGAGATAATTCTGATTTTCTTAAAAATCTACACAGATCTCATCGATATAAACTTAGCGGGCCTTGAAAATCACTTAATTCTGTCATGCGAACTTCAAAGTGACATTTGTTGTATGAGACGTTTTATTTTTGTTAGCGCATTTTCTTAATGATTTTTTCTCATAATGAAATGGTGGATATGGTTTATGTACACGCTGACAGCGCAAACCGTTGCTGGCGTATGGGTGAATATTAGGGCTGTCAATACCCGAAGTTTCAGGAACCGGGTACCCGGTTCTTGAAATACCCGAAACCCGGATACCCCGGTTCCGGAACCGGGTTTCAAACCCGGGTACCCGGAACCGGGTTTCAAAACCCGGGTACCCGGAACCGGGTTTCATAACCCGGGTACCCGGAACCGGGTTTCAAAAGTCGCAAAATTTTTTTTTGTATATTCCTGGAACGTCTACATCATCAGAACGAGTTTTTTTCGGTGGCAGGGAATCTTATATCTGCCAAACGAAATTGCTTGCTACCCAAAAATGTAGAAAAAATAATGTTTTTGTATCAAAACCAACATTTGTAACCATTCATTTTATTTGCGTTATTATATCTTTTTCTATTTTTTTTTATATAAATGAATAAAATTATATTATGCATTATAATTATTACATTATATTATTTTCTTATGGCTGTGAATGTTGCTTAACATAACCGGCAAACTTTCTTAGTATATAAACGGGTCCAGTTCAACATGTCCGCAGATGAGCCGCTGTGGCACCATTTTTTTTTTTAATCAATTTGCATTCCTTCTGGTAAAATTTAAAAAAAGCTCTTGGAGGGCCTCAGTTTACTTAAGTCACACACATTTAAGACACACTGTTTTCACTAAATAATAAAATCTGTATTGCATCCATTAAATATTGATAATAGCAATATACTTAAATAAAATACTTTTAAAATTTGCTAGTGAATATTGTTATTTATATTATGTATATGACTTTGTGAAGACAGTGAATATAATTTTCCAAATTTAACATTGAAATGCAAACAAATATTTAGTGTTGAACAAAAAATTCATGAATTTGTTTTATTCGTGAAGTATGAGATCAGAAATCATATTCATTATTTAAATTATTTTGCCATTAATAAATAGTTACTGTAGCTCACCTGATCACGTAATTAAATGCAAGTATAGTTCTGTGCAAATAAATATTGCTCGGTCTTTGCTACAAATTTTGGTACTTTACTAACTATAAACTACCCGTCCATATCTAAACAATTTATCACACAATATGCCAATATTCTGTACATAAATTACAGAACACCGCCTATGTCCGTCAAAAAACTTTTTATTTCGCTAGTATTGCTTTTTAATTTATTAGTTACCTGTCTAATTTTAGTTTTTATTCCCAATCATTTTGCTATGCTTATTATGTCAACAAGTGCGATTTACATTAATACGAAAGGTTTGGCAAATACCAAAATGCAACTAAAAATCAATTGATGCATATTGAAAAACTTCTGCAATAATGTTCATTCTAAATATGTACGCTATAATGAAGGAAGATTCATAAAATATATGTCTATGTGCGTAAACAATTAGTGCTCTACACTTTGATTAATATTGTGACTATAAATTAATTATTAAGAGTATTGTAATAAATTTACCGGGGTATAACCGGGTTTTGAAACCTGGTTCCAGCTACCCGGGTTTTGAAACCCGGTTCCGGGTACCCGGGTTTTGAAACCCGGTTCCGGGTACCCGGGTTTAAAACCCGGTTCCGGGTACCCGGGTTTAAAACCCGGTTCCGGGTACCTGGGTTTTAAACCCGGTTCCGGGTACGTAAAACCCGGCTCCCAGAACCGGGTACCCGGGTACCCGGTTCTTTCTGACAGCACTAGTGAATATTAACATGAACGGCGCACATTGGCAGAAAGAGGAAATTTTCAGACGGTTTTGAAAATGTACTTGCTAGAGAAGAATCCTTAGTGACATAAAATGATCTAGACACTACAGCCGAGTGTCCATCTAGCAGGCATGAAAAAAGGAAGTTTCTCCCTAATTCTCCCTAAAATAAATATAAGTGGATCGAATATAATCCAGGAAGACACAAGGTATTTTGCAAAATTTGTAAATCATGTGATGAAGTGGACATTCTACGTAATACCATGAATAGATATGATAAAGCATCAATAAATGCGTTTGTGAATGGCGGATTTTCAAATTGGAAAAAGGCGTTGGAAAAATTTCAAATACATGAAAATTCTTCTTTACACAAATCCGCTGTGGAAAGGTACAATTCAATTTCCACAGGGAAAATTATTCGCGAAAAAATATCGCTGGCGGAACGGAAAGAAATGATTCAATCATGAGTTGCTTAAAAAAATATATTTCTACCTTGCAATTTTTGGCAGTACAGGGGTTAGCAATTAGAGGCCATATCGAATATCGATGAAACTTCCAATTTCAAAGTTTTACTAAAACTCCGTTCTGAAGATGTCCCTGAATTGAATAGTTGGTTGAATCGTAAAAATTATAAATGGTGCTCTCACGATGTTTTAAATGAAATATTATTTATAATGGCTAGTAATAGTTATTTACGTGACAAGCTTTGTAAATTAATCTTTACGGGCGAGCTGGAAGTTTGTGATTATCATAACAACAGAACACAACAACTAACAAAAGAAAAATTTCAAAATTGGTTCAATATGGTAATCAGAACGGTTGTAATAAAGAAAACGAATCACCATTGACTGCAGGCACAACAGCTTTCTCTGTTTTAACCAAAAAAACGTGAATATGGAAATCGAAAGTAACAACCAGAAAATGGTTGCCGAAAATGTACAAATGAATTTCGAAAATGAATAAATGTTTATAATTATAAGCCCGATCCATTATAGTTTTAAGGTGCTTGTAATAATGTGTGCTTTGAATTAGTTTTCAATCTGTATGCTTTTCTACAGGCCTGTAATATATTACAAGTCTATTGTACAAGCCCGTAAAATATTACAGATCTGTTGCTATAATTTATCGTTTATTTGGTTACCATAAACAACAAAATAACCCTATAAAATGTCATTAACTAAGAAGGTGGAACTAATGTTATTTCCATAATAGTTCATTTTATAAAGGAAGCAACTTATTTTGCTGTTCTATGTGTGCTAACACATAATCTAATGCTAATCTATGAATATTTTATTGGATTTTATGAGACACCTTTCACGTATTCAGAGACGTTGTATTCTGTTATAAATGATGTATTGATAAGGCTAAAATTACCAATTACAAACTGCAGAGGACAGTGTTATGATGGTGCAAGGAATGTAAGTGGAATTAAAAGTGGATTGCAAGGTAGAATTCGACCGTCCGAAAATAGAGCCATTTTTGTCTACTGCATAGCGCATACATTAAATTTGGTAGTTCAAGATGGTATGCAAGAAATTTTGGAAATACGAAATTTCTTAAGCAGTATGAAAGACCTCATACATTTTGTTAATAAATCGCCAAAACGGGAGTCAAGTTCTCTGCGTCAATTTTGTCCGACTAGAAGGGGCATGCGGGTATCTTCACTAAAAAGCATTGTTGATAATTGCCAAACATTAATCGACTTTATACAAAATATCTCTGATAGTGATAATACTGAAGCTGGTGCAAAGGCCAATGGACATTTAAAAAATCTACTGCAACAAAAAACTTTATTAAATATAAAAATGGTTATCAAGATAATTGAAAAAATCGAAATTTTGAATACAGAACTGCAGAAACCGTCCCTGAACTTTCAGCAAGCAAGCAAAATTGAAAATAGATGCTGTGAAGAGTATTGTAAGAAAAATGAGAGACACTGGTTATGAAGCCTTATGGAACGATGCAGAAGTGACAGCCAAATCATTAAAATTAATGGAGATCAAGTTACCAAGACAACGAGTTTCACCTAAGCCATTAAATGATAGTTCCTTAGGGCATTCATCTTTAAATGCGTTTAATTTTTATAAACAAATGTTCTATGAAGTTGATGATAAGGTCATTATAAACCTGGATGATCGCTTCGAAACTGCGTCTATACAACATTTGATAAACATGGAACAGTTTATTTTGGAAAAAGTTGATAATGAGATTTGCACATGTTATGGAGATGATTTTAATGTAGAGCGATTAAAGCTTCACAGGGATATGCTTCTAGATTTGGCTTCGACTGAAGCAGTGCAATTAAATTCAATTACTGATGTCTGTACATTTCTAAAAAGTCGTCAACATATCATGGAAATGTCGGAAATTCATAAATTTGTTAAGATATTTTGAACTATACCTGCGACAACATACAGCTGAAAGAACATTCTCTAGTCTTCGACGTTTAAAATCCTATTTTAGATCGACAACGGGACAGGAGAGGTTAAATCACATTTCACGTTTAAATATTCACCGAGATCTATCGCACTCAATAAATATTGACGATATTGCCAACGAGTTTATTTCGCGGGGAACTGTGAGACAAAACACATTTTCTCGGGAATGATAAATTTTATCATATATTACATTACATTATTTATATTTTATTTATATTATAGGTTTATTATTAGTTTTGAGAATTTTTATTTTTCTTTATTAGTTTTAAGAATTACCAGTTTATTTGCAAAATAAATCAACTTCTTTTTCTAAATGACCAAATAACTGACTTTACTTTTTGCCCCCCTCGAGATTCTGAAAAGTCGGCGCCTATGGTTGCTGCTGACCAGAATCTATTGAGGCATAACAAACCAATAGCAAAAACATTTAAATTAAACTATAACATTACAAAATAACAAAAATAACATTTAACTTTACAATAATTATACATAGTATTATAAAAAGTGTTCAAAAAGGCCCTCTTGTGCAATACATTCGTCAATTCTTTTTAAAAATGAACCATTCACTGTTTCTAAAATGGCTTGATCATTGCTACGGAAAGCCTCTCTAATTCTTTCCTGCATATTTTCCCTGGTAGTAACTTCTGCTTCGTACACCCGATCATGAACAAAACTCCATAGAAAAAAGTCGGGTTTCGTTAAGTCAGGTGACCTTGCAGGCCATGGCACTAAACCTCCTCTGTCAATCCAGCGAACCTCAAATTCTTCATTTAAATAATCCCTAACAATTCGACTATTGTGTGGAGGGGCACCATCATGCTGAAACCATAGTCCTCTAATAAGATCAAGGTTCAAATCATCGAGGTACAATTGAAAATCGTTTTGGAGAAAATCAAGATACATTTGTCCATCTAGTGGACCATAAAAAAAATATGCACCTATAATTCTATGATCCACCACACCTCTCCAAACATTAACAGACCATCGATATTGGTGGTCAAGTGCTCGAATAAAAGAGGGGTTTGTAATATCATAATAATGATAGTTGTTTGTGAGTGTTGACTTCACCGTTTTTCTTAAATGTCACTACGTCTGTAAACAGAACATTATTAAAGAAGCCATTTTCTTGGTGTTCCATATTTCGGGCCCATAAACAGAACTGGTGCCTGGAGACCGGAACATGGTACGGATGGAATTTATTTTCACGGGTTATTCTTGAGACTCTCTGGAGAGGTTTGGAGAATCTGCAGTTCGTGACTTACGGCCCGGGAACTTCTGTGTGGGATTTCTACAACACTTTGCAAAACTAGATGTTCATGTTCACTTTCGATCGCTGGTCTTCCGCGAAGATGTTACTCATGCTGCACACTGCCGCCCGTCCGTTCAAATCTTTCCTTCACGTTTCCAGTCTCTTGGCCTTAGGTGCCTCCTATCGGGATATTTCTGAGCATAAATTCTGGTCGCCAGCAACGGGTTCCGCTCACTTTCATCGAGTACGTAAACCATATCCACCATTTCATCATGTGAAAATTTCATGTTCACGACAAAAATTACAACGTGTCGTACAATAAATGTCACTTTGATGTTGACATGGCAGAAACATTTGATATTCAATGCACGTTAAGTTTATATCGCTGAGATCTGGCTTCAATTTTCAGAAAATCCAAATTATTTCTCAAACTATGAACTTTTAAGAAAATATATAAGGGGCAAAACAGATGTAAAATGAGATGCTGAATACGACTAAGTAATGAAATATAGGGTTGGCCATTTAAAATAATCAAGTTATGGCCCTTAAAAATTTACCAAAATTAATGTCCCACAGCAAGGTGATGCCACAATGCAAATCGGCGATCTTGCCGCCAGAAGATACCCCAGTTGTTTAGGATCTGGCAAAGTCCCAACCCGATATCATAGAAAACAAGTGTCCCGCGATCTTTTTAATAAGTGCCAAATGCATTAAATTTTAGAAAAACATTTACAACTTCTGAACGCTAAATGCCTGGGAATGTGGACAGTTGACCTCTGAAGATAATTAATATTTTTGAATATTTTTTTCTCTCTCTGTACAACATTTAAAAAAAAATCTTTTGAATTTAAAGTTTTTATTTTGATATGTATATGATGTATTTAATATAAATCAACTATAATCTGTCCAGACACCCTTTACATAAGGTACTTTAAGAATACGCCAAATGTGTTTTCATAACCTTTTTGGTTTTTGAGATCAAGTGTCCCGCGCCCTCCGTCAATTTGTTGCAACCTCAGACGATTTGAGTACGACACGAGAACAAAACAGTTCAGGCATTACCCCCCATCTAACCGGTGGAATTTACTTTCGTTAATATCATTCTTTTGGGTTAATTTATTAACTGTAGATATGTAAATGAAGGATGTATTCCATAATTTGTTTTTATTTGCTGAATAAAACAGTTACTACATAGTTTGTTAATGACAGCGGGAAAAATCCCTCCTTCGAACGAAGTCACAATTTCCGTTCAGCTCATATTTCAAGTGAGCGGTAAACTAGTGAAACTAAAGCGGGCAAAGATGATTTGCTGTGATTATTTTTATACTGGAAATGTGTAAAGCTTCGCATACGTATGTTGGATTTAAACGCGTATTGGGTTGGTGTGATCTAAATCAATTGATTTTAAGCATTAATAAATATTAAATTGAAATGATTATATAAATCGATTGGTTTAAATCATTAATAAATATTAAAATGAAATAATGATATAAATCAAATTTTAAATAAATTATTTAGGACAGTGTTCTGAAATAGGCTAGTGGAGGACGCCAAGATTCACATAGGGTTATAGTGCTACAGGATAAATGAACTAATATTCAAAATATTCAAGAACAATAACTTATAAAAAACAAGTAATGTAGATAGCAAACGCCTGTCTCCATATATTTATTAATATGAACAATTGGTATTAATATTAATATTTATAGCAATTTTCTTACACAACAATTATTACGGAGGGTTTAAATTAAGAAATATCTACAACTATTCTCCGTATAATATTCTTGTCAGTACTAACTAAATCATTGTAGATTGTTATTATAATAATATAATACCTAATATTCGCAGCTTGATGTAGAAAAAAAACCAATTAAAATGTATGCCTTTATTCTTTTTTTTTTCAATTTGCACTTTTTGTGCATTTTTAATATACTCTGGATCGTCACATTTCTATTTTTTTTAATTTCCTCGAAACATTTCTGGGAAAATACAATGCATATAAAACTTGGTTGTACCCGAATATTTAATTTGTTTTCCAATTTATTTCCTTCACTTGTGCATTGTTTATCCCCGTTTTATTTAATATTTTTCCAACATTTTTTTCCCATTTCTTTTTTGGTCTTCCGACTCTTCTCTTTCCTGTTATCCTTGTTTCCCATATCTTCTTTGTTTGGTTGTTGTCTTCTCTCCTGATTAGGTGTCTCAGCTATTGTAATTGTCTATTTTCTATCTGTTTATTGAGTAACCTAAGTATTTTATGTGTTCTACTTGTTCTACTTTCTCGTTATTGATTGTAATGTTTATTGCTTCTTTAGTTTCTACTATTTTCATTACCTTTATTTTTGATATATTTATTTTTAATTCAGCTTTTTCCTGTTTAGTTTCCCATATGTTAATATTTGTTTCTAAGTCTTTCTTATTTTGTGCGATGATTGCCACATCGTCTGCAAAAATATATTCCGTTATTGTTGTGGGTTTTCATTTGTTGTATCCTATCACTGATTTCTTTGGCTTGGTTCTAATCTTCTTCATGATTTCACCATTGCTATTATGAACAATAATTCCCCTTAGGGGGCTTAGTCCACCCCCTTGTCTCAGTCCTTTTGTGGTTCTAAATTTCGTTGTGATTATGTCTCCGGTTCTGATACAATTTCCTGTATTGTTATACAGGGTGTTTCCTAAAAAACACCGCTGGCCATAACTACTTTTTTTATCTGCCGATTTCAAAAAAACAAAAACAAGATTAAATTGCTCCACATGTTCTACAAAGGGGCCCTAATTTTGTGTTTTTGCAAAATCAACTTTCATTTCAGCGATAGTCAACTTTAATTTTTCAGATAGCTGCATATATTTTCTTATTGTTTTTCTCTTAGAGATTATTTTTCTGAATCCAAAGATGTATAACAAGTTGGCTTTGATGGAATATTCGTTACTGAAAAAAAAAAGTTTAAATAGTTTTTTAAGTGTGGCGTGAAAAACAAAGCAAACACAATGTGGAAAACATCAGAAATACCTCCTAATTGTATATTAAATGCAACTTATGCAATAAAGAGAAATATGTCAGTTGTGTATTCAACAAGGTGGTCGTCAGTTTGAGCAACTTTTGTAGATAGGTATGTATTTTCTGATGCATATTTTGAATTATTCTAATAAAATATTACATATTGTTTTCCACATTGTGTTCGCTTTGTTTTTCACGCTACACGTGAAAAAAAAACGTGTTTTTTTTCTGTAACGATTATTCCATCAAAGCCAACTTATTATACATCTTTGGATTCAGAAACATAATCTCAAACAGAAAAAAAAGAAAATATATGTAACCATTTGAAAAAAGAATAGTTGACTATCGCTGAAATGAAAATTGATTTTGCAAAAAAACGAAATTAGGGCTCCTTTGTAGAACATGCGGAGCCGTTTAACCTTGTTTTTGGGTCTTTGAAATCGGCCAATAAATAAAGGAGTTATGACCAGCGGCATTTTTTAGGAGACACCCTGTATATGCTTTTGATTGCCCTCCTCAGTTTATATCCTATTTGTCTATCATTTAGTGTCTGCCACACAAATTCTCTTTCCATTTTATTAAACGCTTTTTCTAAGTCTACAAAGCAGATATACATGTCTTTTTGGTGTTCTATGGTCTCATTTATTAGGTTTCTTATTGTAAATAGGTGGTCTATTGTACAATGTGCTTTCCTGAAGCTGCTTTGTAATGGTTCTATTTCATTTTCAAGTTCTTCTTTCTACTATGTTCTCATATACTTTTTCCGCGGCGCACAGTAGAGATAGTCCTATAGTTGCTGGATTCTTTGTTGTCCCCTTTCTTGTGTATGGGCAGTATCACCGCTGTCTGCCAATCCCTAGGTGTTTCTCCTGAATTCCATATTTTATTTAATATGCTTGTAAAAAGTTGTATACCTTCTTCTCCCATGTATTTCAACTGTTCATTTTTCATTTTGTTTATTCTTGGTGCTTTGTCAAGTTTTATTTTCCCCATAGCTGTTCTAACTTCTTCTATACATACTTCTTGTTCTTCCTCGTTGTCTTGTTTGTCTCTCATATTGTTATTGTTTTCTATTGTTCTTTCTGTATTCTGTTTATCTTTTGTATTGTCATTATTTTCCAGTAAACCTTCAAAGTATTGTTTCCATCTTTCAAACATAATAATAATAATAATACGGCACAGTTGCGGACTAGCACTCGAAACCGGCTCGGGAAAGCATAGCAATCCGTCCTTATAAAAAGGTCGTCCATAGCAGACCAGCCTTATAAAAAATCGTCAACACGTAACTATTTATTTAGTTATTATGAACAGAATATTACATAATTACTCCTCCAACAGTGAAACATTTTATTTTGAGATTAGTTTCTATAAAATACGAAAGATAACGAAAAATACATTTTAAGTATAGAAGACCATTTGTCTATGAACTTAATTCCTCCCTTAACATTGATGAAGATGCTGCTGTCAATCTGAAATGAGGTTGAACATTCCTTCTCCTGTAGATGATTTGCCATTTAATACTAATATACTGTACAATGACTGAGCAGTCAGCACTCATATTTTTGAGTAATGTTCTGAGTAGTTTCCATGTTTAAAATATATATGATTGCAATATTTACTTCTCACAATATAGTGTTTCTAATTAAATTCCCAGTAGACAGAATGATTTGAGAGATGTTAGATTATAAGAGCTTCTGAAATCCTGAGTGGTGTAAGTAAGTTTTTTTATTTAATTTAGACACTCCAGAAATATACAAGACCTTGCATATTTCTGGACACTGTGGTGTCCAACGGCTCATATATTAGCATTATTAAAATGCATCTTTCTAAAGATATTACCTTTATAACATATTTTAGGTTTTTACTGGCAAAGATCACTTTTGATAAATGCCATTTTAGTAACGGATCGAATTTAGGTAAAAGTAAAATTATTTCTAAGAAAATACCGTGATGTAAGTCTTCGTTCTCAAATAACAATGTATTCGCAGATTTATAGGGTTGACAGTTTTTTGTCGGACACTTTCTGCATTTGAAAACAAGAAATATAGTATATTTATACATTTAATTTTAGGTATGTAGCTTTCAACCCATTTTCCTTTTCTCGTGTCCTTGAATGCGCTGACAAGTATCTTTCCAATTGTTCATTCCATTCTTACAAAAGAACTGTAATTATTATCATCTATTCACCATTCAAACATTATAAAAATGCATTTTTTTAAACACTATGAAAACCATCCCCTATTCCATTAATATTCTCCATGAAAAAAACACATTTATCATATATTTTAAACGTGTATGTCACTTTGAGTTGGTTCACTAACATATGTTTACCAAACAACTCATTAATATTCTGATCATCTGTTTTTTTTTTAATAATATGTTGTCAATAATTCGAAGGTATTATTCAGTTGGGTGGGTCGAAAAATGCGAATTTTCATGTATCGTATTCTAATAGTGCAGAAAAGTTGCGTATTTGCCTGCTAATAAAGGAAAAAATAACGAAAGAAATCCTATGTTTAATCATCAGTTCGTGCATAGGCTCTAAACTTTGAAAAAATCAGAAATATTACCGCTCAAAATTTACAGAATCCAGCATTTCTGCACGCTTAGAATTCTTAATCTTAATAATCTTTATTTCGCTTCGAACAGAAACAGATACTAAACAATATATACCGGGCTTTTTTTTCGTTTTTACACATATGATTGACAATGTATAACTGGTTGCCTGCATCTACCCGTAAGGAATTTTCTATGTATAATTCTAAAAAAAAAAAAAAACAACTCATTAGCGGTCGGTGCAAGCAACCTGTCAATTTTGCCATATGTTACACAGAGAGGTTATGTTTTTATTCAAGACAATACACGAGAGTATTCGTAATGTATCAAGATCAGCTGATATGTCAACAAATGATTATTTTCTTTGGGGTTACCTGAAAAGTAAAATTTTTAATGACGTACAAATACATAACGTAGATGAATTGAAAGGCCGTATACGTACTGCATGTAATGGCATAAATCCACAATACATTACGATTACTCTGCTTGTCTTCAAAAACCCTGTCGTGTATTGCCTTGAATAAAAACATAACCTCTATGTGTAACATATGCCAAAATTGACAGATTGCTTGCACCGACGCCGCTAATGAGTTGTTTTTTTTTTTTTTTAGAATTACACATAGGAAATTCCTTGTGGGTAGATGCAGGCAACTAGTTATACATTGTCCATCATATGTGTAATAAGGAAAAAAAGGCCCGGTATATGTGCAATACAATAAAGTAAAATAGAATAAAATAGAATAAAAGCAAAGCAAACTGACAAAGTTTATAGGTTAGTGTGGGAGCCAGCGGCAAGACATTCTATAAACTGGGCAAGCGAACGTCCCATTCGCTTATCGCAATTCATTAGGTGATCCCGTCCTGTAGTTTTCTCACATAATTGGCAGCAGCAGTCTTCGTCGATGTCATGGAAGTGGCGTTTGTTGCAGATTAGGTGGTGAAACCCATGGTATGTGTATCTGGTTATTGTGTGTCTTTGTTGTTGGTGGCCCCTCTCCATATCTCCGAATTAAACGCTGATACTTCTGTAAAATTCTTGAAAACGCTTAGAATTCGATACATGAAAATTCGCTTTTTTCGACCCACCCAACTGAATAATTACCCTATTATTCAACACTACAATTTAATTATTTTTTGCACAAATTAAAAACTGAATTCTTTTCACTGACTTCCAAATTATTTTCACTAGCACACTTTTGATTAGGAGTAGTAGCAAGTTTAACGAAACTGCACTAACATTACCACTGCAAGTGCAAGACGTAAAGCATAATTCATGTTCGTTTATTACATTCTTATTTATTAGAAATACCTATTAACGAATTTTTTTTTTAAATAAATTATTAAATAATTTTCTTAATTTTTGTGCCGGCAACCGGTCCAATCCTCTTCTGATACGACATAAATATAATTTAGCGCTGACGGAGCGACACGTCTGCAAGTCCCTTTAAATGAAACGGGGATTTCCTAAAAAAAAAACAATACGGAATTATGCGAACGCGAGCAGGATAAAGCATTAACACGTGATCATACAAATCGGCAAAAGTTAATCTTGAAGGCAGCCCGATTAACGCATATCCCAGCAGAGTCGTCTGGGCGGCGACTGGCGTCGTACAAATGATATCCTACCCCCTTAAAGCGAAATGCAACAACTAAACGGATTTATAAAGCCAAAAAAAAGGTCAAATTCAAATATGCAAATTTATACAGGGAGTGCCATTTAAAAAAAAACTAGGTCTAAGGCTGCCTTGAAACTATGGAACACCCTGTATATGGAAAAATAATTTAACAAACTGCACTTTGGCCTCTAGTTTGCAGTGCCGTTTGGTTCATTTCGATATCATTAACGCTGTAGGTGTAATCGAGCCTGCCCGTCCTATTGACTCACCGTGTATATCTGTTGAATTTGGGGGCGGGTGGGAGGGTACACTATTACTCGGGTGGCAATTCTCATCATTACTTTATTTGTACCAAATAATAGTCCACTAAAAGCATCGAAAGACCGGTCGTAGTACTTCGTAAGGGTGCTGGCAGTGTTGCAAAGGGTACACGCGATGAATATTGCATCACGAGAGTAAGTGTATGTGTAAAACAAAAGAACATTTCAGTAAAACCGATTTCCATACGTGTGAGCATGCCGGTCGCCGCATATTTCTTCCGGATAATGCCTCCGGGATCCGGCACCTCATGTGACGTGCCGCTGCATAAATCGCGGCCGCCCGCCCCCGGGGGCAGCTCCGGGGTCGGGGACGGCTCCGGCAATTGAAGCCCGCAGCATAGTTTTTCGCCTCCGCGGACACGAATTTATCACGTCCACCCTTTTTTGTCTCCTCGCTATTATTCCCCCCGCCGCCGACGCCTCCGCCGCCCCCACAGAACGCCGATAATGCACGCGCGAAGTTCGCCGCGCGGGCATTAATCATCCGCTAACAAGGTCTCGAAAAGTTTCCGGGCCCGGAGTGTATTAAATAGTTGCGAAGTAACGCTCCCCGGAAGTAATTCCGGGGGCGGCGGGCGATTGTGCAATTAGCCGCCCGCTGAATTTGCAGTTATTGCGAGTAGTTCTGCGCCCTCTCCGGCTTGATATGATTAATCTGTTAGTCTTTGGGACGAAGACAAATATATTCCCACAGTCCGCAGTGCACACAATCTCTTATCGTTCAATTTTAGTTAGAGCCGCTCTCCGTCCACCGATAAAGTTTCAAATACTTATCTGACTTTTTAAGATACCCACTCAGGAGCAGAGTCGGGACAAGGCAAACGAGGCACTTTCCTCAGGTGAACAATGGGAAAGGGCGCAAATTGGTGAAAATTTAAAACTAATCAATTGCAAAATATAAAAAAATAAATAAAAAGCCAAACGAATTTGAAATACGACAAAATTTAACAGACCAAAAAACGAGGTATTTAATTCTATAGTGGTCTCTATATTCGGGATCGGTGGTGGGGAATATAACATAAGCTAGGAGAACCGGCTCAATGGCCTCCGAGCCTATGGAGTATGTATATCGCTGGGCGGCCCTAAATTCGTCACACTTCAGGTACCTACCGTTAATCCTACCCTCAAATTCGTCCGCAAGATAAAACTTTTGCTTCAATTGCACAACTAAATTCATCCCGAAGCAAGGGATTATAGTTTCTCAGAAACAAATCGAATCGATACAGGATGCTAAACTGCGAGGTGCTTCCTAATTTCCATTCATGAATTCTTCTCGGAAGAAAATCGAATTGGTAGTGGCAGTAAATGTTAAGCAATTTTCATTCATAAATTTAGTACGTCATAGATTGCTGCCCAATAAACTATGATATGGAGTACTCGCTAAGTCAAAGTGAACGTGGAAATCAAGTTTTAATAGTGAACTTGTAAGAACCCGATCCATATTTAATATTAATTAAATATATTATTCTATAATTAAAACGTGTAAATCAAAAACGCAAATGTAAAAAGGATTTAGAAGCGCACGAAATGGCATGGCCCCACCCGCGTTTTCGGACATGCATAATAGAGAGAAAGCTGACATATATTAATGCGAACACGTAACTAACGTCATCTTGAATTTTAGACTACCTACCTTGGTGAGGCTGACTTCGCCACCGGCGTGGTAAACTTGGGTGGTACATATGTGTAGAGAGAGATAAAGTTCAGAAAAATAAGCAAAAATAGGGCCGGGGTGGTAGAACGTGGAAGGAGAAACAGTATAAATTCAGAGATTCGGCAATCCTCGGATCAGTTAGAAATAACCAGCATCGCAGAACGTGACTCTGCTCGACAAAGTCTCTGCTTGACGATATAAAATGTACAGGGTGGTCCAATTTGGATGTTTCTATAGGGGATCTCGGTAACCAGAAGAGATAGAGAAAATCGGATGGCGTATCCTCGATCTCTTTTTTCAAGACAAACAAAATAATATATATATACAAGGTCCTGCAACAGTGCGTCGGGCTTTGCTAGCGCGCTTTTCTATCGTTAGGATCTGGTCACCTTAGATATGCACCATCAAATTGAAGATAAGAAAAAGGCCTATCAAATAATGAGATAAAATAGGGGGCATTCCATTAAAACAAAATGGGTTATACCGCTTTGAAATTTGTAAAGTTTGACATTTTTTTCTGAACACCCTGTATTACTAAATTCAAATTGCTCATTACCAACATGTTGCTAATTAACCACACTGAGAATATTGCTAAAACTTATTCTTTCCTTCAAAAAACGAGGTCGCTACGATTTTTAAAAGTTGAGCTTGCTTACGCATGATATTAGGAGAAAAAAATTGTAAATTGGCAACACTGTAACATAATCCAAAACTAAATAGACAACAATGAAGAGGTTGAAAAATGTAATCAGAAACCTTGAATAAATACAGGGTGTTCCATTTAAAAAAAATGTTTGTTTTTGTTATTGAGCAAAATTGGGACATCCTGTATATTTGAAAATTTTACGGCACAAAGATTTTTAAACCAATAACTTTTTGTACGAAACATTTTTTTCTTTCTTTCACGGGAAACGCGCTAGGAAAGCCCGACGCACTGTTGCAGGACCCTATATATATATATATATATATATATATATATATATATATATATATATATATATATATACCGGTATTTACGTGTTTCGTAGTCGTGAAGGAAGGAATTTTACAATATTCTACTGTCTTGATGAAAATATTGTCAGGACAAGGTGTTATGATCATAAATACATTTTCCTCTGAATCTACGAGGATTCTTAGTCATGTTTTTAATTAATGAAATACCCGAGTACCAAATGTCTTTGATTAATGAACACACGATTTTCAAATGTTAGCGACGAGTGATAGGATGGAAATTTACAATATTCTGCTGTCTTGATGAAAATATTGTCAGGACAAGGTATAAAATGTTGTTAAGCTCAATCCACTACGCATTGTTCGGCGTTACGAACCCACATTTTCTACCTTTATAAAATTTTGCTCCATTCGCAATTGGCACGGCGCTGCAATGTCGCTAGATAGGTTTTCTCATTAGTATGGCAATTGACTTTAGAGGAGGTTAATAAGGTGTACAGGGTGGCCCAATTTGGATGTTTCTTTAGGGGATCTCGGTAACTAGAAGAGATAGACAAAATCGGATAGCGTACCTCGATCTCTTTTTTCAAGACCAACTCAATGGTGAAAACAAAAATTGGCTATCGTCTTTTGTTTTCAAGGTATGGCTAAAAACTCATTATATTCCATTTTCGATTTTTATTAATATTTCTTTTATGTATGATTTTATTGAGATTCGACTCAGGCACTTTTTTACGGTGAATTGAATGAGTTTTACAGAATTTTAATATCTTCGTTAATAACCGAGATATAATACAAAGTTTTGTTTTTTTTTAAATAGATGTCGTAGTTGGCTTCGGTCTTAATAAATAGGTAATTTTGTTCTGTTTTCCATGATCTGTCATATGTGGATATTATAATTGCAATTTTGTTGAAATCTGTTAAAATTCTATCAAAACGTCATATGTTCTCTTATTCTCTTTTAGCTAACACATTTGACGCGATCTGTATATTTCGAAGTGTTTAACAATGCCGTGCGAAAATTATGAATTATTTGATATCTTAGATGCTTTATTCAAAACAATTCCAAATCACTAATTGACTTAGAAACATATTTTAATCGCTATCCGGAAAGAAAACAACCGGCTAAATCAATATATCAAAGACTAAAAGAAAATCTAATCAACCACCCACGGATCTTTCAAGTAGCCAAAATCAAGGTCTTGCAATATTGTAGACGCCGAAGAAACTGCTACTAATGTAATTTCAGCTGTAATAGTGAATCCAGCAATTTCCAGCCGACATATTGAGGATGAATCCGGAATTTCGAAGAATCGAGCACTTAACAATTGAAATTAAAGAAACATAAATTTAGATTTAGACATTATTCGAAAAAGACACCATTTGAACGACAAAGATATAGGACGACAAATTATATAAAATGAGAAATGATAATATTAATAATTTACGACAACATTTTATTGATTGTATAAATTCAATTTCAAATGTTCACATTCATAATACTACAGAAGTGTTATTAAAAGATGAAACATATGCATTTTGAATCATGGTCATGAATTGGAACATTTATTGTGATTTATATATTGTGTCTATGATTTCCAATGCTTCATTGAAGGGCTTTTCTTTTAATCTTGGAAAAATCAATATATTGGGTTGTCGCCTTTTAGATGATAGAACCTCTAATGTTTCTAAGGCAATAAGATCACTGTTATTTATTTAATAAACCTTATTTACGTATTTTGTAATTTACAGATGGTAAATGTATGCATTTTCAATAAATAATTTTACTCTAAACAATTCAAGCCTACTACCAGTCTACTGCGCCTAACAAGAGAACATATGACGTGTTGATACAATTTTAATAGATTTTAACAAAAATGCAAGTATAACATTCACATGTGATATATCATTGGAAAGAGAAAAAAATAACCTATTTATTATTGTTTATTAACGATAACCAATTTTACAAAATGAAGACAAACATTTAAGGTCAGAAATTATAAATAAAGATTCAATAATTATTATATAAAAGATTTGCAAAAATTGAATAAAGTAAATTAAACAAATAACGTCTAATTTGAATGATAAAACTGAATTGTATTTATCTGTCGCTTGCATAAAAGTAAATTAAATAAATAACGTCCCATTTTAATGATAAAACTGTATTGTATTTACCTGTCGCTTGCATAATCTTTCAAAATGAATAAATCTCACTGAATCCGTATATCTGTGTTTTACTTACTAACAAAAATTACTAATAGACACATTACCTATTAAACGAACCCAATTAAGTTGTCACAATAATGATTTTTAAAAATCAAACATAACGTAAAGTACTATCACTAAATCACGAGCCAAATAAAGATTACAAATTATGAGAATTTGTATAACACCTGTATTTACAGACTCAATCAAATTTACGAAACACATAACATTAAGAAATGGCGAAATTCGTTGGCGATGCTCGGATCGTCTATGTAAGGCGACAGTTAATACTGCTAACTCTGTGGAAATTTTAATCATTCTCATCATAATCACAAAAAAACTTAAAAAATGTAACAGGCAGATAGTAAGTGCTAGCGTTAAACGTAAAGCAGGGGATGATATTTGTGAGACGCCGTCCAAAATAATTCATTCTGCTTTGAAAGAAAATTCAAGCTCAACTCTATCTCTGTGAAAGACATTCATAGCATTCGAAACAACCTATATAACAACAGAAGAAAAACTCTACCACCTTTACCAAAAAGTAGAGCGGCTATTTTGGAGCTATTACAAACAATGAACATTGTGACAATAAGAAGTGAACATTTTGTGTTGATTTGGACACTACAACAGAAATTGTTGTATTTTCGTGTTTGTCAAATTTTGATTACTACTAAATAAACAAGAGAGTGCTTACAAAAACCTCTTAGAACTATTAATAAACAAATGTGACACTTTAGGTTTAAATTTTAGCCCTAAAATAATTGTGGCGGATTTTTAAATAGCTATTCATAATTCCATACGAGCAGTGTTCTCAAATTGCCGCGTAATCGGGTGCAGGTTTCATTTGGCCCAAGCTTAGTTCCGGAAGATACCGAATATTGATCTAGTTCCTGACTACAAGAATGAAATCAGCGAAGTGCGAAAGTGGTTGCACTACAAATTAGGAGTACCATTCTTAAATCCATCTGAAGTAGGCGATTCGTTTGTCTCCGATTTTGGTGAAGTACAACCCAACGATGATCATATTTCACGTTTTGCCGATTATCTCACTGATAATTACATCACCGAAGAAGCAATTTTTCCGCCGAGTATATGGGCTGAAATGAGCGACAGCATGGAAAGAAGCACAACTGCGTGTGAATCCTTCCACGCAAAATTCAACAGTATTTTTTATTCGACGCATTCGACAATATTTTCATTTCTTGAAAGTTTGAACCAATTTCAAACTAACGCCTACATAAAAATCCAAAGTATTGGAGAAAATGCAAGAATCCGTGATCCAGCTGTTCGTCGAAGAAAACAGTGTATTTCAGACAAAATTGCAGAATATAAGAATTGGACTATCACGCGGTTTCATTTTGTTAAATGCGTATCATATTTTTATAAGTGTTAACATTGTTATTGCGTATTTTATATCATAGTTTATGTTAAAAATAGTTTATTTATATTATTCATAGACATGTGTGTTCACTGTACCATTCATACAAACAAATACTGTAATTATTCCACAACAAAATGAAGTTACAATTATTTTTATTTTGAGGACGAGTTTAGTTGCACCCTTTTTATTTACCTAAGTGCCCGCGGACGAATTTAGGTGCAATAAAAGTAGGTAAGTATTTTGCCAAAAGATTAAATTTGGGCTGTGTGAAGAATTTAGGTACGTCCATATCGCCGCAGTTTCTCCCTCGAGTCTCGACATATCACTTTGGCAACGATATACACATTCCAAAGGCTGAGAAGCAATTGAGCCAGTTCTCCGATATAGTTTACATTACATTCCCCACCACCGAACCCGCCTATAGAGATTACCGTCCACCCCTTCCCACAGGCAGGAAAAAATCTCGATACTTATAGGAAAATCCCTGTATGTTTTCTGTATAATAACAAACATAACCTGTTGACTGAATAATGGCATGACAAATTATCAACTTTTAAACAACACGCTCATAACCATCAGCCCTAATTGCGCATAATCGTAGACATAAAAAACACACAGATAAAATGAAGAGAAATACGTGTTCCGAGCGCCGCGTTATTAATTACAACCAATTTCGGGAATATCCGAATGCTCCGGAGGGCGGCTCACCTTTCTCATAATAATAATTTCATGGGGCACGTAACGCCGTTACCTGAGAGCGGGGCGTGCGCCGGCAAAAACGCCGTGACAGGTTAAAATACGAGCTTATAAAAGTAATTGCTTTCTGCTGGGGAACTCGAAATGCCCGTTTCCATATTGAAATACAGCGCTTTGAACATGAATGTAAATGAAGGTCCCCACGTCGGATCTCCTTCTCCTTGATGTGATCCTCAGCGTCCCTTCTCCCTCCCGTCAATTAATGGGGTTCCTAACGTTTCCACGAAATATTTTGAAGGCATTTTTAAGCCCAATATTACATCAACGAGCTTCAGTAACTGAAATAATTGCGGTCAAAGGAGTTCTCACGAAGATACAAATGTAATTATGCACTGTTAACATTCCATTTAAATTATAATTGCTGTGATGGTTTTATTATTGTGCTACCATAAATCAGTCCATAATAAAGTTTTAGACCTTACTTCTCAATTTACAAGAAACTTTCCTCTTCAATTGTATTTAAAGATGCCAGTTTTTGTTTTAAGTATAGATATTTTTTTGTACTCAGATTAGCCCCAAATTTGTAAATTTGTTCAGGAATTGCAGTTTATGGGTGTATGGATATTGGAATTTCCTGAATATCTCTTCAACAATGGCTTTATTTGATTTTTTAATACCGCGATTGTATCTCCAGGGGTGGTATAATAAGTGGTGTTCTCATTTTCATTTTTTGAGAACCCCACGAATTATATTTAGGAAGGGAATGCAATGAATTGATTGAATTATCTACCTTTGACATTTTTTTCGTTGGGGTTAAAATTCGTAGTATTTATAAAATCATTATCGATTTTTGAGAACACCACAAATTATATTTAGAAAGGGAATATAATGAATTGATTGAATTACCTAGTAAAGCAGTTTAAACAGGGAACTAAATATACAGTCTAAATACCTATATTTATTTAGATCACTTCATTTTTCAAACAGCAAACCGCAATTATGTACGTACTTGTACTAGGGACACATTGACATGTCGGGTTATGTTTTTATTAGCAGTCGATTAGAAATTGTTTGTGCGTGGAGGAATCGTACCCATTGTTTGCAAGTTCCCGCAACCGATAAATAAATTATGAATTATTAAATTTATGAATTTGCTGTGTACTTTATTGTAATTAATTAATGTTGTTAGTGAAATATTCTACCTATATGCAACTCTACGATCGAAAATCTCGACGTATTGCCTATTAAAATACCACGAATTTCAACCCCAACGACGACCCCATTTTCAAAGATTGGGGTTGAAATAAGTTGTATTTTTAAAATCATTATCGATTTTTGAGAACACCACGAATTATATTTAGGAAGGGAATATAATGAATTGATTGAGTAATCTAGTAAAGTAGAATAAACAAGAAGCTAAATATACAGTTTAAATACCTATATTTATTTAGATCACTTCATCTTTCAAACAGCAAACCACATTTATTACCACATTTTACTATTTTACTTGAGACACACTGACATTTCGGGTTATGTTTTTATCAGCGGCCGACTAGATTGTGGGCGCAACCGATAAATAACACCATCGCAACGATCGTTGCTGCAATTTGTGCTTAACCAAAAATTGTGACAGCGACTGACATTTGTTGTGGTATTATCCTGAAAATACAACTAGTTGTATTTTCAGAAGTAATATAACAATAGCGTCAAAAATAATCGAATATAGCTGACGTATGCGAAATGTGTTCTGAGAAATACGCCAAGTCCGTAGGACGAGGCGTATTTTAAGGAATACTATTACGTAATCGAAGGACCAGGCGAGTTGTATCGCCAATGTAAATGAAAAGATAATTAAAATTCGTAGGTTTGGAAATAACGTGGACTATAATTAATATGTAACAATAATAAATACACAACGATGTATAACGGTGAAGGTAACGAATTGAAGTCTTGGTCTACTCTGCCCGCTTACAACTGATTTTTGAGTTACTGGGGTGGGGCGCAATTTGAATTATGCACCGCGAGGGGTGGCTTGAAGATGGTCCCTGATTGGTGCGGCATTTCGTTTTGGTAAACCATGTTGCCACACTTGGTTCTTACAATTCTCTTCTCAAGCACTTCTCGGTGAATATAATGGGCAGCTAATAGCCATTCCAATAACACGTCTTTTCAATCTTAATACAAATGTGTCTGCTGCAATAAAAGCCAAATACCGAGAATACACTCTAAAACAGATTTGGGGTTCGACGCTGTAGCATAGCGCCGAAACAAATACATTGAGCGGTAGTCTCTATATTCAGATTATTTTTGATGCTAGAGTTATATTCGGAGGACTGTATACCGGTTAATAAATGTAAATGCAAGAAATATTTTGTCAATATGACTTTCGTGTATACATATTATGATTCACGGCAACTTGATTTTTATTAACACCTAAATTAAATTAAATTCATAATTATGACTTATAAGAACTTGATTTATTTATGGTATGTAATATTAAAAGTACAATTATTATAAATTACTGAGCCACTGGAATTATTATTATTATTAGATGAATCAAGAGAAACTGGCGAAGAATTATTGATAGAAGATTTTTTTTAATTTCCGATTCCATTGATTCACTTCTTAAATTTGAAATAAGATTTTTATGATGATTTTCACTTACACTCAAATAAGGTTGAATTGTAGCAGTATTGTTGTGTCCAGTTATTTTTATAATTGCTTCAGCGTTAATACCCGTACTTGAAAACTAACTAACTAAACTGACTAACTGCAGACGATCTGTTAGAATGATTTGTTATATTTACAAGTTTGGTATTTTTTCCGATGCTTTTAGCAGCACTTTTTGTCTATTTCCTAATCTGATTGCATCCTAAGGGCATGTTTTTACACCAATAGCTATTTTCATATTTTTCCCAATCTTTGAATACTTTAAGAAACAGGCGATTAGTTGTAATGTTAGGTGTCCGTTTAGAAACATTTTCTTAAAAAGTCGAACGGGGCACTTGTCTATATTGTTTGAATTTGGGGTAATCCATTTACTATGTGCAATTTTCTTATCACCTCCTTGTACTGTTTTGGAGAAAATTGTGTTGTATTCCATCCGACCTGTTGGCAAACCGTAATTGTTTATTTCTTCTTTGAAATATTCTCTTAAGCAACCACTCGCTTCTCCTCCTCTCTACGCAAGTTCAACAGACGCAATATGGTAAAACTTTCTCTGTAGACCATCGGGTGTATTTCCATTAAAATAATTTATAATTCTTGTTTGTTCTTCATGGGTTAAAGCCGACGACCTGCGTTTTCTTTTTTTCCAAATTGCGTTGTAAAATTTTCCGATCTCTTGCTTTTTGAAATATAACGCTTTTAAAAGGATCTATAACTCTTTTGAATTTATTACAATAAGTAAGTTGAATATGCTTAGCTGTGAGATTCCAGAGTGTTTTCAATACTCCTTCTTTATAATCTTCACCATTAACTTTTCGCATGTTGTAAGCCCAGTCTTCCAAAATTTTACATAATTCTTCATCCGACTTTTCTTCTTTTATATCATAATTTATTTCTGAACAGTAGTGATCAAATTGTCTTATAACATAACATTCTGTTCGCGCTGTATTAATATTAATGGGTTTTGTGGATGTGACGGATTCTTCGATTTTATGAATCTCATAAGATCCAAATCAATTCATATTGACCGCTTATTATATATTGAATGCAAGAAATATTATGTCATTTTGACTTTTGTGTAAAAAAAATTATGATTCACGGCATCTTGATTTTTATTAACACCTCATTGAAATACGCAAACTAACGATATATTCGACATACGCCCTATGACAACCAGGTAATTAGTAATAAGCGCTGTAATACGAAGTAACTAAGGAAAATTCAATATATGATTAGTCCACTTAACTATGAGGTATATAGTCAGTATTATCATTTATTAATACATGCGTAACTACAGAAACCGCATTGTTATACTGTCTCTGTTGTAGGCGTGAGTTAAATTCCCGGCAAAATTTAGCGCAAATTTGGTATCTTATATAATTTTATATTTTCAATGATAAGAAAGCTTGTGACGCTACAGTATCAGTTTTGCATGACCTTGTATAGACCTTGCATAGACGTATTTTGTATTTTCTTAAGATTTTGGTCTCAAGTGCATATACCGAGTATCAGAATTGTGTCTCCCTAAAGGTCGATTTGGTCCCATTGTGGGCCGGCGCGAAGTTCGAATCACCGATTAACATATGTACATATTTCAATTGAGCGTACTGAGTCAACTCTCTCCAATTTTCTCATTTTCAGGGCGCTGACTAAGTTTATTTGTTCCATATATTGATCTAATTATCACTTTGGTTAACCCGCAGTTTTTTAGGCGACGATTGAGAGGCGGTGAGTACCTTTTTTTATGGTTTTAAGTAGTGCCGCTCTCATTCGTCGACCAACTCATTTGTGGAGTCCCTTAATTAAATCGTGGGAGTAACTTGTGAGGGAAAAGCGTTACGTGGAGCCCGTTTTCACCTACCCCACTCTCCGACATCGAGAACTAGCAACCCTCCTCGCTGCTCCGAAGGGATACTCCGATCTGCTTTGAAAAGCTCTGAAAGCCCTGCAGGGGCGTCATAACTGCGTTTTTTTAAACTTGCAAATGATATGATTGCAACAGTTTCAAAACGAATTTAATTTTTGCTGGCAATTGCTAATTTTTTTTTACTAAAAATTATGAGATTACCTTTTGATTGATCAATAAATTTTTCAATGAAATTTATAAAATATCCATAAAAAATTATGAAATTTAAATGAAAATTGCAAATTTTCATTGGAAATACAAAATTTGAATGGAAATTAAATATTACAGTACCAAATATAAATTTTCTCTTTCATGTAGTTAAAATTTGACTGGCAACTACAAATGTTTTAATAGACTTATTATAAATAGAAATTTCATTGAAACTTATAAAAAAATTAATCGATAATTATGAAATTGTGATTAAAAACTACAACTTTTTATTTCATATTGCCAAAATTGTTAGTGTAAATTAAACACTACATTGAAAATAATAAAATTTTCATCATTAATAGGAAAATTTAATGCCAATTGCAATACTTTACTGGATCTTATGAAATTTTCATTCAAACTTATAAATTATGAAATTGTGAAAAAATGGAAATTTTCACTGGAAATTGCGAAAATAGTGATTGAAAATAGAACACTACAGCGATAATAATAAAATTTTCAGTATTAATATGAAATTTTAAAGCCAATTGAAAATGTTGATAGAAATAATGAAAATTTCAATGATACTTGTAAAAAAATTGATAAAAAAATATGAAATTGTAATTAAAATCTATATTTTCAACACGTACTTGGCAAAAGGTTTTTTTTTTACTGGAAATGATGAAACGTTTTGTAATTTGCATTAAAAACTACAAATTTTTTTGGAAATTGCAAATTTGTTGTTGAGTTTTGCTTAGATTTATTTATAAAAGCATGCAACAATTCAAGTGGCTTGCAGCAGCTTTCTACTCCAACTGTTTTTGTTTTATTACTTAATATGAAGAATGTTGAATTTAAATGTGGATGTTGAGACTTAATATAATCGTCTCATGAAAAAACAGAAACAGATGAAGCATATTGGCTGCATTAATTACTAATTGATTGTCGTTTTTTTAGATTGAGATTATTCTATACGCATATATTCTAACGAATATTCTAAGCCTGCTATGTCTTATATCCTACTAATTGTTGTTTTTTTTTCAAGCTAAAAGCACACAATCAAATTTGGATTTGGAATGCTTGAACCACTGTGATTATGGAGATCCTTCTTCCGCCATCCACAACAAGCCATACCTCTGCAATTGCAGTGTAATTCGTACACAAAATAGTAAGTGAAATGCTGTCTTGCAGACTAACGTTTATAGGTGGTTACTTTTCTTGCCTACCATTGCAGACACTACTGGGGTGGATACAAGCAGCTTTAAGGGATGAATAAAAACTACAATCGCTTTGCTTGCCCTCTTGACCCATTACTACCCTTATTGCCTCCTCTAACCCATCTGATTCCGCCTCCGAAGGAAAATGGTAGGCATGGAAATTACTACTGTAGTTATAATACTAGGTATTGAATATACACTGTGTATCAGCCAAATGGAATAAATTCGATAATAAATAAATGGGGGCGTGTTCGAAAAAACGCTCGGACACGTCGATTGTTATTTTTAGTTGCGAATTTTTTTCAATAAAAACTTTTTATACAGGGTGTGTCATGTGACCGTGGCCAATACCAACTTTCTTATTTTAAATGCAATACCTGGTATATTATTCAATTTTTGGATTCTTCAGAAAATTATAGACATATTTCATGTACAATGTCCTATACCTATCTTCAACTGTTTCGGAAATATTAAGTGTTTTCAGATTTATTGCAAAAATTAACATTAAAAAAAGAAAATTATTTGATTACAGAAATTCGTTACAACACACTCAAAAACTAATAAGTAATACTGTTTATTTCTTGATAATGTAAAAAAACAAAAAAAAACAATACATTTCAATGGAGGAGATGTTCAAAATGCTCGCCGTGAACGTCTTGGCAACATCCTAATCTTAAATAGAAATTTCTTCTAACGTTACTCAACATCTCAGGCGTGACCGATCTAATCGCAAGCATTATTCGTCTTCTTAAGTCGGCTAAGTAACACTTAATATTTCCGAAACAGTTGAAGATAGGTATAGGACATTGTACATGAAATATGTCTAGAATTTTCTGAAGAATCCAAAAATTGAATAATATACCAGGTGTTGCATTTAAAATAAGAAAGTTGGTATTGGCCACGGTCACATGACACACCCTGTATAAAAAAATTTTGTTGGAAAAAATGCGCAACTAAAAATAACAATCGACGTGTCCGAGCGTTTTTTCGAACACGCCCCCATTTATTTATTATTGAATTTATTCCATTTGGCTGATACACCCTGTATAGTAGCATACAGGGTGTCCCACACCACCCGTATCAGGTATTTTTCTCGGTAATGTGATGTTTTAGAGTTCAGAAAAAAATACCATAACATAAGCCTATCTGAAGAATATAATAGAGGCAGATTCATTTTCCGGAACTTAGCAGACGTAGGCGTAACTGTACTCAACTTCAGAATTTTTAATGGAAACCAAGGCTATGTGTGGCATCGTTGGACAGGTATTTCAAAACCAAACAACATTTGACAGACATTTTTTTGTGTAAATTATATGCTTAACGAAATAAAAATTAATGTTTCAGACAACTAGTCCCGCTATTTTCTCGAAAGTATGACGTCATAGAGATTCAGGAAAATATATAGCATAACATAAGCCTGCCTAAAGAATTTATAGTGTTGGTTCAATTCTGGGAATTTACCGGCGTAACTGCACTCAGTTTTCAAATATTTTTGTAGAGTCAATAAAAATTCGATAAACGCAACTGGAGTAATTCTAATTATCAAAAAAACTTTTAACCAGTATTGTTATTATCATATTGATTATAAAACTTTAACGCAAAGTAGAATTTACCGATCCAAATACATGTAATGTAGAAAGTACGGAAAAACGTAATATACAGGGTGTCCCAAAAATAGTGGACAAGCTCAACAGCATGCCACTCAGGTATGGCTACCGAGTCCTTAAAAAGTACTAAAAAAAATTAAAAAATATACTACCTCTGTTCCATAATAAGTGAGCCATTTGAGTTTTCTTTCAAACTTATTGACACTTAGTTATTTTTTTATTTCTATTTTGATATTCTTAATATATGCCAAATTCTTAATCATATGTGCCTTGGACGTCAAAATATTTGACAGTTTAATTTGTCAAAAGCAACAATTAAAATTCGATTTTTTAAGAGAAAGTGTTCTAACGCCGGAAGTTTCAAACGATGAGAAGACCAAATTTAAACAACCAAAAACGAACGGCTATTGTTAAGTTTTTACTGAAACATCAGAAAGATGGACGGCTGAAAAAGCGAGGGGTGATTTTGCCAACTGAAATTCGCCAATAGTCCCAATTTTAATGTGCTCGATCTTGTTTTTTTTTCGTCATTCAATCATTACAACACCAGCATTCACCGCGCAATATGGACGAATTAATAAGAGTCTTCGAAGAATCTTTCGAAGCGGAGACTAGACATACATTAGAATATGTGTTTATATAAGTTTACAAACAGTTAGGGAATCGATTATAGATTGTGGCGGTAACAATAATTATAAGCTCAACATATTAGCAAGGCAAAGCTTCGTAGGGAAAATCGTTTGCCTACTATTCGTTCATACTAACATTTTTTGTAAGTTATTTTGAAAAAAAAAATATATAGTACTTCTTAGAAACAAAAATGGGTCACTTATTTTGTAAAAAATAAACATCGGTAATGGCTCACTTCTTATGGAACAGAGGTAGTATATTTTTTAAAACTTTAAAAATTTAAAACAAAAATATGAATTATATTTATTAAATAACTTTATTATCAGTATTTTAATTGTACAACATAGTGTTGTGATGTTCATTTTTCAACAATTTTGTATCTGAAATGGTTAAATACGCTATTAAAATTGGAAATATCCAATAAGATTATTTAAATAAATTATAAGTAAACAACTTACCACATGATTTCTAGCAGCCCTTCTAAACTTGCTGTCAAAGGTCCATTATTTTTGGGACCCCCTGTATAATTTTTATTAGGCTAAATTGAATTTAAACATAAGGCAGAACACAAACAAAAGCAACACAATTACAACAAGGCAATGAGTTATTTTTTATTTTGCTTAAAATGATTTTGTCTCTTATATTTCTCAATATCAAAATGTTGTCAATTGATAAATTTTCATTTTCGCCCGAATATAACAAAATATTTGCGCTATTTTTTTACTTCATCAGTAATACATGGAACTGGGGATTCTCAATGGTTATAATCTTGACAATCCATGGTGGAACTTATTGAAAAAATTAAATATTTTCATTATTACTCTTAGTACGGGAAATTGTGCTTCGATTTATTTTATACATTTTGCAAATGTCACTTGCCTTTATATTTGCTTGTAATTCATTTAATATTTCTCCTTTCTCATTCATACTTAATTATTTCGTCAATTTAATAGAGCTGGGTTAGAAAATTAAAAGCACTTAAAGTTAGATATGTCAAATGTTATACGTCGCAATTATTGGAAAAAAATAATTAAAAATAGTTCTTTTAGGAAATTGCTATAGTCAGTCCAATTTCAGGACGAAGCTTACATAAACCCTGTTACATGATGATCGGTCCGTGAACACTTCTACACAAGCGTACGATTGGTTTTGCCGCAGGCTCTGGTCCAGCCGGACTAAGTGAATTTTGTTACTGCAAACGCTACACTAGTGTTAGACTTGTGTTGTGTAGACTCGGCCCTTTTTTAAAGTGACTGTTTATAGGCATGCTTACTACCTGGGTTGTCAGAAAAATATGTGGACTAGGCCGGAAAAATCATTCCAGTACAATTGGATTGTACTGCCTAGCTACAACGTATTGTACTAGAATTATATTTTGCAAGCGTAAGCACTCCTAAAAACAGTCACTTTGACAATTATCGTTGAAAAAGTATAGTATTTAGAAATCATTGAAAGCTGAGTGCAGTTACGCATACTTCCGGTAATTTCCGAGAATCGAAACTACCACCAATAAATTCTTCAGGTAGGCTTATGTCATGCTATTGTTTTTTTCTTAACCCCCTCTGGCGTCAAATTTTCGAGAAAATGGCCGGGACTGATTGTCTGAAACATTAATTTTTATTTCGTTATGCATATCATTTACAAAACAACGTTTCTCACAAAAGTTGTTTCTTTTTGAAAAACCTATCCAACCATGCCACACATGACCTATGTTCCCATTTAAAATTCTGAAATTAATTGCAATTACTTCCGATAACTTCCATAAATCTCAATTACTTCTACTATATTCTTCAGGTAGGCTTATAATATATATTGTTTTCTGAACCTGTAAACCATAATATTATAGAGAAAGGGCGTGATACGGATGGTGTGGGACACCTTGTATATATGTATACAAGGTGTTTGCTAAAGGTGTTCCGTAAATTTGGAATATCGAGTAAGCGATGGAAACCAAACAAAAAAATCATATAAACATGTGGGCCTAGATGGCGCTGTAAGCAGATATTCAACATTTCGTTTAATACCATCAGTTTTTGTTATGGACAGAATTTGACGTTTAAACAAAAAAAAAAGAATCCATAAACACTTTTAGTTACAGTTACTGTTCAAAGTGACCACTGCCGACTTGACACATGTACGGTCTTTATTCTAAGGAGCGGAAAACTCCAAATCTTCAGGTGTTATTTCCACAGTTTCGTAAGCGTTCTGTATTCTTTGAAGAAATTCTTCTCTAGTGGCTACTGTACAAGAATAAACTATAATAATAAACCCCCATAAATAATTATTGAGCACATTGAGGTCCGGTTATCTTGGTGGTCATGTTACTGGTCGTCCTGCCCCAATCAATTTTTGTGAAAATGAGCAGTAACTCTGTCATGAATAAACCAATAATAATTACGTCTTGTCTCTAGAGGTACATTTTCTAGCAACAATGGCAATGAGTCTTGTAAGAAACGTTCGTAGTCGCTAGCATTGATTGCATTGCATTGCCGTTAGACTTTCCAAGGATTAAGTACACATCTGTGTATTGCTCAAAAGTATACTTCATTTCGTTGAAAAATCTTACGAATATACTTTTACTACTCAAAGCTAATGTCAATCGAACGTTATACGTTACATGCAAGTTAACACCACCTAAGCAATACTCAAGTAATACAAAACATAAAGTATTGAATAACTGCTTACAGCGCTATGACGGCCCACATGTTTAAATGAACTTTTTTTGTTTATTTTCCATCGCTGACTCGATATCTGAACGGAACACCTTTATCCCACATAAGTCGTTGGTTAAAAGTTTTTGGAGTTCCTGATGTAATAACAACTTGAAAAAAATCACACAAACATTGTCATCGTGATCTCTCAAAACAAAATACGTTCGTGTTTCTATCACTTCCGGTTCTACCGGATAGAAGTTACTTATCTTTAGAAGTTTTTGAGGAAAAAAAATATTTCCGAAACTTTTGCTTCAACTAGACGATTTCAAAAATATTAATATTTTCTCTTATGAATAAAATAGAAACTTAAACTTTTCTGCATATTGTAGCTGAAGCATGGCTCTATCATTGCCATAATTCGTATATGTTGATATTTTATTAGTACTATTTCAAAAGTTTAATTATTTACAGGTACACTTCGAAACGTCATAATTCATTTTTTTTATTGGAGTGACATATTTTTTGTATGACGGGGCAATGTGAATACAATTTTCTACAAAAAAAGTGTCAAAGAAAGCCACCCCTAAAATAATTGGTTTGTCAGTTATTTTGAAATTCCTTACTTCTAAATTTTTTCAAGCAGGCATGCTTCATATATTTTATATTATTTTACCATAAATATTTATATTATATTTTATTATTAATCGCATTTAATATCAAAGTTTCTGTTGGATAGAGCTATACGAATAATTCATATTTTAATGATGAATGAATATACCAATCAAGATATTGTGAATTTATTCTATATACAGGGCAAGTATGTCAGAATTATTCTTTGAACTTGCAGAAAATAATTCCCAAACGCACATTCACAGTTTTCTCAAGACTAAAATTGTAATACCTGAGAGTGCAAATAACTTTTAAATTAAATTCATTTAACTCGGGATGTATCCGGATTTTTATATTAACAAAATATGTTCAGAATTGAACGAGCAATCTGAATATGTACAAATCGATAGGGTATCCTATTTTACTATAACAAAATTGATGGCCACTTCTGGTGGAACCAAAAGTGATAGAAATAAGTACGATCTTTTGGGAGATCATGTTGAACCATGTTTGTGAAAATATTTTAATTTTTTTATTTCATTAGGAATCCCCTAAACATTTAACTAACCACTTGCGTGAAACACCCTGTATTTACCACAATTAACATTATCTTTCTTAGGTACTGAGCAGCCAAAGCGACGTAAACGTGAGACCTCGGAAGAAGAAAGTGAAGAAACTGGAGGGAAATTTCCTCTTTTCGGAAGAGCAAACGTGTTTAAGCTAAAGTCGCGAAATTATGAACCGACTTATTCGAATTTATTTGATGGGTCGTCTAAAGGGGAGCTGATTGAGAAACTACGCGAGAAACTAGATGACCTGAAGAGCGCACGGTTATCAAAGGAGTCAATTCTTGGGAAAATCAACCCGCTATTCAATTCCGATTACAAATCTAACGGCCTGTTGCCGCAATTCCCCGCATACTCGCCTCCAAATTTTAAACCTTTGTTTGCTAAAGACGACGCCAAACCTCTGCATCAATTCTTCCAGCCCAATTCGAAAGGCCTCTTTGACTACCAGCAGCCAAACCTTTTCCCGGATTACAACCCTATTCTTGTAGCACCTGGAGCAATCCCGAAGGGACATATCCTGGAGAAGCTTAGGAGTCACGTTGACGATTTTATGGAGCGCATGGACAAGCCCGCGATGATGCCTTTAGCACAGCGAAGTTTCACCTTCCACGGTCCCGAAAAGCGATTCAACGAGGCTGCAGATTTTGGTGAAGGTCCGAAGAACTTGTGGCAAAGGATTACTTCGAGAGTATTGGGAAGCCCAAATCCTAATCACCAAAGCGGTTCTTCTGAGCAAGATGATGATGATGATGAGCATAGTACTAGTAAGAGCGACGTTAAAAAGTCAGCAGCGAATGAAGATATTAATAATAGTAATGATAGCAGTTCCACCGGAGAATCAGGAAATGGAAAGTTAGACGATAGCACTCTGCTCAGGAAAGTATTAAATAATGGATTCGATAATCAGCAAGGTAAGGTTTTAATTAATAAGGTAAAGAAAGCGATTGGTTTTAAAGATATTTTGGATGCCGAGGATGTCTTAAATATGGGTAATGCTGTTAATGGCGATGAGAATCTTCCTGCTAACGATAAAAAAGCTTTGATTGAAAGCACGAAAGACTTGATTCCAACGAAAAATACGTTATTTGACGAGTTATCAAGTGTTAGCAAGCAAAACGGAGGCAATAATTCTGCTAATGAGGCACTGAATGGTGATAAGAAAGATAAAAATCAGGATATTGCACAAAAAGGAATAAATCAAAATCTTCAACTATCCAAAATCACAGCAAAAGATCATATTAATCATTCATCTGCACAGGAGACAAAAGTACAAAATTATAAAATTCCGGATTCTAAAAGTCAGATTCATGATTCATCTACAAGTTCTACCACGATAACAATTTTAAGCGATCAACTCGAGTATACATCTGACAGTACTAATGTCAGAGAAGCACCAAAAGATCAAATTCCGGATTCCTTAAGAAGTGCCAGTGTAATAGTAGCAACAAAAAGTCAAAATTCTCATTCACCCATAAGTACTAGTAACAAAGCAGTATTAAGTGATCAACTTGAGCATTCAACTGAAGCTACTAATGAGAAAATAATGCTAATAGATCAGGAATCCTCTAAAAGCAGCAACAAGTATGGAATCTCAAATCAACAATTCAAGCATTCATCTATTAGTAGCGATGATACTAAAAGTATCAATGAAAAAGATTCTCAAAAGGATAAAATTCAAGACCAAGGAACACAAAAAGCTCAAATTCGAGATTCATTTAAAAGTACCAGTGGTAAAGTAATAGCAGGCGCTCAAATTCAGGATACGTCAGGAAGCACTAATAAGAAAGGAGATCACAGTCGAGAATCATCTAAAAATATCAACGAGAAAGGAATGTCGAAGGCTCAAATTCATAATGCAACCAAAAGTACTAATGATAAAGTGACGTCTATTAATCAGGATTCATCAGGTCGTACTAATCAAGATATGCCAAAAATTGAGGTTCAAGGTACTACGCCTAGTGAAATATTAAATAATCAATTTAATGATTCTAATGCCAATGATACTTTTAATCCTGTATCTAGCAAACTTGTGAATGAGAAAAAATTGTTGAGTGAAGATCAACGGCTCACGAAAGATGGTAATAAGAGTACTGTTTTTGAAAGTTTACCAAAACCACAAATGTGAAAGGATGTTAGTAACCATTAATTGTATCAAGAAATATTGACATTGCAAAATTTGAGTTGGAGTATGTTAATTGTAATGACAATTGCAAAATTTTGACTGAAAATGACGAAATTTTCATTAAAATTTATAAAACATTCATCGACAATTATTAAATGTAACTGAAAATTACAAATTTTCATTTAAAATAGCGAAAATTATGATGGTTAATTAAACATTACAATTTCCATCCAATAAAATTTCCATCATAAACTTGAAATTTTAATGCTAATTTAAAATTTTATTGGATATGGTGAAATTGTCATTGAAACTTGATAAAAAAATAATGAAATTGTAATTAAAAACAGCAATTTTTATGGGAAATTTTATATATTTTATTGTAAATTAAATACTGCAGTGAAATTTATTATTATTATAAAATTTTCGTGGCATATTTCAAATTTGATTAGCAATCGATTTTTTCTTTCACTGGAAATGATAAAGTTTTTATTAAAATTTATAAAATATTCATCGAAAATTATAAAATGTAACTGAAAATTGCAAATTTCTATTGGTCATGGCAATGCAAAATTTTGATTGTAAACTTAACATTTGAGTTCTGCAGTGAAATTGAAATTAAGTGAAATTTCTGTTTATAAGTTATAAGCTATAAGTGAAATATTTTACAGTAATATCTGCGGACTGATTGTACTACTACTATACCAGGCTTTTTTTTTCTTATTACACATATGATGGACAATGTATAGCTGGTTGCCTGCATCTACCCGCAAGGAATTTCCTATGTGTAATTCTAAAAAAAAAAATCAACTCATTAGCGGCGTCGGTGCAAACAACCTGTCAATTTTGGCATATGTTACACATAGAGGTTATGTTTTTATTCAAGGCAATACACGACAGGGTTTTTGAAGATACGCAGAGTATTCGTAATGTATTGTGGATTTATGAGATTACATAAAGTACATATACGGCCTTTCAATTTATCTACGTTATGTATTTGTACGTCATTAAAAATTTTACCTTTCAGGTAACCCCAAAGAAAATAATCATTTGTTGACATATCGGCTGATCTTGATACATTACGAATACTCTCGTGTATAGGCGATTTACATCAAGGCGACAGCGCCACGGTGGCGCATTCACGTACTAGCCTTGGGCGGCATTTGACGCTTCCAGACATGTGTTCCTATGTGTTTCTTGTGCTAAAGTGTGCGATTTGTTTCAAATTCGTCGACTTCTGCCGTTTATCGTACAGTTATCAATCTGGTGGTTATGGTTAAACATCAACAATGGCAAAATATAAAAAGGTTTGCACCGTATTTCTGTAACGCTGACAGCAACAAAAATCGAACACATGTCTGGAAGCGTCAAATGCCGCCCAAGGCTAGTACGTGAATGCGCCACCGTGTCGCTGCCGCCTTGATGTAAATCGCCTATTGTCTTGAATAAAAACATAACCTCACTGTGTTGCCAAAATTGACAGGTTGCTTGCACCGACGCCGCTAATGAGTTGATTTTTATTTTTTAGAATTACACATAGGAAATTCCTTGCGGGTAGATGCAGGCAACCAGTTATACATTGTCAATCATATGTGTAAAAACGAAAAAAAAGCCCGGTATACAAAATTAAATGAATATTAGTAGTTCCATTGCGAAACCTAGTGGCACGAATATCTAATGATTTATAAATCTAAACTTTTGAACTTATTAGCAATAAAAAATCAATGTGTACGCAATAGATAAGTTTATTAGAAGATAATTATTTTTGTAAATAATTATAAATAAAACATTAAAATAATATTGAGTTTTGTTTTTATTTTTCAGATTCCCGATTATTATCTAGATAAATTATTGATTGATTCAATCGCCAAATTAATATTACAACCTGGGAAAAACTGGAAAACTTTGAAATATAACTGTCTAAAATGTGAATTGCAATTTCCAAATCCTCCAAATAGCCATTTTGTACAAACTTCTCTAGTTTTAACTTCATCTGTTCTAAGCTGTCAAATTTTTAATTAACACATCAAACTAATTTTCAAATGAGAGTGTAAATTTACAATAGGAACATGAAAATTATATTTGATTTAAATTGCCAATGTACAGATCCACAAATTTGCAATTTTAAAATCTGTTAAATGTTCTGCTGCAATTTTTCACGTTTTGGCTGCATCTATTCAAACCTGTCATATTTTTAGTTGGTAGTTTCAAAATAATATAAATTTTCAAGTCGAAATCAAGTCCGTTTTTTAACTGCATTTGTCAAATTTATTATATTTCTGTTACAAGCAATGAAATTTTAAACTCCTTTTGACTAAAACCGCCAAAATTTTTAACTGTGTCGAATCTATCAAAATATGTCCAGTGTTTTAGGTTTAAATGTGAAAATGTAAGAATCTTACTTGCTTTCAAATTAAACTGTCTAAATTTTCATTGGAACAAACTAAAATCTATAGAATTTTTAATTTCCATTGTCCAAAACCACAGTTTTGTTTTTTTTTTGAATTGATTGATTTTCATGATTATTGGTTAATAAATAGTTCTTTTTTACAAAAGTAAAAAAGTATATTTTTTTACCAAGGTAATAAAGTATATTTTTTACCGGTAAAAAAGTACATGTTAATCCGAGGTTAGCCAGGTAAGCTCCGCCCGTCCGTCCATCCGCAGATTCGAAATTTTGCATCTTTCGGCCGCCTTCTCGTTCGACCGCTCCTCGTAATTTTTGCGGACACACACACACACACACACACACACACACACACACACACACACACACACACACACACACACACACACACACACACACACACACACACACACACACACACACACACACACACACACACACACACACACACACACACACACACACACACACACACACACACACACACACACACACACACACACACACACACACACACACACACACACACACACACACACACACACACACACACACACACACACACACACACACACACACACACACACACACACACACACACACACACACACACACACACACACACACACACACACACACACACACACACACACACACACACACACACACACACACACACACACACACACACACACACACACACACACACACACACACACACACACACGCACACACACACACACACACACACACACACACACACACACACACACGCGCACACACACACACACACACACACACACACACACACACACACACACACACACACACACACACACACACACACACACACACACACACACACACACACACACACACACACACACACACACACACACACACACACACACACACACACACACACACACACACACACACACACACACACACACACACACACACACACACACACACACACACACACACACACACACACACACACACACACACACACACACACACACACACACACACACACACACACACACACACACACACACACACACACACACACACACACACACACACACACACACACACACACACATATATATTTTGGGCCCTAAAAATACCCGGCATAAAGTAGTACACTAAAAATCATTAAATGTGTGAAATTATATAAAATATGTAAAGTACTCTCACAATATACGCAACTTTGCACGCTTTTACATGCTTTGTACAAACATACAAAGCAGCAAAAATAATCAAAATCCTTTGGACAAGACGAGTTACTTCATGGAGTCGAAGACGATAATAATTGCCTCTACAGATCGTACACAATAGTTAGTCATCATTTAGTAGTAACAATAATTACATATAAACTACACTCAAAAAGAATGATTGCATATTCTAAAATTGTACTGTATTATATTGTAAAAACAAGTAAAAGAGAGAAGTATATTTTCAAACCAACTTCTCTCATCATACATTTTCCACTGCTCAATCACATCACCATACAATATGATGACAAACTTTTCACCAACTATGTACCTGGTGGCCCAATTTGGAAGTTTCTATAGGGAATGTCGGTAACCAGTGATTATAAGAGTTATAAAGATGCGCAACCTTTACGGTGGTTATGTTACCCATGTTGGAGCCGACATACAGTCGGCGCCACTAATATCTCGGCTCCAAATGATTCAGTGTAATACGATCGTCGTCGAGTAACGTTCTCCGAGTTCCGTTAGCCACGTGTTCTTTCCTTTTCCAAGTGCATCGTTCGACTGCGTTTTTTTTATCGCAAAAATGAATACAGCCCATCATACTTGTGTTTACAACACTTGTTGTAATGAACAGAGAAAAAATAAAGATGTAAGCTTCTTTAAATTTCCGGTATAGGATTTAGCGAGGACCGAAGAATGGAAAAAAAATTGCGGAAACGTAGAAATTGCTACCATGGAAAATTGTAATTTAAAAAATAAACTTGTGTGTGAGAAACATTTCTTAGCTAAGGACTACTATTCTAATAATACACGCAAATTGTTAAGAAAAAATGCAGTGCCTATAAAATTTACCGAACAAGGTACGTATTTTATGTTGCAAAAAAAAAAAAATTAATGCCAGTGAATAAAATATAGGACGTATAAATTACATAAATTGAGTTGTTTAAAAATTAACACAAAACATACATTTATTTGTTCTATGTTGTATTCCGAATATTTATTATTCGAACAACATTCAATTTAACGTTGATATTCAGGTGTACTGCGTATCAAAAATCGTTTGCAGTAACGTATCCGTTACTTGAGAGCATCACATTCGAGTGTCAGATACATTTATGACAGCTACAATTAGCGTACTATCGCCAACATTCAAAGTGCAATACGGTTTTTTTACGACCGCCTTATAAACATTTGAGGGCGAAGCTGTTTTGCATCTGTATTTGTACTTGTATATGCCGAAACCCCAAATTACCAATAAGGTCGAAATTCGCTCTGGTTTATGGCTTTTAGTTTCACTTCAAATGTCGGCGATTGTACACGTAACTGCAAACATTTTTTGATGGGCATTACACCTAATTATCTAATCCATCACTTGGTAAAACATTTGAACAATTAAAGAGGTAGAAACGACACTTTGTTTATGTTTTATAATATATAAATTTATTTATAAATTCGCGTCATATTTTGGTCTCACGACCATTCTGAAGGGATACAAGATAATTATTAGTTTAACAAAACGTGTTTAACACAAGTCACACTTCTTATTCCTATAGATTAACACTAATGACAACCATCGACTAATGGGGAAACCCTAACGTCTTTGTTTAGCACAACTGACTATAGAGCCATCAAAGGTGTATCCATCTTGTAGCGATCTGCATACATCTAGAAAAAGAAGGTCGAGTTCGACAAGCACTGCTTCAATGTCCGACGAGGCAGAAACGTTAAGATTGATCGTCACAAAACCACCTCCAAAAATTTCAAGCTTTGTAAGCAGCAGCAGCTCTTCATCTAAAGTAAGCGATCGAATTTTGACAATGCCATTATCAAAGAAGACCAGTTTAAAGAAAAAAAATAGAATTCTCTCTTCCAAAGTAGTGGAACTCAGAAAAACACTAAAGGTGAAGAAAGTCCAGTTCTACCGTGCAAAGAAGAACAAATTAACTACGAACAATATGTTAAACACGTTATTAACTAATAAGAGCCATTCTGTCAAAACATTTATTCATATGCAGTTAAACCACCAAAGTAGAAGTAAATGGACTAGTGCTGAAAGGCAATTAGCACTTTCGCTCCATTATAAGTCGCCAGGTGGCTACAAGTATATGCTGCAGACATTGAAATTTATACTGCCATCGGTTCGCACAATTCAAACTTGGTTGAAAGTTAACAATCTAAGGACAGGCATGAAAAATAATCTGACAAAAAAACTTGCAACCAAAGCGAAATGCATGTCTGATAGAGAAAAGATGTGCGTCGTAATGCTCGATGAAATCTCTCTAAAACCAAATTTAGATTTGAATGAGCATGAAGATTTCATTGAAGGCTATGAAGATTTAGCAGCTCTAGGAAGAGGAAATACACTGGCGAATACAGCTTTAGTTGTCCTTATTCGAGGGTTATTGTTCAATTGGAAGTTACCCTTGTGCTACTATACAAGCACAGGCCCTATGAAAAGTGCATCCCTAAAATCCATTGTGGAAGATGTTGTCGCACAGCTTGCGAAACTAACATTTAAACCTATGGTTTTGGTTTGTGACCAAGGTTCTAACAATCGGGGCGCTTTGACTCTTCTTGGTGCAACTAAAGAAAATCCAGTCGTGAACATATGTGGCCAGAAAATTTTTACCTGCTTTGATGCTCCCCACTTATTGAAGAGCCTAAGAAACAATTTTATTAACCACAAACTGAATTTTGTTGTCAAGAACAAACCAGTCAATTGGAAAGATGTCACAAGTACCTACAATATCGATAATAAAAGTTCGTCAACGAGAGCCATGCTAAAGATTACTGAAGCGCACATAGCGCCAACAAACTTTCAAAAGATGAAGGTGAAATATGCGGCACAAATTTTTTCACATAGTGTTGCAACTGCCGTTAGAACTGCATCGCATACGAAGCAATTAACTTCGGAAACATCTCTTGATACCGCAGAATTTGTAGATACAGTAGATCAAATATTTGATGCCTTAAATAGTCGTGTATTAAATGATCCCAATCCTCAAAAACGACCGTTGTCAATTTTTAATGGCGAAACAACGGCTATTTTAAAAAATGCATTAGACTATTTCAATCAGATTGAAATATATGAAGGCAACAAGAAGCGCAATAACATTTATTGCATTAATGGTTTTGTATGGACAATAAGGTCTATTTTAATGTTGTGGGATCATTTGAAGGACAATGGCGTTAAATATTTACTGACAAGATTCCTGAATCAAGATGCATTGGAGAATCTTTTCTCTGTTCTTAGAAATAGGAATGGCTATAACCCTACACCAACAGTGAGGCAATGCAGAATAGCCCTCCAACACAATATGGGCATAAGATTGTTCATGGATGTAGAGAGCAGCAATTGCGAAGGGGACGACACTGAACTTCTAGAAGTGGACAGCAACTTAGTCGAAGTTGAAATGCAGTCTGCTTCTCCTCCATCAGAGACGGCAGAAAATATAGAAAATATTTCCCAAGTTCCAAGTTCAGTTGCGACAAGTGATGTAGGCACTGATAAATGTACCTTAGAGACGTGTTCAAATGTTTATGTTACCGGATACTTACTTTATAAATTAGAAAAAAAATTCAAAAGTTGCGCTTGTTTTACTAAATTATTTAAAGATGGGGAAGAGTTGGTAAATAAAAATGAATTTTTAATATTATCTAAAGACTTTTCCATTCATAATATTTCTTACTTAAAAAGACCATCGGATGGTTTTATTGAATTATTTATGTTTGTTTTGGAACAATTTAAAGTTTTATTTTCCAAGTACAAATTTCAGGAAAATGTTTCTAAAAATATTCAAAGAGAATTGACCAAATTAGTAGAAGCCCATTTTAGTTGGTTTTTTACATGTAGTGAAATATCTCATTCTGAGTTCATCATTAATCTCTTTGTAAAAATGAAGATTCATAGACAACTAAAGTGGGTTTCTGCCGATAGTGGATTATCAAAAAAACTTACAAAACCACATCGTAAGATAAGAATTTTATCTGGCAATATTTTTTAGGTATAAATACACATTTTCATTTTTATTTTTATATTATTTATATATTAAGAGCATAATTGGGAAAATATTTGATACTTTATCTCGATAACTGTGTGAATGGGTTTCCATTTAAGATTTGATAGTTAGTTTATGTGTATTGTGGGTTTTATTGTGCACAAGCAAACAACATAAATTTTTATTGAAATTGAAAATAAAAATTTTCTTGTTACACTTATCCCTAAACACCCCGTATACCTTCAGTTTTTGTAATATTTGTATTTTGCACCTTTGTAATTTTTTATCTAGAAATAAAATTACATTTTACAACATTGTTAATTTTGAAGAAGTGTCTCCAGTTTGGCAAATAAAATGTCAAATTCAATATTATTAGGTTTGCAACAATTTTATTGTAATTTATTGTAATTTATTGTAATTTTATTGTAACTTTTAATGTAAAAGTTGTGGGTACTTCAAAGCAACAATTTATGCCTACGTACGCACGTATCGGCATAATATGCGTCCGCCGGGTAATTGAACCACCGAAATCGATATTGGCCTTATTGTGACAGTATCTCGATGTGAAATATAATTACATATAATAAAAATTCAATAATTCATAGTAAAATTGCATTCCATCTGCTTTCATATTTCACGGGATGTTTATTTACTTAAAGCAGTTGTCGAAATGCACGTGCGCGATTTTCGGCGCTAGCGTACAGATTCGCAGTTTTTAGAGTCTGCGGCGACCGCGGAGAAAGACGAGGTAATAGATAAAGAAAATAGATGCGACAGATAGATGGTAACAGAAATTACACTAGGTTGCGCTTCTTGTTAGTCCTATATTCACTGCGGTAACTAGAAGAGATAGAGAAAATCGGATGGCGTATCCTCGATCTCCTTTTTCAAGGAAAACGCAGTGGTGAAAATAAAGATTGGCTGTCGTCTTTTGTTTTTAAGTTATGGCCAAAAACTCATTATATTCCATTTTCGATTTTTATCAATGTTTCATTTATTTATCATTTTATTGAGATACGAGTTGCATATTCTTGAGGCACTTTTTTACGGTGAATTGAATGAGTTTTACAGAATGTTGATATCTTCGTTAATAACCAAGATACAATACAAAGTTTTGTTCTTTTAAATAGAAGTCGTAGTTGGCTTAGGTCTTAATAAATAGGTTCTTTTTTTCTCTTTTTGATGATGTATCACATGTGGATGTTATAATTGCATTTTTGTTTAAATCTATTAAAATTCTATCTAAACGTCATATGTTCTCTTTTTGGGCATAGTAGGCTTGTTTTGTTTAAATTGTTTGATTGTCAAGCTAACACATTTGACGTGATCTTTATATTTCGAAGTGTTTGATAATGCCGTGCGACAATTATGAAATATTTGATATGTATGATGCTTTATTCAAAACAATAACAAATCACTAATTGACTTAGAAACATGTTTTAAAAGCTATCAGTTTCAAAAACTAAAAGAAAATCTTATTAACCACGGATCTTTCAAGTAACCAAGACCAAGGTTTTACAATAAGGCCGAAGAAACTGCTAGTAATGTAATTTCAGCTGTAATAGTGAACCCAACAATTTCCAACCGGCATATAGAGGATGAATCCGGAATTTCGAAGAATCGAGCATACATAATTCGAAAAAGACACAATTTGAACAACCAAGACATAGAACGACAAATTATATAAATTGAGAAATTATAATATTAATAATTTACGACAACATTTTATTGATTGTATAAATTCAATTTCTAATGTTCACATTCACAATGCTTACAGAAGTGTTATTAAAAGATGCAACATATGCATTTTGAATAATGGACATCAATTGGAACATTTATTGTAATTTAAATATTGTGTTTATGCTTTTCAATGCTTATTAAAGGGTTTTTCATTTAATCTTAGAAAAATCAATCTATTGGGTTGTCTGCCTTTTAGATGATAGAGCCTGTAATGTTTCCAAGCCAATAAGATAATTGTTATTTATTTAATAAACCTTACTAACATTATTGAATCTATAATATTGAATTCACATGGTATTTTGTAATTTACAGATGGCCACCGCACGCAAGCAGACTACATACCAGTCATTATTCTATGAAAGACTAGTCAAATTCAATGAGATAAATCCGCGAATTAAAGATGCCACAAGTATTTTGTATTTTAAGAAACTACTTAGAGAATATCTATTAGGTAACTCTGGATGTGGCCTGTAGTTGTGTGCACTCAGTTGTGGGGAGGGGTGCTCTTTTGGTAACTTATTAGTGGGTAGTGTAAATAATATGTATGTACACATTTAATAAATAATAATAATAATAAATGTGTGCGTTTTCAATAAATAATTTTACTCTAAACAATAAAAGCCTACTACTAGTCTACTACGCCCAATAAGAGAACATATGACCTCTTCACATAATTTTAATAGATTTCAACAAAAAAGCAATTATAATATTCACATGTGATATATAATTGAAAAGAGAAAAAAATTACCTATTTATTAAAGCCAAAGCCAACTACGACTTGTATTTAAAAAAGCACAACTTTGTATTGTATCTTGTTTATTAACGAATATATTAAAATTCTGAAAAACTTATTCAATTCACCGTGAAAAAGTGCCCCAAGAACGTGTAACTCTTATTTTAATAAAATGAGAAATAAAAGAAATATTGATAAAAATCGAAAATGGATTACAATGAGTTTTTTTGCCATAACTTCAAAACGAAAGGCGATAGCCAATTTTTGTTTTCGCCATTGAGGTGGAATTATTAATATATGACATATTTTCGAATTTATTAATAAAAAACGAAATTATAATAAGGCCTTTATAATAATTGCCTTTATTCCGAAACTTTTTTTCTAAAATTCCGTTCTAAATAACTGTAATTGAACATTGAATTTAATTGAATGAAAAGTCAAAAATAACTCATAATTGAATAAAATTTTGAAATATTCTTATAATATTTTTATTTATTAATAATATTTCAATATGCCAATAATTTTTAAAATCTCTACAATATTATTATTAAATTTTTGAGCGCTGGTTAAATAATGATAAAAAAGGACTGTATAATCGAATTTTTGAAAAACAATTACCGGATTGTTTTTTCAAAACTTGTTTTCTAAAATCTCGTTCTAAAAAACTAAATTTTAACATTGAATTGAATTAAATGATAAGTCAAAAATAACTTAATAATTAAATAATAGTTATTTACTTATTTACGCAACCAGTTATGAAAAGTGCGATATTGTTTGACAAGTGTAATATTTGCCAAAACGAGCGTAGCGAGTTTTAAAAATTACACGAGTCAAACAATATCGCACATTTCATAACATGTTACGTACAAAACTTTATTTAATTGCGTCAGAATTATTTAATCTTCTATTTGAATAAGAATGTTCCTTACTACATCACAGAATCAGATCACCTTATACCTATTGTTTCTACGGAAACATGATTGCACTGGCATAAACAAATGTGTGAAGAAACTAAAATAATTCACAAATTTAATAATAATGCCAAAAATGTCCTCAAATAGCAATTCAGAACTAACTTATGATGTTGAAGGCTCTGCTAATGTTGCCATGGGTAGTTTACTACAACCTACAAAAAGTTTGAAGCTTGGTCGGAACTGCAGTTATGTAATGTCTTTACATAACTGTGTGCATGACAGTTGTGAAAAATTTAAGGTTTCATAACGACAGAACTTGATGTAAAATTTGACTTTTCAAAACGGAATTAAATAAAATTTAAATCAACGTGCAAAGATTTAAAAATAAAACAGCAACCCTCACTGGGTGCATATTCTAATTATATATTTATTTATAAATAATTTTTGAATATGCTCAGTATTTTCAAAACTGGACAATAATATTTTTAATGTTTTTAGGGTTGGCCAGATATTTTAGAAGTCGCTGTCTATGAAAGATGGTTATTAGAGATGCCAGGTTATTATTTTCCGGATTCCTGATTATTATCCACTATTCCATTATATTCCATAAGTGATGAAATGCGATATATAGCTGACCCATTTCTACGGTGATCTCATACACAAGAGCGGAAACGTTAAATAAGACTTATCTGGCTTATAAAATTTAACTTCGTAAATATTTTGACGTACGCCAAAAAACGTCACTCACTTCCTGCACACCCTGTTCGGGCAACCCATATTTCACGCCGCCGAACGAACGGTCCCATTTCGTTCCACTTCTGGTTTTTTCTTACCTATTCTACGACTTCCTAATCCAGCACTAATTTATTAAGGATATGGTGCCCCAGGAAATGCTCACCTCATGCAATCGGCGTTATTAGAATGCAGATGTTTCCCCGTTTTTTGCCATTGTGCCGGCCGTTTTTTTCAGCGCCTTAAATCAAAACCTGGAGGGCCGCATAAAAAAGCAGGAAACGCAGCCAAAGCAGACCCACATCTTGAGCCGTAAATGGGCGCCTCTTTCTCTCCATGTCTGCATATCAGTATTTGCCCGTGTTTGCGTGTGTGTGTCGGGAAAAAAATCGTGGGTATTATTTTCAATCCGCTGGGGCTTTACGATTTGAATGGATAATGGGGCGACCTGGGGGTGCGAGCTTTCGGTGTTTCGCGTGCGTACCCCGGTGAAGATGAATTGGGGTAGATAGATGCCTTTTATGTGGGGGCTGGGTTGCAGGCAGTGACTGTCCGCTTGAGATTTTTTCGCCGAATTTATGGGCGATCGGGACGTGAATGGGCCGGCGAAATCTATTTAATCCCGACTATTTAGCGGGGGGCCATTTGAATACCTATTCGTTTAATTGATGGTGCGCTGGGATTTTCGGGCGGATTTGGACAATGCATATCCTTAGTCAAGTAAAATGTGACGAAATGGAAAAAGGCCAACTATGATGTGATTATTTACATTATTTTATTATTTAATTGTGTAGAATTATGTCGAAGTAATTAACAAAAAAAATAAAATAATTCGCGAAAAACTGATTAGGCGCCTTTTGGCCTAATTATTTTGCTAAAATTATTGGTGAGTAAATTTCGTTCAAAAATTCGAAATTATTATTTGTTAATTTTTACTATTTATCGATGGTGGAGGCGCCGGCGAATAAACAATGTTCGTAATTCGTATAATAAAATTAGTTGAGTTTTGAAATGTAGCGTATTTTTATAAAAGTTTTGTTGAATGAATGCCTCAATATTTTTAGCTCATTGCTCATTTTGTTCTAATACATACATAGGCGCAGATTACGTAGGTGTTCCGGTGCTCAGGCACCCACGAGAAAGAAAGAAGAAAGGGCCATTGCCAAAGAATCAGTAAAACCTTCAATTAGATTTATTACTTATGCATTCAGTAATACAGAATCGGGAGAAGGGTAAGAAAAACGAGGAAGTGTCTCAGATAAACAAATTTTCGAGAATCTGCTTATCCTCTAAGCAGGAAGGAGATCTTCAAAGCTATATATTTCTTAATGTTTCGATGGAATGCAAATATTTTGTTTTCCATATATCCATTTTGGTCATCTAAGTACAAAATCTCAATTATCACAATGTATTCAGAAGTTTAAACGAAAGTTTCAGAAAAAGTTTTTCCATTTTCTGGTAGAAAATTGGGTAAGTGAATAATAAGTGAAAAATAATAAAAAAATAATAAGTGAAAATAATTTGGTAATAATTTATTGACTAAAATTGTAAAAACTAATCCAATTTCTGCAAATATAAACATTTTACAGCTTGCTCGCTTACTTGTTTCAAAGTTTACTGTCAAATTTTAAATAATACTACCTAACTTGCAATTATTATTGCTAAAGTTAAATGTCAATTCTTATAGTCATATTTTCGAAGATTACTGACAAGTTTTTATTTGGTGCCAAAATGAAAATTTGTACCGTCTAATATTCAGTTCTTTCTGCCAATAATTATTTAATTACTCTAATTTGATTTTAATAATTAGTATCAAAATTTCTATAATTACTTTCAATAATAATTACTTCCTTGTTCAATTCTAATAGAAAACTAATATTTTAGAGAATACCGTAAATTTTCTAATTATGTTTAATATCTAAAGTTAAAATATTAAAAAAGCAACAACTACTGTAAAAGTTTACATTACACTTAGATTTGATCTACTGACTTTTTTTTTATTTTCATTAATTTTCGTTGATCACAACGTAATCTTTACCTTCACTATTTCAAGGGTTATATCAAAATCTGATTTACTACTACTAAACTTACAATGATTATTGCCAAAATTTTAGTTCTTCCAAAACCCCATATATTACAAGAATATTTATAATTATTAATAAAATTAAGGTCATATTTAAAATTATTTAAATATTTTTATTTCGTGTCATAATAACAATTATTATGACTGACTAATTTTCAGTTATTTGTGGCAATTGTTAATCACTCGAATCCAAATATTAATTATTACTATCAAAGTGTCAATAATTACTGTCAATTTTAACATTTTTGTGATTACAATTAAATTGAAATCTTTCTGTCAACGTTTAACAGAATTCCGTCAAAATTGCAATTATTTTGATTCTTTGTAAATTGAAACTATTAAATTTTCAAGCTATCTCAGTCAATATCTTAGGAATTGCATCAAAATTTCGATTAGTATTGCCAAAATTGCAATAATTATTGCAAAATTTATAATTATACCAAAACTCCAAATATTACAAAAAAAATTTAGAAAATTTCAAAGATTTGTTCAATTTTCAATTACAATAATACAAAATTATTTATTACTATCATATTTCCAATGGTTTCTTTTTTTTTAATCGGGTGAAATGCAAAATAATGTACCTACTCTCAAATATTCATAGTTATGTACTATCATTTCTTTTTTTTTATATTATTGCTACAATACTGGAATATTTACTGTCTAAGTTTCAATTCTAGATTATATTTCAGAGATTGCTGAAAATTGTTCGTTCTTTGGTATGAAAATTTCAATTATTTCTGTCATCTCTGATTACTCTGATCAACATTTTAATGATTACTATCAAAATTTTCAATAATTACTGCCAATTATAACATTGTTGGGGTTACTATAATATTAAATTGTTTCCATAAATATTTTAAAGTTAAACTTCAATTATTTCTGTATTTGTTTTTAATATCAAAATTGCAACGATTACTGTAAATATTAGTAGGTAATATCGTCAGAGTTTGGATTGCATCAAGGATTGCATCAAAATTTCAGTTAGTACAGCTAATATTGCAATAATGATTGCCAAAGTTAAGTAAAATTCCATATTTTACAAGAGAATTTTTAATTTATAGTACAATTTCAGTAGTTACACTCAAAATTTCAGAAGTTCTAGTCAAATTTTTAATTATATTTTATTAAATTATTAATAATAATAGTATTTAAATGTAAAGATCTTTCTTGGTTTATGTTGGTTTTATCTTTTTTTATTATTTCTTCTTCGCCTGACTAGTTTCGGCTTTTGTGAGTCATCTTCAGAGGTGTTGTTCTACATTATATTAAGATTTATACAGGGTGTCAATTTGAAAAGTTGCCACCGACTTTTTTCATAGAACACATGATTATTTTTAAAATTACTCAAAACTATTAGGGTGGTTCGAAGGGGGAACCAAAATGGCGTAGGTAGTGTCAACCCCCCTACCCACGATTTAAGCTACAGCCACCTACATCTAAAAGGGTGAGTAGGGGGTCGACACTACCTACGCCATTTTGGTTCCCCCTTCGAACCACCAAAACGGTTTTGAGTAATAATAAAAATAAACACGTGTTCTATGAAAAAAGTCGGTGGCAAATTTTCAAATTGACACCCTGCAGATATAGAAAGATTAAGATATAGTAATTATATTACTTAAAAATAAGTAATATTTGTGTTTTATGTGGTGTATGTGTATGTGTATTTTAATTTAATTGTACGTACTTTTTAAGTACATTATTCAGTATGTCCCCGGATTGAGTTTACAAGAGGAAAAACGTTTTGTCCTTTTATTTTACGCCAAAACTTCAAAGGAATAAGATTTTTTGCTTGTCCTGAAACCAACAAATCTCTAATTAAAACTTAATTCCTCTGACTCAGTAAAAAGAAAAGTTCATTTTTCTTTTGATTTCGAACTTTCTCTGCTTTTTAAAACCCAGCACATTAGCCGTTTTATTTTTTTGACGATGTCACTTTGACAAATGAGTTTACGCAAGTTAAATAACAAAAATGTTTGTGAAAAACATAATTTTAATAAACAGCAACTCGAAGAAACAGCTTTAAGATAAAAAAGTCATTTTTAACAAGAACAATCATTATTCAATTAACCCCCCACCCAATTCTGCGAACAATTCTACTCTAAAACGAAGCTCCTTGAAACTTCTTTGAATTTCTTCGATAGACAACGATGCCATGGCGTCTCTTATTCGATTCTTTTAATTCTTCGGTATTATTAGGTAGGTTATACATATACACAATTTGCTTTAAACGTCCCCATAAATAAAAATCCAAAATTGTTAAATCGGGACTTCTGGCAGGCCACAATACTGGACCATTTGTTCCAATCCACTGATGTCCAAATTTAACATTTAACCTGTTAGTAACAATGCGAGAATAACGTGCAGGACAACCATCCTGCTGAAAAAACATTGTACGTCTGTAATTAATTTCTAAAGCATGAAGCCCATCGCTAAGAAAATTTTCTAACATATCTAAATATGTGTGCTGATTAACGTTATCAAAAAAGTATGGACCTATTATCCCGTGATAACCAACGGCACACCACACATTTACTTTGGTAAAATACTGGCGACCTTTTAAAATTCTGAAATATGGATTATTATCTTAACTGTCCCATTGGTAGAAAATGTTGCCTCATCAGAAAACATTATTCTGCGGTAAAAGTTTCTGTCTCTAGATATGTGATCTCCCAGCCACAAACAAAAATATAATCGTTTTGCAGCATATATGATATTAGATGAAATTTTTCATAAATGTTCGACTTTTAATTTTTTATTTATTTGTTAATTTTGAAGTGCATATTATTACTTGATATTTTAATTTAGATTCTGTAGGGATTATTTAAACATTTACATAGTGGTTTAAAATTTAGTTCTGTTTGGTCATTTAAACATATTGTATTAGGTTCTGCATTTATTAATTTATCTATTTCATATGCCTCTAATAAAATTTGTTTGAGTTCTTCGTTAATGTTGTAAAATGGATGAAACTATAACAAAAAATTTTAATTATCGTTATAGTTCAAATTTCAAAGATTACTATCAAATTTTCAATTCTTACTATTTCATTATTTCTGTTAAAATGTTCATGTTACTATCAAAATTTCATTAATTTCTGAACTTACAATATCAACCGGGAGGTCGCGACCCCTAAGGGGGTTGGCGATCAGTTATACGGGTGGGGGGGTCGCAATCAGTCAGAAAAATGTACAAAAAACACTTTTATTAATAAATAAATTATAATTTAGTTTGGTATTAAGATTGTAACGGTCCAAAAATAGCGTTGGCAGAAAGCGGCATTTTAATAATTAACGGACGTATGGACCTGCACGGTAGGCAACCATGCTTGCATTTTTTTGTTGTGGTGACGCGTCTCCCCGGTGAGCGATTTTTAAATTCACCGGCGGAAGCGCCGCCACGAGGCAGAACTAAATTGACTCGTGCCCAAGATAGATCGTGCCAGAAGAACCGTTGCAGATAAGGTATATCACCATCCGTTTTACGGGAATAATCAACGGTTCTCAGCTAACCACCCTTGAGGGGGATTGAGGCATCGACTAGAGGGCAGAGAACACGCTCATAACACCGGAGTAAGTAGTTATTCCTCCTCCTCTTCGTGAAGCCACGTGTCCGGCCATTTTGATTAAGGCCATGTGTTTTGTAGGCGTTTGGCGACGGGCTAGACAGCTCGGCCAGAACCATTCTTGGCTGGAAGCCGCGGACCTGGCCCAGACGCCGTCGACGGAAACCGCCGACATCCCGGGGCTGAACCCAGCCAACGGCGAGACCACCCGGAACTCAGGCCAGATATAAATTCCAGACAATATATATAATTTCTTTTTTTGTGTGCTCGATTGGGCCACTTTTCGGTTTATTCTTGTGCGTAAATTGTGTCTACGTGTAAATTGTGTCGTACGTGTTTTGCGCTAGTGTACGAAAAAGGTCGCTCCCTCGGCCATTTCAATCGCGCGATTAGGAGCTTATGTTATTCGGCCGAATAGGGTAAACCCTGCGCGAAAGGGTGGCGTTCGGAGGTATTTTTTTTTCAGGAGTACAGACACGGTGTCCCTCGTTCGTTTGTGTGAATAAACACCGACATTTTACCATACCAAACTCTAGTTTTCTATATTCATTTCAGTTACAGTTTTCTTTCTCATTGCGAGATTTAAATCTGGTGGTGTTGACGCCAAACGGTCAGCGTTGTGACAGTTCGTGATTTCTGAACTTCGCTGACTGTCTGCCGTCCACCCACGCAGGTAGGGTGGAGCCTCCCTTGCGACGAAGTAGCAACGAGGTAAAATTACGTGGAGCCTTTTTTTAACCCCCCCCACTCTCTGACACCGAGAGCCTGGCCCTCGTCACTACTTCAAAGGGACCCTCCACTCGCTCCACGGCCTAACGCGCCGACTGCCCTTCAGGTACGTCACACGTTTTTGGAGCCCAACGTGGGGCAATAGCAACAATAGCTATCGTTGGTATCTTTATTTATTTAGCTCATTAACATCTTTTGAGGCTTAAGGGTTTTGTCAGCCCTTTGTAAATTTTTCTAGCCCTTCAGGATTTTGTTTTTCATTTTAAATAGACCTCATTTAATTAATTTTGCAGCCCTTTTTCAATTTTCATTTTGGCCCTTTTTGCCCTTTAGAAAATTTTTGTGCCCTTTTTCAATTTTATGCGTTTTAGTAGTTTTGGCACTAATTTTCATTTTGACCCTTCAGCCCTTCGCGAAAACTTTTTGGCCCTTTGGTTTATTTTTGTGCCCTTTTTGATTGGGAATATATTTTTGTGGTAGGCCTCAAGTTTGCGCCAAGGAAACTGAACTGGGAGTTGGAAAATTTGACAGTATTTCAAATTTTTAATCAGCCTTCAGCATTTAGTATATTGAGAAAATTTGGGGTGGTTGTTTTGTCAGTTGTTGAGAATTTCTGTGAGTTTTGTGGGTAATATAGAATACACACAAGAAAATATTTTGACTTTAACGTTAACTTTAAATTTAAATATTTTTAATTTAGAGAATTTTCTGGCCTGTTTTCAGTGTTTGTTGGTATAATTTCTACTATAGTGTAGAAATTACTTTAATATTCGTTGGTTATAGATTTATTGTTGGTTTTTATGGAAACTAGTGAGATAGTGAACGGGCGACCACGGATCATACATATTTGGTTGATTGGTAGTTAGATTTTTGGGTATGATTTTGTGGGTTCGAGCTTACTACGGCTAGTATTTCTATTTTTGGTGCTATTAGTAGCTGTTTTTTGATAATTAAATTGAATATAACCAACGCATTTCGAAATGCTTTATAATCTTCGTACTCTGGCGGGGATTCCGTACTCTGGCGAGAATTGGCGTATCGCGTCGTGACGTAGCGATGACGCGATTTTAATGTGTTCCTTCTGGTTTTGTTCGGTTGCGTCTAAGGGAAATTTTGCAGCTGTGTTCGATTATTTTCCTAGGCAATCATCTTTTCACTTTTCTTTTGTTGACTATCTAGTCATGTCCTTGGTGTCGATTCGTTGCAAACCACCTGAGCTTTGCGATTGCTCGTGGGTGCGGGAATCGATTGTTGTTAGTCGTAGACTATCCGTCTAGTTACGGGATTTTTTGATGACGATTCCTTAGAGACCACGACCATTCGTATGTTCATGGTGCGTTGCGTTCGATATCTTATCTTCTTCTTCATTTCGTTAGAGAGCTCGCAGTAGCGCGTGGGTGATTTAATTTTTTCGTAGTTTGTGTGGATTCGGATCCGATGATTCCGAGATCCTACCGACGGCCATTATTTGTTCGCACTCGGCTCGTCTTTTTAAACAGTATGTTTTGTAGGTTTTGTAACTTGTTAGTTATCGCGTACTGTTTTGTTTTGCGTATTTGTATAACGTGAGTTAGTTATTTTTGTTCCGGCTACCCATAGCGGTGAGTCGATGATTTTACTCTACTATAGTTGGCGCGTATGCCGTTTTGACTTATTGTTTGTTCAACGAGTTAGTAAGTTAGTTTGTCTTGCGGATACGTTGCTTAAACTTTTTTTGTTATCATTTTCATGTCGCGTCCAGCCCTTCTGGCGTTAATATTGTAACTTTTTCTAATTAATTGTAATAGTAATTTTGAATTCATGTCCTTATGACTTTTTTGTAATTTGCTAACGCTCATTAGCTGTCACAAACGTTGTAGCACAATCTTGTAGCCCATACTTTGTTATTTGGTAGTGATAGTTTCGATGCTAGAACCTGTGGGATCGTGCATCGGGAGATCTGTTGTGTTGGTTCTATGTAACCATCCGCTTGCGGGATTTTTGCGACAATCTTCTGAGGCACACCAACAGAGTTCAAAGTGCACCGGACTTTCAAAATTTTTCATCGCTTCTCGATTGGGTTTTTGTGATTTTGATTTTTGGTAAACTTTTTTTGATTTGTGGATCAATGGTTGTTGGACCTAGTTTCTGCTTGTATCTGGGGATTCGCCATTTGTTGGGTCATAGTGGTTAGTTTTTGGGACCAGCCGCATAGCGGGATTATAATGGCAATCTCGAAGCCTTTGGGTATTTATTTTTTTGGTACATGACTGTAGGGTGCCATACATATTGACCAGTCAATAATAGTTATTGTTGGAATAGAGGTAGTTAGTTGAGTCGACGCTCGAACACCTACGGTTAAGTGTGTTTTGGGTGTTGTCGTCGTATGTTCGGATAGGTCCTGCCACCGAAATGGGGGTGGTATTATGGCGACAACCATATCTCGTTAGGAGGCTTATGTCCACTACGTATTGTGTGTTTTGAGTATGTCGAATTTTTGGTTGATAATTCTTATTGTTATTCAGTTTAGTATTAGGATAGTTGTGACAAGCTATGAGTTGTGTTAGTTTTGATTGATTGTAATTAGTGGCTGTCACTTGTCTAAAACCATACGGTGTAAGTAAACTTTTATATTCTATGGGATCGTTCGCGTTTTGTCCTTGAGTGACATGCCGCCTTGCGGAATTTTTCGACGACTCCCTAGTTTAGCTATTTAGCTTAGCCCTTTGGGGGATTTAATGAATATGATTGTGGTTACGCATCGAGTGTGTCGGGACATTGTTACTCCCACTAGTACTATCTTTCTTTCGTCATTTGTATTAGTTTATTTTTCTTTTTGGGGGTTTGAAAAAAAACATCCTGTGACGTACCTGAAGGGCAGTCGGCGCGTTAGGCCGTGGAGCGAGTGGAGGGTCCCTTTGAAGAAGTGACGAGGGCCAGGCTCTCGGTGTCAGAGAGTGGAGGGGGGTTAAAAAAAGGCTCCACGTAATTTTACCTCGTTGCTACTTCGTCGCAAGGGAGGCTCCACTCTACCTGCGTGGGTGGACGGCAGACAGTCAGCGAAGCTCAGAAATCACGAACTGTCACAACGCTGACCGTTTGACGCCAACACCACCAGGTGTTCTCGCAGTGAGAATAGAAAACTGTAAAACTGTAACTGAAATGACTGGAATAGAAAACTGTAAAGAGAAAACGTGGGGGGAGCAAAAAATAACAGTTGTGAGTTTGGTATGATAAGATGTCGGCGTTTATTCACACAAATCAAGACGGACACCGTGTCCTGCGCTCCTGAAAACAAATACCTCCGAGCGCCACCCTTTCGCGCAGGGTCTACTCTATTCGGCCGAATAAAATAAGCTCCTAATCGCGCGATTTAAAGGGCAGAGGGAGCGACCTTTCTCGTACACTAGCGCAAAACACGTACGATACAGAACACGTTTACGCAATTTACACACAAAACAATAATCGGCAAAGATGGCTCAATCGAGCACACAAAAGAATTATATTATTGGAATTTTTTATCTGGCCTGCGTTCCGGGTGGTCGTCGCCGGTGACTGCTACAGCTCCAGAAGGGCCGACGGCTCGCGTCGTGGACCTGAAGCTCGCTCGCGGCCTCCAGCCAGGAATGTTCCGGCCGAGCTGCCTACCCCGCTGCTAGACGCCTAGGAACGCACGGCCTTAATCAAAATGGCCGGACACGTGGCTTCACGAAGAGTTAATTTATTAAAAGCCGTTTCTGCCGAACGCTATTTTTGGACCGTTACAATCCGCTTCCCGGAGTTTTTAATTTTGTTGGGGGGGAATTTGTAACGGTCCAAAAATAGCGTTGGCAGAAAGCGGCATTTTAATAATTAACGAACGTATGGACCTGCACGGTAGGCAACCATGCTTGCATTTTTGTGTTGTGGTGACGCGTCTCCCCGGTGAGCGATTTTTAAATTTACCGGCGGAAGCGCCGCCACGAGGCAGAACTAAATTGACTCGTGCCCAAGATAGATCGTGCCAGAAGAACCGTTGCAGATAAGGTATATCACCATCCGTTTTACGGGAATAATCAACGGTTCTCAGCTAACCACCCTTGAGGGGGATTGAGGCATCGACTAGAGGGCAGAGAACACGCTCATAACACCGGAGTAAGTAGTTATTCCTCCTCCTCTTCGTGAAGCCACGTGTCCGGCCATTTTGATTAAGGCCATGTGTTTTGTAGGCGTTAGGCGACGGGCTAGACAGCTCGGCCAGAACCATTCTTGGCTGGAAGCCGCGGACCTGGCCCAGACGCCGTCGACGGAAACCGCCGACATCCCGGGGCTGAACCCAGCCAACGGCGAGACCACCCGGAACTCAGGCCAGATATAAATTCCAGACAATATATATAATTTCTTTTTTTGTGTGCTCGATTGGGCCACTTTTCGGTTTATTCTTGTGCGTAAATTGTGTCTACGTGTAAATTGTGTCGTACGTGTTTTGCGCTAGTGTACGAAAAAGGTCGCTCCCTCGGCCCTTTCAATCGCGCGATTAGGAGCTTATGTTATTCGGCCGAATAGGGTAAACCCTGCGCGAAAGGGTGGCGTTCGGAGGTATTTTTTTTTCAGGAGTGCAGACACGGTGTCCCTCGTTCGTTTGTGTGAATAAACACCGACATTTTACCATACCAAACTCACACCTGTTATTTTTTGCTCCCCCCACGTTTTCTCTTTACAGTTTTCTATATTCATTTCAGTTACAATTTTCTTTCTCATTGCGAGATTTAAATCTGGTGGTGTTGACGCCAAACGGTCAGCGTTGTGACAGTTCGTGATTTCTGAACTTCGCTGACTGTCTGCCGTCCACCCACGCAGGTAGGGTGGAGCCTCCCTTGCGACGAAGTAGCAACGAGGTAAAATTACGTGGAGCCTTTTTTTAACCCCCCTCCACTCTCTGACACCGAGAGCCTGGCCCTCGTCACTTCTTCAAAGGGACCCTCCACTCGCTCCACGGCCTAACGCGCCGACTGCCCTTCAGGTACGTCACAAGATGCGACACTAGGGTTTGTGTTTCCCTATAAACTTTTAAAGGATCGTTTTCGTGGGACATCATGTATAATTAGCCACTAATTATTAAGGGGGTTGCTTACTTTATTTTTGGGCTTTTTAGGGGGTCGCCACACTTAAAAGGTTAAGAAACGATGCTTAATCATGTTAAAAATAAAATAAAATAATTATGTACTGTCTAATTTTCAGTTCTTTCTGCCAATATTGAATCAAAATTTTAATGATTACTATCACACTTTTAATAATCACTGTTAATTTTAGTAACATTTTTGTGGTTACTATTATATTTAATTATTGCTGTCAATATTTCCATAAAATTTCAATTATATCTTGTTTTTTTTTATATTACGATTGCATCAATTACTCTAAAAATTTGAGTTACACTGGAATTTATACACTTATAATTTCACATTAATAATACACTTACTGCAAAATATTTTCAATTTTTTAGTAAATTTTCAGTTATTAATGTCAATGTTTTAAGAATCACATCAAAATTTCAATTAGCACCTACTGCCAAATTTACAATATTTATTGTCAAATCAATAATTCTCCAAAATAAGTGATGCAAAGTTAAAAGAGGGTATTTTCGTAGGACCTCAAATCAGGGAGTTAATGAAAGATGCGGTATTCGAAGATACATTGAGCGATTTAGAAAAACCAGCATGGAAATCTTTTAAGAATGTTGTTGCAAATTTTTTGGGTAACCATAAGAGTGAGAGCTACATAGAGTTGATTAGCGAGCTAATGTTGGTGAATCAAGCATTGGGTTGTAACACTCAAGATTAATTTGTTAGACTCACACCTGGATTTTCTTCCTGAGAATTTTGGCGCTGCGATGATCACGGAGAAAGGTTTCTTCATGACATTTCTAAGATAGAAAAACGTTACCAGGACAAATGGAACCCAACTATGTTGGCAAATTACTGCTGGACAATTAATAAAGACCAACCAGGAGCTAAATTTGCTAGAAAATCTTAGAACGTAACTTCATCATAAAACTTTTTTTACATTTTTGGTTTAGAAATTCATTGTTTTTTTTAAACATTTTAAATTACATAAGAGAATAAAATTCTTGGCTAACAGATTTTTTTTTAATGTTTGTTTTTACTGCCAACCACCTATTAAAATAAAAAAATATCATAAAAATCCATGTGGCGCGATAAAGTTACAATTTTGTTTACCAGTGTTATTGGATATTAAGTGCGATCATCCACGCCGATTTTTAAAAGTCTGCGCCACTCTGCCCAAATATATTCTGCATAGCTCCATTTGATTGTGCCTCAATATTCAATCTCCACCTTCTTTTATATTAAACCCGTTCGCGTGTCCGGATTGCGGCACGGCATTAACACATAGGGCATGGCCGTACGGCACCGGGGGAAACCCCGCGGGTCCCGGCCGTAATTAGAAATTCAATTGCAATTGTGTCGCCGTCGGCGGCAGTTAGTCACTTAACACTTAACACTTAGGTAAGTGCAGGCTGTTGGCCGGGTTGTTCGGAAGCCCCGTGTTCGTGACACGCTCGATAGGGGGGTGTTGTGGTTCAGGGTTGGTGTGGGGGGCGGCGAGTTGCCAGGAAGTGCGCGCCGCCAACGGGGGGGCGAGAATAATGATCTCCGCATAAACATCCGCGTAATCAGTTCGGGCATTCTGCACCCACCGTAATTACTCAGGTCTCAGCCTCGACGGGCTGTAAATGAAGCTTTAGAATTCGCGCTGGCATTGTGGAAGATGCATTTGTTGGAGAGTGTTTTTCGGTTTTTCAAAGCTCGACACTTAAAAGAAACTCATCACGTTTCTACCATAAATATTTAGTACGAAATCATTTAATATTCAATACATCAAATGAAAGCTTAAAAATCGTTTTGCATCGCCCAGAAATAAAATTATTTATATGGACAAAAGTTTCATTGAAATAATTCAATTTACCATATATTTGGCATTAAACATTTTGTTTGTGAGAAAGGCCGAATTAACATACAGTCTGTTTGATTAATTGTGACACAGCAAATATCTCGGTTATTAGTATAGATAGATAAAAAAAGTTAAAGAAAAGAGTTTTAGTACTTTTTGTCGTCTATTTAATGCTAACGTCAGAAGAACAAATGAAAATTAAATAAACACGTGAAAGCTATAAACTTCATTTTCTAGAATGGAACACCCTGTATATTTTAGTTATTTCTAATAGGCAATAATATTAGCTTTATAATGATACCACATAAGTACCCCTTTATTATACAAATAATGCGACAATTGCCAATAAATGAAATTTATCAGTTGCCATTAATTACAATTCCACGCTGACGAAAAACAATTTGCTACCGCTTTAATGTCAAATTGGCTTAGTAACTTTCCGTTCTGCGTATTGGGGGTCACATCTTTAGAGATGGGTAATAATTATTATAATAATGATGAAAAAATTGATATGCTGAAGGTTTTCGTTAGATGCAACGATGATTCTAGAGAAGCTAGTATCATTTATGGAAACATGTATCCAGAAAGCAGACAACTACATTTTCCCACTTTTGCAAGACTTGAACAAAATTTACGGAGAATTGGCTGTTTTAATAACAAATTACGAATGGCAAGAAATGAACGTGAAGAAAATAATGAAGTTATGATATTGGCCTATTTTAGAGCACATCCACGAAATTCAATACGTGAAGCAGTGGCTGCCTTACAGGAATATGTCTGTATAAAATATGTTCTATTCTAAGAAAACATAAAATGAGACCGTGTAAAATTAAATTACTACAAGGTTTAAGAGATGGTGATTCTAACAGGAGGATTTTGTAATTGGCTTAACAATAATCAACATTTATTAAATTTAGTTTTTTGGAGCGATGAATCTAATTTCAACAACAACGGAATCTCCAACCGAAAAGTCGACTATTACTCTGATAATGATAATCCACATCAAATTCGGGAATGCAGATTCCAACACAGATTTGCAGTTAATGTGTGGCCTGGTGTGTTACGTGATATTATAATAATTCCTCTTTTTGTCAAGGAACGTTGAATGCGGAGCGATATTCCAACTTTCTTATGACAGAATTCGAAGATTATTTGGATGACGTCGACGACGAAATACGTCGTGATATGTGGTTCCAGCAAGATGGAAGCTCCTCTCCAAAACTCAAGAATTGTCAAAGATATTTTGGAAAGAAAGTTTGATGTGAAATTGATTGCAAATGGTGGCCCCAGAAACTGGCCAGCAAGATCGGCTGATCTGTCTATTATAGATTTTTTCATTTGTGGATTTTTAAAGCAAAAAGTTTAGGTTACTCGCCCAGAAAATCTACACGATCCGAAAAATCGTATTCGTAAGGTATGTACCCAAATAACACCACGCATGTTGCAAAAAGCACGACGAAATTTAATAAAGAGGTCTGATGAATGTATTTCAAACAACGGAGGTAACTTTAAACAGACACTTTAAATTGTAATTCATGGCAAGTGATAAATTTCATTTATTGGCAATTGTTGCGTATTTGTATAATACAGGGATACTTATGTGGTATTATTATAAAGCTAATGTTATTGCCTATTAGAAATAACAACCATATACAGGGTGTTCCATTAAAGAAAATGAAGCCTCTAGCTTTTATGTGTTTATTTGATTTTCAATAGTTCTTCTGACATTAGGAATAAATAGACGATAAAAAGTACTGGAACTTTTTATTTAGTTTAAAGGGTTGCCGTTGTACTAAAAATTTCAAAAAAAATCCTCGTCACACGGTTGAATCAGTTATCCTCATGTGAAATATTTTCAACTTTCTATCACTTCCGGTTCCACCCGAAGTAGCACCAACTTTCTTATTTTAAATGGAACACCCCATATATTATAATATTTTTGAATTCCTCGCTTACATTGGAACATATTTTGTAATAATGTAATTTTGTAATAATTTTGTAATTTTGTAAGAACGCGACACTTATCTCTTTTAGTTTTCAAGAAAAAAAAAATGTTTTCTAACATTTTGACCTTTAAAAGGTAGCCTGAAATCTGTCTATAACTTCTCTTAGGAATAAGATAAAATTATGAGTTACATCTCAAATTGTACCTAGCGGATGCTTCTATGAGTAAAATAATTGGAAACTGTAAATTTTGATAATAAGTGTTCATAAAATGTCAATATCTAAGTGCCATCTTAAATATCTCGTAATTCAATTTTTTAAATAGATTGACTCATTTTTTATCACATAGCACGATTGGGAGAAAATTTTACTACAAAAAAGTATAATATAACCATACTCCTAAAGCAAATATTTTTTGAATTATTTCGCTTGTCACAAGTGCACCTTAGTAGGCATGTGATATGCTTTTGTATTGTCGCTACTGTAATGCAAACTGTCCAATTAATTAAAAACAAGTTCAATTATTTTACTCATAGAGGCATCCTCTAGAAGGGAGGATTAGAAATAGAACTCATAATTTTATCTTATTCCTAAGAGAAGTTATAGACAGATTTCAGGCTACGTTTTAGAGGTCAAAATTTTAGAAAAAAAAAATTCTTGAAAACTAAAAGAGATAAGTGTACATACGTTCTCACAAAATATGTTCCAATTTAAGCGAGGAATTCAAAAATATAATAATATATTTCCATTTAAAATAGGAAAGTTGGTCCGGTGGAACCGGAAGTGACAGAAAGTTGAAAATATTTCACATGAGGATAACTGATTCAACCGTGTGACGAGGATTTTTTTGAAAATTTTAATACAACCGCAACCCTGTAAACTTTTAACGAACGGTGTAGCGTAGACACCCTGTATACTAATAACCGATATATTTGCTGTCACAATAAATCAAACAGACTGTATATTGGGGCCCTAGACATATTTTTCCTGCCAGGCCTACCACAAAAAATAGACCAACCAAAAAGTACTCTTCAATATATTAAAAAAGCATTAAACGAAAATTGAAAAAATGTTCACTCAAATTAGACTATATTTTTTCGAAATTTATAAGTTTTGTAAATATTAACAAAAGTTAGAATTTTCTATAAAAAAATATAGAAATACGAAAAAGTGTTTAGATATCAAATGCTAATTGTACTATAAATATACAGGGTGTCCCACGCAATTCGTTGGTTAAAAGTTTATGGGATTCCTGATGAAATAAAAAATAGAAAAAAAAATACAGAAATGTGGCTGATCGTGATCTCCCAAAAACAAATACGTACAATTCTACCGGTAGTGGCCATCAACTTTGTCATTTTAAATGGAACATCCTATATATATATATATATATATATATATATATATATATATATATATATATATATATATATATATATATATATATATATATATATTTATATATATATTTACATATTCAGATTGCCCGTCTAATTCTGTACATTTTGTTAAACCAATTGAGCACTTATCTTTAATAGAGTTTGAGGAAAAATATAATTTCCTAAATTATTGTTTTAAATGGACGATTTAAAAAATATTCACAATTTATCGTAATGAAATAGAAACTTAAACTGTTTTGAATATTATTTCTGAAGCATGTCTCTATCATTACAATAATTCGTACGCGTTGACATTTTAATGGTACTACATATTTCAAAACTTTAATTATTTACAGGTACACTTCAAGATGCCATAAATAGTTTTTTTTTTATAGAATGGCCCTTTTTTGTATGATGGGGCAATAGAACAAATTTCTACAAAATAAGTGTAGAACAAAACTATCCCAAAATTGAGTGATTTGTCAGTCATTTTAAAAATTTCCTGGATGTAAGTTTTTTTATAGCATTTAATTCAATCTCTGCAAGTGGATTATAGCAGGCGTTCTTCATTTATTTTATATTTCGCCATTATCTATCGCATTGCATTTCAAAGTTCCTTTTGGGTAGAGATTCACGAACAGTAAATATTTTAATGATGAATTAATATACAAATCAATAAATTATGAATTAATTCTACACACATAGACATAGTGGGACAGAATTTTTCTTCAAACTTGCAGAAAATGTAATGACACCGCCAAAGAGCGAAACGAAGTTTCGAAAATTGGAATCTTTTTTTTTTTCATACTGGACAATTAAATGGGAGAAGACATGTAGAAAGCCAGGAAGGAAAGCCAGGTCAGTGCGACAAACGATTTAGACCTACTTCCAAGTGTATCCAGACACATATCCGTTGCTGTCTAGAACATTTTGGCTTTGCTAAATGCTAAATTTGAAGTGAATTTTGATATTTGAACGGAGAATATAAATCTTGGACGAACAAAAAAATTAAATTTGTGATTTATGCGTTTTCAAAATTCTCAGCATCGAAGATTATGTAACGCCCAAATGTTCTTGACAACTACGTATAGATGAGTTTGGAAGTTTGGATGCACTTGGAAGAATACCAAAATAATTTCTTGCTCTTCCTCATTATCTGTGACCATCTTTCGTACATTTCTTCTCCTATGTAATTGTTCAGTATGAAGAAAATTTGATTCCAATTTTCAAAATTTCGTTTTTTTCGTTGGTGGTAAATGGGGATAAGTTTAATTTAATTAGCTTAAAAGTTAAAAGAATTACTCTCCCACAAACACACCAAGGTCAAAAAAGTATATATTTTTAATTTGGCAAATAGTTGAACACTTGAATAAACACTTGTATTTAAAGCAATGGACATTAAGGTCCATTTAAGTGAAGACATCAAGATATCTCAAAAATAAGCATTGTACAAAAAACTGTTGCAGATATAAGTTAACATAATTAGATTGGTGCTAAAATAAAACCACCACCACCTCCCCTTTAGAGGGGCCGGGGGCGAAATCGTGACGCAAGGCTATAGTGGTATTAACAACCGTGGCGTATATACTATTTTTTGCACTAATAATACAATTACAATCATTTAAAATTTAATATTTAAATACAACAAATATCTGTCAAGTTCTCGACAGCGCGTTTGATGCCCGTGGTCCGTGCCTATCTAAACTACAGTCGAGATGCATGTGCGGCCAGCGCCGGTATGGGCGCTGGGGGTCGGGTATTGTGATTGACCGTAGTTTGTTGTTTGCGCCTGTGGGAGGCGCTTAGTGGTCTACAGACATGGCAATAGGTGTAATTTCGCATCTTTTTTTACCTAGGTGCTATTTAAAGAATTTAACACCTTCGGTTTTAATGAACAAGTTCACAGTGCCTTGATACATGACATAATGATGTGTGTTTTGACTAGTAGTACACAAAATATTTATTTACCACCTGAGAGCTTGTTGTTCAGGAAAAAAAACATTATGTAACTTAAATGAATATTTTCGAACGAAATGACAATTTCATTTTTTCTTTCAAACTGCAAGTTTTTTTTCAACTTTGACCGGGCCCCTAAAAAATAGGGCCCTAATCACATGTATCTCATCTGTCTATGCTATGATCTGGCCCTGTTCACGAGTGGCACAGATACTTCCACGCCATGATCTGGTTGTTCTGTAGAGGCGATCTTTACAATCATCAGCATACGTGAAGACGAGCATGTCTCTATAGTAATTTCATTAACAGGTAACAATTATACAGTGTGTCTCGCTGTAGTCCAGAGACTACCGGATAAAATAAAATTAACGTCGGTAAAATATATAAGGATGAACTATTGCCATGAGCTATGTATTCTTTCTGAGTGGCCAAAACAAAATATTTCAAACAAACAGAAATTTACTACTGTCAAATAATTTTCATATTACATAATTACTTAAAGGAATATTGATAATTAAATGGTGATAGTTGTATTCAGTCAGCAAATTTAAAAAAACAGCAATCTGAGAGTAATATAAATTTGATTAATTGAACTACCTGCTCTTTCATTTGTGACAATTAAGATACAGATACAGCAATCCTTACTTAATTCACCAATGTTAATTTTGCTGTCTGGTTGTCATTGAGACACACTGTATTCAGGCCCGGCCCAAGACATTCTGGCGCCTCTGGCGAAAATTATTATTGCGCCCCGCACCACAGTGACTTCCCCAATAGACAAAAATCAAATTTTTAACTATTTACACTATGAATGTAATTATCCTAATTGCCTAGGTAAATACCCAAACGACTCAGATATGCATTAACTAATGTTGCAAGTAAGCCCATTGGTCTGCAACTCACCCTTGAAGTGAGCACTTCTGTAGAACGTCGAATAAATATTTTCCGCGCGCTAAGTTCAGTGTCGTGGAAAGTTGTGATATATAATAAAAGTTTTGTATAATTGTTATGGATTATATTCCTCAAGGTATGTACTTTTTATTATATTATACACATTGTCCTCAAATACTTCTATATCGGTTTATTGTAAAGCTTTAAAATTATGTACATTTAAAATGAAATTCATTTTTCAAACTGAGTTTTCTAAAATTGCTCAAAAATGCTTATCGCAATTTTTGCTTCAAAATGTTCTCTTGGCTATACTTTACATTTTGGAATGAACATTAGCCGCCTTTAGCTGCCTATTGATGAATTACAATTACTTGACAATTATTTGACATGTGTAAGTTGTTTACGACAGGCATGAAAATATATATTCTATTCTATTCTATTATATTCTACTTTTAGACGACGCTGCACAAGCAACTCATTTAGACGTGTTCAAAATATGGCTTGCCAGCACCGCAAGCAAGAAAGAGGAAGCGGTTTTTTCGTTTGCTAAGAGAGTATTTGGCATTGATAATTGTTCTGAAACGGTTTTGGAGATGCTGAAATCATTTTGCCATTTTTTGTGCCTCCGATTGCGTAAAAAATGGACAGACAGCAACAGAACGCAGGCAATATTCGTTAAAAATAATGAAGAGTGGCTTAATTTGCCACTGGAGCTAGCGAAAGATATAAAAGAATGTCTGCAGTCAACCAAATCCACTGCAAAACCCAGCACATCCCGTGGAAGACCTCGGAAGGAGTTCATTGAATGTTCCACGAAGACCAAGGAACGCCGAGTCCAGGACATCATGGGGAGAGCGTCTGTGGAAGAATTGGAATTTGCTTTTGGAAAGGTAACGGATTCAAGGCACAAAAAGAAATCGACATCTTTCTCACCTGCGCAAGCTTTGGCTTTGCAGTTAGATCTGGAATTGTCGGACCGAAATTTTAATGTAATGCGATCGGTAATTAATACTGCTAGTAAAGACTGCGCTCCGAGTTTGAAGGCATTACAATTGTTAAAAGCAGAGTATTTGCCTGAAGCTACAGTAATCACCGAATTATCTGCATCAGTAGCACTTCAAGAAATTTTAAATAAAACCGCAAAATTGATCTGCAAGTGGGGGTTTGATGGAAGCTCTGGGCATAGCGCATACAAACAAACCTTTTCTAATTTGGACGATACCGATGAGTACATGTTTATGATAGATTTTGTCCCAATACAATTAGTGTGTACTGTTTCCGCTAAAGTGCTCTGGGCTAATCCTCGTCCGGGATCACCGCTATATTGCAGACCAATAAGGTTTATCTTCACAAAGGAATGCCCACAATTAGTACGGGAAGAAGAAAAAAGAATTAATAATGAAATTACTGCTCTCATGGGTTTCGAAATTATTACAAACAATTTTAAACTAGAAATTAATTATGAATTATTGTTTACAATGGTAGACGGCAGTATTTGCAATGTGATTAGCGAAACGAATGCTGCTTCTAGGTGCTATATATGTGGTGCAAAACCAACGGAAATGAATGTTGGTAATATTGCAGAAAAAATACCAAATACTGATAATTACCGTTTTGGTTTATCAACGTTACATTGTTGGATTCGTTGTTTTGAATGTCTTCTCTATATTTCATATAGGCTACAATTTAAGACTTGGCAGGTTAGGGGAGAAGAAAATAAACAAATGTTTGCAATGACAAAAAAAGAAATTCAAACCAAGTTTAAATCGAAATTGGGTTTAATTGTAGATAAACCAAAACCCGGATTTGGTTCCACTAACGATGGTAACACGGCCAGGCGTTTTTTTCAAAACAGTACCATTTCCGCAGAAATGACACAAATAGATGAAAGGTTAATTAAAAACATGTTTCTAATTTTAAAACTTTTGTCTTGTGGGCATCCAGTAAACATAGAATTTGAAACTTTATTGCAGCAAACAAAAAACTTATATGTACAATTATATGGTTGGTATTATATGCCCAGTAGCCTCCACAAACTGTTAATACACGGTTCCCAGATTATCGCTCACTTTTCTTTGCCAATTGGTCACTTGTCAGAAGACGCTTTAGAAGCGACTCATAAATTATTCCGCCGTTATCGATTAAATCATACAAGAAAAACATCACGCGTAGACACAAACACTGATTTATTAAAAAGACTGTTGTTAAATTCGGATCCTCATATAGCAAGTTTTCGTAAAAGTACAACAAAAAAACAGCTAAAAGTTGACGAAGAAATGTCAAAATATTTTAAAACCAAATGAAGAAAGTGCTACTGAAACTGACATTGAACGTTTCTTTGGAAGTAGTCCAGAGAGTGACAAAGAAAATGTTCATTCAGATGAGGACAGTGATTAGTGTAGCTAACTCATTGTAAACATTTTTTTTTTTATACATGTGCAATATTTTTTATATGTAAATCTATCGTTTATGTGTGGTATAGTAAAAATGTAAATAAATATTGAATTGTTGTTTTGCGATATAATTGGTTTTTTATTTGGTCCAATGGTCAAATTAATTTAGATTATTTTGCTCAATAAAAAATGCCCATTAATAACAGCAATTGACATTAATCTGAGTAATTTGGTAAGTTTTAATGTACAATATACTATAAATAGTCAATATAAGTTAACTAATTCAAGTCATAGCAGTAATTAATTGAATTGTGATTTTTGTCCCAAGCGCCCATAAGCAGTATTCACTGTGCGCACCCCCGAAAAAAATTCGCCAAAATGGTATTAAAAATAATAAACAATACAAAAAATACAAATATAACAAAAGTAAAATAATACATAAATTAAAAAAAATCTTCAACAAAACAATACACCAATTTGTTTTGTTGAATATATATTTTTTAAATTTGGTATTTCATGTAGCATAAAATGGTCACAGTAACGTATACGTTATTTGACAGCATCACATTCAAGTCTCAAATGCTGTTATGTCATAATTGCATTTGACATTTGAATGTGATGCGTGCACGTTACTATACTCTGATTTTTCTAAACTGGCGTGCACGTCATCAAAATAATAATCATAATAATGATGGCACAATTTTACAAGGTTGCCAGTTGTCCTGGGTATTTAAAATTGGCTGCAATCAGCTGTTGCGCCCGTGCAATCTTGTGCGACAGTGCGCGGTTCGTATCAAATTCATGGACTTCTCTGCCGTTTATCGTACAGATATCAATCTTGTGGTTATGGTTTACCATCTACAATGGCAAAATATGCATTGTAATAATCGATCAAATGTAAGAAGTTAGACGTCAAAGAAGTTTGAAGCATTAATGAAAAAGATGTGGCATCGTCGCCGAAAAAATATCGCGGATGCCAACATAACATGATTTATTACATGATTGGCAGGCGAAAATTGTGTCCGCGGTTAATACACCGATTACCTATTTATAACCACCGGTGATCAGTGGTATGTAACAAATGATCCTCAGATTAATTTCGATTCTTAAACTATTGTTATGCATATTCTCGAAAACAATCACGTAGGTACGAAAATACCTCATCGCACAGCTGTTTGATGACGTGCACGCCAGTTTAGAAAAATTAGAGTATATAAACATTTAAATATTTTAAGTCTTCGGTTAAAGTAGATTACCTTCAACTTTTGGGAATTCCTCAAATTCGTTTGGTATAAAATAATTTATTAATATTAAAACAATATTTTTCGGGCCTTCAAATCGGGCATTGTTTAAATTATTTCTGCCACATCTAATTGCGAAGCTATTTCATTCTCTATTGATAACAACGCTAAAGACTGTAATCTGCCATCGTTCATGGTTGAACGTAAATACGTCTTAATTAGTTTTAGTTTGATAAAACTTCGCTCTTATCTAGCTACAGTTATAGGAATTGTTAGCAACATTGTTAATGAAATCGAAACGTTGGGTAGAGTATGTTGTAATCCATTCGTATTTATGAAACTAAGAACATCCAATGGTTTACAAACATCAGTAGGGAGAAGGGTTGATACGGATTTCAACTCATCAAATAATGCCGCACCATTTATATCGCAATCAGCGTCGTCTTTTAATTTTAAATGTAGATCATGACAAAATTTTATTAACTCATTGGAAGGTGGTAATTTCTTGAAATCATATAAAAATCCCCAAGCTTGCTGAAATTCACCTCGTTGATCAAAGCGTTCTTGGATAGATGACATGGCATTATCTAAAATCACATTAAAACGGTGATTTTATAACTATCTTGCGGATTAACTACGGAATCATCTCGGCTCTCATAGTTGAACATACCATTTTTTCGGCGCAATATTTTCTTAATAAAAACGGGCTCTACGGCTAGTGATTCAGCTAGCTCTTTTGCCTCTATCAGTGAGTTTTAAAAACCTGTCGACCCTATATTGAGTTACGTACTCTGTGCATGACTTCATCAATGAAACTACTGAAGCCAAGTCCATGGTGGCAGATTGCATGGATTTCGTCAAAATGTTAACATGGTATAAAATATTATACCAAGTAACGAGCAACACCAAAAACGAAAAATCGCATATTTGTTCTGAGAGTGTTTGAGCTTCATGTTTAACTGAAATATCTGATAAGCCCGTTTCACTCAAGGTTATCAACGCATCATGGATTTCCACTATTTGGTATCTTAATGCTTTCAAACATCTAATTTCACTCTCCCAACGAGTCTCACATAGAGTCTTAACTGTGAAATTTGTTACATGATCTTTGAGTATTGCCCATCTTGTTACTGAAGCTAAAAAAAGTGTATAATTTATTTGTACCAGTCCGAAAAATGACACTCACTCTGTACATGATGTTTCACAGTCGCCAATGACTACGTTTAAAGACAACACACGTGACAACCACACGGCATCAAAAACGCTCTTGGATTAACTCCCATACTGAGAGCCTGTAATCTTTTTCTTCTTCTTTATATTGGATCATGGATGGATGGATCATTATCATACCCCTTCTCTCTATTATTCATTAAATTTAAATTGAAATATTTTAGCACCGTTTAGATTATTTGAGGTATAAAATTATATTGCAGAGTCAATCTAATACAAGTCGATAGTGGTCTCTTTCTATAATGATTAGTGATTATAAAGTTTTATCGAGAGTATTATTTGTTTTAAGTCAATTGCTAGCCTCAAACCAATTACTAAAACACTTTTTTCCACTCCCTGCATGGTTAGTACACTGTTGTAACATTGATTTGGTGGAAGTAAGCCCCACTTACCGATAAAGCTTTGGTTGCTATAAGCAACGGGAAGTATGTAATCACTTACTTCCCTCAGGGAAGTAAGTAAAATAATTTCAATAGCGTTCTTTCCCTGGCACCAGTATTTAAAACACTTACACGCATTTTGATAACACCCCTTCGAATTCTCCGGCAGTAGGAAGAAACAGGCTGCATCTGCAGCTTCTTCAATGACCATTTCTTGTTTATTTTCATTTTACAACTGAACGAATGCAATTTCTGACATTCACACTTTGTTTGAAAAATAGTCTTAGCAACCAAAGCCGTACTGACATTTTGTTCATGTTGCGAAACTAAATCAATCAAATACAAACAATTAAACCAACTTCAGGAGTGGAAAAACAGTTATAAGCAATTCGAGAGGTAAGTTTTGACCAGTCTCGGTCTTTATTGCTAGCCCTCGCTATCGCTCGGGCGCAAACTCGACTTCGACTGGTAAACGATACTTACCTCTCTTAATGCTTAAATAACTATTTTCCACTCCCTGCATGGTAAGTACACTGTAATAACATTGATTTGGTGGAAGTAAGTCCCACTTACCGATAAAGCTTTGGTTACTATGAGTAACGGGAAGTAAGTAATCACTTACTTCCCTCAGGGAAGTAAGTAAAATAATTTCAAAAGTGTTCTTTCTCTGGCACCAGTCTTTAAAACACTTTTGATAACACCCCTTCGACTTCTCCGGCAGTAGGAAGGAACATTTAGCATCTGCAGCTTCTTCAATTGCCATTTCTTGTTTATTTTCATTGGAATTCATTTTACAACTGAACGAATGCAATTTCTGACATTCACACTTTGTTTGAAAAATAGTCTTAGCAACCAAAGCCGTTCTGACATTTTGTTCATGTTGCGAAAATAAATTAATCAAACACAAACAATTAAACCAACTTCAGGAGTGGAAAAACAGTTATAAGCAATTTGAGAGGTAAGTTTTGACCAGTCTCGGCCTTTATTGCTAGCCCTCGCTGTCGCTCGGGCCCAAACTCGACCTCGACTGGTAAAATATACTTACCTCTCTTAATGCTTAAATAACTATAAATGTTCAGGTGAATTTTCGTGTGATTTTATGTACTCGCTTATATGTTTCCAGTTGTTGTTACCGACTGTTGATAATGACGATTTTGTTTTATCAGTTTTGAAAACTTTACAACAAATACAAAACACTTTGTCAGATCTTACTGAACATAAAAGCCAGGTTCGTAAATATGATTCACTATTACTTAATTTTCCATTATGTCATTACGGCCTGTTAAAAAGCCTCGTCTAACATTAGCGAACAGAAGAAACGGACTTGAATTTGCAACACGTTACCGTAACTGGGGAATCTAGCAGTAGTCTTCAATTGTGTTTACGGATGAATCAAAATTTATTGTGACACGTTGTGACGGACGTGTGCGAGTCTGTGCACGACTAGGAGAACGATATTTAGACGGTGATCATATCTGATCCAGCACCAAATCTGTCAATTTTCTGAACAACCCCGTTCTATTGGGCAGGTATACCGTTCGACCTTGTTCTTGTGCAGGGAACGATGTATGCTGTTCGCTATATTAACGACATCGTTAGCGAATATGTTTTATCTGGTGCTGCTGAAATTGGACCTCAGTTTTGCCTCCAACGTGATAATGTAAGACCTTATGTTGCTCTCCAGGTTACAATGTTTTTGCAAGAGCATAATATCCCGGTGCTCAATTGGCCAGTTCTTAGTCCAGACCTCAATCCCATTGAGCACTTATGGAATTATCTTGATCGGATGCTCAGAAACCGCCCAGAGCCCCCACTTAACCATCAACAACTGTTCGACGCTCTTCTTGAAGAATAGGATAACATACCTCAACAATACATCCAAACTCTGTTTGCAAGCACCCCTCAAAGATGTGCAGCTATCATTCAAGCGCGTGGAGGCCACACACGTTATACATTTCTTAAATAACGTTGTAGAATTACATTTCAATGTTTTTTTTGTTTGTTCATTTTTAGGTTTTTGAAATTTTGTTTCGTTTATTTTAAGCACATGGTTTGAAAATACCTCTTTTCAGTTTAAATAAACTAGAATTATGATTAATCAGTATTAAATAATTCCGTATAGTTGTTCTAGTCGATTTTAACCCGCTTTTATAGGTGTTCCCCTAATTTTGTTGAGCAGTGTATAACAGTTATTTATCTAATTAGTGGTATAAGAGCATCATTAACTGACGAGGGCGTAGCCCGAGTCGAAATAAGAGCATGAGTGTTGAAAAGTAGCTACTAACAAAAGTAAATAAGAACAAGTCATGAAATTTTATATTAAGAAATATTTTCAGGTAGTTTTGATCTTTGGAATTGGTGGAGCCTGCAGAAAGGAAGAACTCACTTACATGCAAGTGACTAACGTGAAGAACGAAGAGCAGGTCTTTTGCGTCACAATACCAAATACAAAGACCAAAATTTCGAGAGAGTTTGTTATAACTTCTGGAGACATTGATGGATTCAATTTAGTAGACATTATAAAAAATACATGGCACTGCGTCCACATAGTGCCGTGAAGAGGTTTTTTGTTGGTTACAGGAATGGCAAATGTATAAAACAATCCGTTGGCATTAACACGATTGGTAGCATGCCGAAAAAAATTGCTTCCTTTTTAAAATTACCAAATGCTTAAGAGTACACCGGTCACTGTTTCAGAAGATCGTCAACCTCACTTAAGGCAAACTCAGGGGCGGATCTGCTAACAATAAAAAAGGCAAGGGGGCTGGAAGAGCAATACAGTAGCCGAACGATACATAGAAACTTCGGTTGAAAATAAGAAACGTATCGCTACAAATATTCATGGAGAAAAGACTATGCTTGTAGAAGCTTCAACCAGTAGCTGCAGTAGTTTGGACATTTCTAAAACAGAAATGTCCTCTGGGATACACTTAAATAAATGTAAACATGTTAATATTAATGTTCATAAGTAATTGTTTAATAAATTTGATCGTAAGTTGGTATTAAAAAATGAGTGTATTTTTGATTTCATTACCTAACTAGTTAGGTAACGAGTTTCATTACATAACTCAAATGAATGTCAAATTCATTATTTATCTAAGCAGTCGTAGATAAAGATATATAAGGTGTGTATGAATTAGAATTTATACATGATATTTTTGATTATCGAAACTAGAACTGTTTATTCATTTCCATAACAGCCTTCCAAAACCTCTGCAAAGCTTGCTACTCCAAATCGACGTATGTCGCACCGGTACAAATTCATTCTATCCATTAATTTTTACATGTTTATTTTCATTTTTAGATTTGAAAATATGTTCATCTCTAGAGTGAAAAAATATCACTTTCATGTATAGTAAGCCGATGAAAGCTGAGTCCACAGGGGAAAGCACAAAAGGACCAAGAGGCCAAAGTGCTGAGGGGCTTTAGGGAACCTACCCAGGAGAAGAAAAAAAATACTAAGCCGTGGGAAAAACTATTTTTTTGCACATATGAGTAGAAAATTATATTTTTCAGTTCTGTCGCTTTTTTTCCCAGAAGTAATCCAAAGTTCCCAGATATTTACAGATATTTTTATTATTTACCTGACTTTTTCCTGACTCATGAAAATCCAATGTCATTTCCCGTTTTTTTTTTCAGGTTTTGCAGATCGCTGGGTACCCTGTATCTTCTTTACCGATAATCACTTGCTTAATTTTGTTTTGCACGACCGATTTATAACCTCTGGAGCTTTAAAATTTGTTTACCTTGAGCATATAATTCGCAGCACGATTGTAGAAAGGAGGAGTATTGTGATTTTTCGAAAGTGCTGCACAAGCTAAAAATTAATTGAAAAAAACTGCACCAACGCCTTGCCTAATAAATTATTTACATCCAATTAACTGAAACCGAAATTGTGGAGGGCCGAGACGTGGGGCGCAATCTCCACCGCCAGGCTGGTCATAAACAAAAAAAAAATAATCTGCACCCGCTCCCATTACTACGCCGCCTAGGCCACAGTTTTTCCCAATTCAGAGACGGGGGCCGCCTGCAATTTCATTACCCGAAACCGCCGCCCTGTCCCTCTAATTGCTTGCATAATTTAAAAATCGCGGCACCCTTATCTCACAGCCTCCTCGCGCATTATTCATGCCCCTTAAGCGCCCATCCGGGACGACGCAGGTCGCAAATTAAAACCACGGACACAATCGGATTATATGGAGCCCTAGTCAGGGGGCTCGGCTAATTGTTTCGAGTTCTTGCGACGACTGTTTTTTAATCCGGCAGGGATGACTTTTAAACGTCTTATCTGTGGCCCCTGGGGGCGTGCATGTTCCTCTCATGGCTCTGCCAAGTGCTGTATATATATTTTTTTCTCTTATGAAGGCAGGCGATCCTGGAACTTCTCTATTTATATCGCGGACGACGGAAAATCGTTCCGAGATTAAAACAAGAGGCGGGTGACACGTCGACGGATAAGGGCGTGAGGTGGCTGGGGAAGAGTTCAGGTTTACGATTACATACATGAATAACCAGGCAGCATTTTCATAAAGCGCAAGAAGATTTTGCGTGGAGTGTGAAGTCGTGAACGCCCAAGTGGTAATGGATGGTTTCTATGAGATACCTACAATATGGAGGTCTATAGTCAGCCCAATTCCAAGATAAAGCGCGCGTAAAAAAATCTTACATGCACATGATCATATCAACACAAGCATACGATTGGTCATCGTGCAGTCTGTAATCTTAGCCGATATTACATCAAATGCATTTTGCACATTTTTGTAATTATTTTTTTATAGGTGTGTATAGGTGCGGAGAACGAACGTTTAAATTTACCAAAACTTGTTAACTTCGTCGTAAGGAAGTGGCGTTCCTAACTTCAAGAGCGACTCACAGAACTCCTCGATATAGACCTATAAATAAGGCAAGAAGTGGAAAAACACCCCCCACACAATACTATCGCGCAATTTATAACCCCATATGCCCACGAAATATGGCAAATAAATAAATAACTAAACATCGGCCCCCGGAAATAAATCAATCGTTGGACTCCGCCATCGGAAAACGTCCGACACGGCCGAATAATTCAGCGGATTTTCCGGGAAATCCCCTGCGTTGCACGCGCCCGCGTGCACGGGAAGGGGGCACAAAGTCTCCCTTTGCATATTTTCATAGGCGCATCCCCGGGGAAATAAGCGGCGGCCTATCCGACCCGACCCCCCCCCCCCCCCCCCCCACCCATGCGGATTTCCCTCGCTCGCTCACTATATATTTTTTTTGCCGAAGGGTAAACAGGGAACTAATCAACCGGCATTTAATATTTATTGAAAATTCAGAGGCGGTGAAAGAGGCTACGGCTGGTCCAGACGTCCTGTCATCCCGAGGTGCTTTTGACGTGGAAAGGGTGAAACGGCAAAAGGCGATCCACCCCTGAAATAATCCCGGTTGAACGCAACGGACACGAGCTTTTGGAAAAATTAACAATAGTTACGCCGTATGTTCAACCATCTAACAACATTTTAATTAAAGTGATGCGCAGGGGTAATTGGTAGTTTGCGAGTTTCACGGAACACAGAAGGTTTTTACGTGCATTTCAAAATTTAGCTGCCACAGAAATTTTATTATAAAATACACGCAGCCATTGTTTAATACATTGTGACGTGCTTGGAGGACGGTCAACACATAGGTCGTGGAGCGCGTGGATATTCCCTTCGGAGCAACGAGGAGGGCCTGGCTCTAGGTGTCGGAGAGTAGGAAGGGTAAAAAAAGAGGGCTTCACGCAATTTTACCTCGTCTCTTGCTCTGTACTCCGTACTCCGTACGTGGCAAGCCAATGGTTGGCAATACCTCTCGGTACGGGGGCCGGACTGGCAATTAAGCCACGGCGTCTAGGAAAAACCGTAGAGGACCATCTTGTCTACGTCTTCGACACGGGGGTTTCAACACGCCCCTGACGGGCGACGCCTTACCAGATTCGCGCATTGTCGTATTTATTATACATTATTCTTGTCAATGCCTAAGTTAGGTAAGATGGGTTAGTTTTAAGGCCGAATATCAAATAAAGTACTGCCCACAGTTACGTATTTAAGCGCCCCCGAGAAATTGGACTACTTGAAAGCGCTGCGCGCACCTATGTCTGGTATTGGCGGTAGACAAAAGTGTATGTTTGCGGATAAACGGGGTCTAGAAAAAACGGCCTACAATTTTGCCAGGCATTAGCACGTGCGATTGCGGATTGTAAAAAGTACTCACGTCTAGGTGAAATATGGCCATCTAGTTTCGTCTTCGGTTCCCCGCCGGAATTTACGGACGTGTGGAACACTTGAATGTCCCCAATTTAGGGTAGAAAAACACTAGTTTTCTGGGTAGGAATCGCGTCCGAGCGTTCACAATTCACGATGCATTCCTGACGAAGAGCGAACGAATAGTGAATCGCCGCATGCCTCCGCGGATCAAGGCCGATTCACGGTCAACCATGCTTCCACTTACGCATTTCCGCAACGATAATTCGCGCTTAATCTCCGAGATGGTGCGGGCACATGCTACGCGTGGCTAGGATAGGTACGTTATGGTCTAACTTGGATCGTGACATATATTAATCTGGTTATAAATGTGTTACATGTTTATGCAAAAAGAGTCTTCATTACTTAGTTTTGGTTAGACAAAGTGATTTAAAAAAAAAAAAATTATAGGAAATAGCTGTTTTGACATAGGTCAAAACTTTTAATTTTTTTTTGTACAAATAAAAATTCTTAATTTTAGTGTACCAAGAACCAAGATGTCATTTTGCATGTACAAGGGGTAACATTAGCACATGTGTATTGATTCAAAGTATACTGATTCATTAACTGTATTTAGAGAGAAAACAGATTTATTCAGCAATTGTGATATATACACATAGATTTTCCCGACTTTCCTTTAAGGGAATATTAAAGTTTAAAAATATCTAGTGTTCAATGCCTTCCCGGCCTTCTATAGCCGGGAGGAATTTTTAAGTTTTTGTCAGTCAATAAGTTGTTTTTATGAAATTATGTTTATACATATACAATTATGTAATAATATTGTTATGATTATTATCCAGATAAATGTTTGAATGGCTGAATCGACACACTGCCTAATTTTCAAATGTAACTTTATAAAATGTAAACCAAATCTCTTGAATATTTAATTACAAATGGTTAAATCCACAACATTGCATTTTTTTAAATATTTCAATGTGCAGTTGCAATTTTACAAAACTTCTTCAAAAACTTCTAAAGTCAAAAGTCCAAAGTGGATCTGTCCAAATCTGTCAAATTTTTAATTGACTCTGTAAAAATAAACTATGTTTAAATGCCTAAACTAAACAACCTTTTAACTACACAAAATCATAGCATTTTTATCTGAAACTGTTAAAATCTAGCAAATTTATAGCACAAGCTGCAAAAATCTATCTAATATTTACCTACTACTGTCAAAATCTAAGAAATTTTCCAACATTGTAGCGTGTCCTCTCCTCCTCCCCTAATTGTAACGTTTTATGGAAACTGTCCAATATGACCAATTATCCAATTTTATAAATGACACTGTCCAAATGTACCACATTTTAAACGTCAACTATCAAAATCTCATTTCTCTATCAATGTATCAAGATTTGTGAAGTTTTTAGGTATAAATATGAAAATATGAAAATCTGCCTTATTCTAAAATGAAACTCTAAATTTCCAACGGAAACGTGAAATATATTTTTAATTTATAATTGGCAATTGCACAAATTTGCATCTTTTAAATCCATTAAATGTTCAGTTGCAATTTTTCAAATGTCTTCACGTTTTAGTTACATCTATTAACATGTAAAATTTTTAAATATTCCTTAAAAAATAAATAAATATTTAACTCCAACTATCAAAAACAAACATTTTTTTAACTGCAACCCTACTATTTTATTTTTTTATGGAAACTGTCTAAATAGCACTTTTTTTTAAATGATACTCTTTAAATGTGTCAAATTTTAAACTCTTTCTGACGAAAACTGTTAAAATTTTTAACTGTGTGGCCGAATCTATCAAAATATGTCCATTTTTGTTTGTAACAATGTTAAAATGTGAAAATTTGACTAGCTTTCAAATTAAACTGTCTAAATTTTCAATTGGAACAGACCAAAATCTATTGGATTTTTAATTGCCATTATAGTGGAGTCAATCTCGACAAACGAAGGTCAATTTTAGTAAAATCATCGAGGCCCGGCGGAACTTTATTGTGAACGTTTGTTATAGCATAAGTACAAAAACCCTGAGTTTTTGGAAAAAAATATTCGCTGCAACCCCTTTGTTTTGCCAAAGGTGGTAAACTGAAAATTGACATTTTTTTACAAAAGTATTAGATATTTTTATATGAAATTTATATGAATATGAATTTATATGAATTTTATATGAAAGTTGTTTTTGAGCAATATGGGCTCAAACTTATTAACTTACCTACATCCAAAATTGTGTCCAATTCAATTGAGATTTGGCCGAAGCGGCGGCAATTGATTTTTTTTTCGAAAAAAACAAACCTTGGAGATTCTTTGGACATTGATAATAAAAGGGTACTATTTTTGTTCCTTGGCTATTGATTTAAGTGGTCGAAAAAAAATTAAAACATAAAAACAACCTCCAAAAAGGGTCGGTTTTTTGGCAAAAGAGGGTTGCAGGGATTTTTTTTTCCAAAATCTCAGTGTTTTCTTACATTTGCTATAACATATAAGTTCCACTGGGTCTTTTACCAAAATTTAAATTTAAATTTAAATTCATATTCATATTCATATTCATATTTATATTTATATTTACATTTACATTTACATTTACATTTACATTTACATTTACATTTACATTTACATTTACATTTACATTTACATTTACATTTACATTTATATTTATATTTATATTTATATTTATATTCATATTCATATTTATATTTGTATTTATACAAATAATGTGTATCATGTATGTGATGTATACAGGGTGTCCTGGAAGAAGTAAAACCCTAAATGTCTACGACAATATTTATTTTATATGAAATCGCTGAAACACGTCAGGTTTTAATTCAATGGGGACAACTTGTCGCAGGCAAATGATCTTCCATTGTTCAACCCCCTAGCCGCGGGCTGTCAAACTGACGGTTTCTTACTCTGTACTTTTGTTACTGGATACATTTTCGTTGCTGAAATGACATGTTTATTTCGTAGTTTCTCAACTTTAAAAAATAATTTCTCGAAAACTAATCGACAGATTTGAAAAACTAATATACCGTTGTATTGCAAATTAGGCAAGCTTTCAAATGAGCCATTACTCGACCCCTAGACCAATTTAAAAAAATGGGTTTACCTCTCTTGCCGAGAGGGAGTTAAACAATTGATGATAATTTACCTGCCAAAGGTTGTCGCCCTTGAATTCAAACTTGAAGTGTTTCAGCGATTTCATGAAAAAAATATTGTTTCATAGATATTTAGGGTGTTACGTATCTCCCGGGACACATTTTTGCCCTGAAAATACCAGGCATACAGTAGTAAACTAAAAATCACTAACGTGCGAAATTATACAAGTCACTTAATTGTTCTAAATTCGTAATTGTCTTAATAAACAGCAATCGAGTCTATATTTATACGAGTAGCACAAAAAATTTAAAAAAAAAGAAAATATTTCCATACAAATCTGCATATTTCACATCAGTTAGATCAGTGCTCTACTTAATATCATTATTAAAAATTTAACTAAATTACTCAAATTTTCATTGCTTAATTGTACATCAATTAGATCACTACTGCTCTACTTGGTATGGTTATTAACAATTAAATGAAATTTTCGTGGTTTTACGCAATTAATTGTTCCAAATAATTAGTGAAAAGAACAAATTTACATTATTATTCGGAGCATGTCTTTTGCAACTGAAGAGCACACGGGAATAAATCTCAGAGTCATAAGAGTCACAATTTTCGGAAATTGAAATTTAAGAATTACAGACTCACACCTCATCTGTTAATTACTCCAAACGCATGGTTTCACCTGTAATGATTAATGTAGAGTACCAACATGCTGTAAGACAAAATAGCGTCCAGGACTCTAATTGTTCTTGAGGCAAAAGTATGAGTGATAATAACGTTTAAATGGGTAGTTTATTAAAGTTGCTATGCATACAGTAAATTTACGTAAAATTAAATAATATTTAGATAACTATTGCACCAATTGGAATATCCTGCTTTTCGTCATCTTCACTTCCTTCAGTGTCAGTGTTGTCGTTGGTAGATAATTAATTTGAGTAAAACTCCTGTTCAGATCGTCCACAAAATCGTTCGAGGTGTAAGTCTGTTATTTTATCTGGTTTTAGACTAATTGCACCGACATACAGCTACAGGTGTTACTTGATGGTGCTGGTATTGCCTTATATTTTGATTTTTTAGAATTAAGTTTCAAACTGACATGACAGTGTGAAACAGGCATTGTAATTTTCTCGGTGAAGCAACATCTGTGACTATTTAAAATAAATTCTCGAAAAACCAAAGAACTCTGCTATCCGTAGCATACATTGATTCACATCTGCTCAAATGTAGTTTCTATTATGTAGTTACTATTGGACTCTGACCGTTTCTCTGGGAACATAGGTATTTTAAAATCCTCGTAGAGTCGATTATTATTCAATAAATTAGTTTAGTCCAAACGAAAGCTTTCGTTAAGATCTATCAAATGGCATTGGCCTTTTTTTCGGGCAAAATTGTGCCCTGATCATTATCTGTGTGCTCTTCATATGTAAACTTCTTTCGCAATATATGCAAGTTTGCACACTTTTACGTTATCTAATATAAAAATGCAAGGAAGAAAGAATAATCAAAATCCTACCTTTCGACAAGACGACTCCACTTTATGGAATCGTAGACGCTAATAATTGCCTCTACAGATCTGCACACCAACAATTAGTCATTTAGTAGTAACAATAAATTACTTATAAACTATTTACAAAATTATTCTTTGTTATTTTAAGTACTTAGTGGTATTTAATAAAAATATTTATTTATTTATGTAAATTATTTATTTCTCCGACTTGTTTTTTCTTAAATTCAGCCGTCATCAGGGGTATGTTCTACAAAGAATATACGTATATATAATATATTATATTAGGATTAGATGTTCTGTTAGTTTCATTTTATGTATTTTGTGTTGTGTTAGATTATAATTTATAATTAAACATAAGCCGAAACTAGTCGGAGAAATAAATAATTAATATAAATAAATAAATATTTTTATTAAATAGCAGTAAGTACTTAAAATAACAAATAATAATCAAAAATAACTGGTAAGATGGATAAAATACTAACAAAAATATTTACAAAATGCTGCAATTCTTAGCTCGGCCATTCGTAATTCACGAATCACGCACTCCACTAGACTAAATGCTGAGTTCTTATTGAAACCGAGAAGAATGTTGTCAGAAAAATAATATTAAATTTACAAATACGATTAAAGCAATTTGATATTGGTGGTCCATATAAACCATTAGTGTTGAAATAAATTTCAAGCATTAATGTTATACATACAAGTCATCCAAGGGCCATAATATTTATGGAAGTGTTACTTAATGATAATATTAATTAATTTGTTAATAATAACGCCCGACGAAGCCATTGTGAGGTGAAATAATTATTGCGAACAAATAATGCAATAGCAATACATATTTGAAAGTTTATTACAAAGTTTTATTTTGAAAAGTGTAATTGAAAATAATAAATAATAATAGACAGCGAAAATTTTCTCCCAAACCTGAAGAGTACTGTGAAATTAAGTTTCGTTTAAAAATATTTATTTTTAGTTTATCTCTATTAAAATGTTTTATAAATGTTCTAAAATGTCGTTCAAAAATACTTAATTTCAACATTGAATTCAATTAAATGATGAGTCAAAAAGGATTGAACAATTGTCGAATTGTTTTTAGAAAACTTGTTTTCTAAAATCGCGTTACACAAAACTTAATTTCAATATTGAATTCGATTAAATGATAAGTCCAAAATAACTTAATAATCGAATAAAATTTTGAAATCAATTTGCAAAGGTTTAGAAATAGCAACAGAAACCATAAATGGGTGCATATTCTTATAATATTTTTGTTTATCAATAATTACTGAATATGTGTCCCAGTCTATTATTTTCAAAATTTGGACTATATTGTTTCTAAATTTTTGAGCGCTGTCCAGATTTCCTGGAAGTCCATGCCTATTTTTTTTTTTTTTTCGATGTTTTCTTTATTTGTTGCAACAAGGTCACAAGTCATGTCATAATTACAGCAAATAAAAGGCGGGGGGGGGGTCCTTCGTCCTCTTCTTCGTATCAGATGAACCTGCTGGTCTCTGTACTTGTGGTCTGAGGGCGGTGATGCTTACGATTTTAGGAGGATTTTTTCCTTTAATTGTTTTTTGAAGGTTGCCAGATTTAGGGCTTTGATTGTGTCATCTAACTGGTTGTATTGTTGTATTGCAATACTTGTTATTCCTAGTTTGTGTTGTTGTTGCTTACAGGTGTAGGTTCTTATGTGCTGATTGTTTCTTGTATCGTGTGTATGTATCTCGTTGTTCGTTTTTAGAATGATGCTGATGTATGTTTCTTCATGTTTTATTTTGTGTATTTGGAGTATATTGTTAAACCTTATGAGCTGTTTTATGTTTAGTTCGTTCGTTTGTTTATATATTTGTATTGTGCTTGTTGTGTGTGGTAGTTTGTAAATTATTTTTAGTGCCTTGTTTTGCTGGGTCTGTAGTTTACTTATATTCTTGGTTGTTGTGTAGCTCCAAATGTTTATTGCGTAATTTATGTTTGCCATGAAAAGTGTATGGTATAGGGTTTTTTTTAGATGGTTGGGTATATAATTTTTGATTTTACCTAGCATGTATAAGGTCTTTAAGTTTCTTGTGGTTATTTTGTTGATGTGTTGATCCCATTTTAGGTTGTTAGTTATTGTTAGCCCGAGGTACGTGAGTTGCTGTGTTTCTTTTAGTGGCCGGTTTTTTAGTGTTATCTGTAGGTCGGAGTTATGTCTATTCTTCCCAAATTGCATATATTCTGTTTTTGTATCATTTATTGTGAGGGTGTTTTCTATACACCAGTTGCTTAATTTCTCGAGGTCTCTATTTACTGTTTTGGCTAGTTCTTCTGTGTTATTGTGCGAGTTTATTAGGCAGATGTCGTCCGCATACATGAATAGATTTCCTGTTATTTCTAGTTTGTGTATGTTGTTTGTGTAGATATTGAACAGTAGTGGTGGAATTATACCGCCTTGCGGAAATCCATATTTGCTGGTGTTTATTTTACTGCTTGTTCCTTCTATTGTTGTTACTTGCGGTCGATTTTCTAGGTAGGATCTTATTAGGTTTATAAGTTTGATTGGGGTGTTTATTTCCTGTAGCTTTATATACAGGGTGTCTCTGTTGATGGTGTCGAAAGCTTTGCTCATATCGATGAAGGTAGTCGTTGCGTTGGTGTTCTCTTGGATTTGGTTTGTGAGTTCAACGAGGTAGTCACATACTGCTGTTGTTGTTCCAGTCTTTCGTTTGTAGGCGTATTGTTTTTTGCTGATTATGGAGTTGTCTGTTAGATGTTTTTCCAGTCTATTTTTTATTATACATTCCAGTATCTTCCCTATGGCTGATGTTAAAGCTATCGGTCTGTAGTTTTCTCTTTGTTTTCTATCTCCCTTCTTATATATTGGTATTATGATGGTATATTTTAAGCTATCTGGGAATTTCTCTGATTTTAAGGTTTTGTTTATTGCTTTTGTTAATATTGGTGTGATATGTTTGCTGTTTGTCTTTAGTATGTTATTTGTAATATTGTCAAAGCCTGGAGCCTTATTGTTTTTTAGTGATTTGATTATTTGTGATATTTCTTCTGCGGTAGAGTCCGCGATTTCTGTTTTAGCTTTTGCATTATTTAATGGTTGGGAGCTGGGTTGGTTGTTGTCGTTTTTCGTTGCGTGTTGGTTGCTTGGTATTTGTTTCGCGAGCTTTTCGCCTATTGTTGCGAAGTAGTGATTGAAAATGTTAGATATTTCTTCCTTGTCCGTTTCCGTTTTGCAGTTTCCTGCTGTTATTTGCGTGATTTTCGTGTGTTGTTTTTTTGTTTTATTGGTTAAGCTATTCAAAGTTTGCCAGGTTTTTTCGGGGTTGAATCTTATTTGTTCTAAGGTCTTTTTATAGTATGCTTGTTTTGTTTCTTTAATTAGTCTTCTTGTCTTTCGCCTCTGCTTAATGTAGTTTTCTTTTATATGGGTGTTGTATAGGAATTTCCTGTGTCTGTAATATAGGTGGTTTCTTGTTGCTATGTTTTCCAGTATCTCTTCGTTTATCCAGGGGTTGTCAGGTCTTCTTTTGATTGTGCTTTCGTACTGGTTTTTTTTAATTATATGTTCTATGTGTGTTGCGAGCTCTTCTAAAGTAGTGATGCTTTCTTCTTTAATTTGCTTTAGTTGTTTGCTGATTTTTGTGTTGTTTGTTTTTATCTGCTTGTATTCGGCTTTTTCGATTTGGTCCGGGTGTAGGTTGATAGTGGTTTGGATGGGGTAGTGGTCTGAAATGTTTGTTGGGAGTATTTTTAAGGTTATTTTATTTTGGTTCGTATTTATATTGGAGAAGGTGTGGTCTATTATTGTGTTTTCGCCTTTATTGTTCGTGTGGGTGTAATGTTTTTTGTCTGTTTTGTTGTGTATTTTGTACCCTTGTTCAGTCAGTGTGTTTATATATTCTCTATTTGATTTAGTTTTCGTTTTTATATCTATGTTCATATCTCCCGTCACGATATGCTTCTTTTTTATATTGGTTATTTGATTGTTTAGAGTGTTTCGTAAGGTTTCGAGATTAACTTGTGGGGGTTTGTATATAATTGTTACATATATTTGTTCTTCCGTGAGTTTGATAGTCAGTATTTCTATGTCGTTTATTGTTTTTTTTGTCTTGACTTCGTAGTTTATATCTGTATTTATGTACAGTGCGAGTTCGCCTCCTCTTTTGTCTGTTCTGAGTGAAATTCTGCTTTGTATCGGTTTAATTGGTGATATGGTTCTATTGTGGGTGTTAGCCATGTTTCTGTTAATGCAATTATATCAGGGTTGTGGTGTAATTTTGGGATTGTTTCTATGTCTTCGAATTTGTTTTTCATTGATCTCACATTGTGCATATATATTCTTATTTGTTTGTTTTTTTTGTTTTTTTCGTTTTCCGTATGGAATCTATTTATATTATTTGGGTTACCTTGTGGGTTTGTGGGTGTGGTTTTTTCTTTGAGGCGGTCCTCGTCTTCTGGTGTATTTATTGTTTTTGTTTTTGTTTTTGTTTTTGTGTTTCTTACTGCGGGATTGCCGGCGGTTTGTTTTTCCAGAATAAAAAACGATTAATGCCTACATTCTTTGGCCAGATGCTCGTATCTAGGATTTTTGAGGCATAGTCCATCGGAACTGATATTTTATAAGACGCGTAATCTTCTGGATGTTTTGACATAAGTGGTTCACACCTAGCGTCGGTTATTCCAGCCGTATTTAAATGTTTTATTACAGAGCATTAACAGAGAGTTAATAGAGATACTGGTTTAAAAATGTTTCAATCAAAGACAGATAATTTTGAATTCCGGAATATGCGGAAGATAATATTGAGTGATATATTATCATAATATTGTATCAATTTCTAATACGCTAGTCTTGAAATGTTTGGTTCGTAGCGTAGTTTTGCTAGATTTTGGGTGATACTCTCACATACTACTAATTCTTAAAAGCACGGTTGGAATAAATCATGATTTAAAAAAAACAAAAATCAATGCAAAATCATAAATAAATTATGATTTATTTGATTTTCATTTTTTTTTAAATATTGTAAATCCAGGGTAGATGTGATTTATATTAATTGATAAATATCACGATTTTAATCATATGATTTTTTTAATATTAATTCTTGTATATGAACAAGAATTGAAACATGTGTTTCGGCGCTATTGCACAGCGTCGAACCCCAAATCGGTTAAAGTGTAATCGCATTAGTCGGCCTTTATTGCAGCCGATACATTTGTAGTATTAAGATTGTAAAGACAATTTATTGGGGTGGCTATTATTTAGCCATTATGTTCACCGAGAAGTGCTTAAGTAAAGTACGGTGCGCATGAAGATCAATAGGCACATTAAGCCGTTTATTGAGCAAGGATTGCCACTTCGGCAAATACAATTAGCGACCAGGAAATCCCAAATATATTTATTGGAAGGCATTAGGAATCCTCAAAAATGCCAGATAGAGGAATTAACCAAGGCTTGGGATAACCAAGTGTGGCAACATGGCTTACCGAAACGAAATGCCGCACCAATCAGGAATCATCTTCAAGCCACCCCTCGCGGTGCACAATTCAAATTGCACCCCACCCCAATAACTCAAAGATTTAATTGTAAGAATGCAGAGCAGACGACACTTCAATTCGTTACCTTCACCGGTGTACATCGCTGTGTATTAATTATTGTTACGCATTAAATTATAGTCCACATTATTTCCAAAACGACGAGTTTTAATTACCTTATCATTTAAATTGGCGAACACCCGCCTGGTCCTTCGATTACGTAACAACATGTGACTAAAAAAAATGGAAGAAAAGAAAAATGTTTTACTTGCTCACAATTATCTACTTTAAAGCATGCTAACTCTATAGTTACATTATATTTGTCGTTGTTGATTGCGCATACAATCTCCATAAATGGGGCAAAATTCCATCTCGGTGCGTCTGCGGAACAGAAACCCAAACTGTACCACATGTCATCCAGGAATGCAAATTAAGAACATATAATGGAAATTTCAATGATTTAGTGTTTGTAACTCCATCATCAATTTAATATATAAATGGGCTCGACCTTTGTTTGTAACTCATCTAAATTTCAAAATCTAATTTTGCATCATACGTGTCAATGCCATATGCTAAATAATTTTAATTGTTCGCCTATTGGAATGCATAAATAGTGCAAAAACAATGATTAATTTAAAACAAATATTTTTATTTTAAATAATCAGTCGATTTAAATCATATTTGAATCAATTGATTTAAATCACACCAACGCTGCTTATTAGTATTACCTCAAAAACTAGCGTATCGAAAGAAATACAATATAGAGACGATATTAGGTGTTGTATTTAGTGCATTATGTTTTTAATTGCATTGATTTTCCATATACTATCCTTGAGACATTTGGTTTTTAGAATAATCATGTGTTTTTGGGTGATATTTTCAAATACCGCTGATACTTTATTAGTGGCATCTCGAAAACTAGCGTATCAAAAACAGTCAAATTTGTAGAAGATATTGGGTGATATATTGATGTTGATGATATTGTGAAATGTTTCAGATGAAAATTAATATAATTGATAGGGGCCATTTACTGGAGCTAAATTATAATCTGAAATCTTAAATGGGAACCCCCACTTTTAATTGCAGATTCGGATTCTACGACAAAAACTTTTGAAAAGAAAACTTTTGAAAAAGATTTTGATTCATAATTTCACTCAATAGTGAAAACACCCCTAGGGAAATGTCAGAAAGCACCGAAAACACTTCTCATGCGAGGCATGAATAATTTTGATACCAATTTACAAAGTTCAAATTGGCGTTACAATCGCGCCATGAACATATTGTCACCAACATGCGTACAAATCCATTAACAACAATGTAGAATTCAGCTATTGATGTTGCAGAAGAATGATCCGCAGAAAATTCCGTTTTCAGTAATGGTTCCAAAACATGTAAGAATTGTACTTTTACAAATTGTAATTACTATCAAAATATATTCGACACTGACGTTAGACATTTGGCCATTTGATTGGAATATGATATTTTCATTAAATTATCTTAATAAATTCCCCACGAGAAAAGTTATACCCTCATTATAATCTAATAATGTAAATCAAAGCAGGATGCTTCGGGTAGTCAGTCAAAAATATTTCGAATATCTTTTATAGTAATAGTAATTTATTGGTGTTGATACAATTGTTTACACAGGTCATAATATTATAATACAGAAAATCAATAATACAATAATACAATAATAATGCAATCACAAAATAAAACATTTTAAACAGACATTTCAAACTCGGTCAGTAAAAAATCCTCGATTGAATAGAACGCACGATCAATTAAAAGTTCCTTTGTTCTCCGTTTAAATGTTTTTAAAGGTACACTTTTAAATTCAAATGGTAACTTGTGGAAGAATTGAATACCGTAGTAGTTAGTTCTTGTCCGAAAACGACACAAACTCAAGAATTTGTAGCACAAATCTCTACTTGCCCTAGTGTTGAATCCGGTTCGAAGGACCAAAATGTTGAGTGGAATAATTAAGTCTGACTCGAATTACAACTTAACAAGATTTATTCACTTATGTTACATTTGCGGAGGAGTGACGCGATGTGTTGCCTTCGGCTGGCCAAGTGAATCTGCCCTTCCTCTCGATGGTAATTGTTGGCGGGATGACAGGGTGAAGTTCCGAGAATTCATGGCCGGGGTGCAGCTTGACCGATCCCAGGTGTCTAATCCTATAACAATGCATCCAGGAAAACCCAGACGTGACGGTCCTCCTAATTATCCTGGGCCATCCCTGATTATGGCCATAAACCTTTTATGACGCGAATGGCGTCAACACCTAGTAACATATATATGTTGATTGGTAGAGTAGTTACTTTTGTTTTTGTTTTTACATTCAGTAGGCATTCAAGCATATACACACAAGAAAGTGTTAAAATCTTCAGCTAACCACTAATTTGTGCCGACAATCTTCCATGTAACCAATATTAGCAATAACCGTGATTGCTCTCCTTTGGAGAGAACATTCTATGACGGATCGCAGAATGTCTCCAAATTAAAATTCCGTACTTAATGTGGGAATGACACGTCGCAAAAATATGCTCTTGTTTATTTTGCTACTCAATTCGACACTCCTGCCTATCCCACAGAAGTAAATCAGCTATTTGAAATCCCAAGAAGTTAACAGGCCTTATCATTCAATTTAGCGGTGTGTCTAAGTGTAAACAATAGATTTTCAGTTTTTGCATCATTCAATTTGAGGCCATTACCACAAAACCAAGTATCTGTCTTTGACTGAGAACTCCGACTCATCACATTAGTGCTATCCAGATCACCTGAGGAGGATGTAAGTATTGTGTCATCGGCAAACTACAATACAAATCCATAGACTCCATAGACCATAGACAATAGCAACGGCCCAAGTGTAGACCCCTGAGGTACCCCGTGCTCTATTAGCAAATTTTCAGATGACTCGCCCATATGGAATACAGATAGTGCCCTGTTGGTGAGGTATGATATTATAAGCTGACAGCTACTTGGCTCAAAGTTATACATACATAGTTTCCGCAAAAGTAGATCATGAGGAACGCAATTAAAAGCCTTAGACAAGTCTACAAAAGACGTGATAGCTTAATTTCCTTTTTCGTAGCAATTCATGATCATTTCTACTAGATCGGCCACAGCCATCATTGTTGACCTGCCCTGTCTAAATCCATATTGATTATCGCTACGCAGTTTATTCCCATAGAAGAACGACAATATTTGATTATATAATAGTTTCAATTATTTTAGAGAATACAGGAAGTAAACAAACTGGTCGATAATTGTTGCATTAATTTTTGTCTCCTTTTTTAAATATTGGAATGACCATTGTTACTAGCACTGGTAAACCTGAAGAACGGAACATTGTTCGGAACCGAATTACTGACTAACAACACAGGATCGATATCACATTTTGGTATTGAATACATAATTTCGTCGGCAATATTTGCAAAGTAAATATTTAAATCATTTGCCGATATATCACAGATAGTTGTATCTGGTACCTTACCGCCGCACCTGTCTCTAATGAGAGCCCAGAATGCTTTTGGTACATTGGATGAATGTCTAATATAATGTCACTAGATTAGTCACATTATATTCTTATAGATAACACGCAATTCCTTCCTGAGTTGAAGTAGATTAGGGTGACATGTACAAAACATGTACGTGCCTCCTGTACCAATCGCATATTCTCCCTCATCATATCAAGCTCGGCAACAAACCAATCGACATTAAGAGATTGATTACTCCTGTTTACTATTAGTTTCTCTGGAAATGCTCTATTAAAATGACTTAACAATAATTAGACGAAACCTGACCAGCCTCCATCTGTATAACTAAATAATGGAGTCCAATTCTCCGACGAGAGGAGCCGGTAAAAATTGAATGTGCCAATTTTGGTGATTGGCCGTACTAGTTTGGTCTTAATACTTATTTTGGGTCTCACCACCTTTAATGTCATGGAAACTCCATCATGATCAGAAAATGAAATCGGTACCAGATTTTCATCTCCATTTTCCCTGGGGGTTATCATTCTCAAGAGAGATATAAAACTGAATTTTATATGTCTCTTGAGAATGACCGTAAGGTCGAAACAATTGTAGAGCAATCTAATAAACCTGTGAAACTATACCGAGTGTTTTACCTTATTTATCTTAACAAAAGTTTTATTTACCATCTAAGTATGTCCTCTACCATCTAAGTAAATGTTTCGATCCAAATATTCAGAGTAAAATCCGAATCTGCAATAAAAAATGGGGGTTCCCTTTTAAGATTTCAGAGTTGGCCCTGCCCATCAGAAACATTATTTCGTGCGATGCTTATTTTTGTTCTCTTATTTTTTCCCCCTTCATTTAAATGGACCACCCGGTATATAATGATTTTGAATGGTACCAATATCTAATGCGCTGTTAGAGATATTTTATTTTTAGCATAATTATGCAATTTTGGGTGATATTCTCAAATACTGTTGATACTTTATTAGTGATATCTCAAAAACTAGTGTTTTAAAAACAGTAAAATTTCTAGATAATATTGCGTGATATATTGATAAATTAAATAGTATCAATATTTAAAACGCTATTCTTGAGATATTTGTTGTTAGCGCAATTATGTGATTTTGGGTGATACTCTCAAATGCTGCTGAGACTTTATTAGTAATATCTCAAAAACTAGCGAATCGAAAATCGTAAAATTTGTGTATGATATTGAGTGATATATTGATATATCACATTTTTAATTGTATCAATATTTAGCGCTGCTCTTGAGATATTTCGTTCTTACTGTAATTATGCGATTTTGGACAATATTCTTAAATACTGCTGATACTTAATTGGTGCAATCTTTAAAACCAATGTATCAAAAGAAGTACAAATCAGAGACGATTAAATCTGAGTACATTATATTTTCAATTGGATTGTTACTGAATGCGCTGGCCCACATTTTTTAGAAGTCTGTGACTATGAAGGGGGGTTATTAGAGATGCAGATTTTAAAACAAAACAAATGAAAACATTTTCGCATATTGGTGCGTATCTATAAATCAACAAACAGTTTGGGGGTATTAAATTGTTATTTGTATTTGTATTCAATTTGTCGTGACATCTCATTTTGCTGTGCAGATATTTGAAATTTTTGTTTAATTATAAAAGAGTATAGTATAGCTAAAAAAAATAGAATATGGACGCACATGATATTTCCAACATTAATATGAATAAAATGATTCAAATTTTGATTTATTTTTTTTGGAAACAATTATGTGTTGTGAAAAATTAAGATTAATTAAAAAAATATTTCACGTCTGATATACAGGATTTTCAGAAAATGGGAAAACATGAAAAACACCTAAGAATAAATTGCACCTATGTTTTTGTCATTTCGCGAAATATGCAGCAACAAAAATATTTTATGTACCGTGCGATCAACAATTATTTAGATACAACAATCCCTTCAGGTGTTAGAAGTATGTCTGATATGTCTGAAGTTGTAGGTCTATATTGAATAGGTATGCATTTGCAAGTCCTTCTTCAAAATTTATGGGCAGGTTCCATTACACTGACACAGTCATAGCAGCCCCTTGTCTAAATAATTCTTGATCTCACGGTATTATTTCCGTTGAAATCTAGAATTCCAAAATGATTACTAAAACAATACCTACCTCACTCCATATACTCACTCCATATACAGGGTGTAACTGAATTGTTTTGCCAAACTTCATGAATGCGGCGTATGGAACAAAACGGTGAAAAAAGTTCCTGTAGACATTTCTCAGTTTTTTTTTCATAACTTTGCAAACTTAAAACTTTGTAGATTTTTGTTAATGTTGGAGGCATTTACTTCGTGATAGATAATTAATTATAATAAAACAAACACTTCACTTTGTTCAATCACGTTCTGATCTGAGGACGAAGTTTGATAAGAGTCACTTTAAGTGTGATAATGATCAGAACGTGATTGAAACTATACTCACTATTTATTAAATATGCCTTGTAATATAAACAAAATTAAGTGTTTGTATTATTATAATTTGTTGATTTTCTTTCTAAGGAAGAAAAATGCAATAACTAATTCGAGTTCTGCACACTTTATAATTTTAAAATCGCGTGTAACTTTTCAAGTAAGCTTTTCTGGACACATGTCTATAGAAACTTTTTCCACAGTTTTGTTCGTGAAGTTTGGCAAGGTAATTCAATTACACCCTGTATATAAGGCGTTAATGGTAAACGCTGTAGATTCCGTTTGAGGGGTACTTGTTTACTTGAGTTTACTTTGGCCGTTCACTCCGAAGACCATTAATAATTATCCTGCTTTAAAACCATGCTGTAAAACACATTTTCGCCGTTGCATTATTAATTTCGCCTTATCCGTCATGTTCCCAGTGTACAATGGCGCGAGGCCGATAATTTATCACCGAGGAGAAATGGCTGTTCGAAAAAGTCGTTGTTGTTGCACTGCAGCGGACACATAAATTCTAATTACTCGTTGCACAATTTAAAGTTAGACGGGGGGCGGCCATCCTGCCCCCCTGTGGCGACACGCAATTTTGATTCTGCGGCGTTTAATTTGCTTCTTGTATTAAAAAACTTTCGGTGATGGTGCAACTTTAATTAGTTTTCGACTTAGAGGGCGCGCCGTCGCGAATCTTGTCCTTTGATTTGAATATATTCCGAGGATCCAAGGGGAAGAAGATACGCGCGAAATTGCAACGAGGGCAAAGGTCGTGCCAACTTTCTCCAGAGCAGAGAAACCATGGCTCGTACAATCTTACAAGTTTCGCGAAAAGAGCAACTAATTGGCATTACCATACTAATGAATATAGATTATTTCACAATATTCTGGAAAGCTGGGAATCAGTTTGATTTACATCACAGCGAATTGATGAAGATTGAAGCGCCTCTTCAGTTCTTACAATTCTCCCTCAATTATTACCTGTAGACGTAAATAAAGCTGTTCCATGCATCTTTCTGGTTTGTAACCTTGAAACCTGAACCCCAATCAATAAATCGAATGTTATTATTAGCCGCCATAACCGATACAATTGCTCCCTTCATGATGCAGCACATGGAAAAATTTCAAGCTGGTCACGTTAAGTGTTATTAAATAAAATAGGAAACTTGCGGAGCCCGCACTTCACACCCTCGCGGGCCCAGAACGGTGTTTGCCTAGGAGCTACGTGTGTGTGTGCGTGCGTGCGTACGTGTGCGTTCAGACACTTCCCATGGCGTTTCTTATTAGTTGGCGCTCTCGAGACCGCAAGTGCTGTTTACACAGGACCACCATTATAATGTTTACTTTGGATTGATTACAATGGCCTTCGGAAATTTATTAATACTTGGTGAGGCACCCCTCTGGGCGGAGATATAAGCAGCAGTTGGGCAAGTGTTTATGCCAGCACAGTAGCGTAGTCAAAATTCTATCCAATAAGTTATTTGTGTATATTGCCAGACAATTAGTTTCCCATGAATACCTGGAGCACGTCTTCAACCGATCAATTTAGCTTAAGAGTGTCGAAAAAAATAACATGTAATAATTTTCAGCGTTGTTACTTGCAAATTTTAATTTTAAATTGTATAATGTTAATCAGAAAATATAATGACCATTAGAATTTGTATACAATGTACAGGGTTTTTCAATAAGAGCGATATGTTTTTAAATTGATAAAATGTGTCAATGTTGAAATATGTCATTGTCAGTTGCATTTATTACAGTTTGCAGTTTAATCATGGAAAGACAAACGCCTCAACAACGTTTGGAAGTTATCAAAATAATAGTTCTTTTCTTCTTCTTCTGCAAGTGCCTATCCGTTCCGAATGTTGGCTATCATATTGGCTATCTTTACTTTGTTCACAGCTGCCCGGAAGAGGCTTGTGGTTGTCGTGGAGAACCAACTCCTCAAGTTTTTAAGCCACGAGATTTGTCTTATCCCAATGTTTCTTTTTCCTTCAACTTTGCCTTGTAGTATGCACTGAAGGAGTCCGTATCTACTAGATTTGCGCATGATGTGTCCCAGGTATTGTAGTTTCCTGGTTTTAATCGTGGTCAGGATTTCTCTCGTTTTGTCCATTCTTCTTAGCATTTCGACATTGGTAATACGGTCTTTCCATGATGTCCCTAATATCCTTCTATAGAGCCACATTTCATATGCTTCTAGTTTTTTTGTGTTAGCAACCGTCAGCATCCAAGCTTCCCTTCCATAAAATAACACAGAGAATACGTATCAGCGTAAGAGTCTCATTTTGGTGTCTATAGTTAGATCACGACTTTTAAAGGCTGTGGTCATTTTAATGAATATATTTCTGCTGTTTTCAATCCTGCTTTTTATTTCCTGTGTCTGGTCCCATTGCTCATTAATAACGGTGCCTAGATATACATATTTTTTAACTCTTTCGATGTTCCTCTGCTCCAGCTCTAGTTGCTGTTGGTGGTATTGTGGGTTGTTCTTAGTTATGATCATGAATTGGTCTTGTCCATGTTGATATCTAATCCATATCTGTGACTGGTGCTTATTAAGCTATTCATTATTATTTGTAAGTCTTCTATGTTGTCGGCCATGATCATGGTATCATCTGCGTATTCTGATGTTGTTTATACGTTTTCCGTTTAAAGAAATTCCTTATTGTGTATTAAGTAGAGCTTCCCGAAATATGACTTGAGAATAGATGTTAAATAGCAGAGGAGACAGTACACATCCCTGCCTCACACCGCGTAGAATTTTTATTCTTTCTGTGCTATCGTCTCCGATTCTTACGCTTGCCGTTCCAGTATAGGTTTGTAATTATTCTGAGGTCTTTGTCGTCTATCCCTGTGTTTTCCAGAATTTGTATCAGTTTTGGTGTTGGACTCTGTCAAAGGCCTTTTTGTAATCAATGAAGCTTCCCTTGTCCCGACTGCGTCTCTAAATCCAAATTGTGTGGGTCCTAGTTGTCCTTCCACTTTATTGTATATTCTTTTATGTATAATTTAAAGAAACACTTTCAATAGGTGGCTCATTAGGCTTATTGTTCTATATTCATCGCATCTTTTTGCCGATGCCTTTTTTGGAAGTGTTACGAATTCTGATTCCAACCACTGTTGTGGTATTACACCTGTGTTGTAGATATTATTAAGGATTTCGGTTAGCCATTTAATTCCTTCGTCGTCTAGTAGCTTCAAAAATTCAGCGTGGAATCCGTCTGGTCCTGGACTTTTACCGTCTTTAACTTATTTTATGGCATTTCGTACTTCGCTTTCAGAATGCTTGGGCATATTTCTGGCTGTATATGATGAATTTCTGGTCTTTCGTCTTGGAATAGTTGTTCGATATATGTCTTCCATGTGTTCTTTATTGCGTTTTTGTCTATTAGTATGTTGCCATCGTTGTCAACGAGTTTGCTCACTTCTTTTCTTTTATATATTCTAGTAACTTCCTTCACCTTTCTATGTACGTTAAAAATATCTTGTTTGATCTGAAGCGGTTCTATCTCTGCACACTTCTGTTTCGTTTCCTTTTCCTTTGCTTCTCTTATCTTTTGTCTAATTATGTTGTGTGTTCTATTATACTGTATGTTATCTGTGTTCTTGAAGCCTCTTCTCCTTTCCATTAATTGCAGAATCTCAACTGTCATCCAGGAATTTTGTTTGATGCCTTTTTCTGGTTTTAGGAGCTTTCTCTTAATCTTTTCTACTTCTGCATTTACTCTTTTTGCCTCATCTTCTGTGCATGTGGTATAGTTTGTTGCTACAAATATGTCTGTTAGTTCTTTCTCTACTTGAGCTTTTGTAGTTGTCTCCTTTAGCTTACGAATGTCGAATCTTGTGTTGGCAGTTATTTTCTTGTCTACTTTTTTCATTCGGAGTCTCAATCGTCCCACGACTGGGTTGTGGTCGGAATTTATGTCTGCTCCTGGGTATGTTTTTACAGAGGTAAAGCTCTTTCTGTATCTTTGTCCTACAAGAATGTAATCGATTTGATTTCTAACCATCGTTTCAGGAGTGTGCGCAGGTGATGTCCAGGTGTACAGTCGCCTGGGTGGAAGTTCGAAGAAGGTATTTAGTACAGTTAGCTTATGTTCGGATGCAAATATGCTTAATAGTTCTCCTCTTTCATTTCGTTCGCCTAATCCGTGTGCTGCTATATGTTCTCCAGATTTACCTTTGCCCTTAACCTTTGCCCTTACCTTTAAAATCTCCAATTTTTATTGAGATGTCATGTTTAGGGAGTTTCCTAAGTACTTCTTCTAGTTCTGAGTAAAACAGCTCTATTTCTTCATTATTGCTGTCGGATGTGGGAGCATAAACTTGGATTATAGTTAGTGGGACTGGACTACTCGATATTTGTAGTAGTATTACTCTTTCCGATATCGGTATATAGTTGGTTACATGTCTCGCCACCGAGTCTTCTACAATGATCTCTACTCCATTCTTGTGTTTTCCATCTGGTGGTCCTTAGTAATATATTCTGTGGCTCTTGATGTTGACATAGCTTGTTCCAGGCCATCTCATCTCACTGATTCCCAAGATCTTGATGTTCATTCTTTCCATCTCCTTTATGGCATTCTGAGCCTTTCCTGCTTGGGCCATCGTTCTTCCGTTCCACGTGCCTATCTTAACAAAGGTTTTGTCCTTGTGCATTAGTTTATATTTCGTTGCTGTTTTCAGTGCCTTCCCCCCGCGGAGATCCGATCGGGGGAATTATGTTTCCGGAAAATTTCGTACTCGCTCGTCATAATGGCTGACTTTAAGTCAGCCATTATGACTTTTCTGGGAATATCCAAATGGATCTTTAATGTTGTCGTTTCCCGTTGCGTTCAACATCCTATGCCGTTGACCATTCTCTGGTTCATCCGCCTTTTGGTGTGCTTTACTCCCAGAGGCAAGAGAGTGCCTCGTTTTGCAGCCGCTCATTCTGAGGCAGACGCTGCGATTGTGGATTCATCTTAGCTTCGTTTCTCGCCATCGACCGTACCGGCAAGGGTGGCGATACCAGTATAACTCCCGCCGGCATTGCTCTCAGGATCATCGAAAGTACTGTGCTCCTCTCACTACGACAAAGTGTTAATCCCCTGAGAAGGGAATAGTTCTTTTATTGCAACTTTATTTACAATTTATGGTCGTAATAATCGGCCCAGTGTGCTCACAATTCGCCGAACTATTGAAAATTTCGAGCGTAATTTTGATTTACCCAAGGTTCCAGTTCTAGTAAGACAGAAATGCTCGAAATAACGAGAATATTGCTGCCGTTCAGGCCAATGTTGATGAAAACTCAGATTTATTGGCTCCAACGCGTTAACAACATTTGTTGATGTATGTAACACCCATCTGGCGTATTTTACAGAAGGATTTGGGTTTATATCGTTACAAAATTGTTCTTACAAGTGTAATGCGCACCTCCTTCAACCTGTCACCTGGTCACCTGCATTCTACCTCGTAGATTCTTCTGCGTTGATGAGGATGGTGGACAGATTCTAGGAGAGGTTTTAGGAGATTCAACATTTAGGTTTCAGTGGTTATTGGAATTAGTAAAAATTATTGCAACTAGAAATTTAGAAATTGATTATAAAACCATACGTTTTATTTTACGGAATATATGAATTTAGTGAGCGTTACAATGTTGATTGGGTACTCCCATGGAGAAATTGCGCCGCAACTTCTGACTACTGACTACCGACTGTCATACTGACGATACTATATATACAATTTTGTTATCTATTCATAGAGCGAGGAGAAGCGCCTTCCATGCATAAGTTGGACATTAGATTGTTTTTGTGGCATCCGGACTAAGAGATCACCAATTGCACTTTGTCAAAAATACATATTTAGTTGGATATGAAATCATTGTGCAGCAATTTTTTTCAGCAGACCCGTAAACACTATTACAGATAATAATTTGGAATAACATAATATTATAAATAACTCTACGAATATGCCAGTAAATTAATTATTAGGTATTATATTTTGAAAGTAATTATAAAAGAAATTGAACATAAAACAACGGGCATCTTCTTAGAGTACATTTCACTCCTCACTCCTCCCTTATTGAGAAAAAAATATATACGAATGTGAAAACAGCACATATGTATATTGTGTTTATAATAAAAGTATAACTAAACTGACATAATAAAAATATAAATATGACAAAGAATAAAGAAATACATATATATGAGAACATACACGAACAGAAAAATATAAAACACATCTCTTCACGAACACAACACAAAACTAAAAATATAGCATAAAGATATAGAAATAAATATAAGTAAATAAAGTTTATAACAATACATGTTCATATTACACAAAAACAAATAACAAATATAAAATAATTGAAGAGGAAAAGCAATCTTTTTCACAAGGTATATATATATATATATATATATATATATATATATATATATATATATATATATATATATATATATATATATATATATATATATATATATATATATTGTGATGGTATTTGTAGTATTTATTTAGATTAATTAGAATAGATTTATTGTTATTATTATATAAGTTTTAGATAGAATTATAATCTTCAGGGCACAAGCTAACAAAATTTATTGTAAATATTGTAAATGTGAATATGAACAAGTATGCACAAATATACAAAGCAATCCGCGGGTGAAGGTTGTTGATTGGTTACCACGGGTGACAGGTGACATCGTGCATAGACGCTTGGGGAATTAAATAATGGAAAGTCGAAAATAATCAACAACGAGTTTGACGAGGGGAAAAAGACGCGTGTGGATCGCGGGTGGAGATGTTGCGATTCTAATACGAATACATTACAAAATATTAACGGGGTTTCAACGATTGGACATATTGCTGGGAGAAGACAGTCAACCAGGAGAGGAGTTCAACAAGATAGGAGCCGTGACGGAGATATTAAAAAATCAGGACTTCAAGCCGCTCAACTTCGCACACAAAAGTAGATGTTTACTTTTGTGGGAATCAACAACGGATCAGACGGGAAAGCAGGGACAACAGGACGACGTAATCAAGGAACCACAAGAAGATAACTGCAAGTAGAAAGTTTGGGTAAAGTGCAAGAGTCATATTATCACATAAGTTGGCTTGTGTATATAGGATTTATTTTGTTAATGTTGGTCATAGTTTATTATGTATTTAATAATTTTGTTTTCTATTGTTTTTGATTTGTTTGTTTAGTACAGTTTATATTAGACGTTTTAATATTTGGTTATTTTCAATTCATTAAAGTATTTGAACAAAACTCGATTTAGTTATGATTGAACCTACTATTGAACCTGAGATAAGAGTAAATAAATAAAAACGTAACATTTGGAACCCGAACGTGAGGCAATGCAAAAACGTAACAATATATATATATATATATATATATATATATATATATATCTGTATATATATATATATATATATATATATATATATATATGTATATATCTGTATATATATATATATATATATATATATATATATATATATATATATATATGTATATATCTGTATATATATATATATATATATATATATATATATATATATATATAAATTAACTTGATTATAAGGTTTAACAAACATACAAGTTGAAAATCCGTTCAAACTGGGCCTCATGTTGATAAAAATGTTCCGCCTGATTTACTTTGACATGATCTAACAGACAAAAGTGTCCATAGTCGTGGTCTTATATATGGCAATATCCGCACTCTCATCTTTCTTTGACATCATGATTTTTTTCTGTCATAGTATCATAGGTACTGATAACATTACGAATAATATTGCGAATTTTGATAATGGATTTTAATTTTTCGATAAAACTTACGGACTATTAATTGCCAATTACAAAAATTTACTGTGGAATTTGTAAAGTGTTGAATATAAATTGGAGCATAGTAGTGAAAATTTAAAAAAAATCATTATAAATACAATATTTTATTAAAAAGAGAAAACAATGATTACGTAATAAATAAGTTTTCTCCCGACAGGGAATAATCCGACACCTTATACCGGGTTTTCCATTTAAATGAAGACATCGAAATAGTTCGAAAAATAAGCATCATACGAAAAAATGTTTCAAATGAAAGTTAATATAATTGAGGGGGGCCATTTACTGGTACTAAAATTAGACCACCCCCACTACCCCTTGGAAAGAGACGGGGGGTAACTTTGAAATCTTAAATGGGAACCCCAATTTTTAATTACAGATCCGGTTTATCTGACAAAAGTATGAAATTGTAGGTGCTGCTACAAACGGCGAAAATTAGTTAAGTTTGTTTTTCAAGGACAATCCACGTATTATATTACAAAATGATGCAACAATGAAAAAAATATATTTACCTTATATCTGAGTGCTTTTTCTTAGTCAGCCCCCATATCTGTCACCATTGGGGTGTTAATAATATTGACATATGTACATAACACAAAAGATGATTTAAGTGCCTATTTAATTTGATTTGATTTTTATGCGTAAAGGTGGCTTCCGCCGCTGTAATGTCAGATATTTGTTTTGACGGCACCGATTGCAGCGCCATCACAAGTATTTTTTAAAATATGTCGATATAAACTTTCAGTTTGTGTCGTAGAATCCGAATCTGTAATAAAATATATGAGTTTCTATTTAAGATTTCAACGCTACCCCCGCCCCCTCAAAAGGATCGGAAGGGATGGTCTCATTTTAGTACCAGTAAGTGGGCCCCTTAATTATAATAACTTTCAGTTGGAATATTTTTTCGTACGATGCTTCGTTTTCAAGATTTTCGATGTCGTCATTTAAATGGACCACCCGGTATATCTCACAATCAACACATCCTACTCTACTATAATCTCGGAGGGAATCAAATATCCACTCTCCCTAGGAAATAAAGTGACTCAGTGTAGTTAATTTAATTATTTTGTAACGGTAATGGCGCATCTACACATTCGCATGAATAACAAAGCGAATCGCCAGGCAATTGGCGAACAAATAAGTAATCTGTTTACTCGTCATTCACGTCGTAACTCGCCTCACCAATCGTAGCGCTCGCGCCGGAGGTGGTTTTTGGGGGACAAGCCAAAGGCTTTTAGCAACGAGGCGAACTCGGTTGAACACTCAGGGAGTATGGGGACGAACGTGCGAATGCGACTCGTGAATGTGACGAGATGACGAGGTGAGACACAAGCGCGAATGTGTAGATGCGCTATAACAGTAACAGATAAATTCGCAATATTTACTTTCAGACAATCATCTAATATCTTGGAGGTTTGATGTTACTTCAGGTAATGGGTGCGTGGCGTGGGGATGTGTGTGGTCGTGGGTTGATACTCAGCTTTTGAGTACAACAGATATGAATTTATTTGACATTAAAATTGTCAAGATGACAGCTGTGGCTATGCTGTCGCTACGAGAATTTTCAACCAGCGTTTCAACTATCGAATTAAAAATCAAAATTTATAAGTAAACTAATCGGTAAATCTAAAATTTTTGTATGTAATTGGGGAATTAACCTCAATACTAGTCAATAGTAACATTACATAAATAGAGATTATAACATTTTCATTAGAAATTATTAAATTCTTATTATAAATACCAAAATTTAAAATAGATTTCAAAGCTTAATCGAAACCAACAATTTTTGGTGGAAATTATAAAGGATTTAGCCACACAACATATCACTCACTAAGTTATTAATAGTTTAATAGAAGTTTACACAACTTTCAAGGGAAAACGCAAAATTTTGAGTAAGTATAAATTTAAAACTTCAATGGAAATTATGAAATTTTCGTGGCAAGCCACACATTTCATATGAAAATTTACTACATTTTCCTTAGAAATTTTATAATTAAAAACTGCAAAAACGGATCAAACAACAAAATTCTCATTGAAATTATATCAGGTCCATTGTATGAATGCCGCATTTCTATTGGAAATTACAAAATACTCATTAGTTCTTTTTATTGTAAATACCAAAATTTTCATAAATTACATAGTTAATGGAACCTGCAAATTTTTTATTTGGAAATTATAACGGCTTTCCCCAGAAATCATATGCCTTGCAGAATTATTAAATATTTCAATGCAAAGGGAAGGGCGCCATGGGAAAAAGTAAGTTCGAAGAGGACGTCGTGAGTCGAAAAAGTTTGGCAACCACTGGACAATACTATGGGGCCATGGTTAACAAAAGAAAAAGTGTGTTTCCTCTTCTTATTCAATCAATATCTAATAATTAATTATATCGTCATGCTGACTATTGAGTAAACACAGACTCTCTAATATTGACTGAATATTAGGTTAAGGGGTATTACGTGACAATCAAATGAAATCTATTTCAATTCTAAAGGTAGATATCTCTCTAGCCATTTTCTTATATTGAAATAAGTTCGCACTTTAAATTATCATATAACTTTGTTTTCTAATGATGTCATTTAAATTTTTATAATTGCACTGCTGTAAGACCTCGGTTTCCCCAATATTTAGTAATTAGATATATTTTACCTGTAATCATATATTCTTATAATTTATGATATTTGTTTTGGCTCGTGATTTATCTATTTTATGTTTATTTTGTGTGATCGTATAATGGCAGTACTTCTTTACGTTATGTTTGATATTAAATCATTATCGTGACAACTTCAACTTCTTTCAGAGGTAATGCTTGTATTAGTAACAATAATAATAAAATGAAGACACATATTTATGAATTAAGTATAATTTATTCATTTTAAAGGATTTTGCAACAACAATTAAACATCAACTTTGAATATAATGACTTTCTTTATTGACTCAAAAAGTATTAGTTCGTTTTGGATAAAAGATGTATAAACGTCAATGACTTCACACATTCATCAATTCTACGTGCCCGCAAAACTGCTGAATGCATGGTCACCACTTAATGAAATATGTCACGGTTGGTGCCTTTCAATGCCACATTCCATTTATTACTTCAGGATTCAATAACCAGGTGTTGATAGATACAATTTTGTTAAATATATCATGTAAATTGTTCGTATGACTGATATTAATGAATTTGCAATATGATTAATTACAACTCGTTTATACTCATTACATAAAACAACCAATAATTTTCCACAGTATTGCCCAGTTATTATTGAAACTATACTTTAATATTGTCTATTTATTCCCTGGAAAACATTATCGTTTTTAGATTTCAGCTATAAAGTTATAATAATATTTATTAAACAAGAAATTTCGATAATTTTATTTATTTCATTTAATTAAACTTTAGTTTTATTTCTGTAATTTTGAAATGTTTCTCACTCAAACTTAATCTTCATTTGATTCAAATTCATATTACTAATTACTCATAATTAAATAATGTTTTTCCACTTTAGCGAAGAGATATTATTTAGGTTATATTTTAATAATTTATACTTATTCCCTGAAGAGTATGATCCTCTCTATACCTCATTTTAAATTTATATTTTCAGTATTTTATTAAATAGGAAATTCAAATGATATTACAATTACAATTAATTGTAATATATGTAAAAATTGAGTATTTTTTTCGTTAAATAAATAATTAAATAAATAAATTACTTACTTCATTTTAATTGATATTTTTATGACTTCTGGAAAGTTGAGAGGGGAATTGTTAATCATATCTACTACGGTAAATATAATTGGAGATAGTAACATTCTCCCATCTGAACATGAATGAAACCGGAAAGATTACCTTATCACGACACCACTTGAGCGTATGCCAGAAATTAATAAAGCTCTCTAAGACTTGCATATACTGTAACGACACTGTATTCTCTGTAACAGAAAGATATCAATGGAGGAAATGGAGATAGCAATCAAAAAAGCAAAACTAGGAAAGGCTCCAGGCACAGACGATATCACAGCGGTAATGATGAAATGCATGGGAGAAAAAGGGAAAGAGGAATTCCTGGATATTCTTAATGAAATAATAAAGGAAAAAATAATACTGGACGAATGGAACAAGGGAATCATATTACCCATCCACAAAAAGGTGCGAAACAAAAATATGCGACAACTACAGAGGAATTACACTTACAAGCATACCAGGGAAAATATTTACAAGGATATTTGACACAAGACTGAAAGAAAAACTGGACCCACTATTGGGAGAAGAACAACACGGGTTCAGGAGAAATAGAAGTACACAGCACCTGATACACATAATGAGACAACTAACAGACAAGACGATCAGAAATGGAAAAGAACTACACATATGTTCCATAGACCTGAAAAAAGCATTTGACAGAGTCATAAGAGAGGACATATGGAGTATGTTAGAAAAAAGAGAGGTAGAAATAGACATGATAAACACAATAAAAGAACTGTACAATAACAACATAAACAAGGTGAGAATAGGAACAAACGAATCAGAGGAGTTCAAGACCGAAATTGGGCTAAAACAAGGTTGCATTTTAAGCCCTTTACTCTTCGCATCACTCATAGGTGAAGCAATAAGGACAAGCAAATAAAGAGCAGCAAACACGATTATAGGAAAAAGGAAACTGGAAATGATAAGCATACAAATACTTATTTTCGCAGACGACATGATAATAATAGCAGACTCAGAAGAAAAACTTCAACGTAACCTTAATATATATATGAAAAAGAACTGAAAAAAGATAAATATGGAAATAAACATCAGCAAAACTAAAACAATGGTAATAGCGTCAAAAGAAAACAAACACAAAATAGAGCTAGAAGGAAAACAACTAGAACAGGTGAATCAATACTACTACCTAGAAACAATAATAGAAGAAAAGGGAAAGATTGACCAAGTAGATGAAAGAATAGAAAAAACAGGAAGGATCTACAACACAATAAAAAACACGTTTCTAGAGAAAAAATTAAAAAATTACCAAAGAAATAAAAACTGAGGTATAATGACAGCATTTTATTAAATAACGAATTCAAATAATATTACTTATTTCATTTTATTTGATATTTTAATGACTTCTAGTAACTTGTGAGGGGAATTGTTAATCATATCTACTACGGTAAATATAATTGGATATAGTAACATTCTCCCGTCTGAACGAGAATGAAACCGGAAAGATTACCTTATCAACCTCCACGATACTGCATAAGCGTATGCCAGAAATTAATAAAGCTCTCTAAGATCTGCATATACTATAACGACAACGCTCTTAGCATGGTGCCTACAATATATTTAGATGGAACATGATTTTGGCAACGCAAATTATAAATAATTTACGGGGTATTTGTTTTTGGTAATTTTGGAAGTAATTCTTTAATCGTGTCTACTAAGGTAAACACAACTGGAGATGGTAGCATTCTCCTGTCTGAACGAGAATGAAACCGGAAAAATTACCATATCAACCTCCATGACACCGCTTCAGCGTATGCCAGAAATTAAAAAATAATAAAGCTCTCTAAGACCTGCATATACTGTAACGACAATGCTTTTAGCATGGTGCCTACAATAAATTGAGGTGGAACCTGATTTTGGCAAAGCAAATTATAAATAATTTACGGGGTATTTGTTTTTGGTAATTTTTGAAGTGATTCTTTAATCATGTCTACTAAAGTAGATACAACTGGAGATGTAGCATTCTCCTGTCTTAACGAGAATGTAACCGGAAAGATTACCTTATCAACTTCCACGACACCGCTTAAGCGTAAGTCAGAAATTAATAAAGATCTCTAAGACCTGCTGTAACGACAACGCTTTTAGTATGGGGCCTACAATATATTGAGATGGAACATGAAATTGGCACCGCAAATTATAAATAATTCACGGGGTATTTGTTTTTGGTAACTTTAGGAGGAATGCACTGAGTATTGTACTCAATTTCTAAATAAGTAATATTATTTTTAAAACAGTAACTTTTAAATAAATCGGATAATACTCTTTATAATGATATCGGCGTATACTATTGACGAAGATAAAAACAGCCTGTCGCCTGGCGAATCTGGAACCAACTAAACTCTTCGCATGCAAAACGAAGCTATTTATATTAAAATTTCGCCCACTTTGCGATTCTCCGGGATTCCCCTTAGCATTAATTCTCATTCCGGTGATCTCACAGTGCCCTATATCAAGGTTACTGATATAAAAATACCAAACTGTTATGATAAGTCATCAGCCTGCTCGGGTCTCTTCTGTGATTATTTATACATATAATTGCGTCACCACGCATCGACCGCGTCTTATAGACACGATTATAAAAGTTCTCGTAATTTCCTTTGCAATCGATTCAAACTGAATTCGTACTTGATCAGATTACTTATTATTTCCCAAAATGATCACCCTTTCCTATTTCAACATAATACTTGACTTTTACGTGTGTTTTCAATGTTTATACCTGAGTATGAAATTGTTTCAAAATAACAACTAAACGTTTCAATTAATATCAGTCATTTTTCGTGTTTTTATGTTTAATTAATTTATACAAAATATGGATATTCCGAACCCTTACACTGCCAATTGAATGTGTGAGATTAAAAAGGGACAGATTCCGCCGGAGTAAGATTTTGAGAAACTAAATTGGGTTATGGGTGGGGCAAATAGATAATATTACAAGAAAAGTTATAATTGATCATTTGTAGCTATAGTTGATACACATTCACTGATAAAATATACATTTTTGAATAAAACTGACAGTTAAGATATCAATTAAAAAAAGTGATGTAGTTTACTTTTAATATTTATAGAATAGTGATGAAGTCATGTGGTGGCAAAAGTTATAATAATGGCCTTAAATATTACAATTGCAAGAACAATATAAATGGTGGTGGCCTTATTTTTTGTTCATTTATTTATTTTGTTTCATTTATAATTTAGTTACGATTGAATTCAGCTCAAATATTGCATCGAATCAACTTGAAAACTTTTCATATCAACTTACTCCGTGCTCGCCTCTCGTTCAAAAGGAATGGGCATGAAACATTTCCGGGCTGATTTATGTGAGGAGCAATCCTCGGCGGTTGTGCGGTTAATAGATGCGTAAGCGCTCCTGGTAAGCCGCGGTGTAAATAAACACGTTCGTCTGCGGTCCTCGGAATTTACCCTGTACATTTTGGGTTTGTCAACTGAATTAGATTAATCTGCTTTTCATCCCTTAATGCTCTGCTTAATCCGCACAGTTTACTTCAATCATAATTTTCAGGCAGTAATTGGTCTCTGCGAAATGTTAGTGGCCGCCTTAGCAGTGTGCGTTAATCGTGGGTTACAAAGTTAACACGCTATTCTCGAGCAATTGCGAGCTTTTTATAACTCTCAAATTTGGGTTAAATGATGTTGAAAATTCATAATCAAATTGTATAAAGTTAAGTAAAGCAGTAGCAAAATTTTTCAATTTCAAAATTCGCTAACGAATAAACAATAACAATAGTTTTGATAATTTTTAAAGTGCTTGACTTTATTTCAATCGTCGTATATTTAGAAAATTAACCGCAGGATAAAACTAACCGGAGATTGTGAAACTGCATCTAACCATTAACAAACTGAACTTCAGACATGTTACATAAATGCTCCTTAGATTTTATCATTATGAAAATATGTAACAATTTAATAGGTTAAATACGAATCAATATTAATATACGTAAGTGTGCATGCGTATGTATATGTACGCTGGGTTAGCAGTTAAAATTAGTTAATGAAACACGCTTTTAAAAAATCCCATTCGACACACTAAATCATGGCATCCCAAGCCGCGTAATTACCTTTGTCCATATGTCGTCGCAGTATGCAGTGGCTGAAAGGGGTCATACAAAAGCATGCCACGTTGCTCAACCCATGTGTATAAACACTTAAACATATAAATTAGCAATTTCATGTTTACCCTCCGCCTCCAAACAATATTACAGGGGAGAATTGCGTCGTCGCCCCCGAGGGGGCGCCGAACAATACCTAGAGCGAGGGCGATAAAATCGCCCCCGCCGAGTCGATTAATTACCAGCTCGCGATTATTATTTCATGGAGGGTCCGCTTAACCGCGTCCATATGCGTGCATTTGCGTTTTTTTGCCGACAGGATCAGACGCCCGAAAAATTACTTGGGCGCTTAATGTAATATGCGCGGGACAGGCTTCAGAATTTTTTGTACCATGAGGCTGAATTTTACATGAGTTTAGATATTAATGCGTAATACGCGTTTTTCCGCCCCCTCGGCCCCCACCGGTCGGTTTATTAAATTTTCGCTTTCATTGCGCGCCCCGGTGAAATTTCAAAGTATCCCTCACGCTCCGAGGGAGAAATCGCTTTTGCGGGCTTACAGCTGCAGCAAGGGTTGATTTCAGATATTTAAATTAACCCTTTGAATTGGACCTGCCGTTGGCACCTAAAGTGTTTGTTGCCGGCACAATTGCGAAAAATCCAGCGTGTGTAGCTCATTTCTAATGAAAATTTCGCTTTTACTTCTTCCAACACAATTATCCACTTCAATTTACCGGATTCGTTCACGAGCAGTATAGGAACCGGGTTTTTCAAACAATCGGAGATATTACAATTTCTATTGCACATGTTTGGGATTTTAAAGCAGGGCGTATTTATTAACTCAAATTAAGATCCTGCAAATAAATTTAAAATTAAATTTGTAAAATTGATTAAGGAACGTAAAACTTTATTAGATACAACAGACTTTACACATTTGATAATAATTAACCCAAGTCCCCGAGTTTCTATGGTCTACCAACAATACACATAAAATATGTATAGACCACGGAAGAAAGACGCTTCCGTCCGTTCGAGCAGTCTGCTGTCCTTATCTGGTCCCGCATGGTAGGGGCACGGTAGACAAGAACAGAAGACATTTTTAGAGTCCGTGGCTGTACCTACCTATTAAATCAAATCGTACATTCGCCGATATTTGAAATGCAACGAAAAACCATAAACTAGAGCGAATTTCGACCTTATTGATAATCGGGGTTTAGGCACGTACAAGTACAAATACAGATGCAAAACAGCTTCGCCCTCCATGGACATCGCCGTCCATATGACGGTCATAAGAAAACCGTGTTGCACTTCGATTGTCGGCGATTGTACTTTAATGCACTGACAAGTTCTGTAAGTGGTTAAATATTCGTTAACCAGATGTTCTAAGTTTCAAATCAAAATATGCTGTTAAAATTTCTGTAGATTTAGTTAATAAAATTTAAGATTTAAATATTTCCGAAAATAGTAAATTCGTTCCTTTTGGTGTTTGCACTGTAGTTACATCTGTGTCTATTAAAGAATTAAAAGTTATTTTGGATCAACTTATGGATAAAACTGAATTTACCTTAATTGAAAAATTAGAGCTAAGAAAATTGTTGAATTTGTGCATATATCAAAATGATTTTAATTTTATTGATGCATTTTATATACAAAAAGATTGTCCACCAATGGGCACTATTATCACAATTTTGGCCGAAATATACATGTCCCCGGTTTGGGTTTACAAGAGGGTTTTTTTTTAAATTTTTACTTTAAAAATGTTATAGGAATTAAGATTCCTGCTTAGTCTAAAACTACTATTTCAGTTCTTAAAACATAGATTAGTTATACAGGGTGTTGGCTAAATAAACACAAAATTAAATCTAATTTTGACACTTTAGAAAAAATACATCATTTAAACAATCTCCCTACACACAGTTCACAGTTTTATCATTGATTATAATATCCTTATAGATACCCAACCCAATGTAAATTTTGTACGCGCCTGTGGACGTCGAAAAGGAGACAGAATTGATTTAGTAGGGAGACGGCCCACGCCAGAGCGGAGCGCTCGCATCGAAATTTCAAAAACTTAACGCGCGATTCATTCACAGATGCACCGGCACCGTGAGCGGCCACGGAGCCGGAGGGGGTACCGCTGGTATTTCCAATATTCTCAATGATGGATTTGGGTGGTTGAGGGTTGACGAGGATTAAGAGATAATAAGGCGCTGGGGGGCGTCCCTCAGCGCCCCGTTTACCGATCGGGCACGTAATGAGGGTTGTAAATGTTTATAACTAAGAAAATGCATTCAAATAGCCTGTGGTCTACATCTGTAGAAAGACGTTTTTAGTTATTCGTTGGGGTATTATATAAGGATATTATAATCAATGGTTTTATCTTCACACAGTTCAAGCCTGGTGTGGAACTCCAGAAAACTGTTTTGTATTTCTTCAATAGTTATCGATGCAAATGCCTCTCGTAGGCATTTTTTTTTTAATTTTCAGTATTATTTGTGATTATATTTTTTATAATGTTGTTAGATGTAATTTTAAATTATTTTTGCAAATAGTAAATAAATAAGTGTCAAAATAAGATTTAGAAATTTAGACCTTGCCAATACCCTGTATAAATAAATCAAACCTTCAAAAAGTTCGAGGAGGGTTTGAAAGGAGGCTATATTTTTGTTTAGAAAACAATGGAAGCTATTTCCAACATTTACTTTAACATGTTATTTGAATTTAATACATTGAAAACTTTGCATTTTATTTGAATTAAATTCCAAAACTGGTTGACCAAATCGTTGTATTAATAATGACTGCAAAGCATTTCTCAAGAGCTTTCCAACGATGTATCACAAGTAGGAGTGTGCCATTTAATTTTTTTAGATGAAGGTGCCTGTGGCTTAAGGGGTGGGTAGGGTGTCGATACTACCTACGCCATTTTAGTTCCCCCTCCGATCAACCCAAATAGTTTTGAGTAATTTTAAAAATAATCATTAGTTCTATGAAAAAAGTCGGTGGCAACTTTTCGGTGTATATTAATTCTTTAAAATGAAAAATTAAATGGTGTATTGCTTTATTTATTTAATTATAACATTGAACAGTTCTGACCGTATCACATTACTTTGCTCATATAGTATACTTATGAAATTCTGGATCAAGTTCGTGCTTATATATTTTTGCCGCTACCAATAAAATGAGCTTATTTCCCTTTGTGCAGCTAAGCAAAATTTACAACTCAATTTTAGGAAATAAATGTTTAGATTCTAATATACAGGGTGGGGCAGAACAGCTCAATATACAATAAAACACGTGTTTATTTATTTTTGTAAGATTACATTACTCTAGTCAGATGGTCTACTGCTATGGACCCAGTAACGAAAATTTTAACAGTTGCAAGTTAAACGATCCTGTACAAGCGAGGTAGTAAACTTTAAGTGCTCCGGCCGCACTTTTCGATGGATTCATTTTGTTCTACAGCATAATTTCGGGCATGAATCTTTGATGGACCGGGCTTATAAATTTTTCTTTATGAATTTCAAAGCCATGTAACTATTATGTATGTACTAAATGCGCAGACGATTTTTTTAGAGCAATAACCACTTCATTATTAGTAGGGCAACCAATTATATGCAAAGGCATATCATATGTGACTGATAAAAGAATGGACTGCACTCAAAGTTTTTTCAGGCTTAACTGTGAAAAAAAAATTGGGACACTCTGTATAATTGAAAATAATGTTACGGCATAAAAATTTTTAAACCAATATCTTTTTGTACGAAACATTTTTTTCTTGCTTTCACGGAAAACGCGCTAGGAAAGCCCGACGCACTGTTGCAGGACCCTGTATAGTAATATAGATATTATACCGAGTGGCTGGGATAAGGGGCGAACATAGGAGTATAACATGTAAAATTAAATATGTGTAATTATTAGCTCCCCTGTGTATTCCCTATTAATTTTATAAAATCGTAAAGGAATATTTTTTAAATGATGACAAATAATTATAAATTCATGCTTGTCATTTGGGATAAATCATAATAATAACACGTAAGTAGTGGAAGAAAGATAATTTATTAATTATCAAAACATTTTACAGTAGCGTCAGTTTACGCAGAGTTCGTGACTTATTTTCGGTTAAATTTAACAATCGACCAATTCCCTCTGTATCAGCAATAATTGGCAAGTTTGTAAAAAAGTTTGAAAAAACAGCAAGTGTAGCGGCAGATGATTTAAATAGTATATTAAGTATGGAGAACGATAAGAGTTTGTTACCGTTCGATGACAATTGTTTCGATGACAATTGGCGACGACTCCAATTATTGTCTGAGAACGGCAACCCTTGCCGTTCGACATGCTTATAACGGTTTTTGCACGATTGGAGTATTTGGAATCATATTCCTAAAACTGAAAATTTGGGTGGCTTTTCCATAGTTTGATTTACTTACCGTTCACTTAACAGTAAGTAAACTACTCACCGTTTTGTTAGACGTAGCAACCAGTAACAACAACTTACTGTCATGGAAATAGACATGGTAAACAGATGAAAACAACCAATCGTGCAAAATAGTTATTTGCGTAACCAGTTATGAAAAGTGTGATATTGTTTGACGAGTGTAATATTTGCCAAAACGAGCTAAGCGAAACTAATATCGCATATTTCATAACATGTTACGTACAAAACTTATTTAATTTAGTCAGAATTATTTAATCTACTATTTGAATAAGAACGTTCCTTACTACATCACAGAATCAGTTCACCTTATACCTCTTGCTTCTACGAAAACATGATTGCACTGGCATAAACAAATTTGTCAAGAAACTAAAATAACTCACAAATTTAATAATAATGCCAAAAATGTCGTCAAATAGCGATTTCGAATTTATGATGTTGAACTTCACTTATGGAGACACTGCTAATGTTGCTATGGGTAGTTTACTACAAGAATAGAAAATCCAGAAATACATACGCTGCAACCTACAAAAAGTTTGAAGCTTGATGGGAACTGCAGTTATGTAATGTCTTTACATAACTACATTACATAACTGTGTCCGTGACAGTTGTGAAAAATTTAACTAATTTAAGGAAATTTTAATACTCCAATTTCAACAAATATTAATTCAAAACATTAACATTGCAGGCAAACGGTACTGTAATTATTGTTCATAGTAATTGATATCTGACTAGGAAAATTATTTTCACTATAACATGACATTTGTCAAACTCATGGCAAAGGTTTTTATGGTACATTGTTCAACTTATTTATATTATTTCTGAGGTGGATTCTGATACAAACGTAAATTAAATGGATACAGTTGCAATACTCTAAAAAATATTCGTATGCGATTTTTCTCTAAAATTATCAGGGGAGCTAATAATTATACATATTTAATTTTACATGTTAAATTCCTATGTTCGCCCCTTATCCCAGACACTCGATATAACATTTCTACTGGGGAACAATTTTAATGATTAAAATTTGGAACATTTTGTGGTCGTTAAACATGAAACCGATTAATCGTTAAAAAAATTAAAAGTTGCCCCTACAGTACAGACTGTACCTCCACCTGTGGCATAGTTGATTGTGCAGTATTTTTCCATAAAATTCTGATCCAATTACTGTTTTACAATTGAACTGAACTATGATATGCGGGCTTTGAGAGGAGAGAGGCATCATTACGCGCCTGCATGCCTCTCCGGTAATAATCGAAGATCGATTATGGTTACTTAATAACGCTTCTATGGTTTCTACTGTATTATTCCCAACGTGCAACTTAAAGAGCACAAAACGAGTAATGTAAAAACGATCATTAATTTTACCTGAAAACATAATTAATGGTTACATTAAAGTGCACAGGTAATTAGGAATTTTCACGGGTTGGCTCGGCCGTTCATCGTGGGCGTCGCGACGGGGGCGGCGCAGGACACGGGCGCTTACGTCCCCCACGGGGTCGATTATTCCCGTCGTTAAAATTCATTACGATCGTGTAACGTAATGAATTAATGCAGCCTATTATATAATATGTAAATGGAGAGAGAGCCATACAAAAATACCTCTACAAAGACCAAAACGGCCACAATAAAAAATGAACGTCTATTTAAACGTGGAATAACCCGGCACATCTACGACGCTTAAATGCATCCATAATGCATTCGTTTTTATTAATGTAAAGAAGACTTATTACTGCGTGATCACCAAATGACTTTCACATCGTTGGCTTAAACGAAAAAAGTCGAAAAGACAGTTTCGAGATAAATGCATTTAAAAATGCAACACTTAAAAATAAATCTAATTTTCAACATTTATTGTTTTTGCACAGTTTAAATTAACATTCCACTGAACTATGATACAATATAGAAACTTTTTCCTGATATATACAATGTACTTTTATGTAATATGTAAATGAAGAGAGAGCCATACAAAAATGACTCTACAAAGGCCTGCTCATTTTAGCTGATGTTTGTTAAATTTTGGTTTGGTCACTTTTTAGTATGCGCACAATATATTTACTTCGATAATAATCAAAATAATGAAATCATCTACAAAATTACTACATTACTCAGATTTTACGACTAAAATTTTATATTATATTATGAAATGGATAAATTAGCAAAAGCTCCGCGACATAATCTGTGCAGTTATTGTGAACCACCAGATCGTAAGCCTCGTCGTAGAAACGAAAACTTGGAAATTCGCCATGATAATACGGTCCAACAATTTAAAATGTTTGTAGCGAATTTCCTTGCAAATTTATATTTTACATGAAGAGAAGCCAATCAGGCACGATGTAAAATACATTTCGGGCGTAAAGCAAACATCGCCCACTCACTCCCCATCCTCCTGCTTGTTAAAAGAAGTTTAAGGAGTCCAATTCGCCCGCGCTGTATATTTTATAGGAGGCGAACTTTTTTCGAAGTTCAATTCGGTGTAATAACGTTGATTAAGGGGCCACCAAACACAGGAGTTGCAAGTTAAACGATGCTGTACAAGCGAGGTAGTAAAGTTTGAGTGCTCCGAGCGCACTTTTCGATGGATTTATTTTGTTCTGTGGCATAATTTCGGGCATGAATCTTTGACGGAGCCGGCTTATAAGTTATACTTTATGAATTTCAAAGCCATGTAACTATTATGTAAGTACTAATGCGCAGACTAACTTTTAGATCAAGAACTAATTCATTATGAGTAGGGCAACCAATTATATGCAAAGGCACATTGTTTTCATGAGTCTGATAAAAGAATGGACTGCACTCAAAGGTATTTCAAGCTAAATTGTGAATTTTGAGACCTATTTGTTACGGCATATTTTAGCATATAGTTCAGAAAAAAAAACTATTTTTGAGCATAGTTTGCTACGTTATTATATTATTTGTTCCATAATACTAATATAATAATAATATATAATATTAAGAATATTTATTAGCATAAAGCTACCAGCTTGGTAAGCATATAGCTTATAAAGCTATATAATAATTATACACACAAAGCTAATAGAAAAATACAAAATATATTCAAACAAAACAATATCAAAATGGAACTCAAGCAATACAAAAATTTTTTTTGGAAAAATGTATGTTTACGGTATATTACGAACATACTCGACCACCTTTGTTTTATAAATATGAAAATTTAATTAAATTGAAACTATATGTGGATACTACTTGGTGAAACATTATGATTAGGATTAGAGTATCTCTGTACTCTTGATAATTGTCGTGAGGCCGAAACAATTGTAGAGGTTTATTCTATCAATACAGTGAAACTTTAACCAAGTGTTTGATTTAACCTAATCATAATGTTGCACCAAGTAGTATCCACATATAGTTTCAATTTAATTAAATTTTCATATTTATAAAACAAAGGTGGTCGAGTATACTAAAGTACTAGTATCTCTGTACTCTTGATAATGTCGTGAGGCCGAAACAATTGTAGAGGTTTATTCTATCAATACAGTGAAACTTTAACCAAGTGTTTGATTTAACCTAATATGAAAATTTGTTTCATTTCATATTTCATGTGGCATCTTATTGTAGGTATATCTTAGATGTTTTGGGTAAAAAGTTCATTCCGCTTTACTTGCTCTACATGCATGAACATAAAAATACGACCTCTGTCTTGTTTCATAGTTATCAATTTCAATCATTTCAATATTTACTACCGCGTATTCGGGCTTATTACCTATCTTTATTTTATGTATAAAAAGAAGACCTTTATATGCGATTCTCTGTTTTATCCTCAGAAAATTTAAAACTTCTAGCGCATCCCTGTTATGTCTAACTTTGCTTATTTTTAGTATAATTCGCATGGTTTTCTTTTCTATAAGTTGAATTCCCCCATGTCACCTATTTATAGGTCAAAAATCACATTGGAACAGAACTTGAGGTGGGGTGACATCAATTGATTATACACTCAGATGCAAAAAAACGGGGTCATTGGGTCGTTGTTTGCAAAAAACCCATTTTTTTAAATTTTGATGTTGGTATAGTCCTTAGAATGAAAGTTTTCGTGTTTTACAATCAAAGAGACCATCAGGATGTAGAAAAAAACAACATATGATACTTATCAGTTTATTTAATAAGCGAAAATAACATTTAAAGCTATGCGTTCTTCACTACCTATTACTCATTCGGCGTTATGCATAGAAGACCAAGGAGGCTACTGGGTTTTGATTTGTTTGTTTTCGATTAACTGTTATTTTCATTTATTATTCTCTGTTAAGTTTATTTTGCAGAAATGCATTTTTTTCGTGTATACGTACATTATCGTTTTCGCTTATTATTGTTCATTAAATAAATAATAAGTACCATATGTTGCTTCTTTTTACATCCTGACGGTCTCTTTGATTGTAAAACACAAAAAAAATTATTCTAAGGACTATAACATCAAAATAAAAAAAATAAAAGATGGTTCTTTTGCAAACAATAACCCAATGACCCGGTTTCTTTGCATCTGAGTGTATATTTAAACGCACATTTCATGCTTAAATCCTTTATCAGACGACCGAGAAGATATGTTTTTTGGCATATTATTTAGTATGTACCCGCAGTGGTTCTTAAAATTTAATTTATTATCTAATATCACCCCCAGATATTTAATCTATGTGGCCTTCTAAATAGCTGTGTTGTAAATTTTGATTTATACACTTTCATCGATTTAATTACCTGATAACATCATATTTTTGGTTTTACTAATATTTATACATTGCCTATTCTCACATAGCCAGTCATATATTCTTCCAAGGTCCTTATTCAATCTTCTAGACATTGTTGATACTTCATTTCGCGGCCATGTCATAAAAAGTATAATGTAATCAGAAAACAGGGCTTTTAATATGTCATTAATATTATATATTATATATAACAGAGGTCCAAATACCGTTCCCTGAGGTACTCCGCAAGTGGTGTCCTTTTTGATCGTTACTACGTTTTTTTAATTTCAGTCTTTGTTTCCTGTTTCTCAGATAAGAACCAAACGAGTTTAACGCACTACCTTTAATTCCCATATTACTTAGTTTATCTATCAGTAACCTGCAAATAATTGTTTCGAATGCTTGAAATTCAAGAAATAGTAAATAAATTAAAATAATAGTTTCAATATTTTTAGCAACTTTTCTTGAAATAAAAATATAATAGGCGGAAAGACCGCAAGTCGATAGCCAGTAAAATATTGTTACTACTACTAAAAATGTAATCTGCGTAATTTTCAGGATTATTAAAATATTCAATAGAATTTATATAATTCTAATGTAATTATAAAATAAATGTTTTATTAATATTACCAAATGAAAAACTTTTTGGAGTTTGGACTTTTAGTTTCTAAATTAGGTTAGGTACATTTTTGTTATAAATTTCGTGCAATTTTCTGAAAATTTAAGGAATATTTCGAAACTTTCATATTTTTATAATATGGTTTTTAAAAATATTTCAGCAATTAAATCTTTGCAATGTGTCACATTGCATTGGTTGATATTATGTTCCCAGTTACTGAACTTTCGAATACTTGTACTTTTGTTGTTTTTATCAGACATTCTGGACTTTTTAAACTATTTTTGTTGCATATTTTAATTAAAATTAAATTTCAATTAAAGATTCATAAAACTGTTTGACAATTTCTGAAATCTATATGTACAATTATATTTATTTATACAGGGTGGGGCAGAATGAAGTAGCACATTTCTAAACTAATATTATATTCTTTATATGAAAGTAACTTTATCTTTAGTGTATTATTTATTCTACCATTAAAACTTTATCGTCATTGTGTTTTAACTCAACAAAGGTTCGCACTGTATCATTAATTAAATAGGCCTAGATCTAACCTTTCAAAATATTTGTATGTATGTACATCACTTTTTTGAACTTTATGAAATTAAGTCACATTCACATAGCAGAAATGCTGTACAACATTTTAATGAACACGACTGTATATAGTTAAAACAAGATCGATATTTTGATATCACATATTTGAGAGCTTTTCACATTGTTTCTAAATAATCTCAGCATTACTTTTGCTTTTTAAATTTATATAGAAAATTCTATTTTTTTAGAGTAGGTTAATCTGCTCTGTAGTTCATAAAATATGAAATCCTTCTATAAATTTATAAATTTCTAAAATTCCAAACAAGAAAATAAAACTCTTTAAATTGATTTATAAAATTGTAAGAACATTATTTCAAGAAAGTTCTTTATTTTAAGGGCTTAAGGCGATTTTCATTTATTCTATACATCCTAATAAAAAGATTTATTTTAATAATAAAAACGAAATTAAAATTAAAAAGGAAAGTTCTAGCACGTCTATAAAGTTGACAAAAAATTACATACATTTATAAATTTATAAAATTCAACACAATAAAATGGAATTATTATTTATACAAATGTGCATATTTTGTTATAAAAGGTAAGTCGGTTTCCGTTTATTCTATAAATAATAATAGAAACAATATTTGTTTAATGATAAAAACGATCATTTTTATACATTTCGTGGTATATACATTACGCAGCACGGCCTATTTTGATCCGGGCTTTTTTATACATATCATTAGCTCGTAAGAAATTTTTGTTTTAAAATTACACCAACCTTACACCTTTATCGTTAAAGGTTAAAGGCCCTACGTTAAAGGTGTAAGGTTGGTGTAATTTTAAAACAAAAATTTCTTACGAGCTAATAATATGTATAAAAAAAGCCCGGATCAAAATAGGCCGTGCTGCGTTCGTGAGCATAAAACGCGTTTTCTGTACTCATGACATAAATACGATGGGTTAGATGTTATGTTGTCTCCATACTTCTCTTTAGTATGGAGACATGGACATTGAATAAGATAGACACTAATAAACTAGAAGCCTTCGAGTAGTGGGTTTATCGGAGGATACTTGGTGGGGTGTCATGAGTCGACAAAATTACTAATGCTGAGATCCTCAGAAGAATGGATAAACAACGAGAAATCTTAATAACTATCAAAAGACGGAACTTCAGTACTTGGGCCACGTAATGAAAGGACACAAATACCAACTACTGCAGTTGATCATGCAGGGAAAGATCCAAGGAAGGAGAAGTATTAGACATCGACGAACATCTTGGCTACGAAATTTGAGAGAGTGGTACTAGTGCACATCTACCGAATTGTTCAGAGCAGCTGTTTCAAAAATAAGAATAGCATTGATGATTGCCAAACTTCGCAATGGAGAAGGCACTTTAAGGAAAAGATGTATAAAAAATCCTTAATTACAGAAATACTAGCGTTATCATTTTAAGAAATTTTGAATGTTTATTATTCATTTCAGGTATATAAAACTCAGTTGACTAAGAAGTTATTGTTTTTATTAATATCATTTAGTAAATGTAATAAATTTATTATTCAATAAATTCAAGTAAAATTTCTTAAAATTATAAATGCTTGTATTTCTGTAATTAAGAAATGTTCGCCCATATTTGGACCACTATCTATACACAGCATGATCAGAATAATATATAACAAATGGGAAACTTTTTGGTATGCATTTTAGAGGACAAAATTGTTAGGCAAAAGCGTCCTGCATTATCTCAAATTAATAATAGCATTTTGTGAAAACTGAAAACATTAAAAATTAAAAATTGAAAGAAATTGTTTTTTTTTTTAAAAGTGCTTAATTATGTTCTTAAATTAAAGATATAATATACAGTCTGCTATTATCTTCTACGGGTTGTTTTATCTTTCCGTTGTATGGCCTGCATTTCGCAGTTCTAATAAAATGTATAAACCGGGTTATCTGGTTTGCAAATTTTTCGTTTTGTAACATGTTTGTCACTAAAGTGTCATTTGCACTGGTAAAATGCCACTAACTAACCCAGAAATGGTTGAAATTGTTCTTATTGTAGAGAATAATTACAGAACATGCAGAGAAGCAGCTAATGAATGACACTTTAAAAATATATCCAATTATTTTTTTTTTCAGTTTTAAAATAATGCTGCTATCAATTTGAGATAATGCAGGACTTTTTTGGCCTAATAACTTTTCCTCTTATTACAACCTACTATTTTGATCACGCCGTGAAATGAAAATTGCGATTGCGATGAACTTTGGCGAGTTGTTGTGCGCACGCCCGCGAACGTTTCTGAATAATAAAATATAATAATTTTAATAACCAATATAATAAAATACAAACACTTGTTTTCTTTTAGTGGCATTGAAACGCATGCCGGGTAATGGCGAGCCTAGACGTTAGCCTGACGTTACACGAACAAACGTAAAAACAACTTTCTTTCTTTTGAGTTTATTTTTAGTTTGCCAGAAATATTTTTCTTACGGTAAGCGTTTTGTTTTATGTGGCCTCAAATTGCCGTTTTTGCTGAAATAAATTATATAGTTTTGAAATTTGGTATAAATACTCTTAAGTACTCTAGAATCGAATATTCGTCGAGTTTCCCCTCCCCTGTAAGGGGACTTGTGTTATTGTGTTATTGTTATATTGCGAACTTGTGATATTTTTCGCAATTATCTCGTAAACGGTACACTGCCTGAAAATTTTATATGGGCTAATGTTGATGGCAACAAAATTTTGAAATGAAATATTCTCACAAACTTAAGTCCGCCGTCTAAGGGGGGCGGGGGGTGTTTTTTCAATATCAAGGGGAGGGGAAACTCGACAGATATTCGATTCTAGTATACACAAGAGTATGTATACCAAATTTCAAAACTATATAATTTATTTCCGCCTAATTTATTTTCGCCTGGATTTGATAGATAATTTTACTTCGGCCCTCTATAACGCGCGAACTATAGCTTTTGTGGCAAACCGTGTAATATAATTTTTGTTCAAAATGTTGTTGCCATCAATGATTACCTGGTATAAAAAATTTCAGGCGGTACACCGTTTACGAAATACATAGTTTTCCGATTACCTTTCACCATGTATCAGTAGTGTTTCACTTTATCTCTCAAATGCGTTTCCCTCTTGTCAATACTTGTCAATATTGTATCAAATATATTCCACATATGTCAACTTGTTTTCACTATTTATCAAATGCTTTTCCCTGATCTAATATTTAATCCATCTCTACCAGAGGGAAAAGCATTTTATTAATAGTGAAAACAATTTAACATATGGGGAATACATTTGAAACAATATTGACAAGTGTTGACAAGAGGGAAAATCATTTGAGATCAAGTGAAACAAAACTGATACATGGTGAAAAGCATTCGTGAAACTCTGTAATTGTGAAAAATAACACAAATTGCCGTTTGGGGGGGGTATTCTTTTTTTAATATTAAGGGTTGAAGCCCCTACCGCGGAAGGGCAAAGGTAAACTTGACGGATATTCGATTCTAGAGTACTCAAGAGTATGTATATCAAATTTCAAGACTATATAATTTATTTCCGCCAAAAAGTCTAATTTGACTGGTCTTATTATTATAGATCATATTATGTCATTTACTAAAATTCCGGTAAAAAATTGAAATCCGGTTAACCGGTATAAGAATCCCTAGTAAGTAGGGCATTGCGGTGGTAGTATTTTTTTCTCAATTGCAGTTTCGGAATGGTTCTCTTCTGATGACCAAAATCGCTCATTAAGTGAGTCATCATACACAATTAATTTAGAATCAAAATTTCCTTGAACCAGGCATTTGATCTGGCAAATTAGTCTCGGCATCGCTTCCAGCACGCTCATTTCCATTGCATAATGTCCATATTCAGTGAGGAGTATGCACAACGTCCGGCGGTTTACCGGAAACACGCATGCTTTGACCGGAAATCGGGAGTCTAGCGGTCGTGCGATATTGTTCTGGGCCTTCACATGCCAGCGACCGCCAGATTTCCCATGAAGGTTCGCGTGCATCCCTCGGAATAAAAAATATATATACACACACACAAACATACCGAAACTGAGCTGAGGCACGGAACCGGTCCAGGAAGGAAGCACGGCAGTGATTTATGCCCCGCGAAATATTAAATTATGTGGAAATTTGACGAGACACTTCCGTCGCGATAAAATATTAATAATTGCACGACTTTCGGTCGGGCACACGTCGTACGCCTCCGAAACCCTAGTTATTTATTTCGATTCAGCCCCCGGCATCGGGTTCGCGTGATGGATGGCTTCTGGGAGTCTCCAGAATGCGCCGCGAGAAAGCGAAATCGGGTTTCAGTTTCGAAATTGCAGAAACGGTTGTCAGCGGAACGGTTTGCGAAAACCGCGTGCTTTCACGACCGGCGAACAATCGATAATTGAAGACGCGAGGAGAAAGAACCCGAAAAACAGCGAAAAAAAAACAATGCCGCAGGTTGTTGGCGGATGCGGATGCGATCGGTGATAACGAGAGAAACAAATGAACGGAGCTACAGTCCGTGCCTCCGACAATTAAACGCCTATTAATTGACAATTAAACCGAACCTAATTAGTAATTGGCGTGCGCGTTCCGTTGCATTCCTATCGCGAGTTGTTGTGAAAACTGCGAAAAAAATTGTGATTGTTCTACCATTTAACAGAATTGCAATGAAAATTCTTGATGGGTTCCTTCAAAACTTTTGCAACCATTCAGCAAAATAACAATTTTAAGAATTTCATCAATGATCATTCAAAATAATCAATGATTTCCGTTATAACATCTTGCCAAGGCCAAGGCATTATGAATATTTTATAAATCGTCTATTTGAAGTAAAAATTTCGGTTTTTTTTTTTCTGAAAAACTACTAAATAGGCTTAATAAAATGTGTTAAGAATTGAACGAGCAATCTGAATCTGTACAAATATATAGGGTGTAAATAACAAAGTTGATGCCCACTTCCGGTAGAAGCGGAAGTGATAGAAACATGTACAATCGCCGGCTTTTGATGTGCAACTCGGTTTTTTTACGACCGCCTTATCGACATTTGAGGCTATGCTATTTTGCATTTTACAACTTAAATCAGGTAGGGACGCGCGACGTGGTAGGGCAGCTCGTTCTTGTTTTCGGCGTCTCTTTCGGCGTGATGATGGGGCAATAGTGCTGTATCTGTATTTGTACGTGCCCAAACCCGAAATACCAATAAGGTCGAAATTCGCTCTGGTTTATGGCGTTCGGTTGCAGTTCTAGTGCCGGCGATTGTACGTATATTATATTGGGATATTTGGGATCACCATGTTTGTGTGAATTTTTTCAACATTTGTTTTTTCATCAGGAACCCCATACACTTTTAACCAACGACTTGCGGTAGACACCCTGTACTATTAATATGTGAAACTTCAATAATTTCAAAATAACAAAGTTGTTATCAATAACTTAAAAACCATCTCGGATATTTTCTTGAGCAGCTTGATATTTCTAGTATATCTCACGTGATTTCACACGTAACCGCCGTTAAATATACACTAGTTGTGGAGGCAAATATTTGCGGGAGCCTCCGCACTCTACTTCTTCCGTGTTTGCTTGATGCGGAAGATGAGCTTGACGCCCCCCTCGGGGCGATCGGGGACGTGCAGACTGTAATTATTTGGAAATTGTTCCCAGTCGCATTCCGTTTAAGTTGGATGCCGACTTTCATTATTGTTACGGAAGTTAAATGACTTTATTTGACTTTCGCGAGGCGCAGATACGAGCTCCCGCCTTTCGGATCTCCTCTGTGTTTACACTCGTTAAGATGCGAAGATTAATGCGCAAACTTCGGATGCGTGCGAAAACGCACAGAAAAGGTGAAACATTTTTAGACCATCACCAGGAATATTGACGATGTTAGTAAATTCTGTGAGCAGAATATACGTGCATAAAAACACAGATTTGCCACCCTGTACGCAGAGTCGTACTTACAAATAAGTACAAAAGGCGCCATCTGTGGGCCTTGGATAATGGGGGCCTCAGAATGAAGATTTGTAATTACTGAAACTTAATAGCAGCAGGTTTTTTTGTTATTTACTAATTTTAATTTTTCAATATGATTTTAGTTGCAGAAATGTAAATATAATATGTTTGTTTAATAAATCTATTTCAAATGTTTACACTTATGTTATTATTAGGTATTAGTTTATTTAATATTTTGTTTTATTAGTTGAAAGATGGTGACCATCTCTAAATTTTACAAAACAACCATCGGTACTTATGATTTTTGTCTATTTTTATCTAAATTTCGTCGAACGAAATAGAGTCGTACTTACAAATAAGTACAAAAGGCGCCATCGGTGGGCCTTGGATAATGGGGGCCTCAGAATGAAGATTTGTAATTACTGAAATTTAATAGCAGCAGGTTTTTTTTTGTTATTTACTAATTTTAATTTTTCAATATGATTTTAGTTGCAGAAATATAATATGTTTGTTTAATAAATCTATTTCAAATGTTTACACTTATGTTATTATTAGGTATTAGTTTATTTAATATTTTGTATTATTAGTTGAAAGATGGTGACCATCTCTAAATTTTACAAAACAACCATCGGTACTTATGATATTTGTCTATTTTTATCTAAATTTTCTCAAGAGAGAAAAATGAGAAATATTTTTATTATGAACCTACTTACCTCCCTATAAAAACAAATGCAAAATTAGTTGAAATAATGAACGTGTTAATAAAAAACAATTTATAAATTATATTACGAAAAACAAAGTATAAACAAACTTAAATTACATAAACTACATAAACTAAGTATTGATAAAAAATGTATTCCTGAGCACTACAGATCAAGATATAAATTCATTTGCGATGTATTCTAGATTTAAAACTTTGGTATGGCTATTATTTACATTTAATGTTATTACATTATTCAATCTCTCTTGACTCATGGTACTTCTTGGGTAAGTTTTTAATCTCCGTAAACTAGAGAAGGACCGTTCTGCAGTTCAAGATGTTACAGAAATTGTTAGTAGAATCTTTACAAATTTAAAATACTCAGAAAGAAGAGTCTTAATACTATCATTTTCAGGCAATTTAAAAAACTCTACAATGTTGGTAATTGATTTTATGGGTATAATGGGTTTAAGGTGGATATAGTAGATAAAATTATATGGAAATTAACTAAACGCAAATCTTGTAATCTTTTGTATAGCGTTTGTGAAGGTGAGGATAACAATTGGTACTTTATTAATTATGTTGGGGATATTAGTACCAAAATTAGCAATAGGTTACGTAAATTAGGCTTAAAATGTATAGTAGTTAATAAGTCTAATCTAGGTGCAATTTTATCAAATAATAAAAGTAATGTGGATCCTCTACAAAAAAGTGGCATTTATAAACTTAAGTGCGCGGATTGTGACGCATTCTATGTCGGCCAAACAGGAAGGAATTTCATAACACGAATGAAAGAACATCGGAGAGCAATTCTACAAAACAAGGAGGACACGGGATTAGCGCATCATTGCATTGAGAATAATCATTTCTTCAGAAATGACAGCCTGGAGGTAATGCACACCGGACACAAAGGGAGACGGCTGAATTTACTCGAAATCCTAGAAATTCGAAAAGCGGTCACTAATGGGGATAATATTATGAATGAACAATTAATCTTTGATAATACGCCTTTGTTATGCGGCATCCGTTCGGAAAAACCAAGACTGTAATTCATTTAGTGCCATGTTGTAAAATTTTTCTAGCTTAGTATATATTGCAAATTTGTTAAATTTTAATTTTAGTATCTCTGTACTCTTGAGAATGGTCGTGAGGCCGAAACAATTGTAGAGGTTTATTCTATCAATACAGTGAAACTTTAACCAAGTGTTTGATTTAACCTAATCATAATGTTTCACCAAGTAGTATCCACACATAGTTTCAATTTAATTAAATGATTTTATGTCGATATCACGTCTATTAATTTAATCAAAAAATATGTCTGTGTGCAAAATATTTTTTTTTGCAGGTTCATTTTTCTCGGTAAGCATGGTTTGTTTATATCAATGTTTAATTTAGATTTATGTTCGAGAACATTATTCCAAAAATAGATAAATGCATTTTGGCGAAGCCGAATTGAGAATGTGTGTTCTTTCAAAAATTAATATTAATCATTTTTTCCAACTCGCATTATTGAAATGCTCATTATATATATATATATATATATATATATATATATATATATATATATATATATATATATATATATATATATATTGAATCTCATCGTTAAAACTGCACTTTAATCGAATGGGTGAATAAAATGTTTACATTTTCACTTTATTCACTATAATCATTGACAACGTGAATAAAATTAAAAAATAGGTAAATTCGCACTATCGTTGAAATTTTCGTTGTCACCTGACAATGTACACTTCAAGCAAATTTTTCAATTCTGATAACGAATTGGAAAAAATCTTGTATAATACACGCGAATAAAGCAATTTTATCCACTCGAAAACATTATCGCACGCGGCTTCGCCTTTTGCGCTAAACTAAAATTCGACTTTATTCACTGATACCATAAATAGCTATTATGTAATAAAATGTTTGAAAATTTAGCATTTTCTCCGAGAACCCTGATGCCTTTCCACCCACATATTTTCTTTCTTCTTGCGTATTTTCCAGGAACGTTATTACAGCTGGGTAATTTTCTAAATATAGTCATTAAACTCAAAACTATTACACACCAGCGTGTTGGGCAAAATATCCGTATAGATTTATTGCAATTTTCACGAATTGAATTGAAGGAACCCAATCGTTTTGGCGAGTTTTTTTTTCTGAAATTGACCATTTATTTGACAATAGATCTCTAACGTGAGTTTTTTTTTAATGAGTCTTTAAATGAGGCACTATAAAATTTAAAGTGTGTGCCGTGCAATGCACATAGAAAGCACGAGGTTCACCGTTCAAAATTATTGTTGGTACACCTGTTACATTTCCACTAACATTTGCTGCACCATCATAGCACTGCCCTCGACAATTCTGCAGGTTTATTTAAAATCTTAAAATAAAATTTATAAGAGGACGATAAAGTGTTTTAGAATTAGTTTCTGATGTCTCATACAGGCCCATGAATTATTAAAAAAAAAATAGAAATTATCTGAAACAGATCTAAAGCATAATGAGACTTATTCGGTAACAGAAATATTGGAAGTCTCGTCGACTATAATGGAGTAGTACATTTCATTTTAATGCGGTTTATAATCGTATTTTGAACTTTGTCGCTCATTATTGACAAGATCTCATTTATACTATCATGAGAAGTCTATTTATACTGAGTTCTGTTTAACCATGATTTTAGTTCTGGTCAATCTGGCCAATGATGTACTTAATTTTAAAAGTTGGATAAAATCGAAGTTTCGTCAGTATGTCCTCTTAATGGCAGACCTTGCATAGCTTAATATTGAATGGTGGATATAATTTTTATTAAAGATGTACTTGCATTCTTCGTTTCCAGTAATATCAATTTTAATATCGTGGAAGATATATTTACTCCTTTTTTGCAAATTGAGTCATGCTTCAGCCGCCATTTGAACATCTGATTTTTCATGTGTTTTAAACCGTTCAAGCGCTTTATTTCAACCGTTAAAACCATTGTTCAGCGTTGTGTCTTTTAATAGGCACAAATGCGACAATAAATTTTGTTTATTTTCATACTGAATCCATTGATATGTCATTTCCCAATGTTGTTGATAACTTCTTCCAATTTTATTTACTATATCATGTGTGGCAGACTGATCAGACACAATTGTACATGTAGAAATGTTACTTGTTGACGGTTTTGATACCAAATCTTCATTGTTTGCTTTAGTATCTTTAGGCTTGCGAATAAGAAATTTATCATTTATGAAATAAATAAGGCAATCTATAAAAATGCTATTAGTCAACTTACTTACGTTCTATTTGGAAAACGAATCCAGAGGAATTGGATAAGATCGTCTCCACTGGCAAAATCTACGAGAGTGGACAAGAGTGGCTGCATCATGATGATTTGAAAATATAAGCACAATTGTTTTATTTTGCACCAGTCGAACATAAACTCTTAAATATTTATAGTTGCACAAGAGCTACGAAAATAAACCTACTGTTCAGCATGTACCTACTAAGGAACTGGCAAAAATAAATATCTCTTAGGCATCCATCCAGAACTGGTGTATGTGTATTAAGCTTAGACGGCATAATTATAAGTAAAACTAAACCGCCAAATTTACGTAATTGTTTGTTGTTTCTAGACACTTTTTTCAGACAAAGAAAAAACGATTTTCGACCGGAGCGGTGCGATCCGATAGCAAGGATAATACGTACACGTGCATTTTTTTTATATACACTCAAAACAAAATATGTCTTTATCGGCGGGTGTCATAAATTAATCTTAATCTTAAAAAAGGGCAACCAAAAATATGCTCGAAAAAATAGTACATTGTGTGGTTTGTACAGGAAGTGATATATCCCCAGTGATGCAGCAATTGATAACCAAGCCATGAGACTTTGAACGGCTTATTTATAAATGATCTGATTATTTACAAGACTAACAAATTTACATATATTTTTTGCAGTAACTAAAAATATACTTCAAAATTTCCAGTAATGTTATCTCTTTAAATATATTTAATGATTAAAAAAATCCTGTTATATTTTCAACAAATTTTATTTTTGAGTATTAATAAAATATCTTTATTCTGTCGTTAATTTGCAAAAACTTCAAAAAAGGTATATTTAAATGCTAAGTTAGTTTTGTTAGAATTAAAAATTTCCAATTATGAAATTATGAATAAAGAATATATCTATTTTAATTATTAATAAAATCTGAAAAATTTCTATCAGTTTTTGTTATCTTTAAAAATATTTTCAAGTATTTCAGTAACAATAAAAAAAATCAATTCCAACAGTTTTAAAATATTTAAAACAGGTCTCATTCTTCAATGAGACCTGTCCGGGGCATGAAAATATAACGCCTTTGTATATAATTGGCTGCCCTAATCATTAATAATTACAAATTTTCAGAGAATATAGTATATGAAAATAATATTTAGTTTTAGTAATAAATTTCAATAGACAATCAATGATTTATATCAAAAATAAGTAAACTAATGACATTTGAGAAGTTGATCATGTTTTACAACTTTAGAATGTAATTATTATTAAACATGAACAATCGTCATGTCACAGTCGTAACGAGAAACTTATAACAAATCCACCGAAAAGATACCAAAAGAAAATTTCCAAGAAATAAAACGAAAAAGTGTAAGATATGGAAGATTTGAAAAATAAATTACCGAAAACTTCACCATTTAAATCATATTTCATTTTTACACAATTAATAACTATACTTCGATTTATTAGAAAATAAAAACTTCAGAATAAGATATTCCGGAAATTTAATCAAAAACTTCCGTTGAAATATTGTACCATGTATACATTTCACAACTTTTAGAATTGATTTTTTTAACATACTTTTGGTAAATAGATAGTTTATTTAACATTTTATCATTTACATGATATTTGTTTTGTCAATATCACACATATATAGTCCATTATAAAAGTATACTTAGCACATATTAAAAATCGTACATTAAATACACCAAATGCTGTTTTAGAAATTCAAAAATTCATTTAGTGCATGCACGTATTTTCAATTAAAAACATTCTTAACAGGGTGTAATAGTTCTTAAATAATACAAAAATAATAGTTGGTTTTTACATTTTTTGAGAAAAACCGGTTAAGTTATTAAACATCTCCACAAAAAATAAACTCTAGTCATTAAAAAAATCCCTAGTATAATAGAAGCATTTATTAATTAGAAATTAGATTATTTATTAATTGTTGTGCCCGAAGTGATAGTTTACTAGAAGTGGTATTATATAATTTAACTCCCGTGTAATTTGGCGATCTTTCAAATTTAGAGGAATTATGTTGGACAACTAATAGTGACATAGAATGACGTGTGTAATTGTTGTGAAGATCAGATTTATTTTTACAAAATCTGTAATTCCTTGCTTGACCATTAACAATGTTTTATAAATGTATAAACGTGGGAGAGTTAAAATGTTGGGCCTAATAAAATACCGACGACATGAGTCTCCAAATTATATATTGAAAATAAGTCGCATGATCCCTTATTGCACAATAAATACCCTTTGCCAATTAGAAGCAACTCTCCAAAGAACGATGTTATATAACAGATGGCTGTATATAAGTGCATAATAAGAACTGAGTTGGCCTGCTAGATCGACTGTCGTTTTCAGTTGTGATATGGCATAGTAACGTGCATTAATTTTGTTACATACATGGTCCAAGTGATAGTTCCACTTCAAAAGACTGTTCACCATCAAATACAGTATGTCCCCGGATTGAGTTTACAAGAGGGATTTTTTTTTACTTTCACTTTCAAGTCAAAATGTTATAGGAGTTTAATTTTCTGCTTGGTCTGAAACTACCATTTCAGTTATTAAAACATTGATTTATTTATGCAGGGTGTTGGCTAAATAAAGAAAAAAATATCTAATTTTGACACTTAAGAAATATAACATCATTTAAACAATCCCCCCCCCACTTTCTGCATACAGTTCAAGCCTGGTGTGGAACTCCTGAAAACTGTTTTGTATTTCTTCAATATAGTTATCGATGCAAATGCCACTTGTAGGCGATTTTTTAAATTTTTTAGTATTATTTCTGCATTTGAGGAATTGTTTGATTTTATATAATATTGTTAGATGTCATTTCAAATTCTTTTTGCAAATAGTAAATAAATAAGTATCAAAATAAGAGTTAAAAATTTAATATTTAACTTAAAAAGTTATTTATCTTGAACGTTCATTCCAAGTTAGCATTTGAATTTTGGAAATAGATACAGGCTGTTTAAGAGACGTTTACCATTAACAACATTTTTTCGCACCATCGTTCAAATTCAGATGAAATTTTTTCAATCTTAGTACATAGTTCGTTCTGATTATCTGCAGATATTAAGAATGATGTATCATCGACATATATTATGATACCAGTGACTGACGTTATATAACATACAATATCATTGATAAAGAGTAAAAATATTAAGGGGCCCAACATTGAGCCTTGTGGGTTGTTTAATGACAGTCAAATTTTACAATATTATTAAGTAGACGTGGGACTATTAGAAAATGCAATATTCAGAATAAACCCTACGTATATCTATATTTTCCGGAAAATGAGTTTGAAGTCAATGGAGTAATATGTAGCCAAGGGAAATATTAAACATTTATATGTTTTTCAAAAACTGTGGCTTATGAATTTAATTTTTCTTCAAAATTATTAAGTACACTTAATACTACTAGAAAATGCGAATATCAGAATGTACCCCATTTCTAGATTTTCCGGAATTTTAATGTGAAACTTTAATAGCAATATTTAACATGTACCTAGGTACATTTCCCAATTTTTATAATGATGATTTTTTTATTGACTTTTTGTTAAATATTTTATTTGGTTGTTAACTAATTTTTGATTAGCCCCAAAATATGTTTCCGCCCTAGCCCCTATAAATAGGTGAGTACTGCCCTGATTATAATGTTAAATAGATAATGCAGAATCAAAATCTTGAAAAATATAATTTATTATAACTCATATTTATACTCTCATTATAACTCGAAAACAAAACGCTAATTTTGGTGAAAATCAATAAATGGCATCCCCAATTTTCCGGTGGAAATACTGGAAAGAGGAAATTACGGTACTTGAATACAAAGGAACGTCGTACACGTACACGATTACTATACCTATAAAACGCGTAAAAATCTGTATGAATTTATTAGTGTCTGGCTGGCGTACGCCGATGTGTCTTCATCAATACAAAATCAATCAGTATCCAGCTCGTCCCGCCGGGGGAGAGGCGGCCTCGACGGATTACGAACTTCTGTAAATAATATATCACAAATAGACGACTGCAAAACTCGACGAGTAGTACACGGACACAAATATACACACACTCCCGGTTTTTTGCCGGAGCCCGAAGAAGATGATTTACGGGAGAGAACTTTTCGCTGAGAGACAGATGAACCGATTCGTCGCCGGTTTTTACAGCGTTTCAACTGACGTGCAAGGAATTACGAGTTTCAGGGGGCATATTAACTTCCGTGCAGTTTCAAAATTCATTGATTTTTACCACCTACAATTTAAACCGTTGAAAATTGGAGTGATGATTACCAGTTTTTTGATAAAATCATATAAATCCAGAAATATACAAGAGATGTTGTCTCATGTATATTTCTTGATTTATCTGAATTTAAAAAGAAACTGACTCACATCTCTTAAAACTCGGGATTTCAACGGCTCATTTGATAAAATTCGTATATGAAACTAAAATATAATCACGTAATTTTAAGATATATATTTCGTAGTGTTGAAATTAAATGTTGAGCCCCCTCTATGGTTACGTCTCTTTCAGGGCACTTCGTCTATTTTCGTATTTTCGAGCGGCGTCGCGATGCTCAATTCCGCCGGCTTTGAGAGGCGTCGGTTGTCTGCTCGGAAAAGACAGGGGGTGTTAACGCTAAGAAGATATTAAAAACTGTGTTATTTATATACTGCCGACAAACAGCGGATAATCTCGTAAGAAGTTTAGTAAAAAAAAAACTGTTTCACTGCAGGAAGCCTTAAGAAGTAAAGTAATCAACTGGCAGGAAATTCGTCTTTGAGTATTTTACACAAAAACATAACTGATTAACTGTTAACGATTGTTTTTAATATTTGTTTACTGGGATGCAGAAAACTGAATACATCAATAAACAACTTAAAATCATCCCAAATCCCACATATTAAAGTTGAATGGATTATTTATTTAGCGTAGAGCATAATTACATCAAACTGCATTACAAGTGTATTTCATACATATAAATCCTAAGGAATGCTACAAATACGAAATGCAACCATCTTATAGTGACAATGGAAATGCATCTCATATAATGCCTATGAAGGATCATCCCTTATTCCTTCATAGGCATTATATGAGATGCATTTCCATAGTCACTATAAGATAGTTGCATTTCGTATTTGTAGCATTCCTTTGGATTCATCCATTTCTTGCTTACATTACTTATTTAAATCTTGATCTTGTCCATATTCACCATAATGTGCCTTGTCAGAAGATTCCAAGATTATCTCATCGGATTTATCCATTTCTTTGATTATTTAAATTTGTATTTTATCCATGTCATACACATTCCCCACACGGAAAAAAGAAATACTAATATCAAGAGAAATACTCCCAAACCAAGTATATGGTAGTATTCCCATTCCTCAAATAAAATTACATTTAATTCGAATATTAGCTTACTCTTACAAGTTGATATTAAGCTGCTCTTGATTCAAGAGTAAGATATATTGGAAAGCAAGACAAGGGAATCATTTACTTTAAATAGAAGGTAGATCCAACTTTAAATAATCATGATTCTTTTTTTAAATAGCACAACACATTTAGTTTAATACTTTATATACTTGTAGCAAGTTTATGTTTATTTTATATGAATAGTTAGGTATTCTTAAAATAAATGTAGCTTTCTTCGCGCAAATGAATTATAGTTTTGACTGAAGACTAGCATATTTAATTTAAATCTAGTTTTAAGCGTTAAAATCTTGATTTAAGTTTATATTTAGATCGGATTGAGAATAGCTTGTGGCTACAAGCTATTTTCAATCCAAGTTACTATTCCTAAAGTAAGCTTACTAAAGGAATAATTTTACTTTAATTTGGTAATAGGTAATGGGAATTGTATGGGAAGGCAAAAATAAACGAATATTGATTTACAAAACCTTTTTAATGGAACTTCAACAATAAAATGAAGAAATATGTAGACACAATATAAATTCCATACATTTACATAAGAACCAATCAATAAAAATAAACCTTTACAATACCATTAAAAATAAAAATTAAAATATTTTCAAAACTAAGTACAATCAAGTTATTAGTATTTCTTTTATAATACATACAGGGCGAGTCAATAGGACGGGCAGGCTCGATTACACCTACACCGTTAATGATAAAGAAATGAACCAAAATACACTGCAAACGGGATGCCAAAGTGCAGTTTGTAAAATTATTTTGTCATATACAGGGTGTTCCATTTTTACAGGGCAGCCTTTGACCTAGTTTTTTAAATGGTACCCCCTGTATCAATTTACATGTTTGAATTTGCTCTCTTTTGGGCTTTATAAATCCGTTTAGTATTTGCAATTCGCTTTAACCGTTCAGAAGTTGTTCACGTTTTTCTAAAAATTAATGCGTTTGCAGGCACTTATTAAAAAAATCGCAGGGCACTTAGTTTCTGGGATATTAAGTTCGGACTTTGCCTGAGCCTAAACAACTGACTGAGGTATCTTCTGGCGGCAAGACCGCCTATCTGCATTGTGGCATCGCCTTGCTGTGACACATTAATTTTGCACTATTACTTTATGGCACTTTTAAGTGCCATAACTTGATGTTTTTAAATGGCTCACCCTATATTTCAGTACTTAGTCCTATTCAGGGTCTCAGTTTACATGTTTTTTGCTCCTTATATTTTTTCTTAAAAGTTGATAGTTGAGAGATAATTCTGATTTTCTTAAAAATTGAGACAGATCTCATCGATATAAACATAGCGAGCCATGAAAATCACTTCATTCTGTCATGCCAACTTCAAAGTGACATTTATTGTACGATAAGTTTTACGCATTTTCTTAATGAATTTTTCTCATAATGTCACAAATCAATAGCAAAAACATTTGAATTAAACTATTTCATCATGCGAAAATTTCATGTTCACGACAAAAATTACAACGTGTCGTACAATAAATGTTACTTTGACGTTGACATGATACAAACAATTGATATTCAATGCACGTTAAATTTATATCGATGAGATCTGGGTTCATTTTTCAGAAAATCCAAATTATTTCTCAAACTATAAACTTTTAAGAAAAAATATAAGGGGCGAAACAGATGTAAAATAAGATGCTCTATACGACTAAGTAATGAAATATAGGGTGTGCCATTTGAAAAAATCAAGTTATGGCCCTTCAAAGTTTACCAAAATTAATGTCCCACAGCAAGTTGATGCCACAACGCAAATCAACGATCTTACCGCCAGAAGATACCCCAGACAGATGTTTAGAATCTGACAAAGTCCCAACCCGATATCCTAGAAAACAAGCGCTCTGCGATTTTTTTAATAAGTGCCTGTAAATGAATTTAATTTTAGAAAAACACAAACAACTTCTGAACGGTTAAAGCGAATTCCAAAAACTAAACGGATTTATAAAGCCCAAAAGAGAGCAAATTCAAATATGTAAATTTCTAGAAGGCCATTTAAAAAAACTAGGTCCAAGGCTGCCCTGCAAAAATGGAACATCCTGTATGGCAAAATAATTTTACAAACTGCACTTTGGCCTCTAGTTTGCAGTGCGTTTGGTTCATTTCGATATCATTAACGGTGTAGGTGTAATCGAGCCTGCCCGTCCTATTGACTCACCCTGTATATAAATTAAATAAAATATGAAAGAGATGCGTTGTGAATTTAACTGTAAAGAATAAAATTATGTGCTATATTCATTATTCGACATTTTTTAGACCTATCACCTCATGCCATACGGCCAATACATTTAACGCTATTACTCTAATTAAAATGAAACCAGTTTTAAATCTGAAATTTGGTTAAGTACTTTTGGAAAATAAAGAAAGTCCATTTGAAGGTCTGCCCAGAAATACATATCTGTTGGAGTTACCTCTAGGCCCGGTAATGTAAATTAAAATCTCTTGTGATCACGAGTTTACAAATAATATAACAATTTACTGATTTTTGGCGGTCTATTAAGATAATATTAATTATCGGGGAGATTCTGTTCTTTTGCAACACAAAACATGTCCTTTTTTATACCTAATTCCATTTGTTTCGTACCAATTTACCTCAAAACAGTTAGTTATTTTTGTAGAATCAAATTCGTTTGCAAAATTATAAGTTCCAAAATTAGAATGAATACGAATGCCTTTTCCAAACTGTACATTGTCCACTAAACCTATTTTTGAAAGACATCTGCAAGTAAACTGAATTTGTAACCTTTTGGCCAAAGTGAGTGGGATATTTTTACTTGTCTCCACATTACTTGCAAATTTCTTGAGTACTCTATGTTTAGCTCTGATTATCTGCGAAAAGCTGCAAATTTTTATTTCGATTAGAATTTAACAAACGGATTTAGTTGTGAAACAATTATTAGAAACCAGTACATACCAATGGTAGATTATTGACGTCTAAGAGCTTCGGTCCGTTTTTTATAACGAAAGTTTCCTAATGAACTTCAGTCTTTCGCCCACTATGGAAACTAATTCTCTTATTTGGTCATCATTTAATTCAGAAACATTTTCCTAATCAATTTGATTACCTTTTTTTTTAAATAACATGTAAGTAATAGCTGTTTTATTAATATTTTATAGATATGTGAAATATTATTGTATATAAAATGGAAAATTGATTAAAATTTATATTATAAACGTATGCCAATAACGTTTTGTTATAAACGTGATACAACGCGCTACCACAGAGTGTGCGGCAACTTGACGTAAAAGGTTTTAAATCTCAAGTGAAAGTCACTCTATTGCGCGAAGCATTTTATACATGGAGCGAGTTTGAAATATATGCAGGGAAGGACTGGAACCAGCCAAACTAGATTATAGGTTTTATTGTATTTTTATTTCTTTAATGTATGCTATTACTTGTATGACCGTTTTGATTTGTTTTTTATGTGTAATTTAATTTTACCTATGTAAGACATACTAGTGTCAGAAGAATTAATAAAATTATTATTATTATATTATTATTATTATTATTATTATTATTGCCATTATTTAAGCACTGATCTCATAAGCTCTGAAATTATACTGAAATTCTTTGAAGTTGTAAGAAAAACTCAAAATTTGACTTAACCAAAATGACCTTGACCAAAATTAATATGGTGACTTAACCTTGCCAATTAATACTAATTTATTACTCATTAAATGCTATCCCCCAATGCATCCCCTAACTTACAAATTATTACATGGAGCTACTATAATGCGTTCCATTATCTTCTACGATATATAAACTTCAATTTTAAATAAGTCGAATTTAAAAATACAGGTGTAAATATGCATATAAATTATTTACACAGTATTATTTTATTAATGAAATATCATGCAGCAGTATTGATTGGGATATAATAAGTATTAAAAACAGGGACTCAACTATTACCCGCGCGAGGCATTAATACTGTCAACGTTGAAATAAATAGGCATGAATCAGAAAAAAAAAAATGTTTACGTGTCCATTGAGAGGTTTCAGTTTAACCTTTTGCGTAACGCCTTTTGCCTGGACTCGACGTTTTTTTTTCTTCGATTTATTATTGATTACGTACTCCGAATTCACATATGTTGATGGATAACTGTATGGGCATATCCGCCCTTGTGGGTACAATGAACAAGTCATGAGTAAAAAATTGTGTTTGGTTAAAATAAGCCCGTTAGGCAAAAAATAAATAATTGGGAAAATACATGTATATAGGGTTTTCTAAAAGAATTTTAAAAGTACAGGAGACAGGAATAAGGAAATCGGATTGTTTTATATTTGGAAGCATATTGTGAAATAATGCATAAGGAACATCACGAGATTTTGTGTAACACACAAAATTACTACGTACTAGATTTATGTAGATACTTACTTGTAAATGTGGGAATTAATGATTCTAGGTCCCATTCGGCAAGTAGATCCTCCATATTGCACACAATTATCACCTGTTCACTAGTAGCAATGACTATAGGAATTACTCATAAGAGCACAGAGCACAGCACGTGGCAGACCAAACGGACGGAAATGTAGAAACTACGACACGTAATACAGCACCCGATCATTATTGCCAACTTAAAACTGTATTCAAGAATAATGAAATAGATTTAAGAATAATGATCCTTGAACAAATAAAACTATTCTTGAACTAACAAGAAAGGTTTTAAACCAAAGTAATTGCTCTCACTATAAGTTATAAACCATTTCATTATAATACATAACATTTTATTTTAATATAAGTTAACATTGAAATAAATTTAAGATTATTTAGTCGAATGCGAATAACATTTATTTCATAAGTTCACTTCTTTCATCGAAGTATAAACACTATATTTAACAGAAATACCCAAATTTTAAAATAAATCGAAAAATTCTTGTCAAGAATATTACACTTATATGTAATATAAAATTACAAATGTAAACATATTCTTAGAGCTAATTTACGATTTGTTTCCGTGCAAGTGTATTTCATAATAAGCGATCATCCTTCATAGGCATTATATGAGATGCATTTCCATAGTCACTATAAGATGGTTGCATTTCGTATTTGTAGCATTCATTTGGATTTATCCATTTCTTGCTTACATTACTTATTTAAATTTTGATCTTGTAATGTGCCTTGTCAGAAGATTCCAAGATAATCTCATCGGATTTATCCATTTCTTTAATTATTTAAATTTGTATGTTATCCATGTCATACACATTCAGCAGAATGTGTCTTATGGCCGATTGCACCGTTTGTAGTTTTAAGGACCCTTAGTTAAGTGAGTTTAAATTTTAAGGATTCTTAAAATTAAGTTTGCGTTGCACCGTAAAGAGATTCAGTTCTCTTAGCAAACGAACCTTAACGTTGCCCATCCTAGGGAATTTTAGTAACTGCTATATTCACCCGGGTGAAATTTGACATCAGACAGTACCAATCGCGTGTTGCCGCCTTTCTGCTCTCCTTTGCCATATTTGTTTGTTGATATATATGTATATATATATATTTGTTTGTGTGCTTGTTGTGTGATTGTTGTCATTTTTTGTATGTACGTATTGTCAGATGGTTTACTGCGTGTGGTTTTGTGTGTTGTTTTGATATTTTTTTATATATTTCATATTTGTTGGGTGATTTTTCGTTAATTTATTAGTTATTTTATATATTTCATATTGTTACGCGATGTTGTGTTAGTTTGTGAGTTATTTTATATCTTCAATATTAGTTGTATGCTTTTGTGTGTTTTTAGGTGTAACTCATTTTGAAAAGGTAAATATTTCAATTATTCAATTTAATCTCGTAATTGCCAAATAAATATAATAATATTTTTATTCATTTAATTATTTTTTATAGGAAATGTGTACAAAGAAGAGATCGAGGTCGTCCAATTTTACGAGTGATGAAAAAGTGGTACTGTTGAGTCTTATTAACAAGTACAAAAATATTTTGGAAAATAAAAATTCTGACCATGTGAATCAGTCGCAAAAATTGCTAGCTTGGAAAAAAATGGGGCAAGAGTTCAATAGTTATTCTTCGTCATGTAATCGTACAATAAAAAAGTGTTTGAAAATAAAAATAAAAGAAACTAGAAAAACTTGTGCACAAAACAAAACTTTTATCATTCAGACCGGTGGTGATCTACCAAACAATATAAAGGTTGACCAATTAACACCATTGGTCTTAGATATCACAAATAAGAAGATGGTGTATGGTGTTCAAACAGATGTTGGGGGCGATGTACGTGCAAAAGTATTGGGAAAGGTAATTTGTTTGTCGGTGCAATATGATTAATTCAAAAACTGTTCATTTGATTTTAATTACAACGTATACGAGTACTCTTTGCTGGCTGTATTGATAGCGCATTGCATATGAAATATTTACATTTTACAATTTTATCAGATCGAAGATGAAAATCTAGAAGAAAACACACAAGTGGAAGAAGTACCAGAAGATTTTATGTTCTCAATTTCTCCTGTCATGGCAATTACCAGTTGCAGCAGTGTTACACCTGTAAGTTTATAATCAATAATCTGATTTACCTTATGTTAATATATGATATTTCCAGAATGAAAACCAAATAAATTGGCACCGATTACTTTGGGAAACGAGGCAATATTGTAAAATTCATTTTGTGTCTTTCTAATTTCAGCATTATTTGTCAGCATTTTAATGAATGTATGGTACAATTGTGCTATAGCCAGTGAGATATCATAAATAATAAAATGGTGTATGGTGTTCAAATAGATGTTGGGGGGCGATGTACGTGCAAAAGTATTGGAAACGGTAATATGTTTGTCGGTGCAAAATTAATAATTCAAAAATTGCTCATTTGATTTTAATTACAACGTATATAAGTACTCCTTGCTGGCTGTATTGATAGCGCATGGAATATGAAATATTTACATTTTACAATTTTTGTCAGATCGAAGATGAAAATCTACAAGAAAACACACAAGTGGAAAAAGTACCAAAGATTTTATGTTGTCAATTTCTCCTGACATGGCAATTACCAATTGCAGCAGTGTTACACCTGTAAGTTTATAATCAATGATCTGATTTACATTATGTTAATATATGATATTTCCAGAATGAAAACCAAATAAATTGGGCAACCTATGATGGCGCTCAACTGTAGATGCCAGTGACTGCGCCATTAAAAAGAAAACGAGTTGTAATTTTTTAATTATTAAAGCAATATTCTGTTTTACAATTTAAATTTTGGGACTCAATCAAAAATCAAAAATGTAACGAGACCCCACGAAGACCGGCTGCAAAAACGATTACTTCATCTGATTTAGCCAAAAAATATGAAGAAGTAGTAGAAAAAACTATAAATAGCTAGTCTGAAGATACAAAAGCTTGAATACGAGATACAGCAGCAGGCAGAAGAAAGTGAATTAAGAAGGCAGTCCCTGCTGTTAGAAATAGCAATAAAAAAAAACACTTTAGAGAATATAACGAAATAAATAATGTTTTCTATCGATGTGATAATTCTTATTTTGTTCCTTCATTAAATTTGTGGTAATTGTAGAATATCATACTGTAAATAAAAGAGGAAAATAACAATATTTATTTAATGATATAATATACACATGTGCAGTTGAAAACCAGAGTGAAATCCATTTTTTTTTAAATTTCAAATATGTGCAGAAATATAAAAGTGCGTTTTTCTCTTGTATATTTCTGGGCATAACTGATTTACCTAACCTAGTTTCAAACGTATAGTACTCTATTTATTTTGAAATAATACGACTATAAATTATTAGAGTATTCATTAACAAAATTATTTCTGGTATCATCAGCAAGATCATTGAAATCGGCGACTTCTACATTGGGAATCTGACCATTTGCTATCAAATGATGCAAGTCGTTTTCATCGTAATCTGCTGGCGGTGGTGGGTTGTCTTCACCCATTTGCATGCATATAATATGCAGGCAAGTTGTAGCAATGATCACATGTAAAATATTATCGATGTTTGACGCATGCCGTAAGCCAATGCAGGAAATCTCCGTTTCCAAATAACATTTCGTGTTCGGATGTAGCTCTCATTATACAAGTTCTGTGCTCGACTCTGCGGATTTAATAGCGGTGTCAAAAAATAGGTTCTCAAGGGATATCCACTATCACCCAAAAGTATTTGGATAAAGACCAGCTTCGAAATCAATTTTAAATTGCTGTTGTTGTAAATAGTAGCATCGTGAGTTGATCCTGGCCAACGATCCACTACTTGTAAATTGCAAATTTGCATTGCATCCTCCTTTCACATTAATAGAAAAGTACCCTTTTCGGTTGCGGTAAATTTCTCCATCTTCACCCCGCGGCCACTGAATTTTAATATAGGTGCAATTGACGGCACTTATTACTTATTACTTTGGGAAACGAGGCAATATTGTAAAATTCATTTTGTGTCTTTCTAATTTCAGCATTATTTGTCGGCATTTTAATGAATGTATGGTATAATTGTGCTATAGCCATTGAAACTCTGCACTATCCAGCAAGCGGTAGATAAATGCACGCTTGAAAAATCGGCAACACTTATTAAATGTTTTCCGGTAGCATAAAAGCGTAAAGCTAATAGGATCTGGTTCATAGGTGACACACAGTTGTTGTTAAAAATTAAGTGTTAGAACGCTACACAATTTGTGATATAAAATATATACACATACGAGGGCTGTTTGACGGAAGAGTGACTTTTTAATGAAAACGTTATTTTTCTGTTCAAAATATATTTTATTTGTCAACATAACACCCTTTCAAGTGTACACACTTAGCCCGGCGAGTTTACAATTTTTTTAAACCTTCCAAAAAGTAATCTTTCGGAAAGTCTTCAAAATATGCATTTATGTCGGTTATCTCCTCTTCATTTGCCTGAAATCTTTTTCCACACAGCCATTTTTTTAAATTTGGAAATAAGAAGAAATCACTGGGAGCCAGATCTGGCGAATATGGCGGATAAAGCAGTAATTCGTAATGCAATTCAGTCAATTTAGTTGTAGCAATTGCAGACGAATGAGAGGGCACATTATCGTGATGGAACAACACTTTTTTTCTTCATCAAATGCGGTCGTTGTTTTTCAAGTTCGGCATCAATACATGTCTGCATAATCAGCATAATACTGGCCAGTTATGGTTTTTCCTTTTTGTAAACAATTAATAAAGATTACACCTTTAGAATCCCAAAAAACTGTGGCCATGACCTTATTGGTCGAAAAAAGTGTGTTTGCCTTTTTGGGAGCATATTCGCATGGAGAAATCCAGTATATAGACTGTATTCTTGTTTCTGGAGTATAATGATGTATCCAAGTTTCATCTACTGCGACATATCGACGAAAAAAATCCTTTGAGTTACGTTGAAAACGGCAAAACATTCTTCTGAATTCTTAATGCGAGCGCGCATTTGATCACCATTAAGCAAACGCGGCAACCATCTCGCGGATAGCTTTTTCTTATTGAAATGTTCATGCAAAATATTGTATACCCGTTCGGTTGAGATGTTTACTTCATTAGCTATCTCACAAACTTTTATTCGACGATTGCCAATTACAAGGCCATAGAGTTTATTAACCATTTCTGGAGTAGTCACAGTAAATGATGGTTTCGGACGATCTGCATCAACCGTGCTCATATGGCCACTTTTAAAAGCAGAAACCACTTACAAATCATTCCATGGGACGGAGCAGATTCTGGATAATATTTACGTAACTTTTCCTCGGTTTCTTTAATTGTTTTTTCACGTAGAAAATAATGTTTAATCAACACTCGATTTTTTTTTTTTACATATTTACAAAACAACGAAAACAGTTTCCTTCAAATAAGTATAAAACATAATCTATCTGTCAGATTGGTGCCAAATTTTGACAGTAGACCTCCGAAAGACCTCAGGAGCTAGCAACATAATCATTATAACGAAAGTGTTACCAACCTTTGAAAAGTCACTCTTCCGTCAAACAGCCCTCGTACATATCAGAAGGTAATTGCTCGTCTATCAAACTGTAGACACGAAAAGTTGCCCCTTTTGTTAATCTGAACCTTATATAGAAACTTAAATCGTCCAGATTGTGAAAATGATCCGTCCTCAAATAAATTTGACGTGGGAATCCAAACTCAATTAATTCTAGGATGTCACTATCATCTTCAAATTCTAAATTCCTTGTGGAAGATGAATAGTATATGTAGAACAGGATATGTAAGAATCTAAAATGAATGCATTTATATTAAATTTTCAATGGAACCCAAATCTATCGCATAATATTATATATTAAATTCAACACATACTAACCTACAAACACCGAATTAATTATATCGTTAATTGCTTGCAATCAAACTGGAGGGAAACACTCGCAATGTAATTAAAACTTCGTTAGATTACTTTAAAATCACTTTGAAGGGTAACGTATCGGCATAAACTGTACCTGTAACACTGGTTCGTATACGTCAATCGCGTCAATCTGTCAAATTGTATCCCTTAAATAAGTTATTCCGCCGGCGTCGGGAGTTTAAAATTTAAGGATCCTTACGGTGTTTAAGTAACCTTAAGATGGCGGTGCAATGGTTTTGCGTCCGTTAATGAACCTTAAAAATATAAGTATCCTTAACGCATACGGTGCAATCGGGCATTACTCAGGAGATTTCGAGATGATCTGACTACCAGTATGTGTTAATTCATTTAGCATTACCCAGGGTGCACCAGGAGGAGGCGAACTAACGTTACACCCAAAATAAATGGATAAAAGTATTTGATGGCATTCCAGTAATGTAGCCTCGAGAATAATTTCCTTTCTTGTAGTACTTATTTCAATGTTTTTATTATCGTGCTCTCGGTATTTACAAACCCACTTAGCGTCTCTGACTCATTCACAGGACCGCCCGTAGGCGATTCCAGTGAAGTGCCCGGCACTTTACGCCCTGATAGGAATCTGGACCCCCCATTTAAACTGTAAACACCGAACAAATTCCCTAATCTCAGATCTCGCTTTTTAACGTCTCCCACTTTACATTTGCGCCCCACGAATGGCGCCTCAATTGGCCCGAGGGCGCCACCCCCCGGCTCCCAGGTATTCTTCTGCAGGTAACCCTTCGCCGTTTGTCCGGCCACCCCGTGACCGTGACCGGAGATAAACGCGGCATTGTCTGCACCCCAGGAGGAATATTTCCATTTCCTGTTGTACCTGAGGGCCGTCAGGTGTGCTTCCGGTTGGGAGTGCAGCGGCCGGAATTGCTTTACGCTCACCGGGCCGTTCGCCACGAGACGTGATTTTTATGTGCAGGGACAGGTACAGGATGGCGCCGCCGCCCGAAAGGGCGCACCGGAATTAACGCGCCTTGTCAAATGAAATTTCCTAATTGTGCGCGTCGCCCAGGACTGCGGAAGGAATTTCTTGGGGGAGGTTATTTAATGGCGAGGATCTCGGAACGGAATTAGTTCCTCGGCAGCTTTCCAAATAACCGCAGAGCAGAGACAACTAAATGTATAAATTGGCAACGGCGTGCTTGGAGATGGCATAATGGCATACCTAAATTATCAGATAACTTACTAGAAGGTAGTGGAATCGGTCGTTTCTAAATCTCATCAAATCATTTCAGTTTAGTCACTTTATCAAGTCTACGACATTAAATTTTCATTTACAAGTTCGAAGATCTTTGAAAATTTACAAATTCAGATATACCAAAGAAGTAAATGCATGATATTAAAAAGTCTTTATAATTGAACAGCAAACATTATGAACATTATGACATTATGACATTATGGTGCCAAATTTCAATAATTTCAAGATTCTGTTTTAGTATCCCAGTGAATCCCTAAAATGATTCAATAGATAAATCTCGACTAAAAGATCGAAAATTGGAAACTATTAGAAATTATAGAAATATTCCAGAAAAAGAACTCCAAAGCTCCAAACACAAATCGCAGCGACAATCGCTATGGTGTTATCTATCGGTTGCGCCCACAATCTAGTCGGCCGCTGATATAAACATAACCCGAAATGTCAGTGCGTCTCAAGTACAAGTAAAATAGTAAAATGTGGTAATAAATGCGGTTTGCTGTTTGAAAGATGAAGAGATCTAAATAAATATAGGTATTTTAACTGTATATTTAGCTTCTTGTTTATTCTGCTTTACTAGATGACTCAATCAATTCATTATTTCCCTTCCTTCCTAAATTCCCTTCCTAAATATAATTCGTGGTGTTCTCAAAAATCGATAATGATTTTAAAAATACAACTTATTTCAACCCCAATCTTCGAAAATAACCCCAATCAAAGCATACGCTTTGAGCGGTGTCTTGAATTTTAATGAGGTCATCTTTCCTGTTTCATATACGTGGTTATTCGAGATCTTTATTAATTTCTGGCACACGCTTTGAGCGGTGTCGTGGATTTTAATGAGGTAATCTTTCCGGTTTCATATACGTGGGTCTTCGAGAGCTTTATTAATTTCTGGCATATGCTTTGAGCGGTGTCTTGGATTTTAATGAGGTAATCTTTCCGGTTTCATATACGTGGGTCTTCGAGAGCTTTATTAATTTCTGGCATACGCTTTGAGCGGTGTCGTGGATTTTAATCAGGTAATCTTTCCGGTTTCATATACTTGGGTCTTAAAACTGACTTTTCGTGTGTTTCCTAAGAGTGGCAAAATGAGCATTTTTCATATATAGAAACTAAATTAAAGATTAAATACTAAGTATGTCGATTCATTCAGAGAAACAGAATTGAAATATCTGCGTTTTGCAGATATTTCAATCTGATCAGTTTTGCCGATCCCCCCTGAAGTTGGCTGGATTAGAAGCGCACTTATGCCAATACTTTCAGGTAAAATAAATTTCCGAGCGCAGATCTGCCACACCGATTTTATCATTCAGTCCGACATAAAATTGTAAATAATTTAGTTTCATTTTTTCTAGAGTATGCGCTAAATTTTAATATATTTTTAAAGATAATTTGAATCACTTCGTGTAGATTTCAGAACTATGAATTAAAATTTCTATATCGTTTCCCTTCTCATATTTAGAACATTTGGTTACACAATTTTCAAATGGTATACTTACTGGAGGTTGATCTAACATTTTATACAGAAAAATAAACATTTGCCGATAATTCTTAAACTTGATAACAGTTTCACGAAAATGACAACAAAAATATCAAAATGCGTGTTATAGCTCAGAAAGAAATGGTGAAAATTATACATGCAAACTATATTTTTTTATAATAATATTAATAACATACAAACTTTTCATGAAAATTCTGAAATCATTTAAAACAAGTCCTTAAGAATACAAAATGTATGCATTAAAATTTCTATATCGCTTTCCTTTTAAATTATTTACATTATTTTTTCCAAAGTTCTAAGTTTTCGTACTTTCACGTACGAATTATTGATTTATGCGAGGGAGATACCGTTTGAAGTTTAGTAGTCTAAATCAATCAATTTAGGTAATCAACAGGAAAAATGAATTTGAACTCTTTATGTTTATGAGAAAGTCAAACGGGCTGAACATTTAATTTATGCTAGGGAGATACCGTTTGAAGTTTAGTAGTCTAAATCAATCAATTTAGGTGCTCTTTTGACATTGCACTGTGAAAAAAAAAATTAATTTTCCGTCAAATATTCTAAAACTAGTTAAGTTTCATAAAAAATCCAGAAATACCAGACCAGTATATAAAAAAGTCAAAGGAAGTCCACAGTATTAAATACATATCCAGAAAGGTAACCTGAAAATCATGAAAATCCGAATCATATAAAGAAGGCATGTAAATTCCACAACATTAAAAAAAAGTCTGAAGGAATATCCAAAAATCATAAAACTTGGAATAGCAGATAAAGACAACATGGAAATTCTGGCGTATTAAAAAGTTGAAGAAAACTTAATAGAAAATAGTGGAAATTATATTATTATTATTATTATAAAATTCCAGTATTAAATAAATTACCAGAGGACAAATCTGAAAAATCAGCGTTAATTCTTACATCACATATAAAGAAGTGATGCAAATTCTGCAGTATTCAAAAGAATCTTGAAGGTATATTAGAAAAATTACGGAAATTAGAATAGCATACAAAGAAATCATGGAAATTCTACAGCATTAAAAAAATCCTTTAGGTATAACGGAACAAATGTGGAATTCTGCAGAATTAAATACATTTTCAAAAATCAAATCTCAATGTATGAATCATGGAAATTCATATAGCACGTGACAATCATATTTTCTTCTTCAGAAACGCTTTTGGAAGAAAAATAGCTAATTCAGAAGAAAATCAGCCTGATGAATACGACATAGTTGTTATGTGGGGGCTGTAAGGCGATGCATTGCGAATTTAGTTTTGTTAATTTTTGTTGCTTCTGAAGTTTTCCTATGTTTATAACTTTCTTGAGAATCGTTTTTTTTTAAATTTTAATCACGAATTTCCCCATCTAAACTTATTGGTGTTATTATTATTATTAATATAGATATGCAAAACACTTTATTGAAATAAGAAACAGAAAATTTTATCAAAACTACAAGTTGATTGGGTAGCGTTTAATGTCTTTGTAGGTTTTTTGCGTTTTACTACAAATTAGGTATGTGTCAAATGTCTGCTTTTGCATGTATGGTATAGGTATAAATTATAATGTGGTATAAAAAGGTTTGTGTGTATCTCAACTATCTCTACTCCGTCTATTTCTCCAGGCCTGGTAATCCAACTTGAACTCCAACTGTAAATTTGTAAATTTGGGAATAAGGATTTTAAAAAGAAAACTTAGAGCCTAGTAACACTACAGACCTAAAATATGTTACATGCAACCTTGTAACACTAAGCCGACGATTTGTAGTTCACATAGATGCATAAGCAGACATTTGCAAATCTCAGCTGCAAAACCAGACATCTATTTTTTTTAACAAAACATATTTTTAGTAACAATCAGACATTTCTGAATAAAGCACCCACTGTATTGAAATAAGAAACAGAAAATTTTATCAAAACTACAAGTTGATTGGTTAGCGTTTAATGTCTTTGAAGGTTTTTTGCGTTTTACTACAAATTAGGTATGTGTCAAATGTCTGCTTTTGCATGTATGGTATAGGTATAAATTATAATGTGGTATAAAAAGGTTTGTGTGTATCTCAACTATCTCTACTCCGTCTATTTCTCCAGGCCTGCTAATCCAACTTGAACTCCAACTGAATTACATTTGGAAAAACAGCCCAACTTGTTTACGGCCCATAACAGATTTTCCACATTTTCCACACCGCCAGACCGCCTCTGCCATCGTCACGGTGTGATAAACCGTATCAGGGAATATTAGTTTTCAAGATTTCACTTCGCACGTTATACTACGTGTATTTTATACACTAAACCCTTCCAATTCCCGTTGAAACTTATAACATGCAGAGTAATTAAGTTTGTATAAGAAGATATAATCGCCAAGTACACAAGGATTCTCTATTCATATATTCTCTCCAGATTTAAAATCAATTTTCCCACTGTATTAAATCCCTAATCAGGCGATTGCGTCCATCTATTTGCTATTATAAAATGATTATATTGGCCCAGTGGATTCCAAACTTTTTGTAGGTACTGACATCATGGCCGAAGGGAACTGACAATGACTCATGTTTTTTCGAATAAAGAATCGTTTTTTTTGTGCTCATTTGCATGGTTATGGTAAATGTAACAGAACGAAATGAAATCAGAAAAGTGTGCCGAATTTAGCGATTTAGCGAATATGAAGCGATGAGTCACTATCAATCCTCGACGGGAGACTACAGTCATTATATTTTTGGGTCAATTTTCATAACAGTGTGACCTCGTAATTATTTCTTCGTTTCAATAAATCAATTTGTAGAATTTATGTAAATGTTTCAATTTCAAAACTAGCACCTAATTAAAATGCGAATAGATCGTTTTTTTCTAATGGTAATTATAAAATAATTGTACTGCAATAAATTATTTCAATCCCAACGTCAACTTCACATTTGATCTATATGAATGCTTCGATACCCAACAATATTTTCAAACATATTGATAGCAAATGCACGTGACTATGTACCACTCATAGGCATTTTAAAGCCACACATGGCACCCTCTTCGCCACCCTGAAATCGCGCAATTTCTTTACAAATCCAATCGATCACACGCTATACACACTCCGTACGCTGTACACCGCACATGCAGTACACAGTACACACATCAGAAACAGAGACGTGCGCCCTGAAAGCGGCCATGGTAACCATGCACAAAGCCATACATCCGAGGTATTAACGACATCGAGCAAAACATGACTCACAAGACCCCATCCAAAGCGATACGCCACTCTCCCTCCTGGGGGTCAGATTTAACTCGAAAGCGACCCCCGTCACCAGCAAACGGGGTCCCTCCCCTGCACGTGGAGGGTGGATACTATTAAATATAAATTGAAACAAATATAATATCCGATTGATGTGTTAATTTTTCATTAGTTTCCAGGGGGCGGCGATGAAAAATGCCGATATTAACTTCTGCCTTCCATTTCTCAGATTACTGACTCTGGATGTATCGATGTGCTCCCCGCTGGGGTGAGATAATTAATTTCTTGAATAATGCATGAGCTAGATTCGTTCGTAAATGTGAAATAAATTGCATCGATGCTTGTGAACATATAGAAATTTTTGTAGCAGAATTTATAATCTTTGAGGTTTTTATTTAGGATTTGTGATATCATTTAATAGAAATTAGTTTAGCCTAAAAGCTTTGAAGCTTTGATTATTGACAACTTAAATTAGCATGTGACCAGATGCATTACTTTTTGAAATATTACTTCTATTCATATCTCAGAAAATGGGTCACAAAGGATTAATACGTATTTTTCAACAGACCAGTTAAAAAATAAAGTGCTGACAGGAAATAGTAATTTATACGAAATCTGAGTAATTTTTTTCATGAATTGTAATACTTGTGCAACGAGGCTTGCCGAGTTGCACAATAACGATTAGTAAAACTTATTGTACCCTATTTATAGGTATTCACTATTTTTTTTACAAGTTTCTTACTTTTTTTACAAGATTCTTACTTTTTTTCAATCTTAGAAAAAATAGTATTGTTTTGACATTAAAGAAAACAGATAAAGACTGGACATTTCAATCGAAAATTGCAAAATATCGTTTTTCAAGGAACGGTAGAATATAACAGTACATTTACTGTTATATTTATTGAGTATTGAGGCATACTCAATATACCTGAACAGTGAACATGTAAGGCACGTAAGATTTAGTAAAATTAATATGCACTACGAAAATAATTTGTACCACCAATTGATTGACTACATCTTAATAATACATAATTAGCTTTGTATTATAAGTACTTAGACACAGTATACAAAGAGATTAATTATTTTATGGCGGTTAAATTAATCTTAAACCGCCATAAAATCACCTAAAAATGCATGAGTGTGTTTACTTGTGCGGCAGAAATGGATCAATATTATGTTATATGTTCACGTTACCTACGCACAAATTGCCACTGCGACCCATTTACGTGTTGGTTGGGCGTTTAGTAAATAAGTTACCCGATCCACCGCACTATTTGCATTGCAAAATGATTTCAATCATTCTTAATGGATGATTATTTCTGTTTCTAGGTAGTGATGTCTTTTAGTGGTCAGTAATATTCTCGTTCAAGTATTCAAGTCATTCATTTCTTCTTTAAACTAAAAAATATTTTTATGTATACATACATATACGAGCCCTGGCTCAAAATAGTTCGGCCAAATGATGAGACATTTCGACAAAATTGTTTCGACTATATTAAAATATATACTTTAACCTTACAAAAGCTGAAAATTTTATCCGAATAACATAATAAACAAAATTAATATAACAAAAACTTTAGTGAACGGACAGCTCATAATAGTTCGGTCGATATTTAATATTGGGTTACATCGCCATGGAATTAATGCGCTACTGTTAAAATAGTTGTATATGTGCTGAGACACAATAATAGTAATACACAGGGTTTTTACGTTAATATTCAAGTAAAACGCCTCGTGGTAAACCTTTAAGTAAAGATTTGCGCTTGTCCATCATTAATGCCCATAAAGAGGCATTTCGGCACGTCGTACATCTGTTTCGCATTCAGTTCTGCGTTCTACAGTGCAAGATATTATTCATTTGTATAAAGGAACCGAGGAAGAAAACGAGGGAAAGCAGCAGGTTGTGATGAAATAACAGCAGAAATGATCATAAACCTAGGAAGCAATGGTATGGTAGTGCTAACAGCCCTATTCAATAAATCTTGGATAGAACAGAAGATCCCCAAAGAGTGGGAGCTAGGTATAATACTACCCATACATAAGAAGGGAAACAATCGAGATTGCAGTAACTACAGGGGAATAACACTACTAAGCATAATGGCGAAAGTGTATGAAATAATTCTGGAAAAGAGACTAAAGTCGGTAATCAAAGAACAATTAGAAGAACCCCAAAGTGGATTTAGGAAAGAACGAGGAGTACAAGACCACATATTCATAATGAAACAAATAATTGAAAAGAGCAAAAACAACAACATATTTGTAGCCTTTATAGACCTCGAAAAAGCATTCGACAGCATACCCAGAAATGCAGTCTGGAATAGTCTTGAAAAAAGAAGAGTAAACAGAAAATTAACAGAAAGCATTAGGAGCATCTACAAAGCGACAAGGAACATAGTCAGAACTGGAAACATGCAATCAGAGGAATTTGAAACGATGGAAGGTCTGAGACAAGGAGGTGTATTAAGTCCAACCTTCTTCAATATCGTCCTAGATGATATACTGAAAGAAACAAAGGAAACAACAAAAAAGCTAAAAGTGGGATATAGAAATATGGGAATGGTGAAGATACCAGTATGCGCCTTCGCGGATGACCTAATTATATATGCTAAAAGCAAATAAGAGCTACAATTCAACTTAGAATTATGGGAAAAAGCTTTACATGAAAGGAATCTAAGAATAAATATAAATAAAACAAAAATCATGGCACTAGGGAAAGAGGATCTGAGCGCACCCGCAAAACTAAGAGGTAGGAACGTTGAACAAGTGGAAACCTTTAAATACCTAGGAGTCAAAATTCACAAAAATGGAGAAAACAATGCAGAAATAAATGACAGATTAGAGAGCGCAACAAAACTGTACTACGCATTAAATAACACATTCCTAAGAAACAATAAAATTACAAAGAAAACAAAACTAGCAGTGTACAACACAGTATTCAAACCAATATTAATGTACTGGTGTGAAAGCTGGATAATAACTAAAAGGATAGAAAGCAGAATACAGGCCGTAGAAATGAAGTACCTAAGAAGCGTCAAAGGAATCACAAGAAGAGACAGTATCAGAAACGAAGTGGTAAGAGAGGAATTAGAAGTGGAAACGATAATAACAAAGATCAATCGGTAACAACTAAAATGGTTTGGACACATTGTAAGGATGGAAGAAACCAGACAGACAAAAAGGGTATGGCAGGCAATAACACCCCATAAAAGGCAAAGAGGCAGACCAAAAAAATCGTGGGATGACGTAATGAGGGAAATTTTAAAAGACCGAGGACTGACCTGGAATGAGGGGAAGAAAATGGCGAAAAACCGAAAAGAGTGGGCGAAGTTCGTACATGAACTAAGCTGAAGTAGCCTAAACACCTAACACCTTAGGGTAGATAGGTTTTCGATCATATATATATATGTATATATATATATATATATATATATATATATATATATATATATATATATATACACTGTGTATCAGCCAAATGGAATAAATTCGATAATAAATAAATGGGGGCGTGTTCGAAAAAACACTCGGATACGTCGATTGTTATTTTTAGTTGCGCATTTTTTTCAACAAAAACTTTTTATACAGGGTGTGTCATGTGACCGTGGCCAATACCTACTTTCTTATTTTAAATGCAACACCTGGTATATTATTCAATTTTTGGATTCTTCAGAAAATTCTAGACATATTTCATGTACAATATCCTATACCTATCTTCAACTGTTTCGGAAATATTAAGTATTTTCAGATTTATTGCAAAAATTAACATTAAAAAAAGAAAATTATTTGATTACAGAAATTCGTTACAACACACTCAAAAACTAATAAGTAATACTGTTTATTTCTTGATAATGTAAAAAAACAAAAAAATACAATAAATTTCAATGGAGGAGATATTCAAAATGCTCGCCGTGAACGTCTTGGCAACATCCTAATCTTAAATAGAAATTTCTTCTAACGTTACTCAACATCTCAGGCGTGACCGATCTAATCGCAAGCATTATTCGTCTTCTTAAATCAGCTAAGTCGAGGGGTTTAGTTTTGTATACAATACTTTTGACATATCCCCATAAGAAGAAGTCTAATGACGTCAGATCAGGGGATCGTGCTGGCCATTCCATCGATCCTCGCCTCCCTATCCACCGATTTGGAAATATTCGGTTGAGGTTCGGAACAGTTGAGGTCCGAAACAGTTGAAGATAGGTATAGGACATTGTACATGAAGTATGTCTAGAATTTTCTGAAGAATCCAAAAATTGAATAATATACCAGATGTTGCATTTAAAATAAGAAAGTTTGTATTGGCCACGGTCACATGACACACCCTGTATAAAAAGTTTTTGTTGAAAAAAATGCGCAACTAAAAATAACAATCGACGTGTCCGAGCGTTTTTTCGAACACGCCCCCATTTATTTATTATTGAATTTATTCCATTTGGCTGATACACCCTGTATATATATATATATATATACCTATATATATATATATATATATATATATATATATATATATATATATATATATATATATATATAAAGGAACCGGTGGAGTCGAACAAAAAACCTAAACCGGCAGGCCATCTACAATTACAGAAGCAGATAAACGATCTTTACGTAGAAATATAAAAACAAACCAGCGGTCGAATACTAAAGAAATAACTATGCTATGGAGTGAAAGTATAGCAAAAGGAGTTCGATGGTCACAACGAAGGGAACTATTCGGAAAATAGGATACAAGTTCTATTAGGTAATGTTTCTTGATTTTTTGGACTAAAAATAGTTAACAGGTAATTTGACTTTTTTAATAGGAAAAGAAAAATCTTTATTAACTAAATTACAAAATAAAAAATAGACTTAAATGGGGTAGAGAACATCTAAACTGAACTCAAAGACAATTGCATAGTGTAATTTGGAGTGATGAATCAAAATTTTATGTTTGTGTGGGTGACACGCGAAAACGAGTTTTGCGTACATCTTCAGAGGCTTATCATAATGATTGCTTAGTTAAAAAAAACTCAAGTTCCCATCCTCTGTTTGCTTTTGGACTTGTGTGTCTGCAAGTGGTGTAGGGAAATTACATTTCATTGACGGCATAGTTGATTCACAAAAGTACAGAGACATTCTAGAAGAAAGTTTTTTGCATTTAATTTTAAATTGTGAATCGTCCGAAGGTGAATTTATTTTCCAACAGGATGGTGCACCATGACATACGGTGAAAATTATTCAAACATGGTTCAAAGATCATGAAATACCTGTATTAAAATGGGCATCTTCTAGTCCAGATATATCTTCTATCTATACTCTTTGGCACAATATGAAAAAAAAATCTTCGAAAAAATCAGGCGTGTTCTATCCCCGAACTAGAAGCTACCTTGCCGAACATATGGGACACTACTCTTCTAGAAGAATTTTTAAGGCTTGTGGATACAATGCCCGGTAGAATTAAAGCTGTTTTTGCTAACAAAAGCGATCTAACCCAATATTAAATATCGGCTGAACTATTATGAGCTCTAGAGTTCACTAAAGTTTTTGTTATATTAATTTTGTTCATTATGTTATTCGGATCAAATATTCAGCTTTTGTAAGGTTAAAGTATGTATTTTAATATAATCGAAACAATTTTGTCAAAATGTCTCATCATTTGTGTAAGTTTTATGATTTGTTTAGGCTTCTGCTTGAAAATGCAAACCGGCCGAACTATTATGAGCCTGGGCTCGTAGATACAAAATTTAATTAATTCTGATTATTAAAATAATCATAATTACCAAATTTTATACTAGTCTTGATTATGCGTTTTTTTCTAGATTGAAGTATAAGGGAAATGTGAGGCTATAATCTCTACAGGGTGTCCAAGATAAGGATGAACAGCAGTGGATTTCGGAAACCGTAAAAGTTACAAGGGCGGTTATATTACAAAAAAGTTGCGCAATTTAGTAGTCAGTAATATTGTTTTGAGAAAACCAGATATTTCCTCTTACTTCCGGATATTAGACAAAATCCGAAATCTTGCGGTTTCGTTTTTATTTTTTTCTGAAGTTATTTGAAAAGATATTAGAAAACTAAAGGCTCTTTCTTACTGCCACATTTTTAGCTCTGCAAGACAGCGTTTACAGATTTTGAGTACAAATATCGTTTCGAAGAAACCATCATCAATTTTATTTTTTTATATGGCCACCTAAAAAATGTATACCGTGTATTAGATAGTATTTCCTATTACGAATTCAACTATTTATATCACAGTATGGTTTCTCATGTTTTTATTCAGAAAAAAAAGCTTGATAATACATTTCGAACATTTTGGTGTAGTAGGCGTTCAAATGAGCGATGAAGACAAAATTTATTAGCTAATTTTATTATTTTAAAATTATTAAATGAACAGAACAATTATCATAATACGACAGTACAAAAATAGTAAGTGTGGTTCTGAATAACTATAATGTGTCTATGTTTAACGACTTTAACGACTATAGAGTCGTTGAATTCGTAATAGGAAATTCTAGTTAATAGAGGGTGTACTTTATTTGCGGGCCATAAAGTTGATGCTGATTTCTTCGAAGCGAAACGTTGTACTGAAAATTTATAAACGCTGTCTTGTAGAGCTAAAAAAGTGGCAATGAGAAAGTGCCACTTGTTTTTTTATACCTTTTCAAATAACTTCAGCAAAACATAAAAACGATAAAAACGGCAAAATTTCGGATTTTGACGAATATCTCCGGAAGTAAGCGGAATTTTGTGGTATTCTCAACAGAATATTACTGATCACTAAATTGCGCAACTTTTATCTAATTTAACCGCCTTTGTAACTTTTGAGGTTTCTTTACCTTGGACACCCTATATACGTGTATACAAATATCTCAATATATACTCATTGTAGTCAAAGTCAATTAAATGTATGACATAGCCATCTATCACCTAATATCGGTCCTAAATTTTAGTAATAATGATAGGCTATTTTTTGAGATATTGCTGAAAGAGAATCAGCGGTATTTGACATGTCACTAAAAAGGACATGTTCACATTGAAAAGTAACTACCTATCTCAAGAACCACGTATTGCATATTAAAATAATTGTAAATATAATATACCAATATATCATGCAATATCAGTAGCAGTTTTGTAAATATTCATGCACCAGTTTTTGAAATATTATTATTGCAGTATGAGCAAAACGCTAGAGTATAATTTACATACAAATATCGCAAAAATTACTCATTGGATATTTAAATAGGTCAATTAAATATCGATGCTTATATATATATATATCGCCTAAGATCGGTTCTGAATTTTATTAAAATTGATATGATTTTCTAACCTAACCTAGAAGAGAATAAAATATTTTGTCCAAAAATTCCAAAAATCGATCAATAAAAAATCATCCGAGAGCAATAGATAAAAATAAAAGTTAAATTGTATGATTTTTTGTGTTTCTAATATAATTTTGTTAAATTTTTCAATAGTAAAAAGTGAATTTTTAGAAGTATAGAAAATTTTGTGAATTACCAACACAGCAAAATTAACTACAAAATCTCAAATATAGTAATGCTTTCATATTTTTAAACGACAATTTAATACATACACTAAAAATGGTTTCCATTAGAAAAAACTCAACTTTGTGTCATAACTAAAAAATTATAGCTTAAATAAAATAATTGGTTAGACTGTATTATTAAGCACATAATTGCGTACAACTTTTTCCTTTACACATTTTTTCTAAAGTCAATAATAACAAAGAGGAACAGAACAAAATAACCAAATTTTTTTTTTCGAGATTTCTAGTTAGCCATGCATTGCTTCCAAAAAACAAAAAGCTTATGAAATTGTGCTCGTAAAACTGCAATTCTTTCCCTATTCAATCGTCCCTCTATCTCCGCTAGTTTCCGAGATCCCCGTACTAAACATCGAAAAAAAAACTCACCCTCTATAAACTTGTGAAAAAAGGTAAACGTAATTTGATTTATTATTATAGAAATACTTTGGCAAAGCTCTGAGAATAATATCTACAGGGTGTTTGCTAACAGTGTTCCGCAAATTTGCATATCGAGTTAGCGATGGAAAACAAACAAAAAAGTTCATACAAACATGCGTGGGCCTAGATGGCGCTTTAAGCATATATACAATAGAGTATCTCTATAAGGTTAGGTAAACGTAGGGGCAAGAGCGTCATCCATTCTGATTGATAGGATCAATTTTTCCAATTTTTGGAAATTTGAAAATTTTTGGATAAATGTGGTGTCAACATGACAGTATGTAGTGCAGTTGGTGTAAACATCGTTCAGAAGATGGTTAGTTTTATAAATCTATCCCGATAAATGTCCATCAACGATCAATTTGGCTGAAAAATATAAATCGGAAAAAGTTAAATGGTGGAAGACTCTGCAAAGATCATTTTAATGATGATCAATGGCAAGTTTGCCGAGGAATTAAGTTGAAACTAAATGCATTACCCACCGTATTTGAAAAAGCTACTATTCGCGTTCGAAATACATATGAAAATACTGCTGCAGTTGGTAGCCAAAATACCGATGAACTTCTTCCAATTTGCTCCATAAAAAATGTAGATATAAGTAACCTACTAATGAACAAATTTCGGAAATAAGTAATTAAGTGTTTCTAGATTCAAAGACTTTATCAAAGACAAGTAATATGTATTATATTATTGCAAATAAAATTGATTAACTTTAAACATTTTTGTTTGTATGGTCTCAATGTTTTCTAAAAGCTAGATACGTAGATTTTTTAAAAAGGATTGCCATGAATAAAAACAAATGTTTGGATTAAAAATATTTGACATTTAAGCGCCTTGTCCCTGCTCTTATCTAACCTTATAGAGGTACTCTAATAACAATACTTTATGTTTTGAAGTATTACTTAGGTGGTTGTTTGTAACTTTGCATTTAACTTATAATGTTAGTTTGACTTGATTAGTTCAAGTATATTCATAACATTTAACTAGGAAATGAAGAATACTTTTCAAGAATACACAGATATTCACTAAATTCTTGGAGAGTCTGACAAGACTCATTGGCATTATTACTAGAAAATGTAGCTCAAGAGATAATATGCGATTGTTCTGTTATGCAAATGAGCATAACATTCCTGCTCATTTTGCGTTCAATGTGTGGCAGTTTTTAAATAATGACTACCCTCAAAAATGTATTGGGAGATACTGTCTACTCGCATGGCCACCAAGATCGCCAGACCTCAATCCGGTGAATTATTATTTTTTAGGGTATATCAAAGGAATAGTTTATGCTAGTACAGTAAACACCTGGGAAGTACTTCTTTAAAGAATACAGTCAGCCGCTCCTAGAACAAAGAGCGCACACGTGTCTTCAAATCGACAGTGATCACTGTGAACAATTACTATAACTAAAATTGTTTGTTGATATTTATATTTTCTTCAAATGTCAAATTCTGTCAATAATATAATTTCTTGGTATAAAGCCAAATGTTGAATATCTGCTTAGACCACCATCTAGGCCCATATGTGTATATGAACTTTTTTGTTTTCCACCGCAACTCGATATCCAAATTGACGGAACACCTTTATGTATAAGAAATTATATACAAAATAAAATGATATAATATACAATAATATCAAGTAAATATATAAATTAAATATACCAACCAAAAAGTTTATATAAACTTTGGTTTTCTTACTTTTTTTAAACCGAAATCAGATATAATATCTGCAACATTTATATATTCAGAATTTCTATTTCTATATAATAAGATAAGTCTGAGAGCCCCATTGTAATAGCCTATTAGCTTAAACTAGTTCTTTGCATGTTTTGCAAAAATGTCATAGTATAATCCTACTAAAAATCTAGACCGATGAAGAGCACCTAAAATGTTCTACAAGAATACACCAACAAAAATATACCGAGCCATTTAAATAATGGTCGGTGACGTCACAACCAATAAATTATGTGTTTACAGTTTTTTTTTCGCCGACCTAGAGCAAAAACTATCCCATTTAATAATATACAGCGTGATCAGAATAATGGGTAACAAATGGCCAACTTTTTTGGTATGCAATTTAGAGGATAAAGTCGTTACGTAAAAAGTTCCTGCATTATCTCAAATTAATAACATTTTTGAAAACTGAAAAATTTAAAAATTTAAAATTGAATGATTTTTTTTTAAGTGCATGTTCTAAAATTGAAGATATAAAGTACAGTTTCTTATTATTTTCTATGCGTTGTTTTATCTTTCCCTTTTGTGACCTGCATTTCACACTTCTAATAAAATTTATAAATCGCGTTATCTGGTTCACCTGTTTAATTTTTCGTTTTGTAATATGTTTGTCACTAGTGTCACTTGCACTGGTAAAATGTCGTACCTAACCCAGAAATGGTTGAAATAGTTTTAATTGTAGGGAATAATTACAGAACATGGAGAGAAGAAGTTAATGAATGTAATATTAATCATCCCGACAAAATCGTCGAAAAACTATTGCGCAAGTACTAAGTAAGTTTAAACAGTGCTCATCTATTAGATTTAAAAAAAAAATAATCAATTTTTTGGCACTTTAAAAAACATAATGTATTCAATTTTTTATTTTTTATTTTTTCACCTTTTAAATAATACAACATTTTCTTCTAAAATGACTGATGATTAAAATGAAATATTAAAAAAGTTGTCTATACCATTTCAAGTTCAAGTTGAGACCAATCAAGTTCAAATTGAGACCAATTAATTTCAAATTGAGACCAATCAATTTCAAATTGAGACCAATCAATTTCAAATTGAGACCAATCAAATTCAAATTGAGACCACACTAAACAATATCAAGTTGAGAGTAAATAAATAAAATTTATTATGACAATATAATTAATTTATATGTGTAGTATTAAAAATGCCACGCTACATAAAAATATAGCAGAAGCAATACATCTCAAGCAGCAGCTGTGTGCTGCTTATAATAATAATGGAGATTGGAAATCCTTGCTAAAACGATGGGCATGAACATGAATTTAGAAAATATCACTTACTTCGATTAAGTTCATAGAGCCCAATGTTAAACCTGATTGAGAATGCATGGCCAATCATGAAATCTGGTGTGAAATTAGATTTGGCGGTACAAATGCCACAAATTTTGAATGGAGAAGGCAGGAATAATATGACACAGAGTTTAGCCTTTAAAGGTTGGAAAACATAATTACTGAAAACGTAACAAAAATTAACGTTGTCAATAGTTGTGCGAGATTTGTGACAGTTATAAAAAAAATTATTCCTGCAGGGTTAAACATGGAAGACAGATACTTTTAGTTTAGTACTTTATTCCTCAGATTGTTTCATTCTTTGTTGTATAATATCAATATTTAGTATTACATGAATGAATAATTATATTGTAATAACATTTCGTTCATATACATATTGGTAATATTTTCAAATTAAAATTGTTTCGTGTCAACTTGATTTTGATTAATCGCACTTTGAAATTGAAAATCTCATTTAGAAATTGTTAGATCTCAAATTGGACTTGTTTCAATTCAATTTGTATTTGATTATTTCCAATTTGAAATTGTTTGGTCTCAATTTGAATTGGTTACTACGCAAAATGTAATTGGTCTCATTTTGAACTTGAAAAGGTATAGTTGTTACCTATTATTCTGATCACGCTGTATATGTTTGTTGATAGACGATTGATTTTACATAACAATTGAAATCGCTATAGTTTTGCGTGCTTTTAATAGAACAGACTGTATATTTGTTATACTTCCGGCTCAAAGGTTTTAGATAATTGTGACAATACGGGTAGAGATAAAAAATAAAGTAATCTGAACATGTAATAATTTATCAGGATTGTTATATATTTATTATTATGATGTGCAAGTATTCTTTGGTGGATCTCGGCAGTTTAGTCCCCGACAAATTCTACTCAAAACGATTTCAGGTGCGATGTGCACTGTTTGTAAAACTGAACTAGTCTTTCGAGTGTATTGCTGCCATCTCTTTAGCCTGATCTTTCCTTCAACTATTTCCAGACAATATGATCTGTCCATCTGAATATTGCTTGATTTGGAATATTTGTATATAAGTTTATTTTCCACTATGCTATTGCTCTCGTTTATTAATTCTAAGAAATGTGTAATAATATATTGAAATAAAAATGATCAATTAGTACCATGGGACCAGCACCCAGAAATCCGCATTCTATATCAATAAATAATCCGGATTCTTCAATGGTTAGAGATAGAGTAAGTTTGAAAACTTTGTTGCGCAACAAATTCGTTAATTTCCCCATAATCTGTAGCAACTGATTTAACATTTGATGGGTTCAAAATCGATTTAACAATTAATATGTGGAGATAATATAATATGTATTTAAATTTATTATTTTATATGGTTCTAGGTCGTATAGAAAAATAACTATTTCTTCTATCATACCTAATATTACGATACGTATAGAAAACAATAAAATTGATAAAATTATGTTTTCAATTTATTATTCAATATCAAAATATTTTTATATAAAAAATGTATCTGACTACTATTGTACTCTAACAATATAAGATATTTTATAACTGCGTATTTATAAATAATTATACCCTCATAAAATTTTATAGAAACTATTAAATTGTATTCAATATTTTACAGCAAGTAATTTGTTTTAATTGTAATTTTCAATAATATTTGCTACAAATGTTCTTTTATTTTTTATTAATGGAAATTATAATAAAATTGTCATATTTTTTCTGTTAAAATTTTGTAAAAAATGAACTACAATTCATATAAAAAGTAAAATTGCAACACATCGGCAGTCTCTCGACTTTCCTAGGTACACCGACACAGCATATACAATATTATTGTATGCTGACTAGCTGCAAAAAAAAAAACGCCGGACAAAAAATATGCCAAGTGGAACCGATGATGCATCGTCGCACGCGATGTCTCTCGGCGGGACAATCCGGCTAAAACTCCTTGCTTACATGAAGTATCTGTGTAATCTATCTGTGTAGTAGTGTAAGAGGTATTAGGAGGAGAATTGTATCGAGATAGAACGCGAATTTAGCGCCACATGCAGAATAAAATATCTTTACAGAAAGGTAAGGGCAGTCTTAAATGTAATAAAATTTTAGTAATAATCTATAAACCAAAATTCAATACAGAAAAATTATGCAAAAATGACTGAAAATCATTGTAAATGTTGCAAATGATTGTAAAAACAAGTAAACACAATTTTGCACCACAATATGACAATATTGTGATAACTAGTCCTAGTGCCGAGAGGACTCCGGGAGGACTCCTGGGGTATATTCATTTTTTTTCATTTTCCAATAGTAAAAAGCCTATTTTAGAAATATGGAAATTTTCTATTATACTTTCAGTCTAGAACATTATGAAAATAGTGATTTTGTTCAAAGATGCAAAATCTACAACAACATTTCTGATTATTATTAAGAACATATAATGAGTTTCCGGGACTACTAAAGATGGGGTATTCTTAGGTTATGTTAGGTTTTCCATTTTTCCAATACCAAATTGTTTATTGAATATGTGTGAAAATTTTAGTAATAATTTATAGGCTAAAACTGGATAAAAATATGGTTTTGTACAGACATGGGAAAACAATAATTGTCACGCTTGTGCTTGAAATTGTATACTGTATATGTAAATTGTATAATTTTCATAAGTATACTATGAAATTTGATACCTAGTAATCTAGAAAAGTTTTTAATAAAAATCTAGATCTAGAAAAACACAAAACATATAATTTCTATGTTGATGTCTCCTTAATTTCGAGCTATTGTGATAAAAGTGGTATAAAATGTATACGGAAAATTGGATATTCGTTGAAAGATCTACAAAATATATTATTAAAAAACCGAGAAAATCCTATTAAAAATTATTATGCTGTTTCATGCATTTATACGCAATTTTCATGAATTTTCGCTAGTTTATGAGATTACCATACTAAAGATATAAAACAACTCACCTAGGTTTCCATTTAATATTCTGAAGTTGAGTGCAGCTATGCCTACTTCCGGTAACTTTCGTAAATCGAAACTACCTCTATGATATTTTTCAGGTGGGCTTATGTTATGCTACTTTTCTCCCTGAACCTCTAAGACGTCAAATTACCGAGAAAAGGCATGGGACAGGTGGCATGAAACATCCTGTATATAAGTAACAAATGTAATGTTTCATATTTTCATAATGTATCACACTTTATTAAATTATGGTGGCTATAGGTTCGAATTGTATGAAATGAAATAAAGCACTTTTAAAATTTGTCAAACTGTTTTTATTGTTTGTTTTCGAATGTTTAATTAACCCAAAAAAGCAATGAACTTCTACAAATATAAGCCACATTAATTAAATTTAATTAAGCTTATATTTTAAAGTTAGTTATACATTGCCCGTCATTTCACCTCCCGTCTTCTATAGCTCAGTTACTAATTGAGTTAGGATTTTGATATTTTGCTTATTATTTGCATTCTGGGGCGTATTTCAGGAAAATATTTTTGATTATACAGGGTGTCCCAAAAAAGTGTGACGTCATCATGATGTATATTTTTAGATTGCATGGTATATTTTTTGTTGCTTATTTCGGTGCCCTTTATAGATGCCTACATACTCATAAATTTTTATTGAAATCTGTTCAGTGATATTAACACAAAAAAGTAAAAACTGAAAACCAACAGTTTTGTATCATTGGTTAAGAAACTTAATAGGGATAAAAATAGTGCCTCGTTAATAAAACCATACAAGATACTCATTACATAAGGTTTTACAGTTGCGTTAACTAAGTTTTATTGATATGCATTATACAGAGTGTCCAAAATTTAGTGTCAAACTTTTCAAACTTTGAAGCACTTCATTTTTCTTATTTTAAATTGGAACCCCAGTATATTTTTATGTAATTCAATGCGGAATTAAAAGACAAAAATTTTTCCTAATTACAACCCTATCTCAATTACTAACACATATTATTGATATTTGCAGAAAACTCGTTTTATCAACAATTCCAATGGCCATTTTAATTAATCAAAATCGAAGGTGGGTTTGAAAAACAATTTATTGACATTAAAGTGTAACAAAGTGACAAGAGCCAATGTTGACTGTAGTAATATAAAAGTTTAAAACGTTTTTTATCTAAGGTCTTTATACCCAAGATACCAAACTTATTTTTTGTCATGGACTACAACCGAGACGAACTGGTTGATATGATTTTCATATTAGGAGAATGCGAAAGGAACTCATTTTTGGCAAGTCGAGTTTATGCACAGCGTTATCCGGAACGACGACATCCAGACAAACGAAGCCTGCAAAACTTGATAGAGAGGTTTATACAAACGGGAAATGTAAAGTGTACAAAACCAGTTAGAAATAGGCCGGTCCGAACTTAAGAAAATCAATTGGCTGTGCTATTATCAGTTACCGAAAATCTTTCCGTTAGTCAACGAGCAGTCGCTGCCATGAATGTAAGCGAAATAAGCGTTCGACGAATTTTGAAGGACAACCGTTTCCATTATCATATCCAATTCCATCAGCAACTCTTTGAACAAGATTTTGATCAACGTGTCGAATTTTGCAATTGGGCGCAAGCTAAATTGGGATAAATTTTTACTTTTTTGATAAGGTATTGTTTTCTGATGAGGCCACCTTCCATAAAAATGAATATGTGAATCGTCATAACTTCTATTACTACTGCCACCACAATCCAAGAGATTTTAGGCAGGTTGATCACCAACACAGATGGGCAATTAATGTTAGGAGGGGAATTATTGGTGAACATATTATAGGCCCTCACTTTTTTAGTGAACATTTGAATAGCCCAACGTATTTGGATTTTTTGCAAAATCAATTGCCAAATTTATGTGAAAATTTACCAATAGCTGTGAGGGATGTAATGTGGCTGCAACATGATGGAGCTCCAGCACATTATTCATTACAAGTCAGGGAATATCTCAACACTACCTTCCCCAATCGGTGAATTGGAAGAGGACGGCCAAGTAAGTGGCCACCCCGATCACCCGACTTAACTAAATTAGATTTCTTTTTGTGGGGCTACGTCAAGCAGATCGTTTATTAAGAAACTCCAACCACTCCAGAAAACATGCAGCAATGAATTTTAAACGCATTTCAAAATATTAAACCCAACCTGTTACGAAGAGTGGCAATGTCATTTTATACTCGTCTTCGTTTGGGCCTTCAAGAGGGCGGAAGACATATCGAACATAAGTTCTAGCAATTAATTAATTTTAGAAATGCACAGTTATGTTATGTTTTTATGAAATGTTATTACTAAAACTATATTTTATACAAAACTTAATACTTTTACGATGTGTAATAGGTTTAGACGAAGATCTGTGAAACCTTTAATACTTTCGAGTTATTAATTGTAACTACAAAACATGTTATGTCAATAAATTGTTTTACAAAGTCACCTTCGAATTTTATTCATTAAAATGGCTATTGGAATAGTTGATAAATCGAGTTTTCTGCACATAACTTTTAATGTGTTAGGAATTGCGATGGAGTTATAATTAGAAAAAATGTTTGTCTTTTAATTCCACATGGAATGACATAAAAATATACAGGGGCTCCAATTTAAAATAATAAAAATAAAGTGCTTTAAAGTTTGAAAACGTTGACACTAAATTTTGGAGACTCTGTATAATGCATATCAATAAAACTTGGTTAACGCAACTGTCAGACTTTTTTAATGGGTACCTTGTATGGTTTTATTAACAAGGCATATTTTTATCTCTGATTAATTTTTTTAACCAATGGTGCAAAAATGATTCTTTTATAGTTTTTATTTTTTTGTGCTAAAATCACTAAAGCGATTTTAATAAAATTTTAAAATAATCAAAAATATTATCCTAAAATACGCCCCAGAATGCAAGTAAGGTGTGCAAAATATCAAAATCCTAACTCAATTAGTAACTGAGCTATAGAAGACGGGAGGTGAAATGACGGACCCTGTATATTTAAAAATTTTAAGCAAACTTAATTATTGAATGGAAAGATGCCCTAAGAATATAATTTCATATTTGGAGCCTGACCGAAATTCACATAAGCCGCGGCTGCGAACGTCGCGCTTGGGGTAGCGTGCGACGTTTTCAGGGTCCACTTCTGAAAAACGTGCCCGATTACAGTGTCACAGACGCCGGAGGACAGGCGAATTGTTATTACGGTCTGTCCTAACTGTATTCCTTCGAGTTAATTGGGAATCACGGAGCGTGCCCGTACATTTTTTATTGTGACAGCGTACGTAACCGGGTTTAATGGACGTGGCCTCGTACGTTACTAAAATGAGGGCTTGCCGTTGAGGTCAAAATTGATCGTCCGCGGATGATTTGCAAGTAAGGGGCGAACAATAAAATTGCAATAATTTCATAAGTATTATTCGCTTGTTTAAGGACCTTCGGAATGTCATGTAATTAATTGCAACTTGCAAGAAAACATATTTTTTAATATCCATGGCAAACTAGGATTAATAAATGAGTTTACTTATGATCATAAAAAAGACCTGGATGGATTTTTGGTGGTATTGGTGTAAATTCTGGTAGAAATTATATGATATATAATAAAACTCTTGCTTGCAGAAATTACATAATATCTTTAAAAATAAAACTCTTCCTGGCAGAAATCATATATGTTTGAAAATAAAACGTTTTTTCCAGAAGCTACATAATCAGGTGTATTGCGTATCAAAAAACAGTTAGCAGTAACGCGTTCGTACTTGAAAGCATCACATTCGAATGTCAGATGAAATGATGTCATAAATGCATTTGACATTTTAATGTGATACTGTCAAGTAACGTACAAGTTACTGCTAACGTTTTTTGCTACACAACTAATCTGAATATCTTTGAAAATAAAACTCTTCCTCGTAGAAACTACACTGCTCAACATTTGAATTGGTACACTTATATAACATGCACTAAAATTGAAAAAAAAAATGAAAACAAATTCTTACTCGTTTGGCATGACTTCCTATATGATCAGGGCTGTGTTTCGGAATGCAAACAAATGCTTATCGAATAACATTTGCGATACTTTATCAAGTTTTAAAAGAATGTTTGTGAATATCTCGTATAAGTTTTAATTCATAGTGGTTGACTGCATTTTAAACATGCCATTAAAGCGTTCAAGTATTGCAGAGATGAGCCAAGCTATGGGAATGCTTATAGCTGGTGCATCGCTAAGAACTGTTGCTCCCATTTCAATGTGAGCCACAATGTGATCAGAAGAGTTCGAATGCGTATTCATGATACTGGATCTGTCGAACATAGGCACGGCGGAGGGCGAAATCGCAGTACAACAGTCAGGGAGGACCGGTTTATTACGAATCAGACTCGAAGGAATAGATTTTCTAGTGCAAGAACACTCCAAATATAGTTATTGAAAGCAACAGGTACTCAAGTATCCACTCAAACAGTAAGAAGAAGGCTCCATGCGGTAAATTTAAGGTCCAGATCTTCTAAAATATGTCCATTGTTGACCAGAGCCCACAAAAGAAGAAATCTAGAGTCGGCACACCAACATGCAAATTGGAGTGTTGAAGATTGGGGTCGTTGTTTATTCAGTGACAAGACTAGAGTGCGTCTCCATAGCTCAGATGGAAGAGTGAAAGTTTAGAACAGCAGAGGAGAACTCTATATTGAGAACCACGTGACTTACCATCAAGCTTATGGAGGCGGTTCAATTACCGTTTGGGGAGGTATTTCTGCGACTCGTCGTAATGAATTGGTTATGCTTGGAAATGCTACAATGAATAGTGTCAGGTATCTTAATAAGGTATTAGAACCTGTAGTGTTGTCATTTGCCAATGAAATAGGCGATGGTTTCGTGTTTGTTGATCATAATGCGCGTCATCATACAACAAGGCAAATCAATGCATTTTTTGAAGAGAACAATATTACGCACATGAATTGGCCAGCGAACTCTCCAGATCTTAATCCTATAGAGAACGTATGGGATTACCTTAAAAGGTTGATATGGTCACGAGGAGTGGATCCAAACAATCACTATCAGCTCCGAACTGCTGTTTTGGAAGAATGGCTAAATATTCCTCAGCATTACATTCGGGATTTGATTTCCAGCATGCCAAGACGTTGCCAAGAGGTCATAAGAGCTAGAGGAGGTCCCACGCATTATTAATCTTTAAGTGTTTGGTTATCACTTCTTTCCAGAGCAAACTTTTCTGTAATACTAAATTAAAGATTTTGTTGGTTTTCTATTGAAACAATTGAAATACGTTATTTAAGTTTTATTCTTTTAATTCTTCGCCCTTAAGGTGTTTCCAGAATCATATACTATCAATGAAGTAAGAAGGTGTTGTTCGAAAAGTAGTCAATTGTTTTTTATATATGTTCTTGTAAGTGTACCAGTTCAAATGTTGAGCAGTGTATATATCTTTCAAAATAAAACTCTTCATGGCAGATATTATATAATATCTTGGTAAAGAAGATTATTGCTGCAATGTAATAGGTTTGAAAATAAAACACTCCTGGTAGTAACTACATAATATTGTTGACTATTCAGGGTCCTGCAACAGTGCGTCGGGCTTTCCTAGCGCCTTTCCCGTGAGAGATAGAAAAAAATGTATCGTACAAAAAGTTATTAGTTTAAAAATCTTTATGCTGTAAAATTATTTTCAAACATACAGCGTATCCCAATTTTGCGATATAACAAAATCAAACATTTTTTTTAAATAGAACACCCTGTATTTATTCAAGTTATCTGATGACATAATTTAACCTCTACAATGTTGTCTATTTAGTTTTGGATTATGTTACAGTGTTACTAACTTACCATTTTTTTTTTCAAAATATCATGCATACGCAAGCTCAACTTTAAAAAGTCGTAACGACCTTATTTTTTGAAGGTTAATTATTTAAAAACCTTTTTTTAAACCTTTTTGTAATGAGAAATTTGAATTTAGTAATACAGGGTGTCAAGAACTTTTTTCTTTTTTTTTAATGGAATTCCCCATATTTTATGTCATTATTTGGTACGTCTGTTCCTTCTCTTTAAATTGATGGTACATATATTATGTCTGAACCTTATAGTTGTTGAGATATTCAATATTTTTCACAAAAGTAACCATTTAATTACATTTCTATGCACTGAACTAGGTCATGCTGAGACAAAACAACTGCCAAAATGTAAGTAAGAATCAATGTGAGATGAACAAAAACATTTTGAACATTGCTGTAGGATCGTTTCTCTTTTGTATTAATAATTTTGTTATCTCTCATGGTTTTGGAATAAAATAATTGCAGAAGTACTATCTACTATTTTACAATTTTCGTTTATCTCACATTGATTCTTACTTACATTTTGACAGTTGTTTTGTCTCAGCATGACCTATTTCAGTGCATAGAAATGTAATTAAATGGTGACTTTTGTGAAAAATATTGAATATCTCAACAACTATGGGGTTCAGACATTAGATATGCACCATCAAATTGAAGAGAAGAAAAAGACCTATCGAATAATAATATAAAATAGGGGGCATTCCATTAAAAAAAAATTGGTTATAACGCTTTGATATTTGTAAAGTTTGACATTTTTTTCTGAACACCCTGTATTACTAAATTCAAATTGCTCATTACCAACATGTTGCTTATTAACCACACTGAGAATATTGCTAAAATTTATTCTTACCTTCAAAAAACGAGGACGCTACGATTTTTAAAAGTTGAGTTTGCTTATGCATGATATTAGGAGAAAAAAATTGTAAATTGGCAACACCATAACATAATCCAAAACTAAATAGACAACAATGTAGAGGTTGAAAATGTCATCATAAACCTTGAATAAATACAGGCTGTTTTTGTTATTCCACGAAATTGGGACATCCTGTATATTTAAAAATAATTTTACGGCATAAATATTTTTAAACCAATAACTTTTTGTATGAAACTTGTTTTTCTATCTTTCTATCTATCTCTATAGTCTATCTATCTTTATAGTTAAATGGACCAATCACAATATTAAATTTTCCTTAGTTACTTCGTATTACAGCGCTTATTACTAATTACCTGGTTGTCATGGAGCGTGTTTCAAATATATCATTAATTTGCGTATTTCGATGAGGTGTTAATTAAAATCAAGTGAATCATAATATTTTTACACAAAAGTCAAAATGACATAATATGTCTTGCATTCAATATACAATAAGCGGTCAATATGAATCGATTTGGATGTGATGAGATTCATAAAATCGAAGAATCCGTCACATTGTGACGTACCTGAAGGGCAATCAGCGCGTTAGGCCGTGGAGCGAGTGGAGGGTCCCTTTGAAGCAGTGACGAGGGCCAGGCTCTCGGTGTCAGAGAGTGGGGGGGTTAAAAAAAAGGATCCACGTAATTTATCCTCGTCCCTACTTCGTCGCAAAGGGAGGCTCCACCCTACCTGCGTGGGTGGACGGCAGACAGTCAGCGAAGTTCAGAAATCACGAACTGTCGCAACGGCTTACCATATGGCGCCAACACCACCAGATTTAAATCTCGCAGTGAGAATAAGAATTGAAAACTGAAAAGAATGCCCGATCGAGAAAACGTGGGGGGAGCAAAAAATAACAGGTGTGAATTTTGTAGTGTAAAATATCGGTGTTTATTCACACAAACGACAGGACACCGTGCCTACGCTCCCTGAAATAAATACCTCCGTCCGCAACCCTATCACGCAGGGTTCACCATATTCGGCCGAATATCGCAAACTTCTAATCGCGCGATTCAAAGGGCCGTCGGAGCGACTTTCTCTTACACAAGCGCAAAACACGTACGGCACGAAACACGTAACGCAAATTTTACACAAAAGAAATAAACGACATATCAAATGGAATTAAATTCAATTGAGAACAAAAAATAAACATAAAGGTCTGGCCTGTGTTCCTCGTCTGCGTGACTTCGCTGGCGGGCTCTGGTTCTTAGGACGGGCGGCGGCCGCGATCGTCGAAAACGTCGTCACTGGATTCCAAACCTCAGAACCACTCTGGCCGGATGCTCGCTACCCCCTTAGCCAAGAACCTGGCTGGCTGGGTTACTTAGCCCTTACCCAGAAAAACGCTCGGATGTTGTGAGCGTATGGATAGTATCTTGCCTTGTGCTCGGTGCCTCAATCCCCTCAAGGGTGGTTAAATGAGTCCCCGTTTATTATCCCGGAAACCGGATGGTGGTATACCAATTAAAACGGTTCCTCTGCACGTCCGCACTATCAGGAAGGCGACTGGTTTCTCTCCATGGTGGCGCCTCGCGGACGATTTTAAAACTCACACAAATATAGGGGACACGTCACCACAACAAAAAAGTGTGAGTACGGTCGCCTACAGTGGAGGTCTGTGCGCCAATTAATTATTAAAAGGCAGTTTCTATCGAAGGCGTTTCCGGACCGTTACAACATTCACAAAACCCATTAATACAGTGAGAACAGAATGTTATGTTATAAGGCAATTTGGTCACTTCTGTTCAGAAAGAAATTATGATATAAAAGAAGAAAAGTCAGATGAAGAATTATGTAAAATTTTGGAAGACTGGCAACATGCGAAAAGTTAATGGTGAAGATTATAAAGAAAGAGTATTGAAAACACTCTGGAAACTCACAACTAAGCATATTCAACTTTCTTATTATAATAAATTCAAAAGAGTTAAAATAGTTATAGATCCTTTCAAACGCGTTATATTTCAAAAAGCAAGAGATGCTCGCAATTCAAAGAGGAAAATTTTACAACGCAATTTGGAAAAAAGAAAAGGCAGTTCGGCGGCTTTAACCCATGAAGAACAAACAAGAATTATAAATGATTTTAATGGAAATACATCCGATGGTCTACAGCGAAAGCTTTACCATATTGCGTCTGTTGAACTTGCGTGGATAGGAGGAGAAACAAGTGCTTGCTTGACAGAATATTTCAAAGAAGAAATAAACAATTACGGTTTGCCAGCAGGTCGGATGGAATACAACACATTTTTTTTCCAAAACAGCACAAGGAGGTGCTAAGAAAATTGCAGATAGTAAATGGATTACCCCAAATTCAAACATGTGCCCCGTTCGACTTCTAAAGAAAATGTTTTCTAAACGGACACCTAACATTAAAACTAATCGTCTGTTTTTTACAGTAAATAAAGATTGGGAAAAATATGAAAATAGCTGTTGGTATAAAAACATGCCCTTAGGCTACAATCAGATTAGTAAATGGATAAAAAGTGCTGCTAAAAGCATCAGAATAAATACCAAACTTGTAAAAATAACAAATCATTCTAACAGATCGTCTACAGTTAGTTAGTTATCAAGTACGGGTATTAACGCTGAAGAAATTATAAAAATAACTGGACACAACAATACTGCTTCAATTCAACCTTATTCGAATCTAAGTGAAAATCATCATTAAAATCTTATTTCAAATTTAAGAAGTGAATCAATGGAATCGGAAATTGAAAATTCTTCTATCAATAATTCTTCGTCAGTTTCTCTTGATTCGTCTAATAATAATAATAATTCCAGTGGCTTAGTAATTTTTAATAATTGTACTTTAAATATTACATACCATAAATAAATCAAGTTCTTATAAGTCATAATTATGAATATAATTTAATTTAGGTGTTAATAAAAATGAAGTTGCCGTGAATCATAATATGTATATGTTACCGGCAATCTGTATAATTCAGGCAATCTATACAATACCTAGGCAATGTATAGAATACCTGGGGCGTCCAGGCAATGTATGAAATATTATGAATATTATTGTCCATTACATATATTACCTAGGTAATGTATACAATTCCTAGGGATTGTATAGAGTACCTGCTGGTCCACCGGCAATGTGTAAAATAAATAGATTTTGGTCTATATTTATCAAGTTAACCGGCCTACCTATAAAATGACGGGCAAATAAAACATGTTCTACTACTTAAAATCAACTTTATTAAAATGAACAATTGGGGTGCTCCTAAGTAACATAATGTAATTTGCTTACAAGTACTCAGGTACGTAATAAGTATAAAAAACTTAAGAAACAATACAATTCTGTAAAAATAATAAGTAGGTTAGGTTAGGTTAGGTTAGGTTAGGTTAGGTTTGGTTAGGTTAGGTTAGCTTAGGTTAGGTTAGGTTACACACATTGCCGGCTGCGCATTCGGTATTGTATAGAATACCTAGGCAAAGTATGAAATAAATTTTATTTCATACATTACCTACACGTTTTAGGTATTCTATACATTGCCTAGGTATTGTATAGAATACCGGATTATACAGATTGCCGGTAACATATACACGAAAATCAAATAGACAAAATATTTCTTGCATTTACATTTATTATTCGGTATATAGTCCTCCGAATATAACTCGAGCGTCAAAAAGAATCGAATATAGCTGACGTATAAGTAAAAGTATTTTAAGGTTATATTACTTCTGAAAATAAAACTCTTACAGGTAAAAATTATATGATATCTTTGAAAATAAAATTCTTCCTGGCAGAAATGATGTAATAGCTTTGGAAATAAAACTCTCCCGTTGCTATATTTAGGTATTTCCACTAGATAATTAAAATGATCTATGCACGACTTATGAATCCCTAGCTTGCAAGCATTTCGATAATTGGCGGTGATAAAAAACATGTAGGTAAAACAATTACGCAGATGTCACGGCCTGGTTAACTGGGAACACGTGCAGTCGCATCCTTTCCTGGGCGTGCGGCATCCACGGAAAGAGCACGACAGGAGGAGAGGATGGGGCTTCATTACCGTGAACGAGGTAATTACTTTTTTCTTCGCTCGGTGCAAGCCGGGCCGGCCAAACGCCGATCCCGGGACTGTGGATCGGAAGGTGTTAACTGTCGGCCGTCGGAATGAATAATCGGTGACTGCGAGTTTTAATTAGGGCGGCAATTAATTAGCACGACGGAGTGTCGTTAGTTTTAATTGATTTTGAAGTTTATTTAACTGTAATTATGAGAGCGCGCCGGGCTGCTGAGGTGCGCTGTTAACGGGAATCGGATTGTTGCCCGGAACACAGACGATGATCCCTTGACCCTGCTTATAGGGTGGGAAAATTTGGGTTATGTACAGGGGCCGTAAAATTTTTGCGTGGCAAAAAATGTTAGAGGCGCAGTCCATAAACACAAAACATGTTTTGTTTTCTACTTATATTTAAATATATTCACAATATAATAATCATTAAAAATCACAAAATCTTTAATTTTTCATTTAGAAGTTAGACCGGCTTTGAAAATTTATAACTTCAGAAATACCAAAAAAGTCAATGAACAATATTAAATTGTCTTTATAATTGAATAGCAATCATTGTGAATGGTGACAAATTACAACAATTTCAACATTTTGTGAATATCAATATGATTCAATGAATGTGTCTCGTAAGAACATCGACCAGTGAAACCGATTCAAAATTATAGAATTATCCCCAGAAAAACTCTCTAAAAAACTTCACAAATAGACACCAAAAATGTCATTGAACTTTAATGAATTTCATTGACTTTAAGGGAAGATTGTTTTATTATGTGTGACTTAAATTTTGAAATTTTTGTGGTTTTGGTGGAGGGTGTTTTGGAATCGTTTTTTATTTCAACCCCGAATTTCCCTAGCCAAAAGTTATCGGTGTTTATACCATTAATATAGAGATGCAAAACAATACATTTGTAGTTTACACAGCTGCACAAGCAGACATTTGCAAGTCTGTAAGGGTTCGGAATATCCATATTTTGTATAAATTAATTTAACATAGAACCACGAAAAATGACTGATATTAATTGAGACGTTTAGTAGTAATTTTAAAACAATTTCATACTCAGGTATAAACATTAAACAACACGTAAAAGCCAAGTATTTTGTTAGAATAGGAAGGGGTGATCATTTAGGGATTTAATAAGTAATCTGATTAAATATGAATTCAATTTAAATCGATTACAAAGAAAATAACGAGAACTTTTAAAATCACTTATTAAGACGCATTCGATGCGCGGTGTCGCAATTATATAAACAATCACAGATGATGCAATCGGCCAGGCTAATGAGTAATCATAACGGTTTGGTAATCTTGTGTCAATAACCGTGCCATAGGGCACATGTTAGATCACCAAAACGAGAATTAATGCTAAGGGGAATCCCACAGAATCGCAGAGTGGGCGAAATTTTAATATAAATAGTATCGTTTTGCATGCGAAAAGATTACATGCCACAGAGGAAGGCCCCCCTTCGGGGGCGCAAACTCTGAAACAAACACGGCTCCGCCGCCGCCGCCGCGAAAAGATTAGTTGGTTCCAGATCCGCCAGGCGACAGGCCGTTATTATCTTCGTCAATAGTATATACGAGGGCGGTTTGACGGAAGAGTGACTTTTTAATGAAAACGTTATTTTTTTGTTAAAAATATATTTTATTTTTCAACATAACACCCTTTCAACTGCACACACTTAGCCCTGCGAGTTTACAGTTTTTTTAAACCTTCCTAAAAATAATCTTTCGGAAAGTGTTCAAAATATGCATTTGTCTCGGTTATCACCTCTTCATTTGTCTGAAATATTTTTCTGAAATAAGAAGAAATTACTGGGAGCCAGATCTGGCGAATATGGCGCATAAGGCAATAATTCGTAATGTAATTCATCCAATTTAGTTGTAGCAATTGCAGACGAATGAGAGGGCGCATTATCGAGATGGAACATAACTTTTTTTTTCATCAAATGCCGTCCAGGTTTTTCAAGTTCAGGATGAAAACGTGTCAGCTAATCAGCATAATACAGGCCAGTTATCGTTTTTCCTTTTTGTAAACAATTAATAAATATTACACCTTTTGAATCCCAAAAAAACTGTGGCCATGACCTTATTGGCCGAAAAAAGTGTTTTTGCCTTCTTGGGAGCATGTTCGCATGGACAAATCCATTATGTAGACTGTATTTTTGTTTCTGGAGTATAATGATGTATCCAAGTTTCATCTACTGTGACATATCGACGAAAAAAATCCTTTGAATTACGTTGAAGACGGCCAAACATTCTTCTGAATTCTTAATGCGAGCGCGCATTTGATCACCATTAAACAAACGCGGCAACCATCTCGCGGATAGTTTTTTCATATTGAAATGTTCATGCAAAATATTGTATACCCGTTCGGTTGAGATGTTTACTTCATTAGCTATCTCACGATTTTTTTTTGACGATTGCCAATTACAAGGCCATGGAGTTTATTAACCATTTCTTGAGTAGTTACAGTAAATGATGGTTTCGGACGATCTGCATCAACCGTGCTCATATGGCCACTTTTAAAAGCAGAAACCACTTACAAACTATTCCATGGGACGGAGCAGATTCTTGATAATATTTACGTAACTTTTCCTCGGTTTCTTTAATTGTTTTTTCACGTAGAAAATAATGTTTAATCAACACTCGAAATTATTTTTTCTCCATATTTACACAATAACGAAAACAGTTTTCTTCAAATAAGTATAAAACATAATCTATCTGTCAGATTGGTGCCAAATTTTGACAGTAGACCTCCGAAAGACCCCAGGAGCTATCAACATAATCACTTTAGCGAAAGTGTTACCAACCTTTGAAAAGTCACTCTTCCGTCAAACCGCCCTCGTATATATATATATATATATATATATATATATATATATATATATATATATATATATATATATATATATATATATATATATATATATATATATATATATATATATATATATATATATATATATATATATATATATATATATACATATGATTGATTTACAAACGATAAGATTGCCCAAAATGAAGGAAATGTATGTATACAGGGTCCTGCAACAGTGCGTCGGGCTTTCCTAGCGCCCTTCCCGTGAGAAATAGAAAAACATGTATCGTACAAAAAAATATTAGTTTAAAAATCTTTATGCTGTAAAATTATTTTCAAATATACAGGGTATCCCAATTTTGCGAAATAACAAAAACAAAGCTATGGCCACACTGAGAATATTGCTAAAACTTATTCGTACCTTCAAAAAACGAGGTCGTTACGATTTTTTAAACTTGAGCTTCATTATGCATGATATTTGGAAAAAAAAATGTAAATTGGCAACACTGTAACATAATCCAAAACTAAATAGACATCAATGTAGAGATTGAAATCGTTGAAAATCGTTGAAATCGTTTGTGTCTTCCGCCCTCTTGAAGACACAATCGAAGACGAGTATGAAATGACATTGCCACTCTTCGTAACAGGTTGAATGTAATATTTTGAAATGCGAATTGATATGATATGATATGGATGATATGGATATGAAAGTCAAATCCACATTTGTCAATATAGGTCAAAATATTCGTCATATTATGAAAATCATATTTTCCATGACAAAAAGTAATTTTGGTATCTTGGGTATAAAGACCTTAGCAAAAAAAGTTTTAAACTTTTATATTACTACAGTCAACAATGGCTTTTGTCACTTTGTTAAACTTTAATGTCAATAAATTGTTTTTCAAACCCACCTTCGATTTTGATTAATTAAAATGGCCATTGGAATTGTTGATAAAACGAGTTTTCTGCAAATATCAATAATATGTGTTAGTAATTGAGACAGGGTTGTAATTAGGAAAAATTTTTGTCTTTTAATTCCGCATGGAATTACATAAAAATATACTGGGGTTCCAATTTAAAATAAGAAAAATTAAGTGCTTTAAAGTTTGAAAAGTTTGACACTAAATTTTGGACACTCTGTATAATGCATATCAATAAAACTTGGTTAACGCAACTGTCAGACCTTATTTAATGAGTACCTTGTATGGTTTTATTAATGAGGCACTATTTTTATCCCTTATTAATTTTCTTAACCAATGGTGCAAAACTTATTTTTTTCAGTTTTTATTTTTTTGTGCTAATCTCACTAAACCGATTTCAATAAAATTTTATGGATATGTAGGCATCTATAAGGGGCACCCAAATAAGTAACAAAAAATATACCATGCAATCTAAAAATATACATCATGATGACTTCACACTTTTTTGGGACACCCCGTATAATCAAAAATATTTTCCTGAAATACACCCTAGAAATCAACTGAAGTCTGCAAAATATCAAAATCCTAACTCAATTAGTAACTGAGCTATTGAAGACGGGAGGTTAAATGACGGACCCTGTATATATACACATTCAATGACTCTTTTACCCGTTAGGGTGTTGGGTTATAGTTGCCTTCATTTTCTTATGTATTCTTTCCATGCCTTTCGATCCTTTGCTATCTTATTTGCTTCTTCTCTGTTGTTTCCTTTCTTCTTAAGTACTTCCGCGACTGTTTCCTCCCATGTCTTTCTCGGTCTTCTTCTTTTCCTCTTTCCTTGCATTTTTGCTTGCCATATTTTCTTTGTTCTTCTTCTTGTCCATCCGTGGTATGTGTCCCCACCTTCCGAGTTGTCTCTCTTCGATATATTCACTCACACTTTTAACTTGTAATTTATCTCTTATTTGTTCATTTCTCACCTTGTCAAGTAGTGTTACTCCGTATGTTCTTCTGAGGTATTTCTTCTCTATTGCTTGTATTTTGCTTTTTTGTCTGTCATTTAGTACCCATGTTTCGCTACTAAATGTTAGTACCGGTCTGTAAATAGCTTTGTATACTCTTATTTTTGTATTTTGGCTTATTTCCTTTTTCCCTGTTATATATTTGTTCAGTGAGTAGTATAGTCTGTTTGTATTATTTATTCTATTGTTCATGTTTGCATCTTGTTATCCTGTATCTTGTATAACTACTCCCAGATATTTATACTGCTTTACTTGTTCAATTATACTATTTTCTATTTTTATATTTAATTTGGCTTCATTATTTGATATTGCCATTACTTTAGTTTTCTTTAAAGTCATTGTCATCCCATATTATGTAAGCACTTTGTTCCACACATTTAGTATTTCTTGTAGTTCTTCCGGTTTGTCTGCTATTATTGCAATATCATCTGCAAATGTACATTGTTGTATTTGTACTATGTTCATATTTCTGTTTGCTGGTCTCGTTTCGTTATTTACTTCTTTAATTATTTGGTCTGTGTATATTATGAACAGCAATGAGCTTAAACTTCCACCTTGCCTCACTCACCTTCTTTAGTGTTAAATTCTTCTGATCTTCTGTTTTGTGCATTTATTACATTTCGTGTCTCTTTGTATATGCTTTGGGTTGTTCTGATTAGTTTTTTGTTGACTTCCATTTTTTCCCTTCCCAGATTTTTCTTCGCGGCACTTTATCAAATGCTTTCTCCAAGTCCACATATGCTACGTACATTGATTTCTAATTTTCAAGTGTTCTGTTAATTAACGTCTTTATTGTGAATATATGGTCATGTATGCTTCTCTTTGGTCTAAACCTGTTTTGAGCCTCATCGATTTTATTTTCTACTTCTTGTGTAATTCTTTTTTCTATTATTTTTTCGTATATTTTTGTAACAGTGCCAATTAGAGTAATGCCTCTATTATAGCTACATTCTGTTTTATTCCCTGTTTTGTATATTGGCACTATCATCCCTATTTCCCATTCCTTTGGTATTTTCTCTTCTTCCCATATTCTGTTGATTAGTGTTCCTAATAGCTGTTTTCCTTCGTTAGCCAGGCATTTAATCATTTCGGCTGTTATCTTATCAGTTCCTGGAGCTTTCCCATTTCTTAGTTCTTTTGCTTGTTCTATTTCCTCTTTGGTTATCTTGTCTTAGTTCGTTTTTATGTCTTTATTTATTAGGGCGCCTTCATCACCGTCTGATTCATATCCTTGGTTCAAAAGTTCATGGAAGTATGACCTCCATCTTTCCATTGTCTCTTCTTTTGTCGCTAGTAGTTTCCCCGATTTGTCTTTTATTCTTACATATTCTTCTTTTTTTCCTTTTTTTTCGTTTCTTTATATTTTTAGTGATTTATAGAATGTTTTCTGATTACTCTTTGCATTTTCTTCCTTACGGCATCTTAGTTCTTCCCATGTTCTTTGTTTTTCTTTTAGTATCACTGTCTTGACTTTTGATCTCACCTTCTTATATTCTTCATAGTTGTTTTGTGTTCTCATATTATGAATATCATTATAAAGAGTATTATCCGATTTGTTTAAAAGTTACCGTTTTCAAAATAATATTGATTGTTTCGAAATTGAGTAGTAATAACCAGTGCATTCTTCCCAAAGTTACCAAAAACAAATATCCCGTAAATTATTTATAATTTGCGTTACCAAAATCATGTTCTTTCTTAATATATTGTTGGCATCAAAGCTAAAAGCGTGGCCGTAACAGTATATGCAGGTCTTAGAGAGTTTTCCCTAAGGTATACGCTTAATAAGCGGCGCCGTGGAGGTTAATAAGGTAATATTTGCAGTTTCATTCTCGTTCAGACAGGAGAATGCTACCATCTCCAATTCTGTTTACCTTAGTAGACATGATTAACAATTCCCCTCACAAGCTAACATAAGTCATAAAAATATCAATTAAAATGAAATAAGTAATATCATTTGAGTTTCCTCTGTAATAAAATACTGTCATTATAAATTTAAAATGAAGTACGAGGTGTGGCTATTAAATAACGAGACTGTTGTAATTACAGACGAACTGTGCGTGTCAAAAGATTGTACGGCACAGCATTCTTTAGTGTAAAACCCCCTTTATAGGCTGCCGTAAACTGCATCCCAGTAAATAGATTTGTCTGCACGTGGCATTTATTTTCATAACTTATGTTTTTCTAATTTTCCGGAAAAATGTTAACTAATATTATTGAACAGGGAGTTGTCAAAAAATTCCATATGAAACTTGGACAAAAGGCTAAAGAAATTTATAAGGTATTAAATAAAGTGTATGGCAACGAATGTCTATCCCGTTCACGTGTTTTTGAGTGGTATGGACGTTGAAGATGATGCCCGGCCAGGTCGTCCTGTTACATCAAAAACAGACAAAAACGTCGAAAAATTACTACACTGGGTTCCAGAAGGTCAAAATATCAATCAGGTATACTACCTTGAAATCCTTGCTCAGCTGCGAGAAATAATTCGTAAAAAAATACCCGAATTATGGAAAAATAAATCATGGGTGCTGCATCAAGACAATGCATCATCTCACACTACATTGTCAGTTAAATCATTTCTCGCGAAGCACAGCATCCCGGTGTTGGACCACCCGCCTTATTCACCTGACCTGGCTCCGTGTGACTTTTACCTGTTCCCCAAGATCAAATCCGCGTTAAAAGGGACACGTTTCGACAGCGTTGAAGAAGTTAAGAAAAAACGGCAAACGTCATGAAAGAGCTGACGAATGAAGACTTCCAGCACTTTTTCAGCGGAAAATTCGTATGGAGAAGTGTAGGGATCGTGGAGGGGTGTATATTGAAGGGAATACCTAATTTATATAAATAAATTTAAAAAAATTTTTTTTACGGTGTCAGTCTCGTTATTTAATAGCCACACCTCGTATAGAGAGGATAATACTCTTCAGGGAAAAAGTATAAATTATTAAAATATAACCTAAATAATATCTCATCGCTAAAGTGGCAAAACATTATTTAATTATGAGTAATTAATAACATGAATTTGAATCAAATGAAGATTAAATTTAAATGAGAAACATTACAGAAATAAAACTAAAGGTTAATTAAATGATATCCATAAAATTATCGAAATTGCTTGATTAATAAATCTTATTCTAAATTTATAGCTGAAATTTAAAAACGGTAATGTTCTACAGGGAATAGGTATAAAATATTAAGGTATAATTTACATAATAACTGGGCAATACTGTGGCAAATTATTGGTTGTTTTGTGTAATGAGAATAAACGAGTCATCATTTCTGCAACTTTTTTTTTTTTTTTGGCGTTTTGACAGACTCATTTGTGAATATATTCCAGTAGCTAAAGGGTTCAGTCATACGAACAATTTACAGAATATATTTAACAAAATTGTATCTATCAAAACCTAGTTACTGAATGCAGAAGTAATAGATGGAATGTGACATTGGAAGGCACAAACAGTAATATATTTCATGAAGTGGTGCCATGCGTTGGGCAGTTTTGCGGGCACGTAGAATTGATCAGTGTGTGAAGTCATTGACGTTACTAGAAATTTCCAACTGATGTACGGATAAAATGGAATGTGGCATTGGAAGGCACAAACAGTGACATATTTCATGAAGTGGTGACATGCGTTTAGCAGTTTTGCGGGCACGTAGAATTGAGCAATGTGTGAAGTCATTGACGTTAAATACATCTTTTATCCAAAACTAACTAATACTTATTGAGTCAATAAAGAAAGTCATTCAAAAGCGTTTCATCGGTCACGTGACAAAATCTGAAAGTTTTGTTGTTGTTTATTGATAAATTACAATGAAAACAAAACTTTTTTTTTCTGTGGGATGTTTAATTACAGGTTATAAACTTTACGTTAAGACATCAAAAGTTATTTTTTTTTTCAGGAAGACCCTATTCAAGTTGATGTTTAATTATTGTTGCAAAATCCTTTAAAGTGAATAAATTACACTTAATCCATAAATATGTTTCTTTATTTTATTAATATTATTGTTACTAACATACGCATTTCCTCTAAAAGAAGTTGGAGTTGCCATGATAATGATTTAATATCAAACATAACGTAAAGAAGTACTGCCATTATACGATCACACAAAGTAAAAGTAAAATAGATAAATTACGAACCAAAACAAAGATCATAAATTATAAGAATTTATGATTACAAGTAAAATATATCTAATTATTAAATATCGGGGAAACCGAACACTTCTTACAAGTCTCAGCTGCAAAACCAGAAACAATAATAATCACAAAATTTCAATGAAAGTTTAACTCAAAGCTAGTTATGTGTCAAATGTCTATTTTTGCATCTATATGCTTCATTTGGAAAAACGGCCCAATTTGTATACTGCCCATGTGAGATGTTCCACATTTTCAACTTGGCCAGTCCACCCTACTTATGTAAGTGAACTTTGCAATATAAATGGAAAACACTTTCTCAGTGTTTCTTTGATAACCAAAAACTGTTTTTAATTTTTCCGTTCCAAGCCTCTGATTGTTATTATTATGCCTTGGCTCATTTTTTTTTGGAATTTTTGGAAGGAAAATTTGGAATTTGCAATTCCCTGTCGAGGGGACATCTACAGAGGACTCCCCCACCAGAGGCGGAAAAAATTCAGCCAAAGAGACGGCGATTTACACGCGCAGTTAATGCTCCTCTCTGTGTGCTTTTTGCGCCCTTCTTCCGCAAACAATTTAGGCCCAGACGGAGGCAGAAGGGGGGCGGTCACCCCCGCGGCAAATCAAAGACGGGGGCGCCACTGAACTTCTCTACCGCGAACAATGGGATCCGCCACGCGAATGATGGGGTGCGGGCAGGAAGTCTCCTTTATCTTCACGGTTGCTCTGACGACAAAAGTCTGAACTTTGGGAACCTCGCGTTGTGGAAGGCATTACAAGTGGTTTTAATTAGTGCGGCCTCGGTAAATTAATTTGACGGATTCCTCCCTACATATATTACCTTACCAATAGGCAAGAAGTTATTTGACTTCCCGTCCTGTGCGTGGAGCAGCAAATAAGGACGAGACTCTGATTTTACTATTGAATACATTATCTCCAGCTCCATTTCAAGCTTTAGCTTTCATCATTTGGAAAGCTTAAACGATAATTTTTATGCGAACTCTTTCTGCAGATAAAAACTTCCTGAACTGCCAGTAATGGCATATTAACTGCCGAAATTAATGAAGCCCTTCCAGCATTATTTCGGGTCCTTAATGAAAACGCACGGCCGAGGCCCCCCCGGACGATCCCAATCTTCCTCGTGGGCCCCGTTACCGGCGCTCCGTTCTAACTGGTTTTTTATTCAAATCGAATTCATTAATTCGCCCAGATTGCATTGTTACAGCGTGCAATCGCCGCGATAAACAATTACGCAATTGGGAGACTGAGCGATGCTCTGGCAAGGAAGCGGAAGATTAATTATTTTCACATCTGCATGTGCTAATGGGGGCGAAAGCGGTGCTAGTGATGCAAAGAGGTGACGGTGATGGCGTTCGGATGAGAGCGGTTATGGTCGGCGGGCGCGCACTGTCCGGCCCTGGATTCGATTGCGTCCGGGGGCCGGACGTGTAATTAGTTAATCTAGTTGGCCCGTGCCGGGCTCGTGCTCTCATTTGGGGGGCCGTTTATTAAGGATCGTCTGGGTCGCCTCAATTATGTTGGATAAATTGCTTAATCCGTAGTTAAAGATTAGCAATTACTATGAAATGCATCTCGGTAGATCCGTTATTTACGTGATTTCAGAGTAAACATTTTAGTGAGTAACAAAATCCAACGAAGAGTTAATATCTAACAGTTTATGGTGCAATATAAGCGACTACTTTTGACATAATTATAACTTTTCGAATGAAAATTATTTCCTGTTCATTTAACTTGATTGGTTTCAGGCAAACATTCGTATGTCTCATTGTGGTGAAAACAGTGTAGATATCATACTATAATTATAATTTTATACCAATTTATGGGGGATTACATTCTGTAATTTTGATAGAACTCACTAGTAATGTATGTAAATGAAATACATATCGATATCCTCATAATAATAACACGTATTGAAAAAATCCTAATTTTACAGTAGACTGAAAAGCCTGATTTCTTTATCAATATAGGTTTATACAGGGTTATTTTTTAGTATTTAGTTAGAAGTATCTACCTCGAATTTCTCAGAAAATAAGGGCAACATAAAAAACTCCCGAATCATGTTGTAATGTTGTAATGTTGTCGTGTTGTAAGGACCCGATCAATATTTAATATTAATTAAATATAATTATTCTATTATTAAAACCTAAAATACAAAAACGCATACGTAAAGGTTTTAGAGGCCACGTGAAGGCATGCGACC